>CM046658.1:20750852-21350852 GCA_025594165.1 Tamias sibiricus | reverse complement strand
CCCAGCCCATTTTAAATATTTTTTTTTTGAGACAGGGTCTCACTAAGTTGCATAGGACTTCACTAAGTGGCTGAGTCTGGCCTGAAACCCCCTGTCTTAGCTTCCTGAGCTGCTGGGATTACAGGCATGAGCCACCATGCCCAGCTCATTTTTTATTTTGAGACAGGGTCTTGCTCAGTTGCTGAGGTTCTTGTTAAGTTGCTAAGGCTGGCCTTGAACTTGTGATCCTCCTGCTGCAGACTCCCAGTTCACTGGGATTACAGGCATGCAGTGGGTTTGATCTTAACGACCTTGTTTTTCTTGGCTCTGGCTTCCTGGTTCTCCGCTGACCATACCGGCTTTGAGGGCAGCTCTGACTTCTTGTCCTCCTTCCTCCTGGTGTATCACCTCAACTGTGTAGCCCTGGTCTACTTTTGACATTCCCAACACCCAGGTGTGATGGCTAGCCCCACAGTACAGGACTGACTTAGGATGTCGCGTGGGCTCTGACTTCCTGGCTCCCCTTCTGTTGGACACCCCTCCCCATGGGCTTTGGGGCAGAGGCCAATGGACTGGTGAAGCAGAGCCTCTGTATTAGGCCAACGGGGCATCATTAGAATGTTGTAGAGCCTGGAACTCTTGCCTCAGGAAGGAGCCAGTCGTGCCCTTGGAGGGGGCCCAGCAGGGGCAAAGCCTGGCCAGGCATTGACCTCAGCTTAGAGCGTTCATCCCTCCACGCCCGCTCACCAGGACGAAGAGTATCAGGGTGCAGTGCCAGGTGCTCCAGGGCATGTGGAGACATGAAAGGGACAGTCCTGCTCTGGCCACCTCACCATGGGCCAGGTGTGGGCCTCAGGGCTGAGAGCCCCAGTCAGCCCAAGCTGGCCCCAGTCAGCCCAAGCTGGCCACCGCACTCCCCTTCTCCCCTGGGCTCCTGCTCCTCCTTCATTTCTCCCGCCTCTCGTGCCAGCCCCCACCTCCACCCCAGCCTTCCTCCCAAGTCCCCTGAGCCTGTGCTGATGCTTCTCTCAAAGCCCCAGCTCAGGAAGCCACACTCACTCCATGGGTAGTGGCCAGCTTGATTTGTCCCTGGGCCACCCTTTGGGCCTCCCCCTGCCCTCCTAGGCAGCAGGCAGGCCTGACTCCTCCCCACCCTCACTGCTACCTCCAGGCCTGGCCAGCACTCTGCACCCCAGAGGTGTCTTGCCTTCTTCTCTTCCACCCCCTCAAGCTCAGTTTGAATCTCATCACCAGTGAGTCTGTGCTGGTGGTGGGGCCGGGCCGCAGCTGGGCCGCACCTAGGGGGATGGGCTCTGTGATGACACAGATGGGTTCCAGGCATAGGCTGGGGGCCGGCTGACTGCCGGTCTCTGAGGCCATCTGAGACTGTTCCCTCTTCTCAGAAAGAGGAGGATGAGTAGTACTGAGGGGCTCTGAGGGCTGCTGAATGCGCCGAATGAGCGCATGGGGGGCTTCTCATGGTGGGTGGCCATGACCACTAGCCTGTGTGGCTTAGCTGTTGTCATGCCCCAGAGCACCAAATGTGGTGCTTGGCATATAGATCAGGGCACGTGCACCTTCAGGAGCTGGGCCATGGTGGCCACTGTGCCCTGGCCTGGACCATCAGAGCATATTGGGATGATCCACAGGATGAGGTAGGGACTGGGTGGCACTGTGCTCAATGGGCAGGGACAGAGAGGTGCAAGTGGAATCCCATGGGCCCGAGGTCCCAGCCTGCCTTGGTCACAGGCTGGCTTGGTGTTATGGCAGCAACCAGACTCAGAGCCTCTTCTCTCTGCCCTGGTTGCTCTGAGGAGCAGAGCGAATGTGTGTGAAGTCCTCAGGGCAGGCCTGACTTGCAAATAGGTGGTAATGGTGGCTCCATTTCCTGTTGCAAGAGTGCATGGGGAGGTGGGGGCAGGGCACAGAGGGTGTCGGAGATCTGGGGATGATGGACAGGTTAGCACGTGCTTCTGGGGCACCCTTGGGCCCAGTCAGGGCTCAGCACCCAGCCTGTGTTGAAGGTGCAGTCGGCGTGGTCGAAAGGCAAAGGAGCACGTATAAAATGACAACAGCCTGTGACAGGGTCAAGGGAGTGGGCCAGGGCTCCAGGAACCCACCCAGGATGGGGAAGGCCCCCCGGCCAGGCTGCTCAGGAGGCGGGTGGTGAGTGGAGCCCAGGAGTGAGTGGGAGGTGTCGTGACAACAGCAGCCACCACCTGCCAGGCACTTCCTCAGAGCCTTGGGCAGCCCTGGGAAGCAGAAACTGTTGTCCTCATTCTGCAGAAGAGGAAGCTGAGGCTCAGGGAGGCCCATTGCCCAGCGTCACAGAGCTCAGCCGCAGAGTGGTGGCAGTGTGGCGCCAGGGCGGGCGGGAGAAGCCCGCTGAAGGGAGTCAGACTCCGGAGTGGGAGTGGGGCCCAGGAGCCGGGCTTGGCCCTGTGCCGCCGCCTCCCTTTTTAGTATAGCCATAGCTCTCAAAGTTGGATGAGGCCTTGAAGATGATCTCCCAGCACAGCCGTCCTCGCTAGAAAGAGACCCCAGTGAGTGCGACCCCAAGAGCCACCGCTGAGCAGCAGCCTGCACAGCCACTGAGAGCTGAGGCTGTTGCCCAGGCTCTGCAGGCTGCTGCATGTCCCAGGGTGTAACACTACACAGGCCCCGTTTCCTTGTCTGTAAGATGAGAATGGTAATACCCGGCTCTAGGTGCTTGGTAGGGGATCATCACTTAGAAGTCAGAAGCCGGCCTTGCGGGCAGCCAGGGTTCTTTTATTGATTGAGTTTTTTTTTTTTTTTTTTTTTTAATATTTATTTATTTGCTTTAGTTGTACACAATGGGTTTATTTGTACGTGGTGCTGAGGATCGAACCCGGGCCGCGCACGTGCTAGGCGAGCGCTCTACCCTGAGCCAAAACCCCAGCCCCTTGATTGAGTTTTTAATGGTACTGGGGATCGAATCCGGGTATTTCACCACTGAGCCACATCCACTGCCCTTTCTATTTTTTTTTTATTTTGAGATAGGGTCTTGCTGAGTTGCCCAGGCTGGCCTCAAGCTTGTGATCCTCCAGACTCAGCCTCCTGAGTAGCTATGATTACAGGTGTGTGCCACCCCCTGCCTGGCATGGCCAGGGTTCCTGTGTACCTGTTCCACAGAAAGGAGTGTTGTGGTTCAGAGGAAATGGCCCCTCACCCCAGTCCTGCTGCCATTCAGAGCAGAGCTGGACTTGTCCTCTGGCCGCCTTCGCCCTGTGTGGGCCTCTACTGCCCTGATGTGGGGGTCAGGCCTTTGAGAACACTCATGGTGCGGGGCTTACTGGCCTTCCAACTCTGCAGTGTGAAGGCAACACTAGGCTCTTCCTGTCTTCTTCCCTCAGCCCTGGATTGTCCAGAGCTGTGATTCCTCGTTCCTGGGCCCCTTGTCTCCTCTCCTGTCCACTGTACCCAGTACCTGCCCAGCTTACCCCATCTGATTTCATTTTTCCAAGCCCTAGTCCATCTGATTGGCAGCAGCTGAGCCAGGTTTCTTTTTCTTTTCTTTTTCTAGGTCCTGAGTTAAACCCCAGCCCCTGGGGCCAGTTTTCTTTTTTCTTTTCTTTCAGTACTAGGGATTGAACCCAGGATGCTCTACCACTGAGCTACATCCCTAGCCCTTTATATTTTTTATTTTGAGACAGGTTCTTGCTCAGTTGCCCAGACTGGCCTTGAACTTGAGATCTTCTTGCCTCAGCCTCCCAAGTTGCTGGGATGATAGGCATGCACCATCACACCTGGTTTGGGGCCAGTTTTTTGACAAACTTCTTTCCCCTTTCACTGCTTCTTGGCATCTTCCCTTGAGCTTCCAGGGGGAAGTCGGTCCCTTTCCCCTGCCAGCTGCCCCATGTCTGTCAGCTGCCTGAAGCCCTAGACTCAGGAGGCAGCTTGGGCCAGGGCAGGAGCGTTGGCTTAGGAGTTGGCAAGCGTGGGTGCTCTTCTGCTTTGCTCTGTGGGATCTGACCCAGCCGAGCCAGCCCACCTTTCTAGGTCTCACTTCCCCAGGTGTAGGAGGATGGGCGGGGCTGACTTTGTGTTAGATGATCTTTCCTGATTTTTAGGCTAACCAATTTGAGCTCATTCTCTCTGTCTCTCTCTCTCCCCCACCCTCTCTTCCCCTCTCTCTACCTCTCCCCATCCCCTCCCCTCCCTCTCTTTCTCTTCAGTACTAGGGATTGAATGCAGGGGTGCTCTACCCCTGAGTTATTTATCCTGGCCTCCCCCACCCTTTTTCCTTTCTTTTTTTGAGATAGGGTCTCAGTAGATTGCCAAAGTTGGCCTTGAACATGAAATGCTCCTCAGTCTCCTGAGTATCTGGGATTATAGGCATGTGCCACTGCACCTGGCTACCAATATGTTCTTAAAGTAGTTAGTTGTTAAAGGAAAATGATGTCTTAATGTCATTCTGAATCACACTAGGGATGCCTAGGACATTCTGTTTTTCCTGGCAGGGACTCTGTGGTCCTCCAAGGGGGCCGGGGAGGAGCAGGTGTAGCACCTCAGGCAGTAGCAAATGTCAGGGCTGGCCAGGGCCGACAACTGCAAAGGCAACAGGAAACATGGCCACCTGCGTCTTTACATCCCTGGTACAACCGCTGCACCACTGTGGGGGAAAGAATTGGGTCCCCAGAGCCCTGACCCACATCCTGCCACAACCTGACTGTCCTGGTGAAAAACAGCTTCCAAGAAGGCCCACAGAGTCACTGTGTGTTGGAGAGTTGCACCCTAGTGGGTGACTTGCCTGTGGGCCAGGCCGCTTCAGAAACTGCAGAACAGGCACTGGCTTGTCCCCAGCCCGCATCTCCCTCCACACTTTCTGCTCTGGCATGTCATGGCTGTCACACAGCTATATGTGGGGTGCAGTTTTCAGAAGAGATCAAAGCTTTGGCAGCTGCTCAAAAGGGTCTGTTGCACATAAATAGTCATCCAACCCAGGGCCTGTCCCACATCTGCCCAGCACTTCCCCAGCACCCTCCCTAATAACCATCTGTCCTCCCTCTCCTGATGGTGCAGGGGTGGGAAACCGACTCTGGACTGGGCTGGCTCAAGTCCCAAGCCCTCTTCTAACTCCCCAGGTGGCCTGGGACGAGTCATTTTTCATGTCTCTGGGCCACTTTCCTCATGGCAATAGCTCCTGCCTCAGAGCCTCAGGGCTGGCCTCAGGGCCATTTGTGCAAGGCAGAGGTGGTGACAATCTAATGTGGACAGAGCGGCCCTCCCACGGTCATCTTTTTGGCACTTTACAGCTGCCCTGGGAGGCAGACATTATTGTCATCCCATTCTAGAAGTGACTGCTGCAGCACAGAGCATTCAATGACTTGTCTGAGGTCACACAGGTAGAAGTGAAGGAGCTGGGACTGGAACCCTGAAAGCCTGGATTCCGGGGCAGGGAGCTCTGCCCTGTGCTTTTTAGCTGCCAACTCAGTGCTTGACAGGCCTGAGGTCAAATCGTGCTTCTGCCACTACTGTTCATTGCTAGGCAAGTCACTCAACTCTCTGTAACCCTCAGTTCCCTCATCTGAAAAGTGGGGGTGAGGAAAGCCCTGAGAGCAGAGTGTAGGTAAGAGAAGGGGACGTGATGATGGGTATCAACCCCCAGCACAAAGCGCGTGCTTGGCGAGACCGCTGTTACTATTATCTAGTATTAGTTTTCCTTCCTTTTCCTTAGGTGGTCATTTAAGGAGACTCTGAGGCCACTGCCCAGCTTGGGAGAGGGCCACAGAAACCAGGGCTGCTAGGGCACCCAGCGGTCGTGATGAGACTCATGGGTCTATCCTCTTTGCCAGGGGATTCGCTAGTGCCCCCTGAAGTGGACTTTGATAGGCTGCTGGCCAGCCTGCAGGATCTCAGTGAGCTGGTGGTAGAGGGTGACACGCAGGTGACACCAGTGCCCAGTGGGGCACGGCTCCGTGTCCTTGAGCCCATCCCGCTGAAGCTCTACAGGAATGGCATCATGATGTTTGATGGGCCCTTCCGGCCCTTCCACGATCCCTCCACACAGGTAGGACCTGGGGTGGGGCTCTGGGGTCCCCACCTGCCCACTGTTACTTGGAGATGGTGGAGCCAGCTCACCCCAGGCCCAGCCTGCCCTCCCCACACCTAGGCCTCACCCAAGTCTGAGGCACTGGGCAAGCCCAGGGCCCAGGGCCACCATCCAGGCAGCTGGCCTCACCATTCTCCTCTCCACAGCGCTGTCTCCGGGACATACTGGATGGCTTCTTCCCTTCAGAGCTCCAGCGACTCTACCCTGATGGGGTTCCCTTTAAGGTGACGGGCTGCTCCTCAACTCACCCCTTCCCAGTGTGGGGATTTTGGAGAGAATGGGAAGAAACAGCTTCCACAGCATCAGCCATTCCGAAGGGGGAGCCACCACCCCAGCGCAGGGGACCTGGGTCTGAGGAACTCCAGGAGAGGGTGATCCTGAAACTGGCTGGGAAGGGAGGGATAAGGCTGCCTTGTCAGGGGCCACGTGGCAGGGAGGTCCT
Source organism: Tamias sibiricus (assembly GCA_025594165.1). Taxonomy (NCBI): domain Eukaryota; kingdom Metazoa; phylum Chordata; class Mammalia; order Rodentia; family Sciuridae; genus Tamias; species Tamias sibiricus. The sequence continues at coordinate 21,344,358 of CM046658.1, read as the reverse complement.
GAGGCTGAGCGGCAGGCAGCGCCCCCTGGTGGCACCCCGAAGGCTCAGCCTTGGCCAGACCACTGCCCTTCCCTTCCTTCCCAGCATTCAGGACCCCTTGACAGCCTGAGGTCACTATGCACAAGTGGTGGGGCTTCCCCCAGAGACCCCTGAAGTCATTCGGTTGAAGTGGAAGGCAGAGCTGTGAACCACAGATGCTGAGCAGAGGGGGCAGGGCTGGGCCTCAAGGACAATGACATGAGCTTGTCGTGGCCAGGAAAGCGTGAGAAGAAGGGCACCACCAAGAGGCCTGTGAGGCCCCAGTGGGTGGCAGGTTGTTTCCACAGTGAGGGCATGGCTCAGAAAACAGCGTGATTCACAAGTGGGGGTGTTTGAGGTGTCCATTCCAAGACAAGGCCTCAGTGCTGTGCCTTGAGGAAGCACACGAGGTGACGTGCAGTGACGAGGGTCTATGTTGTAGACTAGGCAAGGGCAAGGACGTTGTCCTCTCTGGACACTCACCCCTCCCCTCACAGCTGGCTCCTGAGATGGGGGTCTCTGAGGAGGGTCAGTACGGTGGCTCCAGCAGGCATGAATGTGGAGTGTGCTTGCAGGAGCAAGGCCAAGGGGTGACAGAAGCATGACTGTGGCCCTCCTGTTTTCTCCCAGGGCCGCAGCCTCCTTACATGTAAAATGGGGCTTGCATTAGACCATCCCTTGGGCCTGCTCCTGGGGCTGCTGGGCAAGCAGGGTAGGGGTGGGCCCAGGGCTGAAGAGCTGGGCTGGCTGCTATCACCCCTCCTTCCTGCTAGGTAAGTGACCTGCGCAATCAGGTCTACCCTGAGGATGGGCTGGGCCCATTCCCCGGTGAGGGCCATGTGGTGGGCCAACCAAAGGTGCGCAAGGCTTCGGACAGAGTGGAGGAGCACCTAGGTAAGCTGGACCCTGGGGCTGAGCCAGGTGGCTGGGGGGCTGTGCGGGACAAGCTCCAGGTGGAGTCTTCCACCATTAATCACAGTCCCTCCCCGGGCCAAGTTTCCCAATGCCCTCCCTGCAGGCTCCAGGATGACTGCTGAGAAATTTCTGAACAGGCTTCCCAAGGTTGTGATCCGACAAGGCCAGGTGATTGACATCCGGGGCCCCATCAGGGACACCTTGCAGGTGAGGCCAGCCCTAATTTCACAGTCCTTTTTACCACCAACCCTGGCCCAGCTTGCCAGAGCAGTGTCTTGCCTGGAGGCTCAGACTTGTGGGCCCTGGGTGATGGCCAGGATGGTGGGTCCCTCAGAGCTGTGCAGTGGTCTTCTGGAAACTGCAGAGCTGCTGAAGGCTCTGCACTGGGTCCCAGAGAGCAGCCAGACTGGCTCTAAGTGGGCTAAGTCAGAGTCCAGGCTGGGGGTGAGCCAAGATGCAGGCCCAGTGTCCCTTCCTGGTTGTTCTGTTGGCCCTTCAGACTCTCCCTGGCCCTCACAGAACTGGTTATTTCTTCTCTTCATCCCATCCTGCTGCTCTCAGGTTTCCATCTGAGAAAGGTGCAAAACCTCAATTTCTCAGGACTGCGCTGCCTCCTCCATTCCTGCATCGCTAAGTCCTATGCAGTCTGGCCTAGACCCCTCTCCATCCCCACTGCCCACCACCCTACATCTAGGCTCTGGTGTGTCTCCCACACAACGCAACCAACCTCCTCTGGCCAGTTTTCCGCCTCCATTCCCTGCTCCTTCCAGCCATCCTCCCCCATACCCTTCCCTATTGCAATCTTCAAAGTTCCTTATCCTGGCACTCGAGGCCTGGCCTGCACCACTGGGCCCTCCCCACCTCTCTAACCTTCTCTTTCTTCCAGTCCAACCTGATTCCCGGCTTCAGCTGTGAACAGTTGGCAGTATCCCAAATGTATCACCTCCTTGAGAAGGCTTTCCCTGATCTTAGGATCTGTGTCCCTGCTGTCCCCATTCCATTTCTAAGGACTCCTACACATCCTGCAGTCAGCTCAGGTGTCATTTTCCTCAGGAAGCCTTCCCTGAGCCCAGGGTGGGTTAGAAATCTAGCCTGGTCATCATCTTTGGGGGCTTTTGCCTCTCCCATTAGACTGATGGGGAGGCTTCTTGAGGGGAATGATGGGCTGCCTCCCAGAGCCTCCTTTTCTTTCCCTCTCCTTTCTTGGGCCTCAGTTTACATGAACACCTCCACCTCTTTTCCTCATTGGTCTCATTCATCCCTGCTCAAGGATGCATCAGTCCCTTCCAAGGGTTGGGGAGATGACTCAGAGCCTAGGGCTCTGTCCCCTCTCCATTGATGCCTTCCAGAACTACTGCCCACTGCCTGCCCAGATCCAGGAGACCATAGTGGAGACGCCTGCCTTGGTGGCTGAGCGGGAAAGGTGAGGGAAGGGTGGAAAGGTGAGGGTCTGGTGGGGTTTGGCCACCAGGAACACTGAAGGCCCCTGGGCCTGCAGGAGTCAGAAGTCACCCAACACACCAGCAACCCCACTCTCCATGCTGCGCATCAAGTCTGAGAATGGGGAGCAGGCCTTCCTACTGATGATGTGGCCCAAGGACACTGTTGGTGATATGCGTGCCCTGCTAGCACAGGCCAGGTGGGCACAGGGCAGGGCTAGGGGCTGCAGGGAGGCTCCAGCCCAATGGCTTGGCCTGATCCGTTCCACTGGGCCCCCAGGGGTTTGGATGCAGCCACCTTTGAGATCTTCAGTACCTTCCCACTCACGGTCTACCAGGATGACACACTCACGCTGCAGGCTGCAGGCCTGGTGCCCAAGGCAACACTGCTAATGCGGCCACGCAGGGCCCCAGTGTCTGATCCTGGCCCCAACCCCAGCTTGAGCCCTGAATAAAGTGCCTGCCCCTGACACCATCAGCTCCACAAGGATGTCTTAGCAGGGCAGTCTAGAGGGGAAGGCAGAGGCCAGGGAGGGGCGGTGCTGACCCTCCCCACGGTAACTTGAGCCTCAGCTGGCAGGCCTGGCTGCTGGGTCTTTGTCATCTAGGTTCTTCTTTCTCCCAAGAAGGGTGGCTAAGTGGATCCTGTGAAGGGAAGGATCCCGAGGAGGGAGTTGCCAACCCCAGCCGGTTTCCATTCTCAGCCTCAGCTGGCGCAGCAGAGCCTCAGTGCGCAAGCGTGCAGTCAGCAGACACCTGTGCACAGACAGGCACAGACCCACAAGCTCACGGGGACACTTCCTCAATACTATGCACAAAGTCACTGCCAAACTGCACTCATGCCCTCAAAATGACAACTGCAGTCGGGTACCCACTCCCATGACACACCCACACTAGCCAATGTGATCCAAAGGTGGGCAGCCCCGGGGCAGGAATGCAAATGGACACCAGCACACAACTGTGAACCAGAGAGTGGCTCGCCCACTGTTTTAGAAACCACTGTTCCATGTGGGCACGTGTGTGCCAGACATGCAGAAATGCCACACATGAGCACAGCTTTATCACAATCACAACTGCTAGCCTAACCCAGGGCGGGGACCTGGGGTGCCCAGGTCACAACCAGACAGACAGTGCCAGTGGAATGGGCATTTAATTGTCTCTAAGGTACTCCCAGGAGAGGGAATGCGGGGCCTTTGGCAGAGCTCTGACTAATGGAACCAAAGAAGTACCCATCAGCCAGTGCCAAACAGGGTGGCAGCCCCAAGGCCTGGCTGGGAAGAACCAGCCTTTAGGCTGTTGCTTAAGACAATTTTTGAGACTAGTGGGTAAAGGAATGTTGCCTTTGAATGGAGGAGAGGGGGCTACAAAGAGGAAGGCGAAGGGGCCTTGGTTAGGGGGAAGGGACTTCAAGATCAGGTTAGGAATGACAGGAGTTGGTCACAGGGTCCTTCAAGGCTGGGTCAAGTCTGTGGGGAGAATGTGGTACTGAGTCCAGCAGGACCAGAAACTCGCTTGGTTCAGGCCAGCTTCAGGAACTCCTGCAGAGTGTTCTGCTCCACAGCCTCCACGAAGAGCTCATAGTCCTGGGGAAGGAGCAGGGGAGTCACCTTAGTGCTGTTCAGGAGGCACAGTACTTTTTTGCAGGTCTGACCTCCAACAACACTCCCCTCACCCCCAATCCCCAGGCCCATACCCCACAGTACTGGTCCCCGTTGACGATCTGGGGTGGGGTGGCCTTGGGGTTGCCTGCCAAGGCTCGCATCTCATCTCGCAGGGCGTTGTCCTGGGAGATGTCCACTAGCTGGTATTGGATGCGCTTCCCATCCAGGATGCGGGTCACCTCACTCTGCTGGGACTTGATCTGGGAGTAAAGGGTGGGCAGGGTTAGGGTTAGTGGAAGGCTTATGGGGAGTGCTCCGGGCAGGTGTGACCAGGAGCTTTTATCTCCCTGCCCCCTGCCCACTATAGAAGAGCGTTCTGACCACTAGGAGTTATGAGGGTAAGTCAGGCTTGAGGAGGCAGGGGATGAGAGGAGGACCGCCACCATGGGAAAGGGGTCAGAGAGAATGGAAGTGGGATCAAGTTCAGGCCGGGGAGGGTCAGGAGCTCTGCCAGGGGAATGCAGGGCAGGTCTAGCTGGGGGCACCCCCACTCCACGCGCGAGGAGAGGGCGTGATAGGAATGCCTAGGTAAGGGGTGCAGAGAATGTTTGTCCCCGTGGTGGGGGATGGGCACGGGTAGTCCACGCTGGTGCTACTGAGGACCCAAGAAGCCCAGTGAAGGGGCACAGGATGGGGCCTCAGCCCCTGGATCCAGGAAGCCCCGCCCCATGCCCCGTTGTGGGGGCGGGTCCCAGGCGGCAGGGTCCACAGCACCGGGAAGCGGCCCGTGCTCTTCCCCAGCAGCGGCCGGGTCGTGCACTTACTTCGCGGGAGCCGGTGACCGACGTGCTGTAGACGCGCAGGCCGCTCATGCTGCAGGCAGACGGATATGCAGACAGACGGAGAGCCGGGGTAGCAGCGGCTGCACGGTCAGGAGACTACGCTGCCGCTGCCGCTTTCGGGAGCGGTTTCCTTCCTGCTCCGCCCGCGAGTCACCGCTCTCTCGACCAATGGGTGGCGCAGGCGGGCGGGGCGGGGCCTGTGCGACACCGCCCTTCACACTGGAGGGCTCCTCCCTTCCCCGGGTGACCAGGCGCGTAGAGGACCCTAGTCCTCTGCAGCGGCACACCCCCACCCCCCTCAGACGTTGCTTGATCTGAAGGGCTCACGATTTGAGGCTGGGGAGGGACAGATGGCAGTGAAGTCCTGGGAGGGTGGGGGCGAGGGTTTAGCAAAAGCCTCCCCAGCTCATCCTGGTTCTGGTACATCCACCTACCCACCAGTGCCACCCGTGGTCTCCAGGAGGTGCCATGACGGTACAGCTCAGCTTGGGACTTTGAGCAGTTTTCAAACTCAAAGTTCCTGGATAGGAGGCACACCAAAGCAGGGGCAGCCCCTGCCCAGGGATTTCCCCTACAGCTCCTCCCCACTCTTGCAGGCTTAGACAAGAAAGGGTGGAGACAGGAAGCAAGACCACACCTTCCAGGAGCTAGATTGAGACCAAGATACTAGGCTGACAGCTCTGGGAAGTGTGTACACCAAGGTTGGTGCCAGGACTCCAGAGTCTGGGCTCAAGACAGCCCTTGTTAAAGATCCACAGCTGGTCTTGGGGTGGCCTCAGCTTACTCCTGACTCCATGCTGCAGATGGCACCCCACAGCTGCTGCTACTCAGCAAGAATCCAGGGAGTTCAGAGGGAGCAGACTCCCCAACAATAGCCCAACTCTGGAGACTTAGCTATGGGTCAGGTTGGACATAATGCCCCTCAGGTCCCGGGCTCAGTTAATAGCCCAGGAAGACAACCCTGGCTCTCTGAGGCAACAGTGCCTTCTTTGCTCTGGGGAAGCCACTTCCTCACAGAAACCCAGAGACCAGACTTCCCCTGAGAGACCTGCTGAAACTCTTTCCAATGGCAACTTACTCTATGACTCAGGGCAGCTTTGCCAACAAAGTGGTGTAGGAAGAGATCTTATTTGTCCCCACAGAACAGCAAAGAAGTAGAAGTGGTCGAGATATGGATGTGAAGAAGGGACCTCACAAAAGTCCCTCTTTGCTGCTGCCTGGGGAACTTGGCTAAGTCACCCAGCCTTTGGCTCCAACAAGCCAAAATGAGGGGCGTGGCAGAGGAACAGTAGGGATGGAAAGCTATGAAAAAACTGATGTGTCTGTTAAATATTTTATTTTGTAATCAAAATAGGCAATACAAACCAGTTGACATAACAAATATTCATATAAATAACTGTTTATAAACTTTATGAGGAAAAATACCCGTGAGCATGGTGGCTGGGCTCCCAACACAGGGTGGAGACCAACCAGGCAGCTCTGCTTAAGGAGACTGGAGCCCAGAGGCTTAGGGATGGCCAGCTGGGTGGGGCTGCTTTGAATGGAAGGGATAAGTCACTCCATAAATAAAACACAAACTTGTAAAAACACTTAAGGAGGAGGCTCATTCAGGCCTGAGTGAGGGTCAGGATGCTGCCAACAGCCCAAAGCTTACCAAGAGTCTTGTCACGGCTGCCCCTCCACTCCTGCACTGCTTTGCTCCCCATACCCACACATGGCCCCTGCTTGGCCTGGCTCCAGATCTAGAGGAGACCTGGGGCTGACCCAACAACCAGACACTAACAATTGTCAGATGCTCCCTAAACCAGGAGACAAGAAAAACCAGAAAGCAGAGGGTCCTAAGGCCCACAGAAACAAACTCAGGAACACTGAAAGTCACACCTTATAGCTGACCAATACTGGATACCCTGAACTCTTCAAGGAAGCCAGAGCAGGAAAGGGAAAAGACCCCCTCCACACACCCCAAGAGGAGAGAGGTGAGATCAGCCCTGGAGGAAGCAGCTTCAAAGTTGCCCTGTGGTCTGGGGTGGGGGTGGGGGTGGGTTCAGCCTGATCCCAGAACCACGGAGAAGAATGTACTCAAAGTCCAAGAAAGGGGATAGCTGGAAGGCCTGAGAACACCGGAGGAAGTACGCTGACCACATGGACACAGGGCAGCTGTGGAGTAAAGTCTCCTGTAAGATGGCACGGCAGGTAGATTAAGGAACCCTGGCTGTAATCCCTGGAGTCCCGATTCTTGTGGGAACTCTGCTAAGGAACAGATCACCCTGAGGCTTCTGTGAGAATAAGAGCCCTGAGGAAGAAGCAGTGGGACTGGGCCTGAGAAAACTCAGAAAGCCAGCTCAGTTCCCAGGAAGGGGTCCGTGGGGCCTGAGAATTCTCAAAATGGTCACTGTTGTGCTTGGCCTTTTCAGGCTCCTCTAAGGAGTTCTGGGCACCAGCAGGACCAAAGTATGGAGTGGGAATGAATGTGGATTCATCCCAGAGGATGGAGAAAGGAGATGAGCTGTTTGCCTTTGATGTTAGCCTAGGGCTGGGAACAATTTGTGAGGACTTATCAGTAGAACCTGCAAGAAAGTTAATTAGTAATTTATCCTCAAAAGGGTGAACTAGGACAACAGGACAAACAATTCAACAAGGCAAAGCCAGAGTGAGGAAAGGCAGGAACACTCCCCTCACTAGCTTGTGGCCCCCAGATGCAGGCTATCTTCTCCTCCCTTCTGACTCTTCTCTGGGAGCAGCAGCAACAGACAGGATTGTCAGGGCAGGAACCTCCTGGCCAGGCTCTCAACAGCTCAGGTCTCTCCCACCTTCCAGGGAATACAGCCTATATCTCACCCCCAGCACGCCTCACTGTGTGGCACAGTTTTCTCCCATGTCCTGGGCATATCTGTCTGACATGGTGGTCCTTAAGTCCTCGATGTCATGGCGCAGCTGCTGAACCTCTTCTAGTTTCCTCCTGATCACATCTGGCTTCTGCAAATCTAGCTGAGTCCCTGGGTGCTGTGTGGCTGAAGAGGAGAGTATTTCAAGAGTGTTAATAAGTCAGTTGGGAGATACTTTCATGTGGAAGGGGCAGTATTGACAGGCAGTATCTTAGGCCCATGATCTTATGACATAGCATCCCCACCCCACACCCACTACTGAGGATTGAACCTAGGGCTTCACACATGCTAGGCGAGTATAATCTACCACTGAGCTATATCCCAGCCTTTAGACATGGCACTTCTAAAAAAGCAGCTGGGGACAGTGGGCTGATAACTTGCTGCTTCAGGCCAACTTTGTTTGTCCTGGTTACACACACCCCATAAGGAGCCTGTTCACAAAAAAGACTTACTGAACGCTTACTCTGTGAAACACATAAATCTTGGGGAGATTAGTAACTTAGGCCTATGGCTAAATTCGTATATTACCATAAGGATAAAGAAAGTTGGATGGGGATAAGAAAATGAAGGTCCCTCTTCTCATGGGTCCCAGACTGGCCTGAGGACTCACAGTGAATGCCCAAGAGCAGGGAGAGATTGGGGTCGTGGCCTTGGGCCCTCTGGGTCACAATGCTGCAGACGGCCTGCAAATCTTGAAGGCAACTGGCCAACTCCTGGTAGAGCTCAAATGCCAGCTGGGCTGTGTCTGGTGAAGATGGAGACCCCGGCTGGGCCTGGCGCAGGTGTTCCTGCAGTGTCAGATTCTTCTCAATCAGGTCCTGGTTTTGCACCGAGAGCTGAGCAGACAGATGGGTAAGTACGTTAACCCAGGCTCAGGAAAAGGCAGAGTGTCTGCATTTATGTGTAGGTGTGGATTTATGTATGTGGAGGTAAGGGTATGAGTCACAGGCAATGCCCCCCATCCTCCTACTAAGAGGCTTAGCACCCCTGCCCCCCACCTCCAATACCAGGCCTGCTTCCTCCTATGGGTAGGCTGGGCCCACAGGGATCCAGCATTGGAGAGGAAGTTGTTCCTCAGCAGCCTCTGAGTCATCAGCCTCCAGGTTTCTGTCCAGGAACCAGAGAAGAAGATCCTGCCCTAGGAACTCTATCTGAAGCCAGTCCCTCAGCCAACTCTGTTAGCCAAGCTATTAGAGATGGCCTAACGTGAACAGTGAAATCCGAGGAGACACTGGTTTCAATCTCTCCCTGTCACCCTGACAAAAATGGCCACCAGCCAGCCTGATCACAGGCTGTCAGAGGAATAAAGCAGGCAAATGACAACATGACATTTAGTGGCCACTGGGTGTGCAGCTGAGGAAGGTAGAGACCGAAGGATAGAGAACTGAAGGTGTCCTGCCTTTTCAAACCCTCAGCTCAGTAAAGATAGCCTTCACTACATAGACCAGCAACTCATGCATACCCATGTCTTTTTCCCTCCCTCTGCCAGCCTAATCCTTTCTCCTCCCGTCCAACCTTTATTGTTTTAAAGGCTCTGAAGTTCTCCTTCCAGCCCTTCCCTTACACCCCCACTAAGTCATGTGACAATCCTAGCTCTGGGAAACTCCTTCCTAGGCACTTGGCAGTCCTCTACTGACAGCTCTGTTTACTGCATGAGGACTACCAAACCATTGGTTTTCTTAAACACTCCCTCCCCAAACCCACATACCTGTGGCTGCAGGAAGACAAGAGGGAGAGAGAATGACTTCCACAACTGAAAGGCATTCCTGGGTAAGATGGTCAGGAATAATAATAAAGATTTAGGGTCTTTAACATAAAGAATCAAGCAATTTATCTTCCCATTCCTTTGCTCAAAAATCTCAGTAGGCACCTCTCCAACACTAGGGGGTTCTTATAGGGGCAGGGTTAGGTAAGGTACACAGAGAAGTCAGGTTTGTGGAGGTTGTACCAAGAAGTGTGGCTAATGCTACTTACCTCTTTCACAGCTGTGCGCAGCTGCTGCAGGGCTGTCTCCCTCCGCTGGGCCTCCTCTCTCAGAGCCTGGCTTGTTCCATCTTCTTGAGCTAGTTCTTGCTCTAGGCTCTGAATTCCACAGCAAGGCGAAAATACCCAGGAGTAACAAATCTGGTTCAGATCATACCATCTCTGGCCTGGACTATTATAGTGAAGTCCTACCCTACTCACACACTGCTGCTGAGAGATTGTTATTACTATCATTTTTCCTGGTAGTGGGAATAGTGGGGCACTCTACCACTGTCTACACTCTTGGACATCCCTCTTCTTTTTGGTACCAGGGACTGAACCCAGGGGTGCTTACCACTAAGCCACATCCCTAATACTTTTTATTTTTTATTTGGAGACAGGGTCTAAGATTCTCAGGGCCTCGATTAATTGCTGAGGCTGGCCTTGAACTTGTGACCCTCTTGCCTCAACCTCCTGAGCTGCTGGGATTACAGGCATATGCCACAACACAACCAACCCCAACTCTTTTTAAGGCAAAATTTTAAGTTGCCCAGGCTGGCCTGGAACTTGTAATCCCCCTGCCTCAGCCTCCAGTGTCCCTGGGATTACAAGCATGTGCCACTATAGCCAATTGATATTTTAGAGTAGACCTCATCTGTGACTTCCCATTTAAACCCTTTACTGCCACTGACCACATACAAAAACTGAGGCCAGCTTCTCAGGAGGGTATACCAGGACATTCGACTGCTCTATTTATCTTCTTATCCCCATCTCTTTTTACCAACTCTACACAGCCTCCACTCCAGCCACACTGAATGACTAGTCTTCATCCCTAAAGGGTCCAGCTCCAGGGCCTTTGCTCACTCCTCTTCTCCTCTGCTTTTCTACTTTGCCTGTCACTCTACAGAGCCTCCAAGGACTATCTGAGCCTTCTTCACTCTGCAAATTAGATACAACTAAACTTAATCCCACCCTGTCATGCGCATGTCCACCACGGCTCATATATATATATCTATTTAATACTATGTTGGCTGTATACATTAATCTTCCCTCATTTGAATGTAACTTTTTTTTTTTTGTACCAAGAATTGAACCCAGGGGAACGTTACCACTGAACCACATTCCGAAGTCCTTTTTTTTTTTTTTTTTGGTACTAGGGATTGAACTCAGGGGCATTCAACCACTGGGCCACATCCCCAGTCCTTTCTCTTTTTTTTATGTATTTTATTAGAGACAGGGTCTCACTGAGTTGCTAAGTGCCTCACCATTGCTGAGGCTAGCTTTGAAGTTGCGATCCTCCTGCCTCAGCCTCCCAAGTGCTGGGATTACAGGTGTGCGCCACCACGCCCGGCTCCCCAAGTCCTTTTTTTATTTTGAGACAGGGTCTCACTAAGTTGCTAAGAACCTTGCTAAATTGTTGAAGGTAGCCTCGAACTTGTGATCCTTCTGTCACAAATTGCTGGGATTACAAGTGTGAGCCACTATGCCTGGCTGAAGGTAACTTTTTTGAATGCAGACAATGTGTCACTCAGTTGAGTTCAATATTCACTGAGCACTTACTATGACACACACTGAGGATACTGAAAAGAATACCAAACCATCCCTTTCTTTTTGTGGGGGGGGGGTGTCGGGGAGCAGGGGCAGTACTGGGGATTGAACCCAGGGCACTTTACCACCGAGTTGCATCCCTCACCATTTAAAAACTTTTTTCTTTTTCACTTTCTATTGGTACATTATATCTGTACATAATATATTTATTGCCGTATATTCATATGTGCACACAATATAACAATATAATTTGGTTAATATCATTCCCCAGCAAAAAAAGTTTTTTATTTTTTTAATTTTATTATTTTTAAAAAATATTTATTTATTTTTGCTTTAGTTGTACACAATCCGTTTTTACGTGGTGCTGAGGATCGAATCCAGGCCGCTTACATGCTAGGTGAGCACTCTACCACTGAGCCACAACCCCAGCCCAAAGTTTTTTATTTTGAGACAGGGTCTCGCTAAATTGCGCAGGCTGGCCTCCAACTTGGGATCCTATATACGGCCTTAGCCTCCTGAGCTGCTAGGATTATAGGCTGGTGCTACCACACCCAGCCAAATATCTGAGGAGCTAACAGTTGAATGTCCCTAATGTGTATGAAATGCTTTTGACAGAAAGGGGCAGAAGAGCACACTCACAGGCATCTAATCTGGTGAGTATTCTGTGTGTGCATGTGTTAAGGGGTGATTAAGGTCATAAGGAAGAGATACTTTTTATCTTCTTGTCTCTGATTCTATTCATTCCAGTTCTCCCTGCTCCATTTTGTACCCGATTTGAACAGATATTTTTAAAAAAATTTTTTTAGTTGTACATGGACACAATACCTTCATTTTATTTTTATGTGGTGCTGAGGATCAAACTCAATGCCTCACACATGCTAGGCAAGTGCTTCACCACTGAGCCACAACCCCAGCCCCTGGAACAGATATTTAAAGTAAAAAAATTTTCAACTTTTCCTTTCTTTGGTGGTGCTAGGGATTGAACTCAGGTGCTTTACCACTAAGCTATATCCTCAGTCCTTTTTTTTTTTTTTTTTGTGGTACTAGGGATTGAACTCAGGGGCACTCAACCACTGGGACACATCCCCAGCCCTTTTTTTTTTTTTTATGTATTTAGAGACAGGGTCTCACTGAGTTGCTAAGTGCCTCGCCATTGCTGAGGCTGGCTTTGAAGTTGCGATTCTCCTGCCTCAGCCTCCCAAGTGCTGGGATTACAGGCATGCGCCACCGCACCCCGGCTCCCCAAGTCCTTTTTTTATTTTGAGACAGGGCTCTGCTAAGTTGCTAAGAACCTTGCTAAATTGTTGAAGGTAGCCTCGAACTTGTGATCCTTCTGTCACAAATTGCTGGGATTACAAGTGTGAGCCACTATGCCTGGCTGAAGGTAACTTTTTTGAATGCAGACAATGTGTCACTCAGTTGAGTTCAATATTCACTGAGCACTTACTATGACACACACTGAGGATACTGAAAAGAATACCAAACCATCCCTTTCTTTTTGTGGGGGGGGGGTGTCGGGGAGCAGGGGCAGTACTGGGGATTGAACCCAGGGCACTTTACCACCGAGTTGCATCCCTCACCATTTAAAAACTTTTTTCTTTTTCACTTTCTATTGGTACATTATATCTGTACATAATATATTTATTGCCGTATATTCATATGTGCACACAATATAACAATATAATTTGGTTAATATCATTCCCCAGCAAAAAAAGTTTTTTATTTTTTTAATTTTATTATTTTTAAAAAAATATTTATTTATTTTTGCTTTAGTTGTACACAATCCGTTTTTACGTGGTGCTGAGGATCGAATCCAGGCCGCTTACATGCTAGGTGAGCACTCTACCACTGAGCCACAACCCCAGCCCAAAGTTTTTTATTTTGAGACAGGGTCTCGCTAAATTGCGCAGGCTGGCCTCCAACTTGGGATCCTATATACGGCCTTAGCCTCCTGAGCTGCTAGGATTATAGGCTGGTGCTACCACACCCAGCCAAATATCTGAGGAGCTAACAGTTGAATGTCCCTAATGTGTATGAAATGCTTTTGACAGAAAGGGGCAGAAGAGCACACTCACAGGCATCTAATCTGGTGAGTATTCTGTGTGTGCATGTGTTAAGGGGTGATTAAGGTCATAAGGAAGAGATACTTTTTATCTTCTTGTCTCTGATTCTATTCATTCCAGTTCTCCCTGCTCCATTTTGTACCCGATTTGAACAGATATTTTTAAAAAATTTTTTTTAGTTGTACATGGACACAATACCTTCATTTTATTTTTATGTGGTGCTGAGGATCAAACTCAATGCCTCACACATGCTAGGCAAGTGCTTCACCACTGAGCCACAACCCCAGCCCCTGGAACAGATATTTAAAGTAAAAAAATTTTCAACTTTTCCTTTCTTTGGTGGTGCTAGGGATTGAACTCAGGTGCTTTACCACTAAGCTATATCCTCAGTCCTTTTTTTTTTTTTTTTTTGTGGTACCGGGGATTGAACTCAGGGGCACTCGTCCACTGGGACACATCCCCAGCCCTTTTTTGTATTTTATTTAGAGACAGGGTCTCACTGAGTTGCTAAGTGCCTCGCCATTGCTGAGGCTGGCTTTGAACTTGTGATTCTCCTGCCTCAGCCTCCCAAAGTGCTGGGATTACAGGCATGTGCCACCGCACCCGCGTTCCTCAGTCCTTTTTATTTTGTGACAGAGCCTTGCTAAGTTGCCCAGTCTGGCCCTGAACTTGTAATGCTCCTGCCTCAGCTTCCTGAGTCACTGGGATTGTATGTGTATACCACCATGCCCAGCAATTTCACCATTTTGTGGTAATAAAAATATAACCAGCAAGGCTTATGACCATGAAATACCCAAGTTGACCATGATGAACCCACCTTATTCTAATAAATTCACCTGACACTTAATTTGCCTGCATTTTCTCATGCTGGGTATCATCTAAAATGCTGGGCTTAGGGCTGGGGTTGTGGCTCAGTGGTAGAGCTCTGCTTGCCTTGCATGTGTGAGGCACTGGGTTCGATCCTCAGCACCTCATAAAAATAAAATGAAGAAGCCGGGCGCGGTGGCGCACGCCTGTAATCCCAGTACTTGGGAGGCTGAGGCAGGAGGATCGCAAGTTCAAAGCCAGCCTCAGCAACGGTGAGGCACTTAGCAACTCAGTGAGACCTTGTCTCTAATAAAATACAAAAAAGGGCTGGGGATGTGGCCCAGTGGTCGAGTGCCCCTGAGTTCAATCCCCGGTACCAAAAAATAAATAAATAAATAAATAAAATGAAACAAAAATAAAGATATAAAAATAATGCTAGGCTTAGGGCTAGGGATGTAGTTCAGAAGAACAACACATGTTTAACGTGTGTTAGGCCCTGGGTTCAAGCCCCAGCATGATAAAATAAAATAAAAATTTAAAATAAAATATTTGGCTTCTTCGAACTTTTTGAAATTTCAGGGTTCTAGGAAACCTACTTAGAGATCCATTAAAAACCCTAGTAGGGGGCTGGGGTCATAGCTCAGTGGTAGAGCACTTGCCTAGCATGTTGAGGCACAGGGTTTGATGCTCAGCACTGCATTTAAATAAATAAAGATCCACTGACAACTAAAAAAATATAAGAAACAAAACAAACAACAACAACAACAACAAAAAAAAAAAACACTAGTAGGATGGGGGATGTAGCTCAATGGTAGAGAACTTGCCTATCATGTGTGAATCCGTGGGTTCAATCACCAGTACCACCACACACACACACACACACACACACACACACACACACACAAAACAACAACAACAAAA
This sequence comes from Tamias sibiricus, assembly GCA_025594165.1. Classification (NCBI taxonomy): domain Eukaryota; kingdom Metazoa; phylum Chordata; class Mammalia; order Rodentia; family Sciuridae; genus Tamias; species Tamias sibiricus. Next base: position 21,329,357 of record CM046658.1, on the reverse strand, counting down.
ATACCCTACTAAAAATCTAAGCCCCGACCCCCCTTTTTTTTTGGATACTGGGGATTGAAATCAGGGGCACTCAACCACTGAGCCACATCCCCAGCCCTTTTTTGTATTTTATTAGAGACAGGGTCTCACTGAATTGCTAAGTGCCTTACCATTGCTGAGGCTGGCTTTGAACTCGTGATCCTCCTGCCTCAGCCTCCCAAGTGCTGAAATTACAGGCGTGCACCACCGGGCCTGGCAAAATCTGGCCTTTTAAATGGATATATATATATATATATACACATACACACATACATACACACACACACACACACACCACATTTTTAAAAAAATATTTTTAGTTGTGGACACGATATATTTTATTTTTATGTGGTGCTGAGGATCGAACCCAGTGCCTCACAAGTGCTAGGCAAGCGCTCTACCACTGACCCACAACCCCAGCCCTTTAATTTTTCAATATTTATATTTTTAGTTTTTTTTTTTAATATTTATTTATTTACTTTAGTTGTATACAATGCAATGCATTTATGTTTACGTGGTACTGAGGATGGAACCCGGCCCGCGCACGTGCTAGGCGAGTGCTCTACCGCTGAGCCACAACCCCAGCCCTATTTTTTTAGTTTTAGGTGGACACAATATCTACTTTTATGTGGTGCTAAGGATCAAACCCAGTGCCTCATGCATGGTAGGCGAGCACTCTACCACTGAGCCACAATCCAGCCCCTTAAATGGGTATATTAACTTGAAAGTGGCAAGCTAATTAGATATAACCCAACCCAAACAAAAACAAAGGCAAAGGGAGGACAGCAGCCATCAGTTGTTCCTCAGACAAAGTGCATTTCATGTGTTTGGTATAAAAACCTCTTTTAATGCTGTGTATGGTGGCGCACCCCTGTAATCCCAGGGGTTCAGGAGGCTGAGGCAGGAGGATCATGAGTTCAAAGACAGCATCAGTGAGACCATACGTAACTCAGTGACACTTTGTCTCTAAATAAAATACAAAAAAAAGGGCTGGGATGTGGCTCAGTAGTTAAGCACCCCCTGGATTCATTCCCCAGTACAAAAAAACAAAAACAGGGGGAAAAAAAAAAACCCCTCTTTTAAGTGTCCAAAGAGAACCTGAGTGAACTTGCTTTGCTCAGGATTTCTTGGGAGAACCTAATTAGGAACACTCCCACTCTGGTCCAAAATAGAAACCAGGAACTGTCTTTGGTTCTTCCCTATTCTTCAACCCCCCACACCCTGTCAGTCACTGATTCCTTCTAAAAGTCAATTAAGTCTGTCCCCTCATATATCCTCCTTGTTATGCTGCATTATGTCACATTCACCCATCACCTCTCTAGAATTTCTGCAATAGTTCCCTGGCAGTGCCTCTTTCTAGGCTGCCAATCTTCCACACTATATAGAGTTGCAAGCCTGACTACATCACACCCCTAAAATGGAGCAATGGATTTCTATCACCTACCTAAACAATAAAAGCTAACAAAGACAAGGCCCTCCCATAGCCTGGAACTTTCAAATCTCCTCTCACCATCTTAAATGAACAGTCATGTGCTGCATAATAATGTTTTGATCAAGGATGGACTACACATACCTATAGTTTGTGTAAGTACACTCTATGATGTTTGCGTAGTCAAAATGAATCCCCCCAACCTGTTATTAAGCGGTCCATGATTACTTTAACAATATCAAACTGTGAGCAGGTCCATGTTCAAGCCATGCCTGTTTCATGCCTCCAAGTTCCCACTCATGCTGTTCCTCTTGGAACTCCAGTAACATCCTACCTAGCTTCTCTTCTCTGCTTGGTTAACACCTACTCATCCTTCAAAGCTCACAATCTCCAGAAACCTTTCTGTGACATCACCTCCACCCACTGACTCTTCCGTACTTGCTCCCCAAACACTGGGCTGAAACTCCTGTCACATCTGTCTGTTCTTCTAACAAGACTGTATGCTCGAAAGCAGTGACAACATTTCATTCTTCTTGTATCATCAACACTAAGCAAATCACATGGCAGAGAACAGAGTGCCCCAAGGACTCCTGTTTACCTGGATTTGTGAGCACAACTGATCAATCTTCTGCTGTTGCTTCTCTACAATCTGAAAGGCAAAGTAACCAAGGAAGGCTGATGGTGAGATGAGAGGGCAATGGACTGCATTAAGATCTGTGGTCTGGCTATCAGCCCCACTAGCTACCATCCATTAATTTTGACCAGGGTGATGATTAATTAGTTTTCCCTACAGAAACCTAACTCAGACTCCTGTGACTCCTGTGCTCTGATCACACAGAGGTTTATGTAGAAATGTGATATGGTACTGGGGAAGCAGGGGACCCTCACCCTAATGACTACAGTGGAATCAACTTCATACACAGCATTACACACTGGGTTTTTTGGAAAAGGACATAGTTAAAAATTCACTTTAATGAAGTCTGTCCTAAACAGGGCTGTGACAGTTGCTACTTTGAGTTTTGGTTACACTGACTATCCAAGGAGACTCTTAGCAACCCCAGCTTCCTGGAATCCTTTTAAGACCTTGGGTTTTCTCTGGACCATTTCTGGGTCTTTTTTATTGCTGACCAGAAATCAGTCTCACCAGCAGGCCCCTGACTCCCTCTTCTCTTTATAATTGAGAAGCCACGCCACCTCACTGGTTAGAACTCTGTCCAATGCAAGCAGTTCTGCATGGACCTGAGCCACGACTAAAGTGCACCACGCTTCAATGCACCATTCTGGGTCATCTTGTCTGGATGATGAGAGGTATGGCCCCTACTAAATTCTGCCTGTACTTCTGATGAATAAAGTTTGCCTGTCATAAGGATCAATGTCTACAATGCAAACTTACTATGCAGGGTGATTACTTAGAAGACAGAAAAGCTCACAGTAGCAGATCCTAGGTGGCCCAAAAACAGGAATTCAAGGTTCCTTCCAAGTATACAATCTTCTCTTCCTCCCAATCTACCCCTCATTACAGCCTGGACACCCTTAGTCACCTTTTGGAGGGAATCACATTCCTTCTGCTGGGACTCCATTTCCACTTTGGAACCTTCTCGACTGGCTTCCTCCACAGACTGTTTAACTTGCAGGCTGAAATACAGTGGCCTCTTCAAGAACTCTAAAGTTAGAAGTATCTGGTTTGACTCCTGGTTCTGCTATTTAGTGGGTGTTTGGGCAAGACACTTACTGCGGCCCCTTCATGCCACAGCTAGGAATGGAAACTTAAGTCTGCTGTAATGTGGGGTGTGCCACATTGAAGCTACTCAATGTTGGTTCTCTTCCCTAGAGGCCAGAATCTATGTAATGTGCCATCAATTCTTTACTTAATAAAGGCTCTTGTATTCTTTGTTTTGATATTTAAAAAATAAACATGCATCATACATATTTACTATAGAAAATTTGGAAAATATAGAATAACTTCCTTTTCTTTTTGGCAGTACTGGGGATTTCACCCAGGGCCGTGTACATGCTAGGTAAGCACTCTGCTATTGAGCTAAGCTGGGTTGAGTTTTGTTTTATATTATATTGTACTGTATTTCATTTTATGACAGGAACCTAAGTTCCCCAGGCTGGCCTCAAACCTGCAATCTTCCTACTTCAAGCCTCCTGAGTAGCAGGGAATATAAACATGTGTCACCACACCCAGAACAAAAGAGCTTCTTTTTTCTTAGCACTCATATTCTGGGGAAAAGCCAACTTTGTCCTCTAACCTTGTTTCTGACTCTGACCAATAGCCTTCTCCAATGGATCCCTCACAATCACCTCAAGCATGGCTTGTCTGCTGAGATAAACAACAGGATCACTGTGGTTGAATATGGGATGGGAAATTCAATCTATCCATTAGAAATTGGATTTGATCCAAGAGGCTGTTGAGACACAGCCATCACATTTTCAGAAACTGCTATTAATATGCAAGAGGCTCCCAAGACACTCTGGGAACACATTATGGCTTCTTGTTTTGTTCTCTGAACCTGTCCTGGCAATTGAGAGCAATTTCCTAAGGGCTGAGGAGAAACAAAAATTTCTCCTGGTAGCCTTCAGCTTAAAAGTTTCCATGTTTATAAGCCCCAGGATCTACTTTTGAAAATATACAGATATCTAGTTGCCTAGTTTCTAAAGTATTTTCATTCATCCAGTTTATACATACTCAAGATTATATGCCAGGCATTGGGTTGACTCCTCCCAAAGGTTACAATAAGCTCCCAATGCACTCCACACATCCCTTACCCCATCCAAAGACACATTCCCTGCCCATTAGCAGCTTTATTATTCACAATCTGAACAACATGAAGCTCAAAGGAGTAAAGAGATTTGCACAAGCACTTAACGTCATATAGGGAGGTGAGTGGGATAGCTAGCACCAGAACCTAGCTCTTTCCTCCTTCCCTTAATTCCTCAGGGGTATTTACCTATGTCTAGTGGAGAATTCTGCTTCTTTCTGTCTCAGGCTTTCTAGTTGATCCTCCTTCTCTCTGCAGGCTGCCTGGGTCTCCTCCAGCAAACTTTCCAGCTCAGCCACTCTCTCTTGCAGCTCTGTGCTCTTCAACTCACAATCCTTAAGCTAAGAAACATGCATGGATTAATAAGTCAAAGAAGACAGATATAAACTTGGACATGACTTCTTTGGGATTTTCCTTTTAGGAAACTACAAGGGTAAGTACACAGAAGATAAGGAGAGAGTTACCTGCCTGGCCACCCCTATTTGCCCTGGGTGTGCCCAGACATTGCTGCTACCTGCTGGCTCTGTTTCTGATGGTCTTCCAGTGTAGGCAGGTCAGCCAGGTAGCGCTCCAAGGTCTCAATACGCTGCTGCTTTTCTCTGTTCTGCTCTGATTCCTTCTGACATTTCTTTTTCAAATTATTAATGTGTTTATCACGACCTTTGACCTAAGGGAAAAAAATGTCAAGTCTATCTCTATACACTTTTTTTTTTTTAGTTGCAGATGGACACATATCTTTATTTATTTTTATGTGATGCTGAAGATCAAACCCAGGGCCTTACACGTGTGAGGCAGGTGCTCTACCACTGGGCTACAGCTCCAGCCCCTCCATTCACTAAAAAAAAAGTACTTTTTAGTTGTAGTTGGACATAATACCTTTACTTATTTTTATGTGGTACTGAGGATCGAACCCAGCGCCTCGCATGTGCGACCACAACCCCAACCCCTCCATTCACTTTTTTTTTTTTTTAATATTTATTTATTTGTTTTCGTTGTACACAATGCCTTTATTCGAGTATTGGACCTGGGCCGCACACGTGCTAGGCGAGCGGTCTACCGCTGATCCACAACCCCAACCCTCTATTCACTTTTATAGGACCCTGAAGTTTAACTTCTTCAAAGTGACCACTGTCGGGCTGGGGTTGTGGCTCAGCGGGTAGAGCGCTCGCCTAGCACGTGCGCGGCCTGAGTTCGATCCTCAGCACCACGTAAAAATAAAGGCATTATGTACAACTAAAAAACAAATAAATAAATATTTAAAAAAAGAAAGCATATGGCAATATTAAAAAAAAAAAAAGTGACCACTGTCTCTGCTGTTAGGGGATAGGCATATGGTTCTACTGCAATAAAGATAGAAAGCTGCCAGGTGTGGTGGTGAATGCCTGTAATTCTAGGGGCTCGGGAGGCTGAGGCAGGAGGACCACAAGTTCAAAGCCAGCCTCAGCAAAAAGCAAGGCACTAAGCAACCCAGTGAGACCCTGTTTCTAAATAAAATATAAGAAAGGGGCTGGGAATGTGGCTCATTGGTCAAGAGCCCCTGGGTTCAATCCCTAGTTCAAAAAAAATAAAAAAAAGAAGCTAATCAAATTGCGTAATTTTAGGAGCTGGGGTTGTGGCTCAGAGGCAGAGCGCTTGCCTTGCACGTGCGTGGCCCGGGTTCGATCCTCAGCACCACATAAATGCATTGTGTACAACTAAAGTAAATAAATAGATCTATCTTTAAAAAAAAAAAAAAAAAAAAAATTGCATAATTTTGGATTGGGGTATAAACTTCAGAGTCAACAAACCTAAAATTTCCAGTTAAGGACAGGGATGAGGGCTCCTGAGGCAGCTTTTAAATGCTGGTAGTAGCACTTCTGTTGTATGGTAAAGATTTTGGTAGGTTCTTGGAGGTAACCTCTAAGCCTCTGGAATATTTTGGAATAGGATGAAAGTTGTCTTTGTTAGAGGGACAGAGCCCACCATGAATGAATTTATACTAATAAGATGACTCAGAATGGGGCTGGTCACCAGATAGACAGACTGCATTTGAGTTTAACCTCCTGAAGGGAGGATAGTAGAAGGTTGGGACCGACCTAAACAAACTCCAGTAAAAACTCTAGACACTAAGCTTAGTGGGGCTTCTTGGTTGACCACAAGGATGTACTGGGAGAGCCGGCGTGGTGGCGCATGCCTGTAATCCCAACACTTGGGAGGCTCAGGCAGGAGGATTGAGGGTTCAAAGCCAGCCTCAGCAATGGCGAGGCACTTAGCAACTCAGTGAGACCCTGTCTCTAATAAAATACAAAAAGGGCTGGGGATGTGGCCCAGTGGTCGAGTGCCCCTGAGTTCAATCCCTGGTATCAAAAAAAAAAAAAAAAGGATGTACTGGGAGAGTCAGGCATCCTGGTTCTCTAGGATAGCAATGATTTCAAGACCCTCCCACACTTCACCTAATGTCATTCTTTATCTGGTCATTCCTGAATTGTAATTTTTATACTAATCAGGCTAGGCACTATGGTATGCACCTGTTAGTCCCAACTACTTGGGAGGCTGAGGCAGGAGGATCACTTGAGCCTAGGAGTTCAAGATCAGCCCAGGCAACATATTGAGACCCCATCTCAAAAACAAGGGCTGGGGCTGTAGCTCTTGCCTAGCAAGTGTGAGGCACTGGGTTCCATCCTCAGCACCATATAAAAATGAATATCAATTTTTAAAAAACTAAACCAACAAACAAAAAACACCCAACCTATATAGTACTTCCTAGAGTTCTAAAGTCTATTTTTTTTTTTTTGTACCAGGGGTTGAATCTGAGGCACTTAACCACTGAGTCACATCCCCAGCCCTTTTTATTTTGCGACAGGGTCTTGCTAAGTTGCTTAGGGCCTCGCTGAATTGCTGAGCTGGCTTTGAACTTGCAATCCTCCTGGCTCAGCCTCACAAGCCACTGGGATTACAGGCATGTGCCACCATGTCTGGGCTTCTGGGAGCCATTCTAGAAAATTACTGAACCTGAAAGAATCATAGGAATATCTGCATTTGTAGCTAGTTGGTCCTAAGTATCAATGGCCTTGGGATCCCAGAACTTGTAGCTGGCATCTGAAATAAGTACACCTTGTTGGAGACAGTACCCTTAAGCCTGTGGAGTCTGATGTTAACTTCAGGTGGTCTATTTCAGAATTGAATTTCAGTAGTATATGCAATTTCCCTGTTGACATACAACCAGTACGGTGAGAAAGGTAATATACTCTTCCCTAAACACCACACGATATAAAGCTAAACAATCTTCTGGAAGGGCTAATAAGAAGAAGGGCTGTATTACCACAGATGTTCACCTCTTTTCCCTTTCAAAAGATCCAAAAAGTAAAAGGAAGGAAATAAAGCATTAACCTACAAAAAAGAAAAAAAGACAACAGGAGAGGAGACAAAAGTATATAAGAAATTTTAACATGTTTTCAGATGAAAGGAAGTAGAGGTGGGTAAATGACTTGAGGCAAAGACGTCATAATCTGCAATGGAAGTTGCTGGCGATATGGAAGAAACTGTGTCCCTTAAGAGCCTGTGTAAGCCGGGCGCGGTGGCGCACGCCTGTAATCCCAGCACTTTGGGAGGCTGAGGCAGGAGGATCGCGAGTTCAAAGCCAGCCTCAGCAATGGCGAGGCCCTTAGTAACTCAGTGAGACCCTGTCTCTAATAAAATACAAAAAAGGGCTGGGGATGTGGCCCAGTGGTCAAGTGCCCCTGAGTTCAATCCCCAGTACCCAAAAAAAAAAAAAAGAGCCTGTGTACTTGAAGCCCCAGGTAGCTCTGAAAGCAGGTCTCAATGACCTAAAAAATAGGGAAATTCAGTGGAAATCTATATACAAATTAACTGGATTAACACCCTCACCCTGGACTTCCCCAACAGGAGACAGGGGATGCATTCTCTGAAGAAACCAAATGGGAGAGATTCCAAACTGAGGGTTATCAGTCACAGTAGAAAGAGTGAAGTATTGAGTTGAAAACAATGGAAGTCTAAGCCCAATCTTCTCTCAGCACTGAGAATCCAAAGGCCAAAAATATTCCTTCCCCAGCCTCCCCATCAGGTAGCAGGTTGAAGATTCTTTTCTAGAAATAGGTAAGATATTCAGAAAATACTGACATTTAAGTGTTCCCATATGAAAAGAGCAATATAAGTCTAATCATCTTATAGTAAAGTCCACCAGGTAACTACATGAACCCATAGCTTTTACCCATCCAGCTTTTAAAGGTTTCATTTTTAAATATGAGTGCTCATTCAAGGATCATCAAGCTTCTAACACGACAGACACCAAAACAGGAAAAAATGGGCCTGAAGGAAACAACACTACAAGCAGATTCAGACATCTAAAAAAGCTATAATCAATATTGTCAGAGGGAGAAGATATGGCATCCATGAAACAAAACATGTCTAAAATTGATCAAAAAAGTGAAAGAAGAGCATAGTATTCAGAAATTTAGAGGCATGTATCAGGGGAAAGAGGAGATGAAAATGGATACCTTTGAGAGGTTGAATTGGGGCACAGAACTAGTAAACTTTATTATAAACCTCTTGGTATTTAGTTATTTAATTTAGATACATACATTATTTTGATTACAATTTTCCTTTTTAACAAACAATACCAAAATTATCAGAAACACAGGATTTCAGGGCCCTTTTTAAATTTTCTATTTTAAAATGGGGTCTCAGTAAATAGCCTGAGCTGGCAATACTTCTGCCTCAGCCTCAGGAGTCTTTGGGATTACAGGTGTGTGCCACCTTGCCCAGCTCCCAAGTGATTCATTTTTGTTTTGTGGTGGGGTTATCGGGGATTGAACTCAGAGGCATTCGACCATTGAGCCACATCCCCAGCCCTATTTTGTATTTTTTATTTAGAGACTGGATTATCACCCTCAGTGAGACGGTCTATGCTGAGGCTGGCTTTGAATTTGAAATTCTCCTGTCTCAGCCTCCCTAGCTGCTGAGATTACAGGCGTGTGTCACCTTGCCCAGCTCCCAAGTGATTCTTAAGCACAATGAAGTTTGAGAAGTCAGGTATAGTGGGTAGCATGTGCCTACAGTCCCAGCTACTCAGGAAGTCAAGGCAGAAGGATATCTTGAGTTCGGAAATTTGAGACTGGCCTAGACAACATAGAAAGATACTGTCTCAATTAAAAAAAAAAAAAAAAAAGTTTGAGAAGCACTGCTCTAATTGATTCAAGTGGTCCAGGACTAAACACTACCAGTCATTCTCCTCAAGAACATGTGCTACAGAGCAAGTTGTGAACTGAAAGTACCAACAGAACCATGAGAGTACCAACAGAACCAAAAGATTTTAAATCACTTTCTCTAATGATAACCAATCTGACCACCTGAGGCAATTCTAAGAGCACAGGCAGAAATAAACTCTCAAACCAGCGGCTCAAGTGAAATCTTTTTCTACTTTTTAGGGTAGGGTAAAGAGAAACCAGTCTGAATGGAATCAATTTACCACAGGTATTTAAACATCTTGCAACAGTGCCATGTAGTTGGGCTGCCCAGGCTGGTTTTCCACCCAGGCCAGCTGGCAGCACATCACAACCTCGGTATTATATGACTTTTCCTGATTGTAGAATTTTTGTGGAGGAGATGAAGCAGAGAGGAGGGGTTCCATTTTTAGTAGATGGGTCCTGTGTGAGAAGCCAACGAAGGGTCTCACCTGTTTTTTCCTGGTTCCAGGAATGGAGGCCAAAAAAAGCCTAAGCTGTTGGCAGAGAGGGCTAACTGCGAACTGCTTTGTGAATCAGAGTCATCAACTCCTTGACTCACCTTTTCTTTCTTCCTCTCTTTCTTTCTTTCTCCCTTTCTCTCTCTCTTTTTTTTTTTCTTTAACAGTATTGGTGACTGAAGCCAGGGCCTAACACATGCTAGACAAGCACTCTACCACTGAGCCATATCCCAGCCTTATTTTTTTATTACATTTTTAAAAAAATATTTATTTATTTACTTTAGTTGTACACAATGCAATGCATTTATGTTTACGTGGTGCTGAGGATGGACTCGGGCCACGCACGTGTGAGGGCAAGCGCTCTGCCACTGAGCCACAACCCCAGCCCTTTTATTACATTTTGAGACAGGGTCATGCTAAGTTGTGTAGACTGGCCTTGAACTTGAAATCCTCCTGCTTCAGCCTTCTGAATAGTCTAAGCTTACCCTTTCTTCCTGTTTCTTCCCTTCCTCTGAATGCTTCTGCAGTGTCACTTTGAGAGACTCCCTGATGAGCTGGACTTCAACTTCTGACGCAGAGAGTTTCTTTTCAAGCTCGATCTTTTCTTTGCTCAAAGCTTCTGTCTTCTGTGCAAACTGTGCACGTAAGAAAGTATTCTCTCTCTGCAATTCCTGCCAAAAAAGATTCTTAATATGCAAGTGTTTCCTACACTTACAGTCACATGTATTTTACTTATTCCCAGCATACTTCATAGTCAAGGATCACCTTTCTCCAAGATTTCTTCAAGCAATGCTTCTCAAAGTATGGTCCTAGGGCAAATAGCATCAGCATCATCTATTACTAGAATTTGTTAGAAATGCAAATTTTGGAATCTTACTTACAGGTCCACTGAATCAGAAACTCTGGATAATAATCTATGATTCTGGTGCACATTCACGTGCACCAAGAAACACGAGACAAGAAATCCCAATACTTATGCTCAGGGCCTGGCTCCCTCCACTCATTCTCTATGTGATCTTAGGCAAGTACTTCCTCCTCCTTGGACTTCACTTTTTTTCATGAGCAAATTAGAGTACTAAACTAGATTTTTACCTACAGACTCTTGCCATTCTATTTCTTTTCTTTTTTTAAATTAATATATTTTTAGTTGTAGATGGACACAATACCTTTATTTTATTTATTTATTTATTTATTTATTTATTTATTTATTTATTTATTTATTTATGGTACCAGGGATTGAACTCAGGGGCACTCGTCCTCTGGGTCACATCCCCAGCCCTTTTTTGTATTTTATTTAGAGACAGGGTCTCACTGAGTTGCTAAGTGCCTCGCCATTGCTGAGGCTGGCTTTGAACTCGCGATCCTCCTGCCTCAGCCTCCCAAAGTGCTGGGATTACAGGCGTGTGCCACCGCGCCCGGCTTATTTATTTATTTTTTATTTATTCATTTATTTATTTATATTTTGGTACCAGGGATTGAACCCAGGGGCACTTAAGCACTGAGCCACCTCCCCAGACCTTTTTTATTATCTTATTTATAGACAGGGTGTCACTTATTTACTTAGGGCCTCACTAAGTTATTGAAGCTGGCTTTGAACTTGTGATTATCCTGCCTCAGTCTCCCAAGCCGCTGGGATTACAGGCATGCACCACTGCGCCTGGCTTATTTATTTTTATGTGGTGCTGAGGATCGAACCCAGTGCCTCATAAATGCTAAGCAAGTGCTCTACAACTGAGCTACAACCCCAGCCCCTAATATTCTATTTCTGTGAGCTGGAATACTGCCTTAGCAGGCCTACTAAGTGGTAAAGCCAGTACTATAATCTACTTAACACCCCATTACTCAAAAGCACATGTTGCAGAAGCTTGGTCAATAAAGCAGGCTTCTTTTCAAGCTCTCAATCCCTTTAGACATTGACCTCAGTGAGAGTATGGTTTTCTTCAGATGCTCCTAACATGGAATAAAAATGAGAATAACTCTAAATCCCTCATTGCCTCCTCTCCTTCCATTTGGCCCTGACTTCTAAGAACATTGCCCAACTCTAGGACCTTATCAGCTAATTGATTCTGTTTTCCTTTCCCCCCCAAGTGTGTCCTGACATGACACCAAGGCATTTGGACTTTCACTTGGTTCTCCTCTAAAACCTTTTCCACACAAGGGCACCTTAAAGGGTACTTTGTAATCACTCTTTGAGGACAGGGACATCTGTGTCCCTTGATCCCTTTTATACCTCCTGTATAGCTCAAGAGAAAACACTGTTATGACAAAAAGAATACTGTCCCAGCTGCCAATGCTTACCTGTAGCCTCAGCAAGCAGACATCCCCAAAGGGGGCAGGACGGCCCAAAAGGGCACTGTGGACTTGTAGTTCACTCTCTCGTACTTTTTGCTCCAACTGAGATATGTGTTTCCTCTGCCTGCAAAAACGAGCAGAATCAGATCTAGGATCCTGATGATAACCCACTCACAATATGAGTTCCTATTTTCCTTGGACACATGGGTAACAATCCCTACTATGAAAGCAAACACCCTCACTCTGGACATCACATTTTGCCGAAGGAGGAAAAACAAATGAAAAAGGCGACTGAGAAAAATCAGGAAAGATCAGCTGCAATTAGCTAGTTAACCTCTGCAGGTACTCCCTAAAGCCCCCACAGAACACACAGCAGACCTATCACATTAGTGAGACACAAGACTAGCCCCTTACCAATCTAGCACTGCCATGAGGCAAGGCACGGGTCTAAACAGAGGGAAGGTATCACTCTTGGGAAGAACTTATCAGATGCCCTTAGTGAGGCCAAAGCAGACACAGCCTGATCATGCTGTACCCCTTTCCACCTTACTTGTCAATAAGGAGTTCCTTTTCCTTCAGAAGGTGTTCATTACTATTCAAGATACTGATCCACTGTGCTGGCTCTAAGGCGGGCAGTAAAGGAGCAAAAGCAGCAGGATGGTGGCAGATGGCTCCATTCTGAAGCTGGAAGACAAAAAGGTCAGAGGGGCTTGATCTTGACCATATGGACCCCTGAACAGTACCCAACTGGGTCTGTAATCAAGGCCCACTTTAGCTCAGCCTGATAAGGTCAATGTTTGTGAAATAATTTTAGCTCAGATGCATGACTGGAAAGAACCTGCCAAGGAGATTTGTGCCAACTAAACACTCCCTGCTCAGAAAGGCTCTAGTTTTTCTTTTTAAATTCCTTAAAAAAAGAAAAACTGGTACATTATAATTATACATAATAGTGGAAGGCTCTAGTTTCTAAGGTCATTTGTCTTTTATTATTTGGCAATGAGGCAAATCAGGAGCTAAGATGTCCTTACCAACCAGAGAAGGAGAATACGTCCTGTTCCCTTTCTTCCGATTCTAGCAGCACAAGGACTTAAAATACAAAAGTAGTATAGTAGAAAGAACATAGAGGTTCAAAGACAATTTATAAACCCTAGCTCTGCCACTTGCCAGCTTTGTGATCCTGGACAGATAATTTTAAAAATCTAGTAAGTTTCTACATTTATGTCATCAGGTTGCTATGAGAAAAAAAAAATTCTATATGTGAAAGTACCTAATCTAGTGAATGGTATATAGAAAGTACGCAATCAAAGGTAGTGTCCTACTTTTTTGGGTTTTCCCTTATAACCCCCTACTCTGGAGAATCTATTTGATGTTTAGACCACCAGCAAATTCAATGGTTAGAGTTCATGAACCTTCATTTCCTGTCTCCAGACATCTTCTTTCTTAACACATGTTTAGAATTAAAACTCAGAGGACAAAGGCTGTCCAGTTCTAAGAACAACATAGGAATCTGTAAAATCCAAAGAAAGAAGGGTCTCTACCTGCATTTGCTCCATTTGTAAACGAATCAATTCCAGCTGCTGCCGACAAGTACTGAGTTCACAAGACTGCTCTCGGGGATGCCAAGGGTCAGGACTTGGTTGCCATACCTGAGAGGACAGAGGCTTGGAGAGCCCAGGAGCAGGCTGGATCCCCAAAGGGAGCACCCCACTATTGTTAGGGTGTGGTCCATTCCGCTCAAAGACAGCCCCACTGCCTGGTGCCTTCTTGGCCTCAGGCAATACTTTGTATAACTCCTTGTTTGTGTCAGTTCTTGGGTTGTGGAAGTGGACTCGGTAGTGGGGATCTGAATAAAGTGTCTCTATCACAGCTGACTGATTGAGCGTAGATTCCATGTTAGGAATATCAAACTTCCTCATCTCTTCTTCTCTTTCATGGCCCACTGCTGGAAACCAGGATTGCTCAATCCCATTTTCTCCGGTAGCACCACAGAGATACATCAGATCTCTAGATAGGCCTGGAGAACGTTTTACTGTACCAAAGTCTCCATTTCTTGTCATCCCCACACTTTCAGCCAACCCTGACAAAGGAAGCTTGGAGGAAGAGGGTCCAGCAGGTGTAGAATTGGGTTTGGCAGGAGAAGTCCCCAAAGTAGAAGGCATTACATGGGCTGTTGGGATGGTTATGTGGCTTTTGATAGGCTGGAAAGAAGGGCTTCCACTTGAGCTGCAAAAATCTGAGGAGAAAACAGTCAATCTGTAAGTTAAAACTGAAGCAGCAAGGTTTCTTGAGTTTGGCTGCTATGCCAGACATTTTGTACCTGTTCCCAAACATGGCCAGGAGGGTACCATCATTAGACCTATCAGGCAGAAAGATAAAAGCAACCTAACAGAAGATGTGTGATCTAAGATCTCAAATGTGTTCAGAAGATAAACCAATCAAAGGCAATAATGGCTTTACTTTTAACTTATACCCTGTCCTTTGTACTCGAATAAGCAAAGCTGAAAACTGAACTCCAAAAAAATCACTTACCTTAACGGCAATGCATTAGGTCCTACTCATCTGGAAGTTTGGCAAGTCTAAATTATAATTCAATTTAATAAAAATAGTCTTTCCAAAGGGTGCCAGAATCTTCTGACCTCCAAAAACTCCCAGTGAAAATGAGCAATCATCTAAACTATCCAGAGAATATGGTGGACTGGACAGTCCTGCACAATTATTCAGGACAGGGAGCACAACCTCCAGGTCAGGATTTTGTTCTCTCTCTCCCACATCCCAGACCTGGCTGCCTGGTTATGGGAAGTTATTCTTAGTAACTCTCAGGTTTCACTCTAGCACAGTGATCACTCTCAAGTGGGTACACACTGAAATCCTCTATTTTATATTTTGCTTTTCACTTGCCTCTTTGTTTGTACCCAACTGTGATTTTTAACTTTTCTTTCATAGTCGATGCTTCCATGGACTCCTGTTTGATCCTGGGAGACAACATTGATTAAACTTGCTGCAGAAGGTTCCTATTTCTACCTAATTCCAATTTTCAAGTACTACTTTGAGGAGAATCACAAGGTCACAGTAATTGGTCAACTACTGGTACTGATATGGCAAGGCAGTGGGATGCAAGCCAGTTAAGATGGAAATGTAAAGTGAAATACCTGTTACTTTCAGTAATTAGAAAAAAGAATAAGGAGTAAAGGAATACTAATTTCTTCACTTTTCAACTGCCCAGTTCTCTTCCAAACCAAGCACATCTACCATAGGAAGCGGTACTACCAATTTATCTTTTTTCTCTCTACCAACACAAAGCCCACTCACTTAATGACAACAGATATTAGAATCTTTCCTGGAATTTTCTGAGTACAGAGTAGCTACTATCTTCTTACTAGCAGCTGTTTAAAACATGGGGAAGCCAAATTATCTAATGTAGGCAAAGTATCTGCTTTCCTATATTCAGATGACATAGGGACAGGAAAACAACAACCACCACCATGCAACACAAAACAAAAACCTGAATAATTTCTGATAAAATGCATGAGCCTCTCAGGACCAAAAAAGAAGAAAATTTCTCAGCTAAAGAACATAGTTTTTGATGTTGCACAACATAAGACTAGTTGACAAGGTTAACGCAGACTGGTGGTTTCAAGTCTAGTAGGGAATCTACTTCAAATCCTCCATAGCAGCACTGCACTATCAGCTGTCACCCAGGGTCCCTGTTTCCACAGTGTAATTATGGAACAGAAGACAGTAAGGTAGTAACATATGAGGGGCTGCCACCGTACTGAACTTAGTAACACTTCCACTCTCTCTTAAGACTCAGCAAACTCAGTTTTGAGCCCTTATGCCCAAAATAATAATGCCAAAAAAACAAAACCAAGAAGAAAAGAACCAGTGATCTAGAATATGGTTTTACTAATTTTCCAGTGGACATAGTTCATCTATAGATGAAGAAATAAAGTGAAGTTTCATCATTATTTTCACTTGTCTATTTGGTTTATCTATTTATATTAATTCTTTTTTTTAAAATACTTTTTTAGTTGTAGATGAACATAATACCTTTATTTTATTTATGTGGTGCTGAGGATCGAACCCAGGGCCTCACACATGTGAGACGAGCACTCTACGCTGAGCCATAGCCCCAGCCCCGAATGATTCTAATGAACTGTGCTATAAAATGTCAAGTTATACCTTCAGCTGGTTTGTGTTTAGAACACTATAAAACAGAACAGCACGGGGCTGGGATTGTGGCTCAGCGGTAGAAAGCTCGCCTAGTATGTGGGCGACCCGGGTTCGATCCTCAGCACCACATACAAATAAAACGCATTGTGTACAACTAAAAGCAAATAAATAAAAATATTAAAAAAAAAAAAAAAAAAACAGAACAGCAACATTTTTCAAAAGGGGATTCTATCTTCTACAATTTTCGAAAGTATTCAAGATTTAGTGCAGGGGAATATGGTGATTTTTATTTAGAGAAGTCTACAGTTCCCAAAATCACTAGATTTTTGTTACTTTAAGGATATAATTCTAAAACCCTCCTTGCCTCAACCACACCCTCTGTCCCCTCAAAAACAATTCATTGCCAGGCGTGGTGGTGCACGCCTATAATCCCAGCACTTGGGAAGCTGAGGCAAGAGGATTGCGAGTTCAAAGCGAGCTTCAGCAATGGGGAGGCACTTAGCAACTCAGTGAGACCCTGTCTCTAATAAAATACAAAAAAGGGCTGGGGATGTGGCCCAGTGGTTGAGTGCCCCTGAGTTCAATCCCCGGCACCAAAAAAAAAAAAAAAAAAAATTCATTCTGGGCTGGGTATGCAGCAGTGATAGTACACTTGCCTAGCATGCCCAAGGCCCAGAGTTTAATTCCCAGTGTTGCAAAAACACAACATACCAAAATAAAACCAATACATTCTTTCTAGTAACCCTCCTCTCAATGGTAAGGGTAGATTCTGTTATTGCTAAATCTCAATCACAACTGTCTAATTCCAAAGTAGTTTATGAAGTATGGCAGTTTGAACTCTGCCAGAAACTACAGGTTGAGTATCAGTTTTCTAAAAATGTTTGGTATTGCAGATTTTGGAATTGACTAAATTCTGGAATATCTACATAGACTTTACCGGCTGAATATCGCTAATCCAAAACTCTAAAATTTAATGTCTGATGAAAAAAATCTGAAATTCAACATGCTCCAAAATTTGTCATGCTCAAACAGATGTGTATTTTGGAGAATGTTAGATTTTGAATTTTTTTTAAAATATTTTTTTAGTTGTAGTTGGACACAATATCTTTATTTTATTTATTTATTTTAATGTGGTACTGAGGCTCAAACCCAGTCTCCCATGTGTTAGGCAAGTACTCTACCGCTGAGCCACAACTCCAGCCCCTAGATTTTGAATTTTTGGATTGGGAATTCTCAATCTGTATTTTCACCTTTAAGAAAGAGCTGAAAATATTATGAGCTTTGCTTTACCTACCTCTACCCTGTCCCTCAAGAACTTTGAAAATAAAACACCTTAATGAAGAATGGAATCGAAAGCAAGCCTATTCAATTTAAAGATAACAACAATGAACTATTATTTTATACAAGGATTAAGGTGTCTTGTCAACTAGACTCCAAGCTAGATTCACAAACAAAATAAGCAAGAGTTAAGTTTGGCTGGGGTTGTGGATCAGTGGTAGTGCTTGCCTAGTGTGTGTGAGGCACTAAGTTCAAATCTCAGCACCATATAATAGATAGATAGATAGATAGATAGATAAACAAAGATACTGTGTCCATCTATAACTAAAGAAAATTGTTATAGCTCAGTGGTAGCACCCTTGCCTCCAATGTGTGTGACGCACTGGGTTCAATCCTCAGCACCACATAAAAATAAATAAAGATATTGTGTTGATCTTAAAAAAAAAAGTAAAAGATGAAGATAACTTAATCTTATATATAATGATATAGGGCTGAGATACAGCTCAGAGGTATCCTAGTATGTGCAAGGGACTAAGTTCAATTTCTAATACCCACACAAAAAAACCCCAAACCCAAAATATGGCAAATAAAAAACATGGCAGAAAAAACACCCTAGTTCTTTTTTCTTTTTTTCCCTAGCACCAGGGATTGAACCTAGGGGTATTCTACTACTGAGCTATATCCACAGTCCTTTTTACTTTTAAGACAGGTTCTATAATTGCCCAGACTAGCCTTAAACTTATGACCCTCCTGCCTCAGTCTCCCTAGTAGCTGGGATTACAGGCGTGCACCACTATACCAGACCCTTGATTCCTTTAAAAGAAAAAAGCCAGGCGTGGTGGCACAAGCCTGTAATCCCAGGGACTCAGGAAGCTGAGCCAGGAAGATCGTGAGTTCAAAGCCAGCCTCAGCAATGGTGAGGCATTAAGCAACTCAGTGAGACCCTGTCTCTAAGTAAAATACAAAATAGTGCCGAAGACCTGACTCAGTGGTCAAATGCTCCTGAGTTCAATCCCTGGTACCGATCCCCCTGCCAAAAAAAAAAAAAAAAAAAAACCTTTAAAAGAAAAAAAAAATCTAAGGGCCAGGGGCCAGGGGTGTAAATCAGTGATAGAATGCTCTCCTAGCATGGACAAGACTCTGGGTTCAATCACCAGAACCACAAACAAAAAACCCAAACCAAAACAAAACAACCTTCTAGACTGGTGACTTTGGCTACTCTATTTTTTTTTTTTTTTTTTTTTTGGTACCAGGGATTGAACTCAGGGGCACTCATCCACTGGGCCACATCCCCAGCCCCTTTTTTGTATTTTATTAGAGACAGGGTCTCACTGAGTTGCTAAGTGCCTTGACATTGCTGAGGCTGGCTTTGAACTTGCGATCCTCCTGCCTCAGCCTCCCAAGTGCTGGGATTACAGGCGTGCGCCCCGCGCCCAGCTTTTTTTAAAATTTTTATATTTTTATTTATTTATTTATATTTTTTAGTTGTAGGTGGATACAATACCTTTATTTTTATTTATATGGTGCTAAGGCTCGAACCAAGGGCCCTACAAGTGCGAGATAAGCACTCTACTGCTGGGCCATAGCCCTAGCCGCAGGCTACTCTTAATTTTAAAAGAATGTACTAATAGCCAGCTGTGGTATAGCATGTGTCGACAGTCAAACTATTCTGGAGGCTGAGAAAGAACAACTGATTGAACCCAGGAGTTCAAGGCCAGAATTGGCAAAAAAGCAAGACTACATCTCTCAAACAACTGGAGAGAGAAACACACACATAATCAGTGTAACAATGTGACTGATTTAAATACAACCAATTTTTCTTTTTTTTTTTTTGGGGGGGGGGGGGGGGGGTGCTGGGGCTTGAATTCAGGGGTACTCAACCACTCAGCCATATCCCTATTTTGTGTTTTATTTAGAGATAGGGTCTCAATGAGTTACTTATTAGCACCTAGCTTTTGCTGAGGCTGGCTTTGAACTCTTTTTTTTTTTTTTTTTTTTTTGAGTTGTAGATGGATAGAATGCCTTTATTTTATTTGTTTATTTGTATGTGGTTCTGAGGGTAAAACCCAGTGCCCTCACATATACTAGGCAAACACTCTTCCACTGAGCTACAGCCCCAGCCCCTGGCTTTGAACTCTTTTTGGTTTTTTTTTTTTTTTTTTTTTTTTTGGTACCAGGCATTGAACTCAGGGGTACTCAACCACTGGGCCACATCCTCAGCCCTTTTTTGTATTTTATTAGAGACAGGGTCTCACTGAGTTGCTAAGTGTCTCGCCATTGCTGAGGCTGGCTTTGAACTCTCGATCCTCCTGCCTCAGCCTCTCAAGTGCTGGGATTACAGGAGTGCGCCACCACACCCGGCTGGCTTTGAACTCTTGATCCCCGTCTCTGCCTCCTGAGTGGCTGGGATTACAGGCCTGCACTACCACACTGGCAATACAACCAATTTAATGGGGGAAAATTTCAGACCAATGTTTGATATTTAATAATACCTACCATTAAGTTAAAATGAAAAGGTCCCATGACTACACATGTAGAGAAAACTTTTTTTAAAATATCTTTATTTTTATTTATTTATTTATTTATTTATTTATTTATTTATTTATTTATTTATTTTTATGTGGTGCTGAGGATTGAACTCAGGGCCTCACACGTGCAAAGCAAGTGCTCTACCACTGAGCTACAACGCCAGCCCCTGTAGAGAAAACTTTAACAAGTAAAAATTAAATAGAGAGTAAACTCTCAATCATATAAGTGGGGCTGAGGCTGTGGCTCAGTGGTAGAACACTTGCCTAGCACATATGAGGCCCTGGGTTCAATTTTCAGCACCACATATAAATAATAAAATAAAGGTCCATCAACAACTAAAAAATATATATTTTTTTAAAAATCATACAAGTGATGTAAAAAATATCACAATCAGGGCTGGGGACAAAACTCAGTGGTAAAAAGTCTGCCTAGTATTCAAGAGGACATGTTTAATGCCTAGCACAGTCAAAAGAGAAAAGAAAAAAAGAATACTGTATATACTACAGTGAATTCACCATTGTGTATGTCCACAAGACTGGGGTCCTAATTAGAATAAGATACATTCCAGCCGGGCATGGTGGTGCACGCCTGTAATCCCAGCACTTTGGAGGCTGAGGCAGGAGGATCACAAGTTCAAAGCCAGCTTCAGCAATGGTGAGGCACTTACCAACTCAGTGAGACCCTGTCTTTAATAAAATACAAAAAAGGTCTGGGGATGAGGCCCAGTGGTCAAGTGCCTCTGAGTTCAATCCCCGGTACCAAAAAAAAAAAAAAAAAGATACATTCCGTGCTTATATAATAATATAAAAACAGATTCTGCTGTCATATATAACTAAAAAGAACCAATAAAATAGAAGGAAAAAAAATAGAACAAGACTATCGTCAGGAGACCAGAATCTAATACTTAGCTATGGGATCTCTTTGGTAAGTTGTTTAACCCCTAGAGAAATTTTTGTTATCCACCAGCAACAAGGAATTAAGTGATTTTTATAATACTGTCTGTTTAGAAATATATGATTTAATTCTACTTAATATCTATCTACCTGCCTATCTACCTACCTATTGGTACTGGAGATTGAACCTAGAGGCACTCTTATTACTGAACTGCATCTGCAGCCATTTTGTTTTATTTATTTATTTTTTTTTGGTACAGGGGATTGAACTCAGGGGCACTCGACCACTGGGCCACATCCCCAGCCCCTTTTTTGTATTTTATTAGAGACAGGGTCTCACTGAGTTGCTAAGTGCCTCGCTATTGCTGAGGCTGGCTTTGAACTCACAATCCTCCTGCCTCAGCCTCCAAAGTGCTGGGATTACAGGTGTGCGCCACCACGCCCGGCTCGCAGCCATTTTAAAAATTTTATTTTAGACAGGGTCTTGGCCAAGTTGCTGGGGTTGGCCTTGATATTGTGATACTCTTACTTTTGCCTGCAAAGTAGGTGGGATTACAGACATGTGCCACCATACCTAGATTCAAATCTACTTAATATTTACTGAGCATAGTCCTCATAAACACAAAGTTATCAAACTATTAAAAATTAGTGCTAGCCGGGCTTGGTGGCGCACACCTGTAATCCCAGCCCTTGGGAGGCTGAGGCAGGAGGATCACGAGTTCAAAGCCAACCTCAGCAATGGTGAGGCGCTTAGCAACACAGTGAGACCCTGTCTCTAATAAAATACAAAACAGGGCTGGGGGGTTGAGGGCCCCTGAGTTCAATCCCAGGTACCAAAAAAAAAAAAAAAAAAAAAAATTAGTGCTAGGGCTGGGGTTGTGGCTCAGTGGTAGAGCGTTCGCCTAACACGTGCACAACCCGGGTTTGATCCTCAGCACCACGTAAACATAAATGCATTGCATTGTGTACAACTAAAGCAAATAAATAAATTTAAAAAAAAATTAGTGCTAGGTGTCTAAGAGCCCAGTACTAGTAAATGTATTTTTCCTTCCCTTTTTATTTCTTTTATTTTTTCCAAATATTTGTTTGTAAGAGCCCTAATAAGGAGATAGCTAAGATGGCGGCTAGCTGAGAGCCATAAGAGATGTTTAAGTATTTTCACCTGATATTCATGCATTTATCTAAGAATCTTTCTATGCCCGTGAACACTATGTGACACACCTATAAGTTTGAGCTGTTAACACGTGTATACTTGTTAAGGCAAAAAGTATTTATCCGGGTGAGGTTGGCTAGAGGGGGTGGTTGGAGTTGGAGAGGTTGTTGGAGCCGGAGAGAGAAGTTAGAAGAAGGAAGAATATGCCGGGCGCGGTGGCGCACGCCTGTAATCCCAGCACTTTGGGAGGCTGAGGCAGGAGGATCGCGAGTTCAAAGCCAGCCTCAGCAATGGCAAGGCACTTAGTAACTCAGTGAGACCCTGTCTCTAAATAAAATACAAAAAAAAGGGCTGGGGATGTGACCCAGTGGTCGAGTGCCCCTGAGTTCAATCCCCAGTACCACAAAAAAAAAAAAAAAAAAAAAAAAAAAAAAAAGAAGAAGGAAAGAATAAAGAACCTATTCATTTCCAGTCTGCCTCCGAATTCTTTCCCAAGGTATCATTGCTGCAGGCGGCAATAGCTGCAGGGGGCAACATTTGTTCTTTTAAGAAATTTGTTTATGGTGCTGGCAATTAAACCCAGGTCCTTCTCAATGCCAGATAAGAAGCTCTACCACTGAGCTACAACCCCAGCCCACTCATCTGCTTTTTGTCTCTACAGATTCATCTATACTGGATATTTCAATTATACGGTCATGTAATATATGGCCTTTTGCATCTGGCTTTTTTTTTTTCTTTCTTTTTTAACTTAGCATAATATTTTTAAGATTCATCCACTGGCAGCATGTTTGAGAACTTAATTTCAGTCTCAAGTAATATTCTATTGTATTATATGGATACACCTCATTTACTTATCTATTCATCAGTTATGAACACTTAGTTTGTTTCTACTATGAACATTTGTGTATGTGTTTTTGTGTGGATGCATGTTTTTATTTCTCTTGGGGACATACTGAGAAAATTTAAATATTAAAACCTTTTGAGGAACTGCCAAACTGTTTTTCCAAAGCAATTGTAACATTTTACATTCCCACTAGCAACATATAAAGGTTCCAATTTCTCTACATTCTCACCAACATTTGTTATTATCTTTTTGATTATAGTCATCTTAGTAGCTAGGGAGTGAGACCCTGTCTTTAATAAAATACAAAAAAGGGCTGGGGATGAGGCCCAGTGGTAGAGCTTCTTACCTGGCATCGAGAAGGACCTTTTAAATGACAACATCTGATTAAGTACCAAAGTGACCAGTTTTGTAATTGCAATCAATTCAATCACTTTGAAATTTAGCTTTTTCATCTCTAAAATGGAAAAATACTTCACAGAATAGCATTAATGAAATAATGTAGAAAAAAATTAGCATAGTACTTATCTCAAAGTATATAATAAATAGTAACGAATAATGATTATCATTAGATCCTGTGCCTTCCAGGCCCTCATTATCTAAATGGAAAAACAAAACACCCTTGTAAAGTATGGCCTGGTAGTTAGTACTTAAGTGTAAAACAAGTGACAGAGATGATAAAGATAAAAAGTGCAAAAAGAAAGGAGATCAGTAGTGGGCAGAAGGAATGGGAAGTATTTGTGGGAACTCTGCTAAATCCTAAATAGTCATAAGATCAGCCCAGCTGGAAGGGACCAAAGGAGGTGGCAACAGCACAAATGGGCCAGATTAAAGATGGAAAAAAGAGCCCAGTTACCAAAACAAACAACAAAACCATTAAGGCAAAAAAAGTTGTATTTTCAAAGCATTATAACATCGTGATGATACCAAAAAATATGCTTGAAGCCGGGCGCAGTGGCGCACGCCTGTAATCCCAGCACTTGGGAGGCTGAGGCAGGAGGATCATGAGTTCAAAGCCAGCCTCAGCAATGGCGAGGCACTTAGCAACTCAGTGAGACCCTGTCTCTAATAAAATACAAAAAAGGGCTGGGGATGAGGCCCAGGGCTCAAGTGCCCCTGAGTTCAATCCCTGGTACAAAAAAAAAAAAAAAAAGAAAGAAATATGCTTGAATGGTTGATTGGGTGGGTAGAACCAGATCACAAAACAATTGAGGCCTGTGAATTTTATCCTCCAAGTAATGGAACAACCGAGGATTTGCAGGAAAGGGAAACTATGAAATATGAAATTACGCTTTTTAGTAAGATCAATCCAGAAGCAGAAGGACAGACTTGAGTCAAGAAGACTATTAGAAAGTTGCTTCAGATAGGATAACAATAGAAACTAAGATAAAATGACCTTATGAATATTTTGGAAATGACAATAAACCTAAAACTCAATCTGAAAATGACAACATATATTGGTAATCAAACCATTAATCCAACCTACCATCTGCAATATCTGAGCATGACGTGCCAATGGCTGTATCCCCACTGTCGGCTACGCTTGAACAACGGCTGAAGCGGCTCCGAAAGGCCTCTGAGAGAACTGGAGTCTGCCATTCAGTCCCCAGGGAACTACCCTTATGAATTACATTGGAACCTGAAACAAAAAAGACAATTTCCTCCTTTTAGTGTGAACCAGCTGAGGTAACTCCAAATGATTTTTTTTTTTTTTTAATCACTTAAACAGGGCTGGAGATGTGGCTCTAGCATGCATAAAGCCCTGGATTCAATCCCCAGCACCATTTAATTTAAAGTCTCAAAGTTTAAGTTGAAATCAGAAAATATTGTTCTACAGACTCTTTGATCTAATAGGAGGCAAACGACCCTTAAAAAATACCTTATTCCTAGCCGGGCGTGGTGGCGCACGCCTGTAATCCCAGCACTTTGGGAGGCTAAGGCAGGAGGATCGCAAGTTCAAAGCCAGCCTCAGCAATGGCGAGGCACTGAGCAACTCAGTGAGACCCTGTCTCTGATAAAAATACAAAAATGGGCTGGGGACTTGGCCCAGTGGTCGAGTGCCCCTGAGTTCAATCCCCAGTACCACAAAAAAAAAAAAAAAAAAAAAAAAAAAACCTTATTCCTTTCTTCCAAGTTTAGCACTTTTGCTATCTTTTTAATCTAAGTTTATTCTACTTCTGCTCACTCTTTGCTACCTTTTACTTCTGCTTTCTAGTGACAGCAAACTAACTTTCCCCAAGTATTCCTATTCTTTGAGTCACACTGGATTGCCTGATTAGAAAAAATGTGTCCAATCTATCTATACTCAGTAATTTGTTGTAGACTACCTGGTACCGAAACCCGGGAGGAAAACTCGGAGGCAGAGTAAAGCTATTACTACTTTTACTTCTACTTTCTTAGAGAGAGCTTAGAGAGAGAAAGATTTTTCTTCTTCTTAGAAAGAGCTTAGAGAGAAAGATTAGAGATAGCTTTTTCTTCTTCTTCTTCTTCATCTTCTTAGAGCTTAGAGAGAAAGAGAGAGAGCTTGAAAGAGAGAGATTTCTTCTTTAGAGAGAGAGAGAGAGCTTAGCTTTTAGAACTTCTTTCTTTTTTCTTCTTTCTTCCTCGGGAGCCTCGGCCTGACTGACCAGGAATTACTTCTTCTATCTGGTTTCTCTTCTGTAACCGCTCTGCCTACGTTCTGGCCGCTCTGATTCTTTTCTTCTTCTCCGACCCGAACTCTTCTTCCGACTGAGCGACTGCATGACTGACTGAATGAATTCATTCTTCTCCTGACTCCGACCGCTTTCACCCGGTTATATACCTTTAGCTTTGCGGGTGCCTCACGTACATTTACAGGTGTGTCACATACATACTTATTATCAGGTGGAACTTATGGCTTCCAGCTGACCGCAATAGCCATCTCCCTAATTGGGGCTCCTTCAATTTGTAATACTTTTTTTAGTACTAGGGATTGAACTCAGGAGTATTCCATCACTGAGCTACACACAACCCCAGCCCCCCACCTTTAAAATTTTTTTTTAGACAGAGTTGCTTAGGGTGGTCTCAAATTTGTGATCCTCTTGCCTTAGCCTTCCAAGTTGCTGGGAGGACAGGAATTCACTATAATAATTTTTAATAAACAACATAGACAACAACCAGAGCCTCTGAGCAGCATGAAATTTAAAAATGTTACTATAGTACTAAGTTGGTATAATTTAGCTAGAAGCAACATAATCTGACCTCTTGGTGAGTCTATATGGCTTTGTCTCTCTAGTTACAGTGATGCACAGTTTGCCAGGCCTTTTGAAATAATTAAATGAAACATGTGCTTTAAATAAAACATATGTAACTGGCCAGGCGCGGTGGCACAGGCTTGTAATCCCAGCACTTGGGAGGCTGAGGCAGGAGGATTGCGAGTTCAAAGCCAGCCTCAGCAATGGCAAGGCACTTAGCAACTCAGTGAGACCCTGTTTCTAAATAAAATACAAAAAAAAAAAAAAAAAAAAAAGGGTTGGGGATGTGGCCCAGTGGTTGAGTGCCCCTGAATTCAATCCCTGGTACCAAAAATAAAAATTTTTTTTAAAAAATGTAACTGAATAAAATGTGTCCTTTTCTTGATATAATACTTCAAAATTCAAATTTTTCTAAAATGCTACTTATTTGAAACATATCTCATCTACTGTCTATACATATTTATATATTTGACATATACTTAACATACCTACTTAGTGTATCTACTTTTAAAATCTTGGCAATTCATTCTAGAGATAAATTCCTGAGTCTCTGTGACAGCACAACAGAGACTGCTGGCATCCAAGAATTCCATCCTTTGTGGGCTAGTGAAGACTGACCCACTCAAAGTATTACAAAGACAACACAGAACACAGTAATTTATGCTGTGTTTTCTAATTTCAAATAGAACTATGTTCCAAAGTCATTCTGTTCTAATTCTTTATATGTTCTCCCCCCCGCCCAAAAATCACATGGTCTTGTTGGAAGCCATGTAGGACCACAGATAAATAATTGTTCCCTCAGACAAACCTGTTCTTTTTTCCTACTTATTAGTGTATTATAGTTATACATTATAGTGAGGCTCAGTTTGCCATACTCATAAATGCACATGACTGTTTACTCCTTTGCAATGCCAGGTAGAGACCTGTTTTTATATTCAATATAGCCCCATGTTACTCTTTTTTTTTTTAAATATTTTTATTTATTTGCTTTTAGTTGTACACAATGAGTTTTATTCAATGCATTTTATTTGTACATGGTGCTGAGGATCGAACCTGGGTCGCCCACGTGCTAGGCGAGCGCTCTACCGCTGAGCCACAATCCCAGCCCCCATGTTACTCTTTTGTACCAGCATTTCATCAAATGCTATGTGCTCAGTATTTCCCTTAAAGAATATGAAATAACAGAACAAAAGTCAGAATCTAATCCAGGAAATTTTGGCTACTTACCTGGTGAAGTAGCATGAGAGGTCCTCTCACTTGGGTATTTCTCTGGCATGGCCATCACAGATATTGGAGACAACTGCAGAATGAAGAAATAACCAGTTAGGTCTCTTATTATTTTTGAATTCCCTGTAACTCATTTCCCATTCAGCAGAAACTGTCAAAATCAATCTGAAGATTAAAGAACATAGCTTCCTACTATACTTACTCTCATTAGGTGCTTTTGACACAAGATGTATCAAGCAAGCAATTCTGCAGCAGACAACCACAATTAGAGGGTGTTCTCTAATTCAATTCACAATTTGATTCTGATATTATCTACCTGGAGATAGTATCAAATCCCACAAGTTGGGGACTCAGTTCTATACGACTCTCCCGCTTCTGCCACCCATTGAGATCTCCAAATTGTTTCACTGGTGCCAAATCCCACAAGTTGGGGACCCAGTCCTATAAGGCTGTCCGACTTCTGAAACCCACTGAAATCCCCAGATTATTTCACTCATGCATCTGACCAACTAGCAATAAACTGAATTTCCCATGACTTCCTTCTTTAGTTTCTAGTTTGCTAAAGTTGTTCACAACTCACGGAAACCCTTTACTGGCTTATTATAAAGGATGTTACAAAGGACAGATAGGGAGATGCACAGGGCAAAGCATGTGGGAAGAGGTGCAGTTTCCATGTCCTCTTGGTGTGCCACCTTCTAACAACCTCCACATGTTCAGCTTCCCAGACGCTTTTCCAAACCTACCCTTGTGGAGTTTTATGGGGCTTCATTACTTTGGCAAGACTCATTAAATCACTGACCAACTTAATTTCCAAACATTCCTCTTCCTCAGAGGTTGGGGCTGAAAGTCCTCACCCTCTGAACCTGCCTTGTTCTTTCTAGTGATCAGTCCCCATCCTGAAGGGCTGCCAGTCAATATCCAACTCACTAACAAACAAAAAGACACATCATTTTGAAGACTGCAAGGATTTTACAAGTATGCCAGGAAACTAGGCAAAGAACAAACATATATTTTACAATATCACAAATTATATATATAAAGTATTCAAGTATTCTCCCACATTTTACTCCTATGAGCATTTTAAAAAGCAAACCAGGACCCAGCTATACCACTCCTCCACATTTATCCTAAAGAATTAAAGTCATTATACTATAGTGATACATGTATACCCGTGTTTATAGCAGCATAATTCACAATAGCCAAACTATGGAATTAGCCTAGATGTCCATCAATGGATAAATAGATAAAGAAAATGTGGTAGATATATACAACGGGAGTTTTATTCAACCATAAAGAAAAGTGAAATTATGTAATTTGCAGGAAAATGCATGCGAGCTGGGTGTGGTGGCGCACGCCTGTAATCCCAGCACTTTGGGAGGCTGAGGCAGGAGGATCGCAAGTTCAAAGCCAGCCTCAGCAATGGCGAGGCACTTAGAAACTCAGTGAGACCCTGTCTCTAACAAAATACAAAAAAAGGGCTGGGGATGTGGCCCAGTGGTCGAGTACCCGAGTTCAATCCCCGGTTCCAAAAAAAAAAAAAAAAAAAAAAAGGAAAATGCATGGAACATGGTAACATTATGTTAAGCAAAATAAGCCAAATTCAGAAGGTCAAAGTCATGTTCTCTCTCATATGTGGAAGCTAGAGAGGAAAAAGGAAAAGAAAGGTGGTGGTGGTGGTAAGGAGGAATCTCATGAAAATCAAAGGGAGATCAGTAGAATACAGAAAAGGGACAAGGAATTAGATGAGGGGAGGGAGGGGAAAGTGCTGCAGAGTAATACTGGCCAAATCACATTGTTATATCATGTATACATATGAACATGTAACAACAAATCCCACCATTACATACCACTAGAATGTACCAATAAAATAATATGGGGGGAAAAAGAAATCATAAGCAGAGTCGGGGGAACAAACTAGTCAGACATGGTCCCAACTATTTGGGAGGCTGACGGGAAGATCACTTGACCCCATAAGTTTGAGGGAGCCTGGGCAACAGAAAAAGTCCCTGTCTCAAAAAAAAAAAAAAGACAAAAAAGAAACCAACTCCCAGTAATCTACCCTATTTATCTTCCTGAAGCAAGTAGAGAAAACATAGAAACAGATTCCCAGTATGAATCCCATGTGGTCCTAGAGCCCCTCCGATTGTTGTAATTTTTTAAATAAATTACATTTGAGCTGGGCGCAGTGGCGCAGCCTGTAATCCCAGCACTTGGGAGGCTGAGGCAGGAGGATCGCGAGTTCAAAGCCAGCCTTAGCAATGGTGAGGCACTTAGCAACTCATTAAGACCCTGTCTCTAATAAAATACAAAAAAGGGCTGGGGATGTGGCCCAGTGGTTGAGTGCCCCTGAGTTCAATCCCTGGTATCCCCCCAAAAAAATTTAAAAATAAAAAATAAATAAATATTACTTTTAATCAATAAACTATACTGTGAATTTTCTTAGCCATGGGGTACGTGATGGCAGAGTAGGGTAAAAAAAGAACTAAAAAACCAAACCAAGAGTGAAGTATTGTAACCACAATTATGATTAACATAAAACAAACTCCTGATTCCTTCAGTAATCAAAATTGATGCACAGAGATAGGCAAAACTCTTGGTCATAAGAATAATTCTGATCCTTAGCTGGGAACATGCTATTTTCTTCCCATTTCTCCATCTCTTAAGACATTTCTATTTAAGGGTAGGTGTTGAAAATTCAGCAGAGTCTAATTCCTGTATAAACAAAACCGTTTAGTTATAACCAGCAAAAACAAATAATAGTATCTTATGTATACATACTTGAAGGAAATGGTTCAGAGCATGGACTCAGATCCCTTGGATTTGAAGTTTGAATAAATAAACCTGAACATACTAAACTTCCAGTTTGGGTTTTGTTAGCTGTATAACATTGGGCAAAATTTTAAATACATCTGTGCCTCAGTTTCTTTATATAAGAGTGATAAAAGCTGGGTACAGTAGCATATGCCTCTAATCCCAGTAGCTCAGGAGGCTGAGGCAGGAGGATCGCCAAGTTCAAAGCCAGCCTCAGCAATGGTGAGGTGCTAAGCAACTCAGTGAGACCCTGTCTCTAAATAAAATACAAAATAGTGCTGGGGATATGGCTCAGTGGTCAAACGCCTCTGAGTTCAATCCCCGGCACCCCCCCCCCATACACACACACACACACAAAAAACTGATAAAGACACAACCTAATTCATTTTAATAATAACTTACCACAAGGCCTGACACATCATAAGTGCCTAATTAATTTATTATTATTACTTGGCAATTTATGCCATAAAAAAATAAATAAAACAAAAAGTGGCACACAGTACAGTCCCTGAAAGATATGGAAGTATGAATTGGAAACTCTGAATTTATAAGAGCCCCCCAAAAAGTTGGGACAAGTCACAAAACAATTCTTAGAGATGAAATTCAACTTTGAGAGGAAGAAAAAGGGATGGGGAATAAATGGTACTAATTCTCTAATGTACTTTACTGACCTCTAGGGCTTTCTTTTAGTAACAACAAAAAAATGACCAATTAGGGGCTGGGGTTGTGGCTCAGCGGTAGAGCGCTTGCCTAGCTCGTGCAGGCTTGTGTTGGATTCTCAGCACCATGTAAAAATAAACGCACTGTGTACAACTAAAGCAAATAAATATTTTTTAAAAAGTGACCAATTAGCCGGGCGCGGGTGGCGCACGCCTGTAATCCCAGCACTTTGGGAGGCTGAGGCAGGAGGATCGCGAGTTCAAAGCCAGCCTCAGCAATGGCGAGGCACTTAGCAACTCAGTGAGACCCTGTCTCTAATAAAATACAAAAAAAGGGCTGGGGATGTGGCCCAGTGGTCGAGTGCCGCTGAGTTCAATCCCCAGTACCAAAAAAAAAAAAAAAAAAAAAAAAAAAAAAAGTGACCAATTAGTGGTCACTAATTCACTACATTAACAAGACTGGTACCATCCTCCAAAATCTCACTTCCTCCAGAAAGAGAAGCTTTCTTTCCTGAGTAAAAAAGGCTTCAATTATGGCTAGACATTTAATTTATGGCCAGTGAGTTAATGATGACACAGCATCCATGGGGCTGGAGTTGTGGCCCAGCAGTAGAGCGCTCGCCTAGCACATGCGCAGCCCTGGGTTCAATCCTCAGCACCACGTAAAAATAAATAAAATAAAGGTATTATGTCCAACTACAACTAAAAAATAAATGTTTAAAAAAAAGATGATGACACAGCATCCTTGCTTACACACTAGTGATTACTGTCAGCATCAAAATCCTTTCCTTGGGACTGGGGTTGTGGCTCAGTGGCAGAGCACTCGCCTTGCACGTGTGCGGCCCGGGTTCGATCCTCAGTACCACGTAAACATAAATTCATTGCATTGTGTACAACTAAAGTAAATAAATATTTAAAAAAAAAAAAAATCCTTTCCTTTACCCCTCCTTTGAAGGACAACAAAATGACAGGCCGGATGGATTCTGAGACTTTTCCAAATTCAGATGAATTGAGAATGGGGTAACAAAAGGAAAACTCCTAGTTAGACACAATCACCCTATGACTCAGCAATTCCATTCTTGGGTATACAGTGGTCCTTCTGTATCCAAAGGAGACTGATTCTAGGAACTCCCACAGATATTAAAATCTACACATGCTCAAATCCCTTATACAGAATAGTGTAGTATTGGCATATAATATGTATGTACATGCTCCTGTTCATTTTAAATAATTTTCTAGAAGCCAGGTGTGGTGATGTGAACCTGTTCCAGCTACTCAGGAGGTGGGAAGAACACTTGAGCTCAGGAATTTGAGGCCAGCCTGGGCAAAACAACAAGACAAAAACAATCACCATCAACTCTACACTACTTATAATACCTAATACAATGTAAATGCTATGTAAATTGCTTAGAGGATAATGACAAGGAAAAAAAGGTAATACTTGTTCAGTACAAATGCAATTATTTTCAAGAATATATTCTTTTCTTTTGAACCCAGTGGCACTTTATCATTGAACTACATACATCCCCAATCCTTCTTATTCTGAGACAGGGTCTTGCTACATTGCTGAGGCTGGACTTGAACTTGCGATCCTCCTGCATCAGCCTTCCAAGTCACTGCAATTACAGGCATGCACTACCATTCCCAACAACCCCTGTTGTACATTCTCTGTTGTTTGTTTTTCTTTTTTTTTTTGGTGGTGCTGATTGATTGAACCCAGGGCCTTGTGCATCAGAGGCAAGCACTTTACCAACTGAGCTATATCCTCAGCCCCACTGAGTACATTCCCAATTGATAGTTGGTTGAATCTGCAGATGCAGAACTCACAGATACAGAGGGCATGTTATTATATATTCAAGAAAAATTAAAACAGGTGTTCATGCAAAATGTTGTAAACAGATGTTCACAACAAATTACTTACAATAGCTAAAAAGTACAAACAACCCAAATGTACATCAACAAAGGACCAATAATATGTGGTATACCCACACAATGGAATATTATTTGGCATAAAAAGGAATGAAGTATTGATACATGCTACAACATGGATGAACACTGAAAATATTATGCTAAGGAAAAGAAGCCAAATACAAAAGGCCAAAAACTGCACAGTCTCATTTATATGTCTAAAACAGCCAGATCCATAGAAAGAGCAGATTACTAGATGCCAAGCGCTGAGAAAGGAAATAGAGAGTGACCAATAATGGTAATAGGGCTTCTTTTCAGGATAATCAAAATATTTTGGGATTAGATGATGGTAACGATTGAACAGGGCTTGGAAACACTCTAAAAATCACTGACTTATGCATGAGTAAAAATAATTTTGTAGCATGTGAATTATATATTTTTAAAAAGTGTACCTATAAAGCACAAAATAATACAGAATAAGTCATTCTTGATTTTTGTCCTACTAAATTCAGAATTAGATGATCAACTAGTTGACATTTTTAGGACCAACTGAAGGAGATAGATATTTTCTGGGATAAAAATGGGTAAATGAATGTGCAAGGAATAATACAAATGACCACTTACAGCCCAAAAGTTAGGACTGAATGGAAGTGGACAGAAAAAAAGCACCCAACATGGTTGGTTTCTATATTCAAAGCCCTTTGGACCACGAAAACATTTATTTGTTCAACAAATTTAACATGTATTTAGCACTTACTATTTATCAAGCACTGTGCTAAACACTTTATAGATATCATATACTTAATGCTCACATCAATCCTATGAAGCAGTTACTATTAATATTCTCATTTTATTTGATAAGAAATTAACAGTTTAGATTGATGAAGATCATACAACTAGGAAGAGGCTTTAAAAAGCCAGAACTGTGAGCCGGGTGTGGTGATACACATCTATAATCCTAGCCAGGAGGCTGAGTCAGGGGGATGGCAAGTTCAAGACCAGCCTGGGCAAAGTAATAAGGCCCAGTCAAAAAAAAAAAAAAAGAAGCCCAGAACTGTGCTACAATGCTTTAGGAGTTTAATCAGCATTTTTTTCTGTGACAAAACATATAATGAAAGAACTGAAGGACATTATTAAGGCATCACAAGTCATCTGCCTCGGACAGCCAGAGCTACAAGCCTTGAAGCAATCAGGACAGTCAGGGACAGCCATATAATTTCTTCACTTTGCCCTTGTTCATCATCCAGGTTGTATTTCCCATGTTGCTACCTAAGAATTAGATTATGACTGTTAAATATATTTCTCTCCTTGAAGAATTAGAATCTTGGTATGAAATGTCAAGCTTAGCAGCTGTTGAGAACCACATCAAGAAAGAAGAGGATTTGAAGGGATATACAGACAGCTGACACAGATACATTAAGAATCTCACACCATTACACTATATTCATGGCCTTGATCACTCATTAAACTGAGAAAGAGAAGTCAAATCCCTGCCATGAAGTTGCCTTTACAAAGAACAAGTACAGAGACAAACAAAACCATCAGCCCATTATAAAGCAGACAAGGCCTAAAAGAAAATAATGAAGTCTAGTTATCTTAATTACCCAGTATTACCACTCCTTCTTACCCAGCACACTGTATTCAATTCATTAACCAAATTTTACTGATCACCTACTATTTGCCTGGCTCTGTGCCACGCACTGGAAGTGTATAGAATAAAAGACAAAAGGCTCTGATCCTCCTGGTTTGCAAGGGTGAAGTTAGGTGCTGAATATGCTGTTAGACAAACTTGAACTTGCAGTTCACCCATAGCACCTGCTCCGCCCTGCTGTAGCAGGGCTCCTCAACTTCAGCACTACAGCCACTTTGCTGGATGTGGGAGCTGTCCTGCACACTGCAGGATGTTTAGGAGCATCTCTGGATGCCAGCAGCAATCCCAGAGTCGGGACTGTCAAAGATGTCTCCAGGGGCTGGGGCTGGGGCTCAGCGGCAGAGCACGGGCCTCGCACGTGCGCGGCCCGGGTTCGATCCTCAGCACCACGTAAACATAAATGCATTGCATTGTGTACAACTAAAGTAAATAAGTGAATATTTAAAAAAAAAAAATGTCTCCAGACATCGTCAGATATCCCGAGAGGCAGAATCGCACGGGCTCAGAGGCACCGGTCTCAGGCCTTCATGAGCGCTCTCGGTCCCCCAACTTTAATCTCTACACATCCTCCCAAACTCAACTCGAACTTCACTTCCCTGGGGGGGAGCTCCCCGATCTCTCCAACTAGGCAAGCGCCTCTGTTGTGTGCTCTTTGTAAAAGATCTTCACCCTGCATTTACTGAGTGCTAACTGAATACTACTCGCGCTCTTCTCCAGGGACCGTAGGCTCCACGAGGGCAAGGAAGTACTGCCCGCTGTTCCCCGGCCACTGGCATAAGGCCTGACTCACAGGTAACGCAAATGATTCGAGTGAAAGTCAAGGAGAAAGCACGGCAACGAAGGCTGGGAGGCGACCCGGACAGAAGTGGGAGAGCCGGGCGCATTATCTTAGCAAGCCGAGGCGGAGACCCGAGGTTACGGCTCGGTCGCTCTGCGCATGCGCTTCGCGCTCTCCGCCCCCCCCCCCCCCCCCCCACGAAGGGAGGTCGCGAGTGTCTAAGGCTTCGCCGGGACTACGGAAGGAGGGGCAGGGTGTACCACCTCGACTGGGGCCCCGACGGAGAACTTACGCGGCCCTGAGAGCGGGCGGCGAAATCCCTCACTTGCGGATACTGACTGCGGCCACCACCTCTGCCACAGACGACGGTTCAGTCCCTCGGCTCGACTAACGGCCGTTACACACCCGCCAGGTCGCGCGCCCCAGAGCGCGCACCGCCGCCCCCCCCCCCCGTTTGCCTGCCTCTAACCAATCAGCAGTCGAGCAGCGCAGTTCTCCCGCCCCTTTCCTCCCAACACTGACCAATCGAGAGCGAGCCGCGCCGCATCCCGCCCCTGCACGCTGCCCTGCAGCCGGGCACGACGGATCTCTACGCTGAGCCAGCGCTGCTCAGATCCTTCTCTTCTGCCTCTTCCCCTGTATTGCCTCTAGGCGGAGCGGTGCTCATTGAAGCCTTGAGTAGCCTGCTGGGCCTGCGCAGATGAGACATTGGGAATCCCACCTAACCTGCCTTATCCTTCTTCCTCTATCCACATGTCAGTCCTCCCTCCTGAAGTGGTCAGACTGTGACCAGGAGTTAGGGTGTGGACTGAGTCACTGTCTAGTCAGGGTCAGGCTCAGTCTGTGGCTAGGGTCTCTATCAGATTTAATGGAGGATGAACCTGGGTGTGACCTGATAGATGAATTTAGGGGAGAGTCTCTGAAATTAAGACCAGAACACTTTGTTAATAAGCATGTTAAGGCTGGATGGCCAAAGGAATAAACTTAGACTGATGTTCTGACAATGATTTCTGGTTTTTTCTGTGAGGCAGGAGAGAACCGGGGATGCGTAAAGGACTGAGAATGAAGATTTGAAGAGGTGATGCTGAAAAGGGAGAAAAACCTAACTAGAAACTGTGGAAGTGTTGAGATTTACATTAGTACTCAGCAAATAGCACATTTGTACAGTTTTATTAATTTGATTTATGTGTGTGTGTGTGTGTGTGTGTGTGTATTTAAGCACAGTGTAATCAACAATTTGCCCTTATCCTTTAGGCTGGGATTACAGGCACGGGCTTTTCTCTTCTCCTCCTCCTCCTTCCCCACCTTCCCCCTTCTCCCCCTCCTCCTCCTCCTTCTCCTTTAAGACCGGGTCTCATGATATTGCCCAGGCTGGCTTCAGATTCCTATGCATAAGATCCCCCTGACCAGATGCAGTGGCACATCCCCGTAATTCCCAGTAACTCATGAAGTTGAGGCAGGAGGACTGCAAGTGTGAGGCCAGCCTCAGCAACTTTGCAAGACCCTGTCTCAAAATTTAAAAATAAAAAGCCGGGCGTGGTGGCGCACGCCTGTATTCCCAGCACTTGGGAGGCTGAGGCAGGAGGATTGCGAGTTCAAAGCCAGCCTCAGCAATGGCGAGGCACTTAGCAACAAAAAAAAAAGCCGGGCGCGGTCAGTGAGACCCTGTCTCTAATAAAATTCAAAAAAAATGGGCTGGGGATGTGGCCCAAAAAGTGGTTGAGTGCCCCTGAGTTCAATCCCTGGTACCAAAAATAAAATAAAATAAAAAAAAAATAAAATAAAAAAAGGGCTGGGGATGTAGCTCAGTGGTAGAGCATCCCTGGGTTCAATCCCCTGAATTGAGGGATGGGTGGAAACAAAGATTATCCTGCTTCAGTTTCCTGAGTAGCTGAGATTACAGGCATGAGCAGCAGGGCTGTTTAAACAGTCTACTCCAGACCTTTAAAGTCAATATGAATTACCAGTGAAATGTAATTAATTTTATGCTGATTTAATATGTGTGTGACTTTGATGTGCATAAAAAAAAATAACATGGATTGGTCATTTGCCCTAATTTTTTTTTCATGAACTGTTAAAGTATTAAATAAAATGTTTTAGCCGGGCGCGGTGGCGCACGCCTGTAATCCCAGCACTTTGGGAGGCTGAGGCAGGAGGATTGCGAGTTCAAAGCCAGCCTCAGCAATGGCGAGGCACTTAACAACTCAGTGAGACCCTGTCTCTAAATAAAATACAAAAAAGGGTTGGGGATGTGACCCAGTGGACGAGTGCCCCTGAGTTCAATCCCTGGTACCAAAAAAAAAAAAAAAAAAAAAAAAAAAAAGTTCTTAAATATGAACTGTTAAGGCTGTTATTTAAATTTGAAGGCTGGGGTTAAACACTTGCCCAGTATGTGTAAGGCCATGGGTTCCACTCCTAGCACTGCAAAAAAGAAGACTGTTAAATTTAACTTTTATTATGTTGCTTATACCAACATTTTCCTCAGGAAATTAATTTCTAACACAATCATGGATATCAATAAAAAACAGAATTTCAAAAATCATGGGTATCAATAAAGAATAGTATTTCAAAAACAACAAAAGGAAAAATGCCTTTCTGCAATTTTGTGAAATTGTACCTCATGTGTAGGTACTACCTCTACCAACTAAATAAAGCCTGTCCTGCTTCCTGGCCCATACCATCTATTTCCTGTACTCAACTGTCCTCTCTGGAAGGTCAAAGACTGCATCTTGTGTAATGTTGAATCCCCAGGGCTTAAAATAGCAACAGGTATGTAATATATCTATTTTTGAATGAATTAATGATAGTAGCATAAACACTGCTGCCTATATTCACCCTATATGGAAGGGAGAGAAATAATTAATGGTTAGAAGGAGAAGGCTTAGATAATATTATATAAAAACATTTAGTGCTTATTCTGGAATTAAATAGTTTACATTTTTCAGGAAAAGAAAAAGGGGGACTTAGGGGCCGAAGTCCCAGATTTTTCTCTGGGATAATATAAAGTCCCCATGTTGAAGCAAAGATCATTCAGTCAAACTTTTCTTTTACAAGGCCAGGTGTGGTGGCGCAGCAATGGCGAGGCGCTAAGCAACTCAATAAGAACCTGTCTCTAAATAAAATACAAAATAGGGCTGGGGATGTGGCTCAGTGGTGGAGTGCCCCTGAGTTCAATTCCTGGTAAATCCCCCCTCCAAAAAAAAAAAAAAAAAAAAAAAAATTTTTTTTACCTTTCATTTTTAAATATGGGGAAACTAATACTCTCAAGATTAAGTGACTTTTCACCCCTCCTCCTCCTCCCCTTGTCCTTCAGTCCCATCAACCTGGAGCACTGAACGTTTTGATTAGATTATACAGAAAGGTGTCAGACAAAGTAGAATTCCTTGGTGTTTATTGGTTATATCTTCTACACCTCCCCCACCATTAGAGCAATCTAATCACCCCTAAGAATTCCAGAAATGGGAAGAGAAGGCAGGATGAGGGAGCACAATCCAATGCGGAGTTTACAAGGTAATTGTTGTGCCACACACTAATCCCATTTCCAACCTCTCTGGTTCCTAACAAGAGGACAGACTACTTGCCTTTCCCTAAATCTTCCTCTTTCAGGTAAGTAAATTAGAACCAATGACTAGGGTTTGAGGAGGTCTCTGGGGAGGATTTTATCCCAGCATCCAGTCAATTACCATCAGGAGAAAGATAGCCATCCAGGATCCTGCAGGAAAGAAAAAAAAAAAAAAATTATTACAAAATAGGATTATGGAACTTTGCAAGGCTGGAAAACTTTTAGATACTTCACTCTGGAGGATTAGTTAGTAATTTGGTAATTTTTTTGAGATGGGGGGGTCTCACTATATTGCCCATACTGGCAGTAAACTTCTGGGCTCAGGTGATCCTCCTGCCTCAGCCTCCTGAGTAGTGTGGATTATAAGCATGTGCAACAGTGCCTAGGCCATCTTGAATGTTTAACCCCTACTCTAGTCTAAATCATTTCTGGATAGTCCCAGATTCTGATAAGGGAAAAAGCAACAGCCCCATATTGGCAAGAAGAAACTGACTTCTCCTGGGTCACATAGAGTTGAGAACAAACAGGATCCAAGATCAGAACCTGCCAAGACCTAAAGTGAGCTCCCAGACCTTGGTGCAGTCATAACTTCATCCTAGCAATCATTTTGTACCAACCTGGAGAGCTTCTGCTGCTGGAGGCTTTGGACTCTGAAATCACACAGAAACAAAGATTAAGCCTTAAGGTGGCATCCTAACAGGACAAGACCAGCACTCTCCCATCATTTCATCAGGATTGGGCAAAGAGGCTGGTATTTTCCTGAAGCTGGGACACAAAAGGGTATGATGGAGATGGGCTTTCCCGTGAGGGTGGGAGCTTTGCAGGACTGTTACGGGATACAAAGAAGTGAGAGTGTTCCAGGCTAGCAAGTAAGATTGAAAACACACACACACACACACACACACACACACGGGAAAAACAAAACAAACCAAAAAACCTAGCAGGAGAGACTGTCCAGGAGAAGAGTGATAGGAAAGGAGACAGTGGGAGGAGGCAGAGAAGGCTCCAATTTGAAGTTCAATAAATGAGGACAGGAGGGGACGTTTTTAGAGTGGAGGGAGATCCCAGGAGGATGTGGACTCGGGGAGGAGACTTGGTCTGAGGAAGAGCGTGTGGACAAAAAGGTAAGAGGGGTCTCAGTGAAGGGTTGGGGGTCTCAGCAGGTGAGTGGGAGACTCTGAAAGAGGAGTCAGGGAGGCCCCACAAATGATTGATCCAAATACCCGTTATTCGGAGAGGCCCAAACACTATCCAGCTGCCGCCGCGCTCCAAATCCTCTCGCAATTGGATCTTCCTGGGCGAATTCCTCTCAGACGGGTTCCTTGGGCTGCAGGTCTGCGGGCGACAGGAGACTAAGTGTAGTGAGGCCAGCGGGCTCGGACTTTACCCAGGACCTGCAGAGAGCCGGCTCCCTGCCCCGCCCCCAAGTGAGTTCACAAAACTACAGACTTAGGTTTTCAAACTCCAGCCCCTTCAATCTTCCACAAGCCCCGCCCCTTGACGGAGAGGCCAATCCCAGCACCACAAGCTTCCAGGTCCCGCCCCGGACACGCCCCCACAGTCATGCAGTAGCTACGCGTGGGCTTCTCCGCGCGCTGGGGCGAAGCGGCCGGCCAGGCGCGTGTTCAGCTGCTGCCCTGGAACGGGCCTGGCTGTCCGGCTCACCGGTCGGCACTGGCGTTTCCTCTGCTTGTCACACAGGGTCACTCGGGCGTGCAGGTAGAGCGTGTCGCTATTTAAGAAGCGGAACAGTCTGAAGGCCAGCGTCACCTGGAGAGAGGCCCCGTTGTCGGGTAGACCGTGGAGCAGCCGGCTGGGGACTGGGCAACTGTGGGAAGAGGCAGCGGCACCGACTGGTTAGCGTCCTGGCTTGGGGCCTGGCGGTGCGGATGCACCAATGGTGATTTCCCTCTGTTTACTTGCCCTGTGTAAATTCAGGTGCTGGATCGCGTGCTGAGAACTTTACATGGATTTTTTTTTTCTTTTCTTTTTTTTTTTTTTTTTTTTTTTTTTTTGGTAACAGTGGTACCGCGAATTGAATTCAGGGGCACTCGATCACTGGGTCACATCCCCAGCCCTTTTTTTTTTTTTTTTTTTTTTTTTTTCACTTAAACAAACTTGTGTATTTTATTTAGAGACAGGGTCTCACTGAGTTGCTAAGTGCCTCACCATTGCTGAGGCTGGCTTTGAACTCGTGATCCTCCTGTCTCAGCCTCCCAAAGTGCTGGGATTACAGGCGTGCGCCACCATGCCTGGCTGGGGGATGTGTAGTCTTGAAGAGGTTTTTTATTTAGAATCTCCCTGAGCCTTAATTTACTCATTTGCAAAATGGGAATGATAATGCATAAGTTCAATAAACATTCACCCAGTGCTTGCTTTCTCCCCATGTTTGCGTGCCAGGTATACGGAGAAGAATGACACAATCTGTGCTCATGGGTACAAAAGCACCCAGCATAAGCCACAGTCTTAAGAGCTGGTCTGACACTGGTAGGAGGTTACTGGGGCTTGACAGACACTTACCTCTCATTCACAAAGTGGTAGATGGCCTTAACAGCCTCTTTGTTGGAGATGGTGGTGCTGGCAAAGACCTCATTGACCACCAGAGCAAATCTGTCAGGATCACTACTTGTGGCATTGAGAACAATGTAGAGGGGTGTGCCAAGGGGAGCTGTTTCGTTCTTGAGTGGAGTTGAGAGCTGAATGTCTGTGAAGATGCTCAGGATGATGATAGTGTCCCCAGTACTGGGAAAGTGGATGGTTCTATATTCAAAAAGGGATAAGAGTGAGAATCTCACCATGAAACCTCAGAGGGAAGGACACTTTCACCTTCTGTCTCACCCAAAGTCACTAAGCCCTGGTAAGCCATAGAGAATAAGGAGAGGAGCAAACTGCTCGCTTTCCTCCTGAACTGCCTAAAAATGAGGTGCTGCCTAACAGATCCCCACTCAGGATCCTTGGAGCCATCCAACCCCACAGTAGTATCCCATAATGCATTGCTTCATAGAAGCATCTTTTTTTTTTTTCTCTAATGCTTTGAGTTGTCATCTAAGAGGTTCTTATGTCTAGGGGGCTAGACATAGGGAGCCAATATCTGAGGTGTTGACTTTTTGCCTCAATTAGAGGTAGCATTAAGAATTCAGGAGCCTCCCAGGGACCAGAGAGAGAGAGAGAGGCAGCAGACAGGGAAAAAAACTCACGGGATGGAGTCCATCACCACCATGTTGGGGAGAGTCTGGCTGATATTCACCACCAGAGGGTATGCGCAGCTGAAGCTGAGCATTGCGAACTCAGTTGTTTTGGAGCCAGAAGGAACCTGCTCTAGCTGCACCTTCAGAGAGTACAGGGCGTGGCTGTTGTTGGTCTAGGAAAGACAGGGAGGTGGCCATTATCCTCAGATCTCTAGGGAAAACTTTCCATCCTCAGTGGCTGCAAGGTATTTATTTAAATAAAATTAATAGCTAAAGTTCACTGAGGCTGGGCTATAGGTCAGGTATTGCAATTTCACCACAACTCTCTAAGGAGAGTTCTGTTATTGGTCTCTTTTTCTTTATTTTTTTTTTTTTTTTTTTTAACTGGGGATTGAACCCAGGAGCTATTTACTACTAAGCTACCTCCCAGTCCTTTTCATTTTTTATTTTGAGACAGGGTCTCATTAAATTCCTGAGGGTCTCACTAAGTTGCTGAAGCTAGCCTCGAACTTGTTTTTGTTTGTTTTTTTTTTGGTACCAGGGATTGAACTCAGGGGCACTGGACCACTGGGCCACATCCCCAGCTCTTTTTTGTATTTTATTAGAGCCAGGGTCTCACTGAGTTGCTAAGTGCTTCGCCATTGCTGAGGCTGTCTTTGAACTCCTGATCCTCCCGCCTCAGCCTCCCAAGTACTGGGATTACAGGCATGTGCCACCGTGCCCAGCTAGCCCTCGAACTTGTGATATTCTTGTCTAGGCTTCCCAAATTGCTGGGATTACAGATATGCACCACTACAGCCAGATTATTAGTCCCATTTTACAGAAGAGCAAACTAAGGCCTGGAAAGATTTAAAAAAAACTTGGGCTGGGCGTGGTGGCACATGCCTGTAATCCCAGCACTTGGGAGGCTGAGGCAGGAAGATCTCAAGTTCATAGCCAGCCAACAGCAATGGTGAGGCACTTAGCAACTCAGTGAGACCCTGTCTCTAATAAAATACAAAAAAAGGGCTGGGGATGTGGCCCAGTGGTCGAATGCCCCTGAGTTCAATCCCCAATACCAAAAAAGAAAAAAAAAAAAAAAAAAAAAAAAAAAAAAACTTGCCCAAAGCAAGTAACAGAGCCTAAACCCAGGACCATCTCTCTGACATCAGGGCCCCTGGTCTTAATCTCTGTGCAAGTGGTTCTCAAATTTCAGTGTGCATTTTAGAGTTCCTTGGAAAAAAAATAGAAAGATAGTAGAATAGCCGGGCGCGGTGGCGCACGCCTGTAATCCCAGCACTTTGGGAGGCTGAGGCAGGAGGATCACGAGTTCAAAGCCAGCCTCAGCAATGGCGAGGCACTTAGCAAACTCAGTGAGACCCTGTCTCTAATAAAATACAAAAAAGGGCTGGGGGTGTGACCCAGTGGTCGAGTGCCACTGAGTTCAATCCCCAGTACCAAAAAAAAAAAAAAAAAAAAAAAAAAAGAAAAGATAGTAGAATAAATCTAACAATTTTCCTATGTACACATGAAAAACACGTAAGTGAATCCCACCATTGTGCCCACCCACAAAGAATGGGGTCCTAATTAGAACAAGATATACCCCATGCTTGTGTAATTTTATCAAAATGGATTCTACTGTCATAAAACTAAGAAGAAATGGAAAAAGCATATGACCAATGGATGTATTCAACTAAAATGATATATCTAAATGGGTGTGTGAATATGTAAATTAAAAGTAATTTTACACTTGAAAATTTAAAAATAAATAAATGAAAGATTCTCTTGGGCTGCATGTGGTGGAACATGCCCAGAATCCCAGCTACTTGGTCTCAAGTTCAAGGCCAGCCTGAGGAATTTAGCAAGACCCTATCTCAAAATAAAAAGATCTGGGGATACAGCTCAGTTGTAGAGCTTTACTTAGCATATGTGAGACCCTGGATTCAAACCACAGTACCACAGCGGGAGAGAGAAAAAGATTCACTGGGGTATGTGTTAAAAATGCCAACTCCTAAGCCGGGCGTGGTGGTGCATGCCTGTAATCCCAGCACTTGGGAGGCTGAGGCAGGAGAATCAGGAGTTCAAAGCCAGCCTCAGCAATGGCGAGGCACTTAGCAACTCAGTGAGACCCTGTCTCCAAATAAAATACAAAAAAGGGCTGGGGATGTGGCCCAATGGTCGAGTGCCCCTGAGTTCAATCCCCGGTACCACAAAAAAAAAAAAAAAAAAAAAAAAAAGGGCTGGGGATGTGGCCCAGTGGTGAAGCGCCCCTGAGTTCAATGCCCAGTACCAAAACAAGAAAATAAAAAAGCCAACTCCTGGTCCTGTCCCAAGATTTGGATGTCTTTTTGGTTACTGTTTACATAGGTTAATTTTTTTTTTTTTTTTTTTTTTGGGGGGGGGGTGCCGGAGATTGAACTCAGTGGCACTAGACCACTGGGC
Source organism: Tamias sibiricus (assembly GCA_025594165.1). Lineage (NCBI taxonomy): Eukaryota > Metazoa > Chordata > Mammalia > Rodentia > Sciuridae > Tamias > Tamias sibiricus. Next base: position 21,284,886 of record CM046658.1, on the reverse strand, counting down.
CACATCCCCAGCCCTTTTTTGTATTTTATTAGAGACAGGGTCTCACTGAGTTGCTAAGTGCCTCGCCATTGCTGAGGCTGGCTTTGAACTCGCGATCCTCCTGCCTCAGCCTCCCAAAGTGCTGGGATTACAGGCGTGCGCCACCGCGCCCGGCTTACATAGGTTAATTTTTAAAAAAGAATCAAACTGATTGTTTTGTTGCTATAAATAAAGCAACTTATTACAAAGGACATTGATTGAGGGTTCTAGAGGTATAACTGTAGACTTCAATGTTCCATGTTGAAACTGCTGACTCTATTTTATAACCTAAGCAAACCCACCATGAATTCCTGGGTGGCAGCACTAGAGATATTGGGAGACAATGAGGAGGGGTGAAGTTGTCTTTAGGACAAACTCTGCTTTTCCACCTGAGCCCATGGAGCCCCAGAGTTTCCTTGAAAAGGTATGAAAATTCCTACATGTTGGGAGAAAGCTGACTCCATAGAGTATCTCTCCTCCACAATTCATTCAGAGCTGCTCTGCTTTCTTTTACTTATTTTTTTAAATATTTATTTATTTGCTTTAGTTGTACACAATGCGTTTATTTGTACGTGGTGCTGAGGATTGAACCCGGGCTGCACACGTGCTAGGCGAGCGCTCTACCGCTGAGCCACAGCCCCAGCCCTTGTTTACTTATTTTCATTTGACTTTTATTTCTGTACGGTTCTTTAAAATATTTATTTACTGCCGGGCGCGGTGGCGCACGCCTGTAATCCCAGCACTTTGGGAGGCTGAGGCAGGAGGATTGCGAGTTCAAACCCAGCCTCAGCAATGGCGAGGCACTTAGCAACTCAGTGAGACCCTGTCTCTAAATAAAATACAAAAAGGGCTGGGGATGTGGCCCAGTGGTCGAGTGCTCCTGAGTTCAATCCCTGGTACCACAAAAAAAAAAAAAAAAAAAAAAATTATTTACTTATTTTAGTTGTAGTTGGACACAATACCTTTATTTTATTTATTTTTATGTGGTGCTGAGGATCGAACCACCCCACACGCGTGCTAGGTGAGCGCTTTACTGCTGAGCCACAATCCCAGCCACCTCTGTATGATTTTTTAAAAATATTTTTTAGGGGGCTGGGGTTGTGGCTCAGCGGTAGAACGCTTGCCTAGCATGTGCGCGGCCCTGGTTCGATCCTCAGCACCACATACAAATAAAGTCATTGTGTACAACTAAAGCAAATAAATAATTTTTTTTTTTTTTTTTCTGGTACCTGGGATTGAACTCAGGGGCACTCGACCACTGGGTCACATCCCCAGCCCTTTTATGTATTTTATTTAGAGACAGGGTCTCACTGAGTTGCTAAGTGCCTCGCCATTGCTGAGGCTGGCTTTGAACTCGCGATCCTCCTGCCTCAGCCTCCCAAAGTGCTGGGATTACAGGAATGCGCCACCATGCCCGGCTAATAAATGTTTTTTTTTTAAAATATATTTTTTAGTTGTAGATGGACACAACACCTTCATTTTATTTATTTATTTATTTTTTTTATGTGGTGCTGAGGATCAAACCCAGTGCCTCACACATGCTAGGCAAGTGCTCTACCACTAAGCTACAACCCCAGTCCTTATGTAAGATTTTTAAAGAAAGGAGGTAGCATCATTGGTGAGTACACAGGAATACAAGCCAACTCTGTTAATTACTAGCTATGTGATTTGGGGAAAAACACTTAACTTCTCTGAGATATAGGTTACCCATCTGTAAAATAAGATTACTGTGATGGTTTGATGGTTTAATGAGATAATGTGTGTTAATAGGGATTTTATATTCTTTTTTTTTTTTTTTTTTTTTTTTTTGTGGTACCAGGGATTGAACTCAGGGGCACTCGACCACTGGGCCATATCCCTAGCCCTTTTTTTTTTTTGTATTTTATTTGGAGACAGGGTCTCACTGAGTTGCTAAGTGCCTCACCATTGCTGAGGCTGGCTTTGAACTCGCGATCCTCCTGCCTCAGCCTCCCAAAGTGCTGGGATTACAGGCGTGCGCCACCGCGCCCAGCTGGGATTTTATATTCTGTGTGTGTGGTCAGAAATACTAGCCGGGCGCGGTGGCGCACGCCTGTAATCCCAGCACTTTGGGAGGCTGAGGCAGGAGGATCGCGAGTTCAAAGCCAGCAACTCGGTGAGACCCTGTCTCTAAATAAAATACAAAAAAAAAAAGGGCTGGGGATGTGGCCCAGTGGTCGAGTGCCCTGAGTTCAATCCCCGGTACCACAAAAAAAAAAAAAAAAAAAAAAAAAAAAAAAGAAATAATAAATACTGGTCATCATTATTGTTATTTTAAAGGATTCTGTGGCTGACAATTTGGAAACCAGTATCCTAGTCCATCAAACATGGCACCACCGGAGGGCTGGGGATATAGCTCAGTTGGTAGAGTGCTTGCCTTGCGTGCACAAGGCCCTGAGTTAAATCCTCAGTATCATACATACACACACACACACACACACAAAAAAAAAAAAAAAAACAAACAAACAAAAAAAAAACTGGCACAACCTATAAGGGTATTCCCAGCCTGAAGGCAGACAACATGGTCATTTCCCCTCAAAAAGACTGGTCTAAAGACAGGGTGGCACATGCTGTGGTCCCAACTACTTGAGAGGGTAAGGTAGGAGGATCTCAAGTTTGAGGTCAGCCTCAAAAACTTAGTAAGACCCTGTTTCAAAATAAATAAAAAGGGTGAGGGTGTATCTCAATGGTAAAGCACCCCTGGGTTCAATTGCAAGTCAGGGTAGGGATGGGAGAAGAAGACTGGTCTGAGGGCTAAGATTTGACTCCACTCTAGAGAATCCCTCAGTCAAACAGAGATGAGGTCATGGGCTGGGGTTGTGGCTCAGTGGTAGAGCACTTGCCTAGCATGTGTGAGGCACTGAGTTTGATCCTCAGCACCACATAAAAACAAATGAATAAAATAAAGGTTAAAAAGAAAAAAACAAGCCGGGCACAGTGGCGCATGCCTGTAATCCCAGCACTTTGGGAGGCTGAGGCAGGAGGATTGCGAGTTCAAAGCCAGCCTCAGCAATGGTGAGGCACTTAGCAACTCAGTGAGACCCTGTCTCTAAATAAAATACAAAAAAGGGCTGGGGATGTGACCCAGTGGTCGAGTGCCCCTGAGTTCAATCCCCAGTACCACAAAAAAAAGAAAAGAAAAAAAAAAGAAAAAAACAGAGATGAGGTCAGGACTGGTACCCAATTGCTCCTTTCCCAGCCCCACCTCACAGCTGCCCAGTCCCTATCAGGTGACCGCTCCCAGCTTGCTTACAGAGAGGTGGAGTCCACAGTAACCCTCCTTTTTCTCCAGCATGAAGACCTGGACCCTGTGGCCTTGTTCTATCTTGCTGATGTTGAAGCATTCTGGGAAGGCATCTTCTTTCAGAATCCAGTGGTGAGTCTCCAGGAAGCAGCTGCTCAGGGCCACCGCAATTTTCTGTGGCCAGCAGTACAGGGTCACTGGCATCCTGGACAGTTCTGTAGGAAGACAAGAGCCAGAGTAGGGACCTCCTGAGGCTCCTTGCATGATGCTCTGGGAATGGGTATAGTTCTAATGTGGGTGGAGGAGACACGGGATATTAGCCCAACCCATTAAAACCTCCCTTAAAGGCAACTCTTCCTCACAGGACGTGAGTGCTTAGAGCCACACTTGCACTGTGGGACCCTGGTCCCTGGCCTTAACTGGCCCACTCAGAATCTCTTTCCCAGGAAGTAGTAGCAACTGCAGCCAGTATGAAGAAGCCAATATAAAGCTTATGAGGTGGGGTAGCCATCTTGTGCCAGGTGGGCTGAAAGGCAAAAAGGCTGGTTTGTGGAGAGAGGAGCAGAGCAGGAACGTGTGCAGGATGGGAGAAGCAGGACTGAAGAGAAGGAGGCAACTCCTGGTTCTGGGTACAGTCTTAGTTCCAGGTGCCAGTCCATGGAAAACCTTGCTGGAGCCTGCCGTTGGCTTTGCTGAGAGAGTTTTCCTTGAGCTAAGTTAGTTGGTTTCTGTCACTTGTCTGGCAAGATCAGTGTTTGAGATGTTGTTTTGCTCTCTGATTTCTGACTCATTCAAAGCAGGAAGCCAGGCCTCATGTGTGTGTATGTGTCTGTCCGGGATTGAACCCAGAGCCTGGAGCCTGCTAAGCAAGTGCTCTGCCACTGAGCTCCATCCAAAGCCCACCCTGGGGTTTTGTTCTGTTTTGTTTGGTTTGGTACCTGGGGATTGAACTCAGGGGCACTTGACCACTGGGCCACATCCCCAGCCTTTTTTTGTATTTTATTTAGAGACAGGGTCTCACTGAGTTGCTAAGTGGCTCATCATTGCAGAGGCTGGCTTTGAACTCCTGATCCTCCTGCCTCAGCCTCCCAAGTCCTGGGATTACAGGCGTGGGACCGTGCCTGGCACCCTGGGGTTTTTTTTTTTTTTTTTTTTTTTTTTTTTTTTAAGGTACCGGGGATTGAACTCAGGGGCACTCGACCACTGGGTCACATCCCCAGACCTTTTTTTTTTTTTTTGTATTTTATTAGAGACAGGGTCTCACTGAGTTGCTAAGTGCCTCGCCATTGCTGATGGCTGGCTTTGAACTCGCGATCCTCCTGCCTCAGCCTCCCAAAGTGCTGGGATTACAGGCGTGCGCCACCGCGCCCGGCCACCCTGGGGTTTTTTAAGGGACCTAAACTGCTCCAAGTTAACAGCTCTTTCAGTCCATAAAAGCCTAAACTCATTGAAGACACAGCCCTAAGGAGGAAGGGCCTTTGGGAACCTGGAGAGAGATTTTTAATTTTTTGATGATGATACTGGTATCTACCCAGAGCCGTATGCATGATAGGCAAGCGTTCTATCACTGAGCTACATTACCAGCCCTTCAGATATTTAAAAATTTATTTATTTCATTCAAGTCAATTAGAGTTCGTTTTTTCTGCCATCTGCAACACAAGCTGTCTTAACATATACATGCCAAATACCTATAGTTTTTGGGTGATGACTAAAAAGCTAATACTTAACTCTTTCCTTCTTCCAAAGTAGCCCCTCTATGCTTTTCTGGTAAAATTTTGGATGAACTGCTCAAAAGTTGGAATTCAAAAGTAAGACTAGAAAGTAATACATAATAGAAACACTAATATCAAATATTTCTGGATTTATTTTATTACTTTGAACTTAAAAGAGTTTTTCCTTTTTTTTTTTTTTTTTTTTTAAAGCTCACTGTTCTACTTTGGCAGGCATGTGTGGGCAGAAGGATTGGTACCCACTCAGATCGGATGAGCACCCCAAGCCCTAGTTTAACAACCTTAATTGGCTTTATTTTTGATTCTAGAATTAGGTGACACTTCATCCCATAAAATAGAATAAGAAGGGATAGGGATGTGGCTCAGTGGCAGAGCATTTGCCTTGCACGTACAGGCCCTGGGTTTGATCCCCAGCACACACACACATAAAAAGTGTTTCAGATGGTCCAAACAAAACAAGTTGAGTTTTATGTACAGAGAAGGGCTTGAAAAAAGCAGAAAAACAACAACATAAACAAATTAGTTATTTCAGAGATATTTTCTTAAAAGGAGGGTGTAAGCTGCCTGGTACCGTAAACCGGGAGGAAAAACTCTCGGAGGCAGAGTTAAGCTTTTACTACTTTTACTTCTACTTTCTTAGAGAGGGAAAGAAAGATTTTAGCTTAGAGAAAGATTTCTTCTTGTCTTCTTAGCTTAGAGTCTTAGAAAGAAATTTAAAGATAGAGCTTAGCTTAGAGAAAGACTAGAGCTTCTTTCTTCTCTCTTCTTTCTTCCTTCTTCTGTCTTCTGTCTTCTGTCTTCCTCGGGAGCCTCGGCCTTACTCTGACCAGTCCTCTGGAGCCTCGGCCTAACTCTGGCCAGTCATTACTTCTTCTATCTGGTTTCTCTTCTGTAACCGCTCTGCCTACGTTCTGGCCGCTCTGATTCTTCTGACCGACCGAGTGACTGCCCGGCTAACTGAATTCTCCGTTCTCCTAACTCGGACCGCTTTCACCCCGTTATATACCTTCAGGTTTGCGGGTGCCTACAGGTGCGTCACATACATATCAGGTGGAACCCATGGCTTCCAGCTAGCTACAACAGCCCTTCCTAATTAGGGCTCCTTCATATTCCTTCCCTTTAGTTTAAAAAGGTGCTTTTGTTCTATTTCTCTATTTTCTTTTATTTTGTCTTGTCCCTACCTAGCTTTTCACCTTTTATTTTTGAAAGGGTGGATATTTGAGCCCTTTTTGAAAAGGTGCTGTGGCTTTAAGGAAGCCTAATGCTGAGGAGCAGCTAACGCACCTAGTTAAGCACAATTGCATAAGCGGCTTTGACTTTTTTTTTTTTTTTTTTTCCTCTATTTTTCTTTATGGCTTTTCTCTATTTTTCTTTTAAAGCTCATGGCTTTTTTCTTTATACTAAAGCTCAAGGCTTTTTCTCTATATTTTTTATGGCTTTTGGCCGGCTACTCTGCTTCGGCTTTTGGCCGGCTCGTTTCGGCTTTTCGCTGGCTACTCTGCTTCGGCCTTACTCTGCTTCAGCTTTTGGCCAGGCTACTCTGCTTCGGCTTAATTCTTAACTGGCTTCAACTGAGTCAGAGGCTATGCTACTTGTTTCTACTCTTTTTGCTGGTCTCAACTGAGTCTGAGGCTATGCTTTTTCTTTGCTCTCCTTATTTCTTAGCTTTTCTTCTCTGCCTGCCGAGCCCCGGACGGACCACCATTTGTAAGCTGCCTGGTACCGTAAACCGGGAGGAAAAACTCTCGGAGGCAGAGTTAAGCTTTTACTACTTTTACTTCTACTTTCTTAGAGAGGGAAAGAAAGATTTTAGCTTAGAGAAAGATTTCTTCTTGTCTTCTTAGCTTAGAGTCTTAGAAAGAAAGATAAAGAAAGATAGAGCTTAGCTTAGAGAAAGACTAGAGCTTCTTTCTTCTCTCTTCTTTCTTCCTTCTTCTGTCTTCTGTCTTCTGTCTTCCTCGGGAGCCTCGGCCTTACTCTGACCAGTCCTCTGGAGCCTCGGCCTAACTCTGGCCAGTCATTACTTCTTCTATCTGGTTTCTCTTCTGTAACCGCTCTGCCTACGTTCTGGCCGCTCTGATTCTTCTGACCGACCGAGTGACTGCCCGGCTAACTGAATTCTCTCGTTCTCCTAACTCGGACCGCTTTCACCCGGTTATATACCTTCAGGTTTGCGGGTGCCTACAGGTGCGTCACATACATATCAGGTGGAACCCATGGCTTCCAGCTAGCTACAACAGCCCTTCCTAATTAGGGCTCCTTCATATTCCTTCCCTTTAGTTTAAAAAGGTGCTTTTGTTCTATTTTCTCTATTTTCTTTTATTTTCTTGTCCCTACCTAGCTTTTCACCTTTTATTTTTTGAAAGGGTGGATATTTGAGCCCTTTTTGAAAAGGTGCTGTGGCTTTAAGGAAGCCTAATGCTGAGGAGCAGCTAACGCACCTAGTTAAGCACAATTGCATAAGCGGCTTTTGACTTTTTTTTTTTTTTTTTTTTTCCTCTATTTTTCTTTAATGGCTCTTCTCTATTTTCTTTTTTTAAGCTCATGGCTTTTTTCTTTATACTAAAGCTCAAGGCTTTTTCTCTATATTTTTTATGGCTTTTGGCCGCTACTCTGCTTCGGCTTTTGGCCGGCTCGTTTCGGCTTTTCGCTGGCTACTCTGCTTCGGCCTTACTCTGCTTCAGCTTTTGGCCAGCTACTCTGCTTCGGCTTAATTCTTAACTGGCTTCAACTGAGTCAGAGGCTATGCTACTTGTTTCTACTCTTTTTGCTGGTCTCAACTGAGTCTGAGGCTATGCTTTTTCTTTGCTCTCCTTATTTCTTAGCTTTTCATTCTCTGCCTGCCGAGCCCCGGACGGACCACCATTTGTAAGCTGCCTGGTACCGTAAACCGGGAGGAAAAACTCTCGGAGGCAGAGTTAAGCTTTTACTACTTTTACTTCTACTTTCTTAGAGAGGGAAAGAAAGATTTTAGCTTAGAGAAAGATTTCTTCTTGTCTTCTTAGCTTAGAGTCTTAGAAAGAAAGATAAAGAAAGATAGAGCTTAGCTTAGAGAAAGACTAGAGCTTCTTTCTTCTCTCTTCTTTCTTCCTTCTTCTGTCTTCTGTCTTCTGTCTTCCAGTCCTCGGGAGCCTCGGCCTTACTCTGACCAGTCCTCTGGAGCCTCGGCCTAACTCTGGCCAGTCATTACTTCTTCTATCTGGTTTCTCTTCTGTAACCGCTCTGCCTACGTTCTGGCCGCTCTGATTCTTCTGACCGACCGAGTGACTGCCCGGCTAACTGAATTCTCCGTTCTCCTAACTCGGACCGCTTTCACCCGGTTATATACCTTCAGGTTTGCGGGTGCCTACAGGTGCGTCACATACATATCAGGTGGAACCCATGGCTTCCAGCTAGCTACAACAGCCCTTCCTAATTAGGGCTCCTTCAGGAGGGGGCAGGGAGACAAAACAATAAACAAACAACTGGTTGGTTAACATCAGGTTACTGCTTTTTTTTTTTCTTTTTTGGCACTGGGAATAGAGCCCAGGGGTACTCTACCCTGAACAGTACTTCATAATTTTTAGGGTTTTTTTTTTTTTTTTTTTTTTTTTTTTGGTACCGGGGATTGAACTCAGGGGCACTCGACCACTGGGCCACATCCCCAGCCCTTTTTGGTATTTTATTAGAGACAGGGTCTCACTGAGTTGCTAAGTGCCTCACCATTGCTGAGGCTGGCTTTGAACTCTTACTCTTCCTGTGCTTTACAGGTGTGCTCACCAAGCCCAGCACAATGAGCTTCTGGGATTACGGTAATCACCCAGTGTGCTTTGCATTACAGTGCCTGAGTAGGTAAGAAACTATTTTTTTTTTTTTTTTTTTGGGGGGGGGATTGAATTCAAGGGGCACTCGACCACTGGGCCACATCCCCAGCCCTATTTTTTTTATTTTATTTAGAGACAGGGTCTCACTGAGTTACTTAGTGCCTCGCCATTGCTGAGGCTGGCTTTGAACTCGCGACTCTTCCTGCCTCAGGCTCCCGAAAGTGCTGGGATTACAGGCGTGCGCCACATCGTGCCCGGCTAAGAAACTATTTTTTAAAAAATATTTATTTATTTACTTTAGTTGTACACAATGCAATGCATTTATGTTTACGTGGTGCTGAGGATTGAACCCGGGCGGCGCATGTGCAAGGCAAGCGCTCCACCGCTGAGCCACAACCCCAGCCCCTAAGAAAAATTTTGTTTAATCCAGTCTTTCCCAAATATATTTGACAATGAAACCTGGTTTTTGTTGTTGTTGTTGTTGTTGTTGTTTGTATTTTGACTGTGGTGGTCACAGTCTGAACCCAGAGCCTCACCCATGCTAGGCAAGCACTCTACCACTGAGCTACAACCCCAGCCTGGAACACTTTTTTAGTGCAATGCGTATTGAAATCCCGCACTACTGGTGTCTGGAAAAATATGTTTTAGAAAATACTGACCAATAAATTAAACACTGCTAGTAATAAAAACTTATAACATGTAATAAAAACTTCATCCCAAAGCAGTATTACCCAATAGACCAAAGCAGAAATGCCAAAGAACTGTATTTTGGAGGAATTTGATATTAAAAAAAATAAACAGTAATTATTTTAGGAAAATCAGAATTTTGTTAAATGGAAATGTTTTAGAAATTGGTCATGATGGCATTTGCCTATAGTTCTAGTTTCTTGGAAGATAAAAGCAGGAGGATCACTTGAGCCCAGGAATTGAAGGCCAGTACAGGCAACATAGTGACACTCTGTCTCAAAAAAAAAAAAAAAAAAAAAAAAAGAGTTTGGGGGGATTATTTTGACTGCAAAAATATATATTTGGAGAACATTACTGCCTTTTTGGTGCCCTGGACCCAGCTTCAGCCTTGTCAGAATGTGGGCCTGGATGTTGGTGGCACTGTCTGGGAGAAGCCTGTGAGCTCAGCCTTTCTCTCTTTTTTATCGCCAATTGGGGATTAAACCCAGAAGCACAAGGAGCATGGCTCTGGCTCAGTGGCAGCATGCTTGCCTTAGCACATGTGAGGCACTGGGTTCAATCCTTAGCACCACATAAAAATAAACAATTAATTCCGGATACAATAAAGTGTATTGTTCCTTATTCCCCTTGCTTTCTTAAAAAATAAAAAATAAAAATAAAAATCCCCAAGGCACGCTGTCACTGAGCTACATTCCCAGACATTTTTATTTTTATTTTGAGACAGAGTCTCACTAAGTTGCTAAGGCTGGGCTTGAACTTGCAACCCTCTTCCCTGAGCATCCTGAATCCCTGGGATTGCAAGTGTGCCCCACCATACCTGATATGAATTCAGACTCCATGTATAACCTGGCACACTGACTTGCCCTGACATTTAGACTTTTGCCTCAGTTTCCCTGTGTGTCTCTCTAAGCACCCAATGGAGCTACAGCTCTGGTCTTTTTTTTTTTTTTTTTTTTTTTTTTCTTTCAGCTTCCCAAGCCCCTGGGATCACAGGCATGTGCCACCATGCCCAGCTGACTCTGGTCTTTGATGGATCCCATTAAACCTTCTGTCCCCAGGAAGGTTTAATCTGGCCTGTAGCTGGAATCCTGGAGATTGGGGATGGATAGCTTGTCCATCCTACCTCATCTGCCCAGCTACCTGCTCACCCACCAGAAGTCACCTCTAACTGGATGAACCCATTAGATGCCAACATCTTACAAAGCCTCATCTGCCCTCTGGTACCTTTGGACACAATGTTCCTCTGGGCCGTCTCAGAGTTGTGAGGTTCACTCTGGCCCTTACCTCTGGTTTGGTTTACTCACCTGAGTTCTTCTGCCTTACCTGGCTGGGGGTGGTAGCTGTTATTGCACCTACAAACTCCTGTGCTGGCTGTATATTCGTCCAACGCGCAGGCTTCAGCTCTAGGACTACTATTCTGGCTATATCTGGGGGGAGTTTGACTGGACCCAGTCACAGCAGAGGATTTTGTTGTCCCCGAGGAGCTGAGGTCAAGAACTGTGGAATAAGCTGCTGTTGTCTCAGTGCCAACACTGGAGGCGGATTGTGCAGGTTGGGAAGGTGTCCACGTGGCTGTGTTGTGATGTGTATCATGTGGCCTGCTTGTTGGGGGGGTTGTTGCTGGGGTTGGGGGTGCAGCCGTACTTTGCTCTTCCCGAGGCCCAGTCGTGGTTGTTCCAGGAACAGTTGTCCCCAGAGTGCTCGTGTTTAATGAGATAGTGCAGATAACTGTGCTGGTTGTCATGGGTAAAAGTTCACCTGTGTCATTAATTTTGTCCAGTGTAGTTAGAGCAGATGTCTCAGAGTCAGTGATTGTCGTGGACCTGGATGGTTCAATGTCATTGCCTGGTGTCTTTAATGTTGTTGGAGTTGTGATGGTGACTGCCTTCTCAGAGTCAGGGGACACTTGCGACTCCATTCCATGGGCTGGGGTGTGTTTGTTGTTAATGTGGCTGTCACTGGAGTTGTCTGATCCTGTTTTGGGTTCTCAGCTAAAGTGGCCATGATGGGTAAGGTTGTGGTTCTGGATGTCCCTCCCTGGTCGTTCAACAAAGAAGTCATCGTGGAGTTTGACAGTGTGGTGGCGTTGGTGGATGTGGTGATAGTTGTATGCCGAGTCCCAGGTGTTGAGTTTGTCTGCTCCATGGACCCTGGCAAACTGCTGGTCAGTGGCAAAGTTGGAGGAGTAGCTGTCATACACTCCTGGGTCTCAGACACTGATGTCCTTCCAGTTGTTGGTGAGCTGTTAGGTTCAGCTGCAGTGATGTGATCTCTCCCACTGTGGGACAGAACCGAAGTTGTAGAGGGACATAATAGCATCTCCTGATTCGCAGATGCAATGCTCACAACTGAAAAAAAAACAAAAAAACAAGCAAAGAGAAACCAATCTATCATCCTTCCACCTTCTTGCCAAGAATCTTTACTGGGAGATCCAGTAAAAATAATATCAACATCAAGTACGTTATTACCAGCTCACATTCATCTATGTTCCAGCGCCGTGCTAATGGATTTCAACTGCTGCGTGCCAGGGAGGAAGAATTTAACCAGTGTGGGCACCTGTGTCTCAAGACATTGAGGGCGGAAGATAGAAATCACTTTTTCATTTGGTGATAACTCTCATTTGGTGTTTTGTCTTGTTTTGATTTTGTGATGCTGGGAATTGAACCCAGGGCTTTGCACATATTAGGAAAGCACTTTACCACTGAGTACCTGCTCAGCCCCTTGGTGTTTGGTTTCTTAATGACTCATTTGATGTCAGTAGGAAACTCATTTCTTTCCTACTGCACTGAGTATTTAAAGATGAAAAATTTAAAGGAGATAAAATTCAAAAGAGAGACACATCTGGGTGTGGTGGCAAACATCTATAATCCCAGAAACTTGGGAGGCTGAGACAAGAGGATTGTAAGTTTGAGGCCAGCCTCAGCAACTTAATAAGACCCTTAGAAATTTAATGAGACCCTGTCTTGAAATTAGAAATTTAAAGGATTGGGCTATACCTCTGTGGTAAAATGCATCTGGGTTTACTTCCCAGTACCAAAAAATAAATAAATAGGTAACTAGAAAAACCAAAGAAGAAGATAGAGATGCTTTTTTTTTTTTTTTTTTTTTTTTTTTTTGGTAGAGTATGACCCCTAATTACAAGCCAAGTGCTTCATTTAATACATCAGCAGTCAGGATCTTTTGACATCATTCAGATTTCCTCTTGTCTAATACACAAGCATTGGTGCACTGAATCCTCACAACCAGACTGAAGTAGGGACTGTTATTTCCATTTACCAAATGAAGAAACTGAGGCTCAGACAGGTAGAGACATCTGTCCAAGGTCACACAGCTAGGAAGTGGTGGCACTGCGTTTGAAAGCAGGCCTATCAGATCCCAAAGCCCAACGTCTTCCTAATTGCTTTGCATTGCCTTACAAAAACACGGCTTCATTTCCACAGCTGAGCCAGCCATTCTCCCTTGAGAGAAAGGCCCAAATCAGCTATGCTGAGCTGGATCTCTAGGAAACCTTCCTCGTTCCCCTGGGCAATGGGCAGAAACAGGTCCATCACCTGATGCCCTGTCATTGCAGCCCTGGAGATGATCAGAGGCCTAATTCAGAAAAACCAAGATGACCTAGCCCAGTTGATAGGCTCATCCTCCTCATCACCCAGGTCTAAGAGGCTCTGACCCTGGTCCTCCACCCTGGCCCTGCTTATACCTGCTCCACCTACACCCCACTTTCTCCTAGCTCTGTGTAGAGCTAAGGGGTTATGGGGTTGGAGAGGTGACCAGGAGGCTTGGAAAGAGTAGGGAGATCTGGGCTCGAGACCAGGATTTATCTCTGACTTTGTGATTTGGGAATGCCTCCTCTCTTTGTGGTCTCCATGCCTCCCTCTGCATAGTGAAGGACTTGGGCTTAATTTCAGTGATCTCTGGACCCATTTATAATAAAAAGCCCAGGCTGAGCCGGGCGCGGTGGCACACGCCTGTAATCCCAGCACTTTGGGAGGCTGAGGCAGGAGGATCACGAGTTCAAAGCCAGCCTCAGCAATAGTGAGGCACTTAGCAACTCAGTGAGACCCTGTCTCTAAATAAAATACAAAAAAGGGCTGGGGATGTGGCCCAGAGGTTGAGTGCCCCTAAGTTCAATCCCTGGTACCACAAAAAAAAAAAAAAAAAAAAAAGCCCAGGCTGAAATGAACGGTTGTCTTGTTGCAGGGATCTTAGTTTTTTATTGGCAAGGAGAGATGTTTTTCTAAGTGGTTACCCAGATGTCTCCGCCCCCTATGGAAAAGCCCATCCTTTCTCCACGGATTTGTCATGCCATCTGTCACTATACATCCTGACCGATGTCCATGCTGTCTCTTTGATCCCATTGATTTGTCTATCGCTGCACTAATAGCACATGATCTTACTGTCACTTCATAGTAAGTCTTAGTATTTGATAGGATGAGTCTCCTGTCTTGTTCTTCAACATTATCTTAACTAGTGTTGGCTTTTTGTCCTTCCTTACACATGTCAGAGTCAGCTTGTCAAGTTCTACAGAACCCTGTTGGGATTTGATGGGAGGAGGTATGCTGCACTGACAGATTTGGTGAAAATTGACAATTTTATGATTCCGAGGTTTGCTGCTCTCAGCAGCTCCCTTGAGAAGCAATGTAGTGTGACCTGGGCCCTCAAGTCAGAGCTGGGATAGAATCTCAGCTCTGTGATGGGGGACATGGAATTCACAATATGACTCTGAACCTCAGTGTCACCTACTGCACAACAAGGATGATAAGAGTACCCACTTCACTGTTGGGCATGAGGATTAAATAAGATCATGCATGAGAAGCCCTTAGCACAGTGCACAGTATGCAGTAGGTGCTTAGCAAGCAGAACCTGCTTATTGGTAATTATCCCCTTTGTTCCTCTCACCAAACTTGGTTGTCTCTGCTTCCTGGATGTTTTGCCAAGAGTTCTCTTATCCCTTGTAAAAACAGGGGACACACAATTTCCTGCTACTTCTCAATATCTTCCCCCATATTGTCCTAGGAGCTTAGAACCCACGGTTGCACTCCTGACTCAGGCTCAGTGAGGTATTGGGGCTGGAGGTTGCTCCTTGTTAGAGTAGGGCAGGGAAAGGCAGCGGAGGAACCCAACTCCTTGGACCCTCTGCTTGCTGAACCCTCAGGTTATTAGTCTGATCCAGATGAAATGACACCTAGAAGGGGGGAGATCATCTGGCATGGAGGCACACGAACAAGCCTGTAATCCCAGCAACTCGGGAGGCTGAGACAGGAGATTACAATTTTGAGGACAGCCTCAGCAGTTTAACAAGGCCCTCAGCAACTTAGAGAAACCCTGTGTCAAAATAAAAAAATAAAAAGGGATGGGGATATATCTCAGTGGTAAAGTACCCCTGAGTTCAATCCCTAGTTCCAAAAAGAAAAAGAAAGGGGGAGATAGGAAAAAGGACAGACAAGATAGCAGCACACACCTGTAATTCCAGCAGCTTGGGAGGCTGAGACAGGAGGATCACGGGTTCAAAGCCAGCCTCAGCAATGGCGAGGTGCTAAGCAACTCAGTGAGACCCTGTGTCTAAATAAAATACAAAATAGGCTGGGGATGTGGCTCAGTGGTTGAGTGTCCCTGAGGTCAATCCCTGGTATCAAAAAAAAAAAAAAAAAAGATGGACTGGAGACAGACAAAGACAGCCTCCTGGAAGAGATACATGTATGGGAGAGGCCAGAGCCCCATGGCGTTGCCCTGTTGTCCTCTAAACTCACTGGTGCCCAAGCCTTTCAGACAGTTCTAGGGTTGGATTGGGGGTGGCTGATGTCACCTTGTGAGGTTATCCTGAAGACACTACCTGGTCTTTCGCCACCTTCTTCCCCTCTCTGGCCAGCCAGCGGAGGGCCTGTGAGAGGAGGAGGACCGATGGAAAAGGTAGATGTGGATACTCACCAGGCAGGTTGAGGGTTCTATCCCCAATAAGGAGTAGCAGCAGCAGAGGCCAGCAGCTGCCCATGTCTGTGCTGGTGGGTGGCCGCAAAGGGTGCTGGAAAGAGTTCTGGCCTGAACAGAGGAATGGACAGATGGACAGCAACTCCAAGACAGTGAGGCCCTGCTGGCTCCCGTGCTGCCTGTTCTCTTGTCTGCCGAGCACACTGCTCATCCCCAGTTGTCCAGACTCGTTCCCTGCAGGCCCCTGAGGGCTTTTTAGAACTGGAACCAATGCTGAAGGGAGGGGCATGAGGTAGTTTCCCATCAACGGCAATCAGCAGACCTCTGGGGACTGTCATTTCAACAGGTGAAGATCCCCAAGGCCCCTAGTTGTCAGCCTTTGCTAAACAACGGGACAGAACTCTGGGCCATCCAGACTTGCCCCAACCTAACACCTGGGCACCTGAGTCTTAAAGACATGATTGATTCCCTGGGTCTTCCTCCTCCTGGCTTAAGAGATGACTATTTGACTGGGATTTGAGAGATCCAGGGCTCCTGTCCTCCACCACGTAAACATAAATGCTTGCATTGTGTACACAAAGCTTTCTTTTGAGAATCCATTGTCCTGGTTTCTTAGTCATTGCAACGTGCTGAGGAGCCCCATGGCCTTTGGTGTGGAGATTCCAGGTAGGCTTCAACAGGTCCCAAGTTCCCCCAAGAGACTGTACCTGACCCATGAAATCCTCCTGCTTTCTTCTAGCAAGGCTCAGTGCTGCTTTCCTCCAGGAAGCCTACCAGAACCCGCATTTTAACCAATCAATCTCCATCGCCCAAGGATGGAGCTGCTTATACCTGCACAGCTTAGTCAATTGTGAGCCCATCAGATTAGGGTTCCCCAGAGTGAAGACCAGTCTCTACCTTCAGACAGAGAAAGAGAGGGTAGTACTATTTCCTTCATCAGACAGGGGTTCCCAGGCATGGAGTCCAGATTCACCCCCTCACCAAAATTTAGAATCCTATGGGCTGGGATTATATATATCTCTACCATTAAGTAAGAAATTTTCAGGGGGATGGATTTTTTTCCCTCACATTGCACTTGAAGTCCCTGAGGGCATCAGACGAACTAGCTTTGAGGGGCAAAATCTATCCTCCTCATCAGACCTGGGGCAAGTCCCCAAAGGGAGCAGAGACCTAGGGGTGCAAGTACCAGTCAGTCAGACACTGATTCTAACAAAAAAGTTTTATTGTCATTATACAGCACCAGGCCTCACAGGCCTTAGCAGGTGGGCCTTTCTCTTCTTGGTGCTTGGTCCATTCAGAACATATCCAGCTCTGGGCTGGAGCAGGGGTCAGGAATACCCACCCTTAGGCCAAATCCTGACTACCATGGCCAGCACCCCCTTTCTCACTCATCCTTGCTGCTAGGGCTCCCACTCTCATCCAGCATCCTTCTCCATCCTGGCTCCTGTGGACCTGGGACTCAGAGCTTCAAGCCCTGCAGAGGTTGCTACCATCACAGCTCCTGGCCTCTGCCCACGTGTAAGGAGAGGCTGGGCTCTTGCCAGGCTGTGCCAAGCCATTCTGGGGATGCAGGAAGCTGCAGTAGCTGGCTGTGTGTGTGCTCGGCTCCCTCCTGCAGTCTCATTGGTTGAACTTGCTTTTGTTAGGCAGCAGCATATGTACGCTAGATTCATAAGCCTGTAAACCAAGAGGTCTTTTTGTCAATCCCTATTCTGACACGACAGATTTCTTTTCTCCCCACCTCCAGCCCCAACAGCTGTCCCATCCAGGCCTTTCAGGGAAGTCCTTCATAGATCTAATTCTAGCAGACTCGCTCTGAGCTGGTGGGCCTAGGCATTTACCAGGCTTCGGGTCATCCTGTCCCTGTCAGATGGGGTGGAGGCAGAGAAAGAAACTAAATTAGGCTAGTGTGTGCCCTTTTTCTATCCAGAAGCTTCCTCTTCCATGAGGAGGCTGCTCTTATGCACCCTAGATGGGATCCAGGAGTCTTTTGCCCATAGGTGAGCTGAGCATCTGTCTCTAAGGAGGAGTGGAACGGGCTCAAACCATGCCAAGGAGCGGTGGGGTTTGTAGGTGTTAAGAGAACTAATGGGCTTCTAGGGTGGAGCCTAATGGAGGGGGCAGAGCCTCTCTCAAGAAGGAACCCGTAGGACTTAAGCTGATTGGGCAGTGACAGCTGGGGTGGGAGGGAGTTTAGGAGAGGACTGATTTTGGAACCCGGACAGATTTCCAACCCTGAACAAATGGCCCAGTAGCTGGGCGGGGCGGGGCACCATGCAGCCCCTAGATGGGGCGAGTGGGGATTGGGTGGGAGAGGGAAGGCGCACCTTTTCCCTGGTAGCTAGCGCAGAGAACAAGTCTTGCTTGGAAGTCATATTGTATACGTCCATAGAGGAAAGGCTCTTCAAGCCTGAGCCCACCGACAGCCCCTTGTGCAGAAGTACCCCATCCTCCTGCTCCTGGTTGAAGCGGATAGAACGCACCTCATCTATGATCCTGGGGAGCGGGGAGTGGGTTAGGGGGCTTGGGGTAGGGGAACAGCCCTTCCACCTCTTTGGTAAGTGCCCCTTCGTTGTATCCCTCACCCCCCGCAGAACATCAGACCATGATGTGTGAGATGGGAGGACCTTGGGGGTCAGGATTCCAGCTCTTGCAGCAACCCCTTGGGGGACCCTGGACAAGTCACTTAACCTCTCTGGGCCCCAGGATCCCCATTAGAAAACAGTGGGGGCATGAGGCCAGATGAATCTGAGTTTCCGCCCCAGCCCTGACTCATGGGACTCTTGGTGACCCCAGGACTCCCGCCCCCCTACGTGTTAAGCTCCTCTCGGATCTCCTTGTACTGCATCAAGTTCTCCTGTATCGCCTCAAGCACCAAGCAAAAGTTGTCGCACGTTTTTTCCGAGAGGTTTGACAGGGGGCCCCCCACAAGAGGTTCTTGGGGGACACCAGATTTCTCCAAGCGGGCTACTGCACAGTGCACCATTGGCAGCTCTTCGTCCCAGTCTTCCTCCTTCTCTGTACCTGTCTGGGGGAGGAGGGATGGAGAGCTCAGACTAAGGGAGGACCAGTCTCTTAGGACAGCAAGGTTTTAATGCCCCTCATTTCAGCTCCAATCTGTTGTTGTTGTTGTTGTTTTTCCTTTAATTCCTGCTGCTGAGGATGGAACCCAGGGCCTGGCAAGGGCTGGGCCAGTGTGCACCCACTGAGCGCCACTGCCAGCCTCAGCTCCAATTCCTCAGGGCTTCCTGACCCTGCTGCCAGGGTTCAACTACAAATGCACAAGTCCATCCGTAGGCATCGGAAATTCTCACCCCCTTTCTAAACTTAGTCACTCCCCATTTCACCCTCAATAAATCCTACTCAGCAAGCTTCTAAAGCCCTACCTACTCTCAAGTCACAGTGCCCAGCTCTCAACCCTTCCAGAATTTTCTCACTGTATTCTCCAATCTCATGGAAGCTCTGCCCCTGAACGAATAGTAGTGCATTAGCTGACACAACGTGCCAAGCAGCATTCGCTCACCCATTTACTCCTATGAGCCCTGTGAGGTATGTACTAAGTGAGTGCTGTTATTATTCCTGTTGTACAGAAGGGAAAATGAGGTTTAGATTGGTTAAATGTCCTGAGACCACCCAGCTGCACCATTTTGAGTTGTCATAGAAACATAACATTTAGAAAATTTGTTCCCCTTAGATGTCCCAGTTGGTGAGTGGGCGGTGGTTCAGATGGGAGGCTGCTGCCTCCAGATCTCTGTTTCACCTTTCCCCAGGCCCTTGAGTGTGCAAGCACACGGACACGTGCTCTAGTCAGTGCTTGTGCACACACTCCCTTTCCTCCCCCACCCTCCCATCTCACACACCTCACTAAAGATTATTTGATGCTCCTGCCCCTGCTCTCCTGTCTTCATCATTTGTTCCAGATTGGTGGTCACCACGACGACGAACAGGTTGATGCCAATGAAGGCACCAATGGTGATAAAGATGGCAAAGTAGATCGCAGCCCCAATCTCCATTGCGTATTCCCTCTCCTTCATCCTGGAGATGGCAGGCAGGGCTGCATCACCTTCCTGGCCCTTTGAGCCTCAGTTTCCTCATCTATAAAATGGGGAAATTATCCCAAGGCCCACTGGGACTTCTGCCTTCTTGGCTACTATTGCAAAGATCTAATTCTCTACTTTCAGTTGTCATGGTAGCTGCTCTTTACTGTGCTGCTAGACAGTAGGTCAAGTCTCAAACCAGTCCTGCAAGGTGATCTGCACATCAGCATTATCAAGTTTAATCTGTTAGCTGTACTATTATTCATGGTTTTCCTTACTTTGAAAAACAGCGTACTACAATGACGCTGTGGAACCAACCTAGGTGCCCTTCAATAGATGAATGGTTAAGGAAACTGTGGTATATATACACAATGGAATATTACTCAGCAACAAAAGAGAATAAAATCATGGCATTTGCAGGTAAACGGATGGAGTTAGAGAATATCATGCTAAGGAAAGTAAGCCAATTCCAAAAAACAAAGGCCAAATGTTTTCTCTGATAAGTGGATGCTAATTCATAATTGGGGAGGGGGCATGGGATGAGTGGAGGAACTTTGGATAGGGCAAAGGGGAGAAGGGAGG
The DNA here is from genome assembly GCA_025594165.1 of Tamias sibiricus. Taxonomy (NCBI): domain Eukaryota; kingdom Metazoa; phylum Chordata; class Mammalia; order Rodentia; family Sciuridae; genus Tamias; species Tamias sibiricus. The sequence goes on along the minus strand of CM046658.1, from coordinate 21,264,839 downwards.
GGACACAGGGGTAGGAAAGATGGTAGAATGACACAGACACCATCACCCTAAGTACATGTATGATTGCAATGGTGTGACCCTACTTTGTGTACAACCAGAGATGTGAAAAATTGTTCTCCATTTGTGTACAAAGGATCGAAAAGCATTCTGCTGTCATGTATAACTGATTAGAACAAATAAATACATTTTTTTTAAAAAAATGAGTTTCAAGGGCTGGGTTTGTGGCTCAGTGGTAAAATGCTCACCTAGCATACATGAGGCACTGGGTTTGATCCTCAGCACCACATAAAAAATAAAATAAAGATATTGTGTCCACCTAAAACTAAAAAATAAATGTTTTTTAAAAAATGAGTTTCCAGGGGCTGAGATTGTGGCTCAGCAGTAGAGCGCTCACCTAGCACGTGCGCGGCCCAGGTTCGATCCTCAGCACCACGTAAAAATAAAACACATTGTGTACAACTAAAAGCAAATAAATAAAATTTTTTTTAAAAAAAAAATGAGTTTCCAGGAGTCCAGGAAGTTTGGCAGACTCTCTTGTGGGCTGGAATTTGCCCTATCACCACAGAACTGCTCCCCAGTCCAAGGCCTAGCCACCCATGCTGTTTAGCATGACAGGAGGGGTCTTCACAAACAGGGTCAGGTGGCACTTTGGATATGTGGAATGTCAAGGGGGACAAGGATCACAAACCCAGAAACCCCACCTACAGGGATTTCCTTTTTCCCAGTTTAAAGCCTTGGCCACCCGCTTCCTGCTAAGGCAGCCTCATCCCAGCCCAGAGGCCCCACTCTCATTGAGAGCCCTTCTCCCCACCCAATTTCCCTGCCTTTCAGGAGCTGTGGTCCACTTTCTTGCCCAGCTGGGATGAGAGCTTGGAAGGTCCACCCTGTACTCACTGAAAGTCACTGTAGATGTCCAGCCAGCCATCCTGGGTGATGCAGATGAAGAGAGTATACAGGGCAACCCCCATGTTCTGGAAATGTTCGGGCACAAATGCACCAAAGAGTGTGACCCCAAACACTGAGAACACCTGCCAGAGAGACCAAGGCCCCCACTAGCTTCACCCAGGGGCCCTGGAGACAAGACATGCAAATACATGCAAATTTTAAACAAAAGCTGCCAAGGGAATCACAGGGATCCAGACCCCTAGGCCTCTCTTCTGCCGGCCCCCTGCTCTCCCCAGTGACCCAGGGATTCTGTTCAGGGATGGGGAATGGCCAGGGTTGGGGAGGGCACTGACCAGCATGAAGAAGAGGATGAGGGCCATGATATTGGCCAGGTCGGGCACCGACTGCAGGATGACGCGGATGATCCGGGCCAGGGGCTCCACCGCCATGCACACATGTACCAGCAGAAACACCCTGCAGCAGAGCCCCTCAGGGGTGCCCCCTCAGTCCTTCCCAGACCTCTCCCTCCTCTCTGCCCTGCCACCGACTGCCCAGAGAGGCAGAGCTGAACCCCAGCTGTTAACAACCTTCCTTTTTTTTTTTAAATATTTATTTATTTGCTTTTAGTTGTACACATGCCTTTTTTTTTTCACGTGGTGCTGAGGATCGAACCCGGGCCGCGCACGTGCTAGGCGAGCGCTCTACTACTGAGCCACAACCCCAGCCCCAACAACCTCCCTTTTTTCATTTCTGAGTCCAGACACATTCCCCCTCTCTCCGGAGCTCCCAGCTCACCTGAGTGTGTAGGTGATAGCAGTGATATCAAGTTCTTTGATGAAGAACCCCATGAGCAAGATAAAGATGATTATGAAGTTGAGGATGTTCCAGCCGTCCTGGGGGGCAGGGGCACACTTCTCCTGAGTCTGCCCTCCCCACACCCTGAGGATGGTGAGCTCAGTGTTCCTCTCAGAGCAGGGCCAGCCAACGGCCATCCAGTACCGTCACCCTGCTGCCCCTGCCCCAAGCATGTCACAAAACACACGCGCACTCATTGTCCCATCCATGTGTCAAAAGCCAAGTGCAACCTCAGAGACTCACAGTGGAGTCTCATATACACACAGCTAGTGCCTGAGCTGAGTGCCACGTGGCTTACAAACTGCAGAGATGGCCTTTCCCTACAGTTTAGTGACCTAAAAACACTTGGGTGCTGTCGGGCGTGGTGGCGCATGTCTGTAATCCCAGCACTTTGGGAGGCTGAGGCAGGAGGATCGCGAGTTCAAAGCCAGCCTCAGCAATGGCGAGGCACTTAGCAACTCAGTGAGACCCTGTCTCTAAATAAAACACAAAAAAGGGCTGGGGATGTGGCCCAGTGGTCGAGTGCCCCTGAGTTCAATCCCCAGTACCACAACAAAAAAAAAAAAAAAAAAAAAAAACTTGGGTGCTCCTGCCTTTGTGTGACACACACTACAATTAATAAAATGGAAGTAAATACTAATAAAAACATCAAAGATCACTGCTGCAGGAGGCAGGTCAGAGGTGAAATAGCACTCCAGGAACATGGAAGGGAGACAGGCAAATTCTGTGAGCCCTTTGTCCAATATGGCACCTGCTCATACGGGAATGGAGAAGGTGGGAAAAGTTCACTTATATGAAAAATTTGACCTATGATCCCACTTCTAGAAATCTGACCTACAAATTCTCTGGTACAGGTACAAAATGACGCTTGTATAAAGTTGAAAATGTCCAAAGTGCCCATTGATTAGAGACTGAATAAATTATAGCACAGCCGGGCGCGGTGGCGCACGCTGTAATCCAGCACTTTGGGAGGCCGAGGCAGGAGGATCGCGAGTTCAAAGCCAGCCTCAGCAATGGCGAGGCACTTAGCAACTCAGTGAGACCCTGTCTCTAAATAAAACACAAAAAAGGGCTGGGGATGTGGCCCAGTGGTCGAGTGCCCCTGAGTTCAATCCCCAGTACCACAAAAAAAAAAAAAAAAAAAAAAAAAAAAAAAAAACTTGGGTGCTCCTGCCTTTGTGTGACACACACTACAATTAATAAAATGGAAGTAAATACTAATAAAAACATCAAAGATCACTGCTGCAGGAGGCAGGTCAGAGGTGAAATAGCACTCCAGGAACATGGAAGGGAGACAGGCAAATTCTGTGAGCCCTTTGTCCAATATGGCACCTGCTCATACGGGAATGGAGAAGGTGGGAAAAGTTCACTTATATGAAAAATTTGACCTATGATCCCACTTCTAGAAATCTGACCTACAAATTCTCTGGTACAGGTACAAAATGACACTTGTATAAAGTTGAAAATGTCCAAAGTGCCCATTGATTAGAGACTGAATAAATTATAGCACATTTATTTCATGGAGTACTATGTAGCCACAAAAAGACAAATAATAAAGATCTCCATGTATGAATGTAGAAAGATTGTCAGAACTGGGCACTGTGGCACAGGCCTGTCATTCCAGCAGAAGGAAGGAAAGATTGTTGGGATCTAGTAAGCTACCAAACTACAGCATAGAACAGTGTTTACAGTATGCTACTGTCAGGAAAGGGAGGACTAAAAATATATACCCATTTGCTGATGATTGTAAAAATAACTACTGGGAGGATAAACAAGAGACTATAAATATAAGAAGATTACCTAGAGAGGGTGGGGGTGAGGGGACTGGAGTGGAAGCAAGAATTCTGTGTACCTTTCAATATAGTTTTGACCAATTTGTATCTATGTATCTGCATTAAATATACAAAAAGGAAAAAATATATTTTATTTATTTATTTATTTGATACTGGGGATTGAACCCAGGGGTGCTTAACTACTGAGCCACGTCCTAACCCCTTCTTATGTTTTATTTTGAAACAGAGGTCTCACTAAGTTACTTAGAGCCTCACTAAGTTGATGAAGCTGGCCTTGAACTTGGGATCCTCCTGTCTCAGACTCCTGAGTCACTGGGATTAAAATCGTGCACCACCAGCCGGGCATGGTGGCGCACACCCTGTAATCCAGCACTTGGGAGGCTGAGGCAGGAGGATTGCAAGTTCAAAGCCAGCCTAAGCAATGGTGAGGCACTTAGTAACTCAGTGAGACTCTATCTCTAATAAAATACAAAAAAGGGCTGGGGATGTGGCCCAGTGGTCAAGTGCCCCTGAGTTCAATCCCTGGTACCAAAAAAAAAAAAAAAGTGTGCACCACCATGTCAGTTCTTAGTTTCTTACAGTTTGTGCCTACACATACACATGTATAGACAGGCAGACACAAGCCCACCTGTCTATGAATCCATCCTTTTGTCCACCCATTATTAAGTTCCTACTGTATGCCATATCCTGAACCATTTCCTGAGGATGCAAGGTTTCTGCCCTGCTGGGCTCCCAGACCAGTTAGAAGGAGGTGGACAGACAGCAAGTTTTAACTCCATGTGAGATAGGTAAGTACACAGTGTCATGGGGACAGAGCAGCACCTAGCCTAGCTTGGGAGAGATGGGAAGATTCCTCCTGAGGAGAAGATATCCCAGCGGATCTGTAAGTAGAAGTAAAGCAAGTGAAGAGGAAAAATTGCAAGAGTACTTTGTGACACGTGAAAATTATATGAAATTCAAATTTTATTGTCCCTAAATAAAGTTTTACTGGAATAGAGCTGGGCATGGTGGAACACACCTGTGGCTCAAGCTACTCAGGAGGCTGAGGAAGAAGGGTCACAAGGGCCTGCACGGAAGCAAGACCCCATCTCAAAAAACAAACAAGAGCAGGGCATGTTGGTGCACACCTGTAATCCCAGTGATTGCAAGTTCAAGGCCAGCCTCAGCAACTTAGTTAGACCCTTTCTCAAAATTAAAAAAAAAGGTGGGGGGACTGGGAATATAGCTCAGTGGTAGAGCACACATGGGTTCAATCCCTAGTACCAAAAATAAATACATAAATAAATAGCAAATAAACAAAGAAGGATCCCTGCCCCTACAAAAAAAAAAAGTTTTATTGGAATATAGATATGCTCAGTCGTTTCTGTACTGTGACTGCTTTTGTGCTACCAAGCAGAGGTGAGTCATTGCAATAGAAACTGTAGAGGCTGTGAAGCTTCAAATTTTATCTGGTTCATTACAGAAGTTTGCTGACCCCTGCTCTGGAACTCTGTAAATTAAGGTAGATACTCTCAATCCCATTTCTCAGATGTAGAAATCAAACTTTGCCCAACTAAAGAGCTAGGGAAGGCTGAAACAGGGATGGGAACTCAACCCAAGGAGGTTGCACTTCTAGTACAATTTATCATCTGCTGTATCACAAGCATTCAAAATCCTTTCTCTCTCTCTCTCTCTACACACACACACACACACACACACACACTCACACACACACACCCTTCAATTTGCAGGGCAGGGACTTGATAAGGGTGCAACCGTCAGAGAGAAGGGGTAAAGGCAGAAAGGTCCAAGATCTCACCTTCCAGAAAATCCAAAAGCCATTGAGCCAGCCAAGGAGAACCTCACAGACAAGGATGGTCAGCACAATGTCATCTATGGTAGAGAACAACTGATAGTATCTCTACATGGAAGACAGAGAAAAAGAGAGGGGCCGAGGTGTTAGTGAATAGAGCCTGGGTGAGGCCGGGAAGAAGGACATCTGGTGGGGTGGGGAGGCCCACATCCCTGCTGCTTTTAACTTTTACATCTCTGTCCTTCCCTCGAGAACACACTCTGTATTCGTGCCAGGCACTGTGCTAAGACTATTCATGCACTGTTACACGTGACAATCAACCCTGTCCTGCAGAGTAGCTTCCATTCCCATCCTACAGGTAGGGAATGAGAGGGGGCCCTTGTACACACAGCTTGTTGGCTGTTGTCCACTCTAGGCCTTCACCCCTGACCTCTAGAGGAGGGTGTTTGAGAAAGGGAGGTGGAGGAGAGAACCAGCTAGTTCCAGGAGGGGAGGAAAAGAGCTGAGCCCTGAGATTGGATGACACAGCCCTTGGGCCTTCTCTGCCTGTCCCAACCACTCCTGCAGTTCCAGTGTCTCAAGTCCCTCAGGTCAGGCCTGATGAAACTCCTGGTGTCCTCCAGTACACGTTCCTTGGGTGCATGAGTCAGTGGGCAGATAACTAGAGTCTGTCCAAAAGACCCAACTCACTTCTACTCAACCTCAATCCTACTTCAGCTTCTCTACAGCTGTGACCCCAACTAACAGCCCATAGCCCCCTAACTTCACGTTGGCATCACCAAAGTCACCTCATTCCCTCCCTCTCTTTACCCCAATGGCCAACTAGACTCAGTGCCTTGAGGCTTGAGCCACACATGGGGCCTCCCCCTTCTTTTTCCTTCCCCCTCCAACTCCATTTTCTTCTTCTTCTTTATTTATTTATTTATTTATTTATTTATTGGTACTGGGGATTGAACTCAGGCTCACTTGACCACTGGGCCACATCCCCAGCCCTTTTTTGTATTTTTATTAGAGACAGGGTCTCACTGAGTTGCTAAGTACCTCACCATTGCAGAGGCTGGCTTTGAACTCCTAATCCTCCTGCCTCAGCCTCCCAAGTGCTGGTATTATAGGTGTGTGCCATCACGCCTGGCTCCATTTCATTCTTTATCAAAATGGTGGTGGCATCTGTGCTCTGAATTTATTTCCTGAGCCATTAATGGTTCCTGACCTGTTCTCTGCTCTCCTCACTCTGCAAACTTTGCAGTTGAGTTTCTGCATCCAACACAAGAGAGATGACTCTGGTGCAGGTCAGGAGAGCTAGGCCCAGGGGATGTGGCTAGTCCTCATCTCCCCACAGCTGGTCCTGTCACCTCTTCCCTTGATCATCCCTCTCCATCCCACCCCACACCCCCTGCACAGTCTCAGTCCTACTCCTTTGGCTTCCTTATAGATGTGACAGCCCTCTGTGTTAGATATTGTATGGACACCTCAGGTACCACACTGACCTCCACATGCTCCCCAAACCTGCTTTTCCTCTCATCTCCACATGTGGACACACAGCACCATCCCTGATGTTGTTGCTCCAGTCAGAAGCTTCCCTTCCCCTCCTGCCCTCCCTTTGTATGAGATGATGATGTGTTAACATGAGGTAACACGGAACAAGTGCCCACTAAATGTTAGATACCAATATCATCCATCAGGAAGCTCCGTGGATTCAACTCCCAGAGAGTTTCTAAATGCATCTGACTTTTCACCCACTGCCATCATCATCTGGTCCAAGTCCCACCATCTATCACATGGACCTCTGCAACAGGGTCCTGCCTGGCTCATCTTCCCCAACTCTTGGTCCTCTCTCTTCCATAGTCCACACCACGGCCGCCATTGCAAGTTTCTAAAACATGTATCTGGTCATTCACTTCAATGCCTTAAATCCTTCCCTGACTTTCCAGTGACATAGAATAAAGGCCATCTTCCTTCACATAACATAAAGAAACTACGTGATCTGGCCACTGACCACCTCTCTGAACTCAGCTGACATCACCACAAGGGACATGTTGATTTTATGTCACGTATTTATTTTTGCAGTGTTTGGGACTGAACACAGCGTCTGATATGGGCCAGACAAGTGCTGTACCCCTGAGCCACACCCCCAGCCTAACACACTGATTTTCAATAGCACAATACATATATGTATACTGTGTAAGAAATTAAAACGTCAGGGCTGGGGTTGTGGCTCAGTGGTAGAGTGCTCACCTAGCATGTGTGAGGCACTGGGTTTGATCCTCAGCACCACATAAAAAAATAAATAGCTGGGGCCGGGCGCGGTGGTGCACGCCTGTAATCCCAGCACTTTGGGAAGCTGAGGCAGGAGGATCGTGAGTTCAAAGCCAGCCTCAGCAATGGCGAGGCACTTAGCAACTCAGTGAGACCCTGTCTCTAAATAAAATACAAAAAAGGGCTGGGGATGTGGCCCAGTGGTCGAGTGTCCCTGAGTTCAATCCCCAGTACCAAAAAAAAAAAAAAAAAAAAAAAAAAAAAGCTGAAATTGTGGCTCAGTGGTAGAGCGCTTGCCTAGCGCGCACGCGGCCTGGGTTCGATCCTCAGATCACCATGCACAAAAAAAACGCATTGTGTACAACTAAAGGAAATAAAGAAATATCTTAAAAATAAATAAATAAACAAAATAAAGGTATTGTGTCCATCTACAACTAAAAAAATTAAAAAAAAAAAAGAAATTAAAACGTCAAGGATAAGAGCAAAGTTATACTGAATTTCAATTGGGCAAACAGAACTCTCTCATATGCTGGCTCTTTCCCATCTCTCAATCTCTCTGCCATACCCAGGGATCATACTCAAAGCTTCCTGCATGCTAGGAAAGTACTTTACCACGGAGTTACATTTTTTTAAAATATTTATTTATTTACTTTAGTTGTACACAATGCAATAATGCATTTATGTTTACATGGTGCTGAGGATCGAACCCGGGCCGCGCACGTGCGAGGCGAGCGCTCTGCCGCTGAGCCACAATCCAAGCCCCGGAGTTACATTTTTTTTGAGACAGGATCTTACTAAGTTGCTGAGGCTGGCCTCAAACTTGTGATCCTCCTGCCCCAGCATCCAGAGTCACCAGGCTTGGCTCTCCTCTCCCTTTGCCTGGCCAACTTCTAGTCATTGTTTCTTGTCAGCTTGAGGGTCATCTCCTCCAGGAGGCCTTCCCTGACCTCCCAAATTAGGTTGGATGGTCTCTGAGCTTCCACATACTCTGTGATACTCAGGCATTTGTGATGACATATTTTGTGTCTGAAATAGGAACTGGGTTCGGGTGCTTTCCGCTAGAACCTTGGCACTGAGCCGTCAATGCCTGGCCCAGAATGATTCTTTCTTAGTGACAGTCAAGATTGGACTGTTCCTCACCAGGAGCCCATTTGCCTGCGTCTGTCTGCCCACACGACTCTCTTCCTGCCCATCTACAAATCCAGTGAGTGCATTTCTCAAAGCGGGTCTCCGGAGCTTCCTCCACCACAAAACTTCCTTGACCTCCAGATCCCCAGAAGGTCAGAGCTGACAGACCCTGAAATGCCTCCAATCCAACCATAATAGACAGAAGGAAGTGCCTTGCCCCAGGCCCCCATTAGAGCCAGTGGGGGCAGAGATGCAGACAGTGTCTCACCTGACCAAGGACAGAGTTGGTGCGGAGAGCGATGGTGATGGCGTTGATCACCAACAGCGAGGCCACCAGCATCTGGAAGGCTGGGTGTTGCAGTAGCTGCTTGATGTACATGCGAGTGATGAATTCCTGAATGTCCCACGCATCCTGGGAGGGAGCAGAGAACTTCCTTCAGCCAGGTGTCACCACAGCTTTGCTCTCCATGTAGGTGGGTCCCTGCGGGCCCGCTCTAGGTGCCTGAGATCATGGAATGCGGGCATTGGGGTGGAGGTCACAACGTAAGTGACCTAAAACAGGGTCACTGTGGGGTATATTTGTGTGGCTCGTGGCACCAGCGTCTGTACTGGGGACCCTGCTGATGACTATCATAATATAAGGGTTCCTGTGGGGGGCCCTGGCAGGTAGTTACTAATGTAACATGAGGGGTCACTGCAGGAGTCCCTGCTGTGTAAGGTCATCTTGGGGGGCATTAAGAAGATAGAGGAGGGCCTGGTCTGTCCACGAGCAGGGCTATAGAAAGGCGTGTGGGATGAGGGTCACTGAAGGCCCTGCTCAGCCCAGTCCTTACCTTTTTACTTGTGATGTCCCTGCGGTTGATGAGCACTTGCTCCTCGTGCCGTATGTAGGGGTCGTATGTGGTCCTCTGTAGGAGAGAGGAGAGGGCCCTCAGTGCAGCCACTGCCCCTGCCCATCCCAGGATGCCAACTCCGTGACGGGGCCAGCCAGGGGCCCTGTACCAGGAATTTCAAATGTTTGACGTTGGTGGAGTCTGTCCATTGCTGCCACCAGGTCCTTTGGTTCTCCGTCATCTTCGCTCTGTCCACATCCACTCCTCCTCTTCCAAGAAATGTCGCTCCAGGCAGTCTCGCTCCCCCTCGTGGTGAGATCACAGAGGCAGCTGTGACCCCCCGCATTCTGCATTCTACCAAGGCGTTCCAACTCCAGAAGCTCTTCCCACTGTCCCTCGCTGCGCCCCACAGAAGATGCCAGGGATGGTCTCCTGTGCTGCCTGTGGAGTCAAGGAACGGGTCCCTGCTCTGGATCCCTGAGCTGAAGGTGAGGCTGAGAAGCAGAGATGCGGGGATCTTCCCTGGGGCAGAACTCCACCTGCACCCCCCAGCTACCTGGGCTGCCCACCTCCTTCATGTGGGGCATGTTTCCCTATCTCCTGAGTAAACATTGCCCACCTGTCCTCCCTGAGGGAGGGATAGGGGAGCTCCCAGCCTCCAAAGCACTGAGGATGAATGGATGTGAGTAGGAGCCCTTCTTGGTTATGGAGGAAAGCCCGTCACCCTGGGGGGAAGGAGCTTCAGATGTAGAGCCCAGGCCAATGGGCTGTGGGAGGGGGTGTCACCCGCCCTACAGAGGAGAGCCATCCCAGGCCCCTCTGAGGGGCAGACTCCTTATTCTAAAGTAAAGGTACACACAGATTCATTTTCAAGAAATTAACTTTATTTGGTTGTAAAAGTGTCTCTTATGTAAAATAAACACCCATCCAGACCTGGCTTCAGGAAGGGTCACTGGTGGGGAACAGGGGTTGGGGTAGACTGTGCCCCTCAGGTCTGAAGACAGGGGAGAGTTTCTTCTTTGCAGGGAGGGGGGTGGCACAAAGCTCACTTCACCCAACTCCAGGGGAGACCAGAGCAGAAATGGTGGAGGCCTAGGCAGAGGGGTCAGCTTGGCGTGAGACCATGGCCAAGCACTGCTTCCAGCCTTGAACAGAACCCAGAGACCTGCTGTCAACATTTCAGTGGCTAGGGGTGAGGTGGTCCTCAGGGCCAGAGGTTAGGAGCTGGAGGTCTGGCCAGGGTCAGAGGTCAGGAGGTCAGAGGTTGCTCCCTGGGTCAAGGGGCAGAGATGGGAGGGCTCCTCAGGGTCAGAGGACAGGGGTTGTGGGGACTGTGCTCTGGAGTCAGAGGTCAGAGCTTGGGGGCTGCCCTCAGCCTGCACCAATCCCCAGGCCCCCAGGCCCTCTGAGTACAGCTCTTGGTTCTTCTCCTTCCACCGGCGGAACTTCTCTCCAGTCAGCTCAGGGTCGCTCAGCACCTCCTCCAGGGCCTGCAGTTCCTGCAGCTTTGCCTGACGGGGGAGTAGGGGGTAAGGAGCCATGACCATCCAAGGCAGAGCCCAAGCCCAGAGCTAACTCTGGAGTCCTGCACCTAGAACCCAGCACCCGGCCAGCCTGCATAAGATTTCAAACCCTAGCTTAGTCCTAGAAATGGGACCAGTCCACAACAGAGTCTAAAGTGGAGCCTAGAGCCCAGAACCAAGTCCACTGTTAAGAGCTAAACCCAAGGGGATGGGGACTGGGGATGTGGCCAGCAGTAGATCACTTGCCTAGCATGCAAGAGGCCCTGGCTTCAATTCCTAGTTCTACCCCTCCCTCACAAAGAGCTAAGCCCAAGCCCAGAACTGAGTTCCTGAGTCAGACGGCCAGAGCCCACAGCCAAGTTCCTGAGGAGTCAGAAAGCCAGAGGCAGGAACCCAGAGCTGAGCCTGCAGTCCAAAGTCCAGAGTGGAGCTGGGCTGGACACAAGCCTGAAGCCCACAGCCCTCCCTCACGGTGCCCAGTGCCCCCAGCAGACCTTGAGTGTGCTCTGTAGTGCCCGCACACGGTGCACTCGCTCGTTGAGGTGGGGGTCTCGGTTGCGCCGCATGAAAGAGCTCCGCCACTGTTCCTGGGTTAAGGGCTGTGGCTGCCCCAGCAGGGACACGCCACCCTGCCTTAGTCCCTGTACCATTCCTTCCAGTGCCCCTTCACTGCTGTCTGTGGGAGCAGAGAGCAGGATGAGGCTGTGCCCTCAACCCTCAACCCAGTGCCCAATGCCCAGCTCCCAACTCCAGTGAACACCTGCTGGAGGGCCAAGGGAGGCCCGGGGGCTGGGCTGCGTCGAGGCCGCAGGTGACGTGTCTCCATGGAGTGGACTCCAAGTCTGAGATGGGCTGGGCTGAGACAGGGTGGAAGGAGAGGAGGTCAACAGCCTGAGCCCCACGTCCAGCTGTTCACCCTCCATCTCTGACCGGAAATGGTGCCCTACTCACCGAGGCTGAGCGGGACCCGGTCTCATCATCAGGGTCTTCTGCTTCTGTCTCACTGTAGCAGTCTAGGGTGGTGGGGAGCAGTTGGGGAACCAACTAGGTTTGGGGAGGCCAGGAAGTAGGCTCGGGGGGCTTTAAGTTCAAGCCCCCAAACCAGGAACAGCAGAGGCTCAGGTGAGACCAGATTCTTTCTCCCACCTGTGAGAGACCTACCTTCCTCTCGGGCTGAGGGGGCCTGGCCTGGGGACTGATACTTGGAAATGCAGGTAATGAGATGGCGTACCCACCTGTGGAGGAGCAAATAGGTATCAGGGAGTTTCCATTTACTGAGGGCTACTTATATCAGGGGCTTCACACCCACATCACCTTTGAATTTAATCTTCAGACTAACTGGAAGAGGTAGGAACTCTTATTTGCCCATTTTACAGATGATGAAACTGAGGCTTAGACAGCGAGCACCTTGACCAGTCACTGCCAGAGGGCTTGGATTTTGACCTTGGCTCCTGAGTCCAGCTCCTAAGCACTGAATCTAGGAACTATGTGGGAGTAGGGTGAGGGAGACGGCACTTACAGGCTCAGATCAGACAGGGTGTCAGCAGCAAAAACGAAGGGTTTGTACACATCATGGGTAAGCTGGAACACACTGCCAGGGAGCAGAAGGCATCACTCAGCCTCCTCCCGGACATGCCCATCCAGAATCTGAAAAGCTGGACCAGGAATCACAGCCACCTGCCATGCACCCACCCCCACTCACCCCCTTCTATTCCCATCCTCCAGCCCATCACACCCCAGGACTTAACTATTTTTTCTTCTGGTCATGTCCACTTTCCAGGCTATAGTTGGAGACATTGATGAGGCCCTGAGCCTTTTCATCCTGGGGGATCACAGCATGAGGGTCAGCGTGGGGCCCCAAAACTCTCCAGACAGCTCCTTAGTCACCCCTCAGACTGCTGAGGGCAGTAGAGGGGAGAGGGCATTTTCTGGGCTCTAACTGCAAGTCTCTGGTTTCTGGGGCTCAGGGCAGGAGGTGTAGCCGAGTGGTGCCTCTGAGCCAGAAAAGGGGAGCAAAGGTGTCGAGAGAAACAGCTAAGAAAGAGGAGGCGCTTCTGCACGTGTTCCCTCAGTAGACACAGGCTGCTTCACACCCCTGGGCTCTGCAAATGCTTTTTCCCTTTCCAGTTTTCTTTCCCCCTTCATCTGACTAACTCCCAGGTATTATTTTCTCAGAGAAGCTTCTGGACGCCTTCAGGCTGGACTGGACACCTCTGCTGGGCTCCCACTTATCTCCTGGGCTTTTCTTTCATCTCAGCACAGTTCCTGCCTTGAGTGTGCGGCAGCCCCACCCCCAGCCCTTCCAAACTGCTTTTACACACTTATTAACTCATTTTGGGAGAACCCACCCCCCATTTTGCTGACAGGAACACTGGGACCTGGGAAGGTCTGGGGGCCACCTGTGACAACAGATGGGAGCAGATGGGAGAATAAAGACAAATCTCAGCTCTGAGGTGACTCACTTGCTACCTGTGCACGTGTGTGGGGTGTCTCACCTGGGGCTGCTGGTACCAGTAGAGCATGTGTCCCTTCAGCACAAACCAGCAGCGGCGCCAGCGTGGGCCCATGAAGCCCCCGGGTGCCTTGCGCAGCAGGAGCCAGCCATCACAGTCTGGCCGGCCCAGCTCCCGGCAGGACACCCGCCGGCGGCTCAGTCTGGTCGCCACCACCCCTGCAAGCAACGTGGCACAGCCCGGTGGGTGAGGGGCTGGCAGAGCATTCCAGACCCCCAAACCCATTCCCTTGTCCCCCATGAGCATCCCCAACTGAGAGGGTAAACCCACACTCTGGGGGCACAGTTTTGCATGCATCACTGCTGAGGTGGGCACAACTCTTCATTTTAGAGGTGAGGAGACTGGGGATTAAAGAATAAGCCATTTGCTCAAAGTCACAGAGCTGGCAAGAGGTCTGGGCTGGGAGCACGGGTCTGTGTGACCCCAGAAAGGAGCTGTTTCCAGGACAGGCTGTGTGGGAAGCACGAGGGGTGGTCTTGCCCAGCCCTGCAAAGGTTTCAAGAGCTCCTCGTTTCAGGGATACGACATGCCCACCCAGTCAGGGATGCTCGTACCTTTTGATTTCTTCCGACAGAGGACAGGACTCTGAAAGGACCATTTAGGGGTTAGAAAAGGGTCTAGGTCCTCAGCCCACATCCCTCCTGGCAGATCCCCTGAGCTCACCTTGTCAGGGTGTCCTGGGGGGCCTGAGGTCTCTGCTATTCCTGCTGGGCGTGCAGTGGGGCTGGGCAGGGGCTCAGGGTCAAGGGAGGTAGAATCTATCAGAGAGGGATGGGGGAGGGTGTCAGCATCCAGGGTCAGGGGCAGGCACTTGGATGCCTTGCCAGCGGTATCCGCTACCTGGTGGGGCTTTGAAACTACCTGTCCAAGCAGTGGTGGGCTCAGGACTTGGGTCTGAAGTCAGGTCAAAGGCAAAGACGTCTTCAGATGCGACCCTGGGGAAAGCAAGGGGAGGTGAGATGTGTCCATGGTTCCCCCTCCAAGACACACCCAGGGCAGAGTCTGTTACCTGGGAGACAGTGGGGCCAGAGCCAGCGACTGGCTTCTCAGGTGTGGGGAATCCAGGGGCGTCTGGAGAACAACCAGAAACAGGCTGACAGAGCTGACAACAGGAGTCTGAAAGCAGGTGGGGGTGGACCGGGACAGGTACCTGTGGGGGTGTCTCTGGCACTGGGACCTTCTTCAGCACCAAGCTGACACCGGCTGGCTCCCGTAGCAGCTCCCTCAGCATGTTCTTGTGGGGCCAGCCCACCTAGGGGACAGGGGTGCAGGGCGGGGCAGAGGCACTGGGTTGGCATCAAGCTGGGCAGGAGGCTCTGATGCAGCCCAACAACCCCTGTCTTCAGGCTTGGAGCTGCCTGAGCTTCCTGCTTCTGCCTCACCTCACAAGGCCTCCAGGAAGCCACCAGGGGCCCTTCACGGGGGGCTCCTTAGAAACAGGTGAGAGAGCCTGGGGGAGGATCAGCTGAAAGGTGGGTGGGGCTGTCACCTGGGATCCAGTCCTGACCTTCCAGAGCTGGGTCATCTCCCCTGTTCCACCCGCCCAAGGGACAGAAGCCCGGCTGCCCTCCCCACCAGCCCTGGGTTCCCTCACTAGCCCCCTCCCCTCCACACATCCTTGTCCCCCTGCTCACCACCACCTGCCCGTTGATCTGGACAACCTCATCTCCAGGCAGGACCTGCAGGCGGGAGTCAGCGGGGACCTGGAATGGGGGTTGGGGCCCAGGAGTGAGCTTTCCTGAGGCCTGGAGCTGGCCTGGCCAGCAGGTGAGAGGCCTCAGGGTTGGGCGGCTGGCGGGGTCGGGGTGCTCTCACCTGGGTGCTCACTCGGGACACAAAGTGCAAGCAGTTGCTGGTGGTGTAGATTTCCACGCCCTGCAGAGGCAGAGGCTATGGTCATCGAGGGCTTCATCCTAAGGTGGGTGGAACTGGGGACAGAGCTGGACCCAAGAGGGTACTGCTCCAACTTGCTGTGTGACTTTGGGCTTGTTGCTCCTCTGGTCCTCCGTCCCCCCCTCTGATAAAGGGCCAGGAGGAAGCTGGGGTTGCTGCTTTCTGAGGTACGAGATGCTCAGCAACTTTCTTGAAGGGAAAGGGATGGAGCAGGAGAGGGGCAGGGCTGGGGGCTCTGATTTTCCCAACTGGTTAAGATTAAAGCAGAAAAGTTCATGTCCTCTCCCCTGCTATCCTAAC
Organism: Tamias sibiricus; assembly: GCA_025594165.1. Classification (NCBI taxonomy): domain Eukaryota; kingdom Metazoa; phylum Chordata; class Mammalia; order Rodentia; family Sciuridae; genus Tamias; species Tamias sibiricus. The sequence goes on along the minus strand of CM046658.1, from coordinate 21,249,068 downwards.
CTGCCCCTGAACCCCTTCAGGTCTCCGTCACAGGACACAGGAACATGCCCCCTGAGACCATGCCATGCAGCCCCTCAGGACTGGGGAAGGTGCTGGATGATGGTGAGATCCCAGGTAGGTTGTCTGGGCCTCTGTTTTAACATCTGTACCTAGTAGGTTTCCAGCTAGCAGTATAGGAGGCTGGGGATCCCAGGCCCCATTCCAGGGCCCAGACAAAGCTGTCAAGGGCTCAGAAGGGACAGGGGAAGGTCAGGGCTCACCGAAGGCTCTTCCAGCCGCACCTGCTCCAGCACAGCCCTCTGCTCCAGCAGCTCCTCTGGGCTGCAGCTTAGGATGTTGTGGCAGATCCCGGCCACTTGGCTGCACTGGGGGAGGGGAGCAGGTTGTGGGCTGAGCCTGATCCCACCCCACCCTGCTCCCTCCGCACCCCACAGACTCACGATCCTCAGGACTCTTCTTTCCTTCTCGGCCTCTGCGAAGTCCTAGAAGCAGAGAGAGAGGAGGCCTCCCCTGTGTAAGGGTGGTAACAGGGGGTACTGCCTTCTCCTGAAGACATGGGTGGGTCCCTCCTGCCCCTCCCAGCTTCCCCTATACTGGCCTTCTTCCCAGACCTATAGGGCCCAAAAGTCTCAACACCAAGGTCTCATCCCCCAAAAGTCACCATACATTTCCCCACCACCACCACCTCCTGAGCTTTATGCTTCCTGAGCTTCTCTGCCAGCAAGGAGACCCCCAACCTCCTGCCGCCTCATACCCAGTGGCAGGGCCTCCTCCTCTCCTGCGCTCTTGCCCCAGCTCTCACACCCAATCCTGGTCTGATTCACAGGTTATAAAAAGCTCCAGCCTGGTCTGGTCTCGGGGCTAGGCCAAGCCTGGCCCCTGTCCTCCTACCTCCTGCAGGACCTGGCTCAGCTCCCCGCACAATGCCCCGATCTCCTGGCAGGCTGAGAAGTCATTTAAGTGGGAGAAGAGGTACCTGGGAGGGGAAGAATGGCACAAGGGCTCAGGGGTGGTGCCGGGACACTTGGAGCCAATTTCTCATCTGAGACTTGGGGACAGTTCCTGCCCTGATAAGTTTTGCTTTGGAATAAAGGAGATAACTGATATATCTAGAGAGGTCAGCACAGGACTTGTTTGTCATGCAGCTATTAGGTACTAGGCCCTGTTCTAGGCACTGGGGAGACAGACCGTAAACCTAGCATTATGTCAATAATCATTTAACTTCACCAATGAGTGTCCTGAGATGTGGCACTCTGAGAATGATGACAGGGAAGGATTCCCAGAGGAGGTGACATTTGAGGTGGGGCCTACAGGACAAGCAGTAGCAGCTATTGAAAGGGGAAGGGAATTCTCCATTTAATGGCTGTTGATAAGACTGTTGTGATAACAAGTGGGCAGGATGGGACTCTCCCCTGCTCAGACAGGCTAACCTGCTCGGCCACGTCTGAACAAGAGCCGCGCTCTGCTTTTCTCTCCTAAGCCCCGGAGGAAGCCAAGGACGAGAAGGGTCCCCTTACCAGTCACCCCAACCCGGGTACCTGTTGAGCCAGAAGAGGAGCACGCGGGCCTCACGCACCAGCTCCACAGCCGCACTGAGGACATCAGCAGGGGTCTCAGCGGAGTCCCCCAGGCGGCCTTGGACTAAGCTCTGGAGGGCCTGGGTCCCCTCCAGCAGCGCCTCCGTCAGGGTCTGCAGGTTCTCTGTCTGCAGCCCAGAGCTCTGTGCCAGAAAGCGCCAGGTCACTGCTGCGGCAGTAGCCAGTCCCCTCGGGTTGGCAGACCTGCCATCCGTGTGGCCATAGTTCACTCACCAGGGCCCGGAGCTGTTCCACCCCATCCAGAATGAGCTCCTGATGGCCCAGAGGCCACACAGTCAGAGCCTCGAGGCTGCGGGGACAGAGCTGGAGCAGGTACTTGCCAGGCAGCACCCAGTCTTCAAAGGGATAGTCCTGCAGGGAATCATGGAGGCCTGGAGGCAGAGCAAGGGTTGGGGGAGGGAAACAGGGGGGTCATGTCCTTTCAGCCAGGTCTTCACTCCAACAGACCTCTTTTCCCTCCCATCTGTCCCCAGAGACACCCTGAGACTCAGGCTGTGTTCTGTCCATTTCAGAGCTGAGGTCACTGAGTAGCTGAGGACTGGTATGGGCAGTGGCTTTAAAAGGTGGTCCTTGGAACCTGGTCTCAGCCCCCAATTGCTGGAGCAGACACTCAGGGCAAGGACCCAGCGGTTTGTGTTGTAACAAATCCTGCAGGTGACCCTGATGTTCCCCTAAGTCTGAACACTCGGAATATACAGGATGAGTGCAAGGGGCTTGGAGTCAGGGAAACCCGAGAGCTAGCACTTGAGCAATTAGTGATTGCTCTGTGCCTCAGTTTCTCCACATGTAAAGTGGGAACACAAAAGTAGCTACCTTCTAACCACGTGTGTATTAAATGACATGATATATGTCAAACACTTGGTCCATTCCCTGGTTCATGGCAATAAATAGCAGCCATCATATTATTATATTATTATTGCCAGACTCTACCATGATCTACAAGACCCTGTGTGATTAAGCCACCACCTGTCCTTCCAAGATTGTGGCATAGCCCCTCCAACTCAACACTTCAGATCCAGAGCACCAGCTCCTTGCAGGTCTTGCAAAGCTCTCTTGCCTCAGGGTCCCCACCTGCTCTGTTCATTCTGCCTGATTGCTCTTCCAGTTCCATCACATCCTTTTTCTTCCAGCTCCCCAGATACCTTCCACAGCTCCCCAGGTTAGGTGGGGAAGCCTCACCTCTTGGTCCCACTCTCCCCTGAGCCTCCACATACCCTGGTACTTGGACATCAGTCTTTTCTATTTAGCACTGGTCCTTCAAAGACCAAGCCTTAAATAACCATCGTCTCTAATCCCCTGCCTATTTCTGACACAAGGTAGACACTCAAAAATAAGAAAACTAGCCGGGCGCGGTGGCGCACGCCTGTAATCTCAGCACTTTGGGAGGCTGAGGCAGGAGGATCGCAAGTTCAAAGCCAGCCTCAGCAATGGTGAGGCACTTAGCAACTCAGTGAGACCCTGTCTCTAATAAAATACAAAAAAGGGCTGGGGATGTGGCCCAGTGGTCAAGTGCCCCTGAGTTCAATCCCCGGTACCACAAAAAAAAAAAAAAAAAAAAAAAAAACTATCTCTTGAGTGCTTACTTAGTTCTAGGCAAAGTTTTATGGGCTTTACATATATCGACACATTTGACCTTTTCCTCATTTCTAGAAATCGGGGACTATTGTCATACCCATTAAACAGATGGGAAAACTGACACAAGGGAGAATAAGCAGCTTGCTCACTCTTTGAAGGAATTCTGCCCTGTCCGAGCCAGGCTCTCAATGGGGAATGTGGGTGTGTGGTCAGTAGCTCTCCCTCAGACCCAGAGTGGCATTAAGAGCATTAGAAGTTCATGAATCTGTCACTCCCTGGCTATGGATCCTTGAGCAACTTCCCACAGTGAATGTGTTGGACTGCCTGCCTCCTGGCAGACCCCAAAACTGAGCTACAAGTGCTAGCCATGCCATGACTATCTCATTTTGTCCATTTCATGGACAGAGAAACTAAGACCTATGGTCACAGAGCCAGTGAGTGGTGGAGCTGGCCTGGAACCCAGCCTGGCTCCAGTCCTGAGGCTGCTCACTAGGAGCCTGTCCCCAGCGCACTCAGGTGTCCCCTCTGGGAGGGGTGTCCTGACTCGCCTCCAACTCCAGCTGCCCCCACGGAAGGTGCTCACTGAGTCTGTCTGCACTTTGTGTCTCCCAGCTGTCGGGGCTCACTGGGCCTAGGGAGCATCTCCCCCTGGAATGGGAGCTCCCAGAGTAGGACTGTGTCACCCACTTCGGTCTGGCTGGGGCTTCTGCTTCTCCCCCTGGGACTCTCAGGCTAAAAGGGGGAAATGACACCAGGGCCGCTCCTGTTTCAAGACAGCAAATCACTTCCTGGCTCTGTGCGTCAGGTTCAGTTTCTGAAAAATGGGCTTAATAACAGCCCTCTGGGCCCTGGGGCACCGGGAAAAGGGAGGCGAAGGGGGGGGGGGCGGGGGGGGAGGGGGGCGTGGACCCGAGGGTCCCTCTGTTTTCAGTTTCTCGCCGCCCTGGGATGCAGGGGCGACGGGGGACCCACGTCTGGTCCCGGTCCCTCGGGGCCATCCGGCAGATGCCCTGCCCGGCACAGTACCTGGGACAGACACGGCAGACAAACACCTGTTGACTAACAGCCTCGGCGGGTTTTGCCCTTCCCTTTCCCGACTTTCTGCCGACGGGACGCCACATTAGCACCCCCTGGGCCCCCTTCTGCCCCAGCCCCACCCACCTCTCAGCCAAGCAGCCACCTTCCCGGGGGTCCAGGTCTCCACCGGCTCCATGCCTGGCTCCGCCCGCCGCGCCCGCCCGCGCAGGAATTTCCGCTCCCGGAGTCGCGGCCCCGGGGCGGCGCCGGGCTGGGCCGGGGCGGGGCCGCCGCATACCTGGGCCCACGTGGCCGCGCAGGTGAGGCACCGCAACAGTCATTGGCACACCACCTGTCCGCCTCCTGCCTCGCCCTTCAGGCATTCTAGCGCTCTGGCAGCCCGGCGTCCCTGGCTAGGGCGTGACTCCTGCGACTTCAGAACTGGCCTGAAATTCCACCTTAAATTGCTTCGTGTCCCAAAGTGGGGCCCAAACCGGCAAGATCCTGGAAAAGGAGCCGTAAGGCGAACAAAAAGCACAGAAGCAAAGCACAGAGGTGGTGCCGAGGTGCAGGTTCTGGGCGCGTATGACATCTCTTATTAGCTGTCAACTAGAGATGGCCCTAGCCTGTGTGCATCAGTCCCAGGTCTGTAAACTGGGCGTCATAGTTTCTACTTCAGATGGTACTTGCCGAGAATCTGCGTGAATAGCTCCCAAACTGGAGTTTTTAGCTCCCTTTTTATGTTGCACCCCTCCTCCGTCTGGTGAGGCTGATTGGACCCTTTCTCAGAATGAGGCTTTTATTTAATTTTTAAATTTTAATTTTTTTGAGACAGGGCCTCACTATGTTACCCAGGCAGGTCTTGAACTGATGGGCTCAAGTGATCTTCCTGCCTCAGTTTCCCTTCTAGTCCCCACCTCCTAGGCACATGCTACCATGCCAGGCCAGAATGACACTTTTATAAACAGAAAGCAGAAAGCTTAAATTGAGGGTGGTTGTACATGTCCTTAAGCCCTGCTCCTCAGGTGGGTTAAGCAGGAGAATCACAAGTTTAAGACCCACACTGGCAACTAACCAAGACCCTGCCTCAAAATTTAAAAAAAAAAAAAAGTGTGGGGGGTGGTGCTGGGGACATAGGTCAGTGGTAGAGCACTTGGCTAGTGTGCACAAATTTCTGGGTTCAATCCCCAGTGCCAGGATGAAAAAAGTGGGGTGGTGGATGCAGAAGAGTGATGGAGAAGGCTGCGTCACTAGCATAGAACAGGTGGATTCACCATTTGGTCTCTGAACTGCTGTTTGGCACTAGTAGGTGCCCAGTGAGTGGCTGCTATATCACAGAAGGGTCTGAAATAGAGAGTGCCATTAGATCTGGTTTAACAGTGGGTTAATAACTACCATGATTGTGAAACAGTTGTGAGCATAAATATTTCAATACCTACAATAACTACAATTTGATATGAAAATATCTGGGATTTCTATTGGTGACAAAACCAAAGATAATGTTACTACTTTAATCCACATAAAAGGAACTGAAAAACCAGTTGTGGTGGTGCATGCCTATAACCCCAGCGATTTGGGAGGCTGAGACAAGAGGACTGCAAATTTGCCACCAGCCTTTGCAATTTTAGAGGGCTAGGGATATAGCTCAGTAAATTATTGCCCCTAGACTAACTCTCCAGTACCAAAAAAGAAAAAAAAAAAAAAGAGAGAAAGAAAAAAATGGCAAAATTTCATTAGAGATTAGTGAAAATAAATATATATATTTTACTACCCAACTGCCACATCTCTCTCTTGACCTACAGATGAGCAAGGCTCTCCAAGGGTGGATGGCGCTAGGCAATGATCCTCCAGGGAGATGTGGCATAAAGATAGTGTTGGGGCGGGGCACGGTGGTGCATGCCTATAATCCCATCACTTGGGAGGCTGAGACAGGAGGATCGCAAGTTCAAAGCCAGCCTCAGCAATAGTGAGGCACTTAGCAACTCAGTGAGATCCTGTCTCTAATAAAAATATAAAAGAGGACTGGGGTTATGGCCCAGTGGTCAAATGCCCCTGAGTTCAAACCCTGGTACCACAAAAAAAAAATAAATAAATAAAATTAAAAAAAGATAGTGTTGGGATGATTTGTCATTGTCTTTTCTGTTCTTGAAATTCTCTTTTTTTTTTTTTTTTTTTTGGTACCGGGGATTGAACTCAGAGGCACTCAACCACTGGGCCGCATCCCCAGCCCTTTTTTGTATTTTATTAGAGACAGGGTCTCACTGAGTTGCTAAGTGCCTCGCCATTGCTGAGGCTGGCTTTGAACTCGCGATCCTCCTGCCTCAGCCTCCCAAGTGCTGGGATTACAGGCGTGCGCCACCGCGCCCGGCTTCTTGAAATTCTCTTTACAGCTCATATGACCACTAAGTCTGATGCAATATTTCTAGGGAATGAGACTACGTGTATAAACTGCAGTGAGATGGACTCTGTGGGATCAGATATGATAGTACAAAATCCCAAACAAGAGTTTTCTTTGATAAACTTAGGATGGCTATGTTGCAAGACCCTAAGACTCCAACCCCTCCTACTCTTCCCTCCTGGGCATAGAAAGGACGGTATGACCTTAAGTTAGAACTAGTCGCTAAAGTTAATAGAAAATAAATTTAAGCAGAAACACAATAGTGCTATAAAACCAGGCAGGAAAGATTAACTTCAATCAGGCAGATAAACAGGTGGTGCGAAGTAGTGGCTTCAGAGAGTCCATGGCTCATAAGACATAAATCAGACCTAGACTGGTTACAGTTTGGCAGAGATGCAAAGCATTCAGATAATGTGTGACCATGGTCTCCACAAGACCTTGAATTGGGTAAAAGACTAAATGTCTGAAATGTAATCAACAGATGTTTGCTACTAAAATATTATGACTGTGATTTCCTTAACTTCCCTTGATGTAACCACAAAAATGTAATGTATACTGCTAAGAAATTTTACTATATATCATGCAATGGGAAAGTAAAGTAAGAGATTCAGCCCCTGACTTGACTGTCTCTGTGCTGTTTCCCCGACTCCTTACTCTCCACTCGTGTCTCCACACCCCCAGTTGGAGCTGGACTCCAGCACCCAGCTTTATGTATTCTCTGATTTTTTTTTTTTTTTTTTTTTTTTTTTTGTGTGTGTGTGTGTGTGTGCTGGGGATCGAACCCAGGGCCTTGTGCATTCGAGGCAAGTACTCTACCAACTGAGCTATATCCCCAGCCCCCAATCCCCTGAATTCTGAAACCCAGATTAAAAGGCTTCATCTAAGAAAAATATCTGGTACATGCTAAGTGTTCATCTTTGTCATCATTATCACCATCATTTCAAGCCAGGAGACTCCTAGGACTTTGGAATCAGAAATTCTAAGTTCCATGCTCAGTTGCAGTATAAATGAGTCCCCCTTTTACACTTCTCTGTACCTGTTTCTTTTTTTCTGGGGTGGGGGGAAAGAGATACTAAGGATTGAACCCAGCAGCACTTAACTGCTGAGCCACATTCCCGGACCATTTTATATTTTATTTTGAGGCAGGGTCTTGCTAAGTTGCTAAGGGGCTTGTTAAATTGCTGAGGCTGACTTTGAACTTGTGATCCTCCTGCCTCAGCCTTCCAGGCCACTGGGATTATAGGAGTGCACCACTGCGCCCAGCTGTACCTGTTTTCTGCTTTCTAAAAGGGGGACACTTAAGACAGTAGAAGTGTAAGAACATCCTTTAAGAGTAGTTTTAAATCTATCACATGTGGTAGATTTGAATTGTTATTGCTGTAATTCTGTAGGAAGGGGCTGGGGGGCTTCCTAGAACCTGCCTCTGACTGTGATGCCTTCAAGATCGCTATCTTGCCGGGCGCGGTGGCGCACGCCTGTAATCCCAGCACTTTGGGAGGCTGAGGCAGGAGGATCACGAGTTCAAAGCCAGCCTCAGCAATGGCGAGGCACTTAGCAACTCAGTGAGACCCTGTCTCTAAATAAAATACAAAAAAGGACTGGGGATGAGGCCCAGTGGTCGAGTGCCCCTGAGTTCAATCCCCAGTACCACAAAAAAAAAAAAAAAAAAAAAAAAGATCACTATCTTGGGCTTGGTTGCCATGGCATGTGTCTGTAATTCCTGTAACTTACAAGGTTGAGGCAGGAAGATCACAGGTTCAAGGTCAGCCTCTGCAATGTACTGAGGCCTTCAACAACTTAGTGAGACCCAGACTCAAAATTAAAAATAAATAAATAGATAAAAAAGGGCTGGGAATCAGCATACTACAGTAATGCAGCCATGTCAATGTTTATAGCAGCTCAATTCACAATAACTAAACTATGGAACCAACCTAGGTGTCCTTTAATAGATGAATGGATAAAGAAAATATGGTACATATACTCAATGGCATTTGCCAATAAATGGATGGATTTGGAGAATATCATGCTAAGCGAAATAAGGCAATCCAAAAAAACCAAAGGCCAATGTTTTCTCCAATATGCGATGCTAATTCACAGTAAGGTGGGGGGCACTAGAGAAGAATAGTGTTACCTTAGATTAGGTAGAGGGAAGTGAAGGGAGGAGAGGGGAGGGAATGCAGAGATAGGAAAGATAGTAGAACAAAATAGACATTACTTTATGTATATATGTGACTGCATGACCAATATGTACACTCAGAAAAATGAGAAATTATATCCCATCTATGTATGATATATCAAAGTGCATAAATGCATTCTACTGTCATGTATAACTAATTAAAACAAAAGTTAAAATTTAAAAAAAAAAGGCTGGGGATGTAGCTCAGTGTCAAGCGCCCTTGAGTTCAATCCCCAGTATGTATGTGCACATATACACATATATAAATTATTTTAAACAGATCTCTATCTTTAGTGCCCTAATACCCATCCTTCTAAGCCTGTCGATATCCTACCTGCAGCTGAAAGACTCACAATCTGAATTGCAGTGGGCCCAAGGATGGCCCGTGCAGTGTAGCAGTGTGTGCTAGTTGTCCTCATTGAATAATTTCATATCCAAATTGAGATCTCCAGTCTCTCTGGAACTTGGCCAGCTCAGAGGACCCCCTCCCACCTTTACATTTGGTATCATGCCTGGTAGCAAGAAGGGAATGGCGGGGACTGGGGTTGTGGCTCAGGGAGTTAGATTAGAGCTAGAGCACTCGCCTAGCAAGCCTATGTTGCGCGCTACCTGACCGGGTTCGATCCTCAGCATCACGAGCCCTTTTTGAAAAGGTGCTGCGGCTTTAAGGAAGCCTACTGCTGAGGAGCAACTACATTTTCTTTTAAGATGAACGCATTTTTGGCTTCTTTACAACTAAAGCAAATAAACTAAACTATTAAAAAAAAAAAAAACGGCGCCGCCACGAGGGGAATGGCAGCTGTTTTTAGAGAGAAAGATTAAAGCGAGCTTTTCTTCTTCAAGGGGGCAGGTCCCTTAGAATAGAGTAAAGAAAGATAGAGCTTACAGGCCTTGCCTCCTTCTACTTAATTAGTAGGTTCCAAATTTGTGGCCCTCTCCTCACTTCTCTGGCTTTGTCTTATCACCTACTGTCTTCCTACGCTGTGATGTCCTATATACCTTGGGGCCATGCTGTATCCTCCTTTAACATTTTTGCCTCTTCATACAACAGCCTCCCCCTCCCCAGGGCACTCTGGGTGGGCCCAGTAAACTTTTTTTTTTTTTTTGTGGTACCGGGGATTGAACTCAGGGGCACTCGACCACTGGGTCACATCCCCAGCCCTTTTTTGTATTTTATTAGAGACAGGGTCTCACTGAGTTGCTAAGTGCCTCGCCATTGCTGAGGCTGGCTTTGAACTCGCGATCCTCCTGCCTCAGCCTCCCAAGTGCTGGGATTACATGCGTGCGCCACCGCGCCTGGCTCCCCAGTAAACTTTTAACAGAGCCTTCAGAACAGGGAGGTAGACATATTTGTCTCCACCATCCTGATGTCATCAAATCCTTATCCTGAGCTGGCACCAGGCAGAGGTTGAGAACCCAGCCCAATTTACTTTTTTTTTTTTTTTTTTTTTTTTTTTTTTTTTTTTAGAATTCAACTCAGGGGGCTGGGCGCGGTGGCGCACGCCTGTAATCCCAGCACTTTGGGAGGCTGAGGCAGGAGGATCGCGAGTTCAAAGCCAGCCTCAGCAATGGCAAGGCACTTAGCTCAGTGAGAACCTGTCTCTAATAAAAAATACAAAAAAAAAAGAATTCAACTCAGGGGTACTTTATCACTGAGATAAATCCCAAGCCCTTTTTATTTTTAGTGTTTTGAGACATGGTCTTGCTAAATGGCTAAGGATTTTACAAAGTTGCTGAGGCTGGCCTTAAACTAAAGATCCTCCTGCCTCAGCCTCCTGAATCTCTGGGATTACAGACATGGACTGACACGCCTCCATTTACTATTTTTTAACACATCACGGACAGCTTAATATTTATGCAGATCTTTTTTTAAAATATTTATTTATTTGTTTTAGTTGTATACAATGCCTTTATTCTTATGTGGTGCTGAGGATCGAACCCGGGCTGTGCATGTGCTAGGCGAGCACTCTACCGCTGAGCCACAACCCCAGCCCTATGCAGATCTTTTTATTATTGTCCCCAAACTGAGGGTAAGGAAGTCCTTGCAGGAACTGTCTATAAGAAAGAGGTGAAATGTGCCCTCCTTCAAGGAAAAGGGCACATTTCTATATGGTTAATCATATAAAAACCAAATAGGAAAGATGTACTGCCATTAAAAGGAAGACCAGGGGACTGAGGTTGTGGCTCAATAGTACAGCGCTCACCTAGCAAGTGAGTGGCCCTGGGTTCAATCCTCAACACCATGTAAAAATAAGTAAATAAAATGAAGGTATTGTGTCTAACTACAACTGAAAAATAAATATTTAAAAAAAAAAAAAGGAAGACTAATAAATGTACCCTGTCCCTCCTGATTGGTGGCATCTAATTATCTGAAGTAGGGATAAGGACTGGACCAGAGTTGAGGGAGACCTGCCCAGTACCTGGTCTGTGCCTGGGATTCCTGAGCACTGGCAGCCAAGGCCACTCCTGCCGATCTGGCCTGGCCTCTCTGGTGAATGGGGGAGGTGCTGCTCAGGCCTGATGCTGATCTCTCCTGACAGCTGCTTCTAAGGCTGGCAGGATGGCAGTCAGTGGGGGAAGGGACCAGATTTAAAGATCCAGAGGTCCCTCCCTCTGCCAGATCTCAGCAGGCCAGCCACGGGTGAGCATCCTCTGAGGGCATGGCTTTTGTGCATAGGGGAGGTCAGAGACCCTTGTGCCCTGATTTCCACTTCTTGGTACCATGAACACCACTGGTCTTCATGTCTGCTAGCATCCCACAGGCCGCCTAGGAGACCAGTGGCCCCCACCATGCGATTTCGTCGCCTGACCCCTGGCTACTTTCGGGTGCTACAGGTAAGTACCCCTAACTGATGGTTTCTGGCACCATTGACCCCTTTTTCCCAATAGTTCCCCTTGCCACCCCCAACAACGAGGCTGTCACGTTCCCTGCCGCCTGACTAGCCAGAGCCCAGATGGGCAGTGAAGCGAGAAGGATTGGGGTGGATTCTCCCTGGGACAGCGATGGTGCCCATATCTCCTTCACTCAGCTACACCTTCTCTGCTTCTGCCTGCCTAAAAGTCTCAAATGATCCCTTAGGTGCACCTTCTTCACCCTAGATGCAGGTGGCCGGAAAGCTGAAGGCAGAGCCTCGGAGTCCGCTGGCTGGGGTTGTGGCTACGCTGCTGGCTGTCCTCGGGCTGGGCGGCTCCTGCTATGCAGTCTGGAAGATGGTGGGACAACAGCAGCCGCCAGCACAGGCCCCATGACAAAGCAGGCCGCCTCTCACCTGGGCTTTGGAGGTAGGTGACTCAGGAGGGCACTGCAATCTCAAAACCTCTTTTTTTTTTTTAATAAATAAATAAATATATATATATATATATATATATATATATATATATATATATATATATATATAGTTGTAGGTGGACACACTACCTTTATTTTATTTATATGTGGTGTTGAGGATCAAACCCAGGGACTCACAGATGCTAGGCAAGCACTCTACCACTGAGCCACAACCCTAGCCCCATCAAAACCTCCTTTTCTAGGAATCAGTCCTTGCCCTCATTCAAAGCAGAATATTATAAATCTTATCCTACTCCCCTTCTTCACACTGCATCTGGGATCCAGGTGAGATGCTAAGACCCCAGAAGGAGGGCAGGGATGTAGCTTCCAAAGCTGGACCAAGTAGGGAGCAGACACTTGGGCCTTGTACACAGAATGTAGCTGAGAAATCCTAGTAGGGCAGGAATTTGCAGCCAGCCGTGACCTGGAAGTTAGAGGCAGAGGTAAGCCCTTTGTCCAGTTCCTTTATTGGGGGGTAGGCTCAAAGAAGTTGGCACACTCTCTCCCAGGCTAGCCACTGCACCACTGTCCATGGGCAGCTCCTCTGCCCTGAATCGTCAGGCTTTGTCATGCAGACGTGTCCATCTCGGGGACTTCAGTGGACACTTCTGTGGGCACTGCCAGTATCCGGGGTGGCACATAGGAACCCATGCCCGCTGCCCTCTCTGCCTCTTCCTGACTGTAGGGCTCGATGCTCAGCTGCTTCAGCCTGGGAAAAAGAAGAACAGGAGTTGGGAGCTGACCAAGTGCGTGCCCAGCGTGCCCTGCATGCCCCACACCCATGCATCAACACTCTTCTTACTCCTTCATACCTTTTCTTGTGGTCTTTGGACCGGAAGTGGGTCTTCAGGTTGGCGGAATCGACAAAGTACCTCCTGCAGGGAGAGGGGTGAGAAGCCTGAGGAGGTGATGCCTCTCAGGTACGCCTGTCTCCCTTACCGTAGCTCACTCCCGGACGCCAGGCTCCGGGGCTGAAAGGATGGGAGAGCAGGTGACCCACAGGTCCCAAGAGAGGAGATCCTGCGAGGCCCGGACCTCACAGCTCCCAGCCGGTACAACACACCCTCCTCCGCCCCACGCTGGACTCGGCCGCGACTCACCCGCAGGCCAGACAGCGGTGCAGGCCGCCCCCTGGCAGGTCAGGGTCAGGCTCTGCGTCCGGGTCGGGCTTGGGCCGTGCGGGACCCTGCGGCCGCAGCTCGCGGTGAATCTCATCCAGGTCTGGTCGCCGCCGCTTAGCCTTCATCTGGCGGGCTAAGGAGTGCGCTCGGTGCGCGCCCGTACGGCGGGAGCGACCCATGGCCAGTGACAGCGGGACCAGAGGGCCTGGAGCCGAGAGAGAGTCCCACGTGTCGGCGCTTCCCTAAACCTCAATGACGTCACGAGACGCCCGGGGGCGGGGCCGGCTCTGCCCGACCTCTTCTGATGACGTCACTCGCATGGTCCGCAACTTCAGCGCCTCCAGGCGGCGGCGGACCGGCGTGACAGAGCCTGCTCACCCCATGTGCGGGAGGCCGCGCTTAGCAGGGGAGGGTGGGCAGCACCTGTGGGGTTCCTGGCCGGTCCTGCTGCTCTGCACGCCCCGGCGTGGCGCTGTCATCCCTTCCTGGTTCCCACACCTTACACTCCGGGTGGAGAGTCTAAGCTTTAAGCATATCTGGAAGGCACTGATAATGTATGTAACGCGAATAAATTAATAAATGAGTGAATAAGTTTGGGATCCCGGCCCCAACAGGGCTTTCCGAGATACCTGCAGTCCCTGGCAAGCCCTCACCCCTTCTCGCCTCTCCCTCGTTTTTCTATTAAGTCTCTGTCCTCCAAACGCCCGCCAGACAAATCCATGGGGGAGCGCTGTTCCTCCCCAGAGACCCCAGTTCCCGGGTCTCCTGTCATTTAACAAGGTGCCGGGGTCCAGCGGGGGTGGGGTGGGGGGGTGGGCAGGGGGTCCTGAAGGATGAGTGGCGTCCGCGTAAGGAACAGGAGGAGGACTCCTTCTCTTTGAGGGGTCTCCAGAGAGAAAGCTAATCCTGCTTTCTCTGGGTCTTTATTTATATGATTTTTTTTCTTTCATTATGGGTACAGAATCATTCTAATAAAATACGTCATTGATTTACAGTTTCCAGATATGTGTAATTCTCCCAGAATGTAACAGTTCCTTGTTTAACAGGTGCCAGACTAGCAACCAGACTCTATGCGTTAATCTTCAACTTTAAATACACCTGTATTTATTTCCAATCCAAGGTTCCCATCTAAAAGTCCCCCTAAATCTTATGCTTATGATAACCTAAAATTTACAAACTATAATCTTAAAGCATCCAAAAGCCCATACACCTAAAGACTTAAGAATCTGAAAGTATTTCCAACATTACTCTAAAAATATATCCTATAAAACTTATTTTAAGCCGGGCGCGGTGGCGCATACCTGTAATCCCAGCACTTGGGAGGCTGAGACAGGAGGATCGTGAGTTCAAAGCCAGCCTCAGCAACGGTGAGGCACTTAGCAACTCAGTGAGACCCTGTCTCTAATATAAAAAAGGACTGGGGGGGACTGGGGTTGTGGCTCAGCGGCAGAGCGCTCGCCTCGCACGTGTGCGGCCTGGGTTCGATCCTCAGCACCACGTAAACATAAATGCATTGCATTGTGTACAACTAAAGTAAATAAATAAATATATTAAAAAAAAAAAAAAAAAAGGACTGGGGTTATGGTCCAGTGGTCAAATGCCCCTGAGTTCAAACCCTGGTACCACAAAAACAAAACAAAACAAAACCTTATTTTAATTAGTGCCTACATTTATTTTCTCATAAAACTGGTTGAACTGCTTTCTCAGAGAATTTCTTTATTCTTTTATTAAAGTGCACCAAGCCTTAAATCTTTGACTAAAAGGTAAGTTTTGTAAGTCAACCCCGTATGTCAAACCATTTTCCATCAATATTAACTATGTGTTTTCCATCCTCATCATAAATCCCTGTGTAAGGTAAAGGAAGGTCTGTTAGAGGATACCATAATCTTTCCTTAATCAAGTAGGCTATGTATGGTGGGCCCTGTACTATGGGCAAAACAATTCTTTGTATCTAGGCCTCTGCAAGGATTGTGGCCCTAGAACAAAAGGCTCAGTAGGAATTATTAACTGAGGGACAAACAACTCCTTTTGCCCAAGTTTCTCCCAGAAATCTTGATCTGCAATTTTGTTTTTGTGAACTTTCAAAAAAACAAACAAACAGCCGGGCATGGTGGCGCACGCCTGTAATCCCAGCACTTTGGGAGGCTGAGGCAGGAGGATCGTGAGTTCAAAGCCAGCCTCAGCAATGGAGAGGCATTTAGCAACTCAGTGAGACCCTGTCTCTAAAATAAAATACAAAAAAGGGCTGGGGATGTGACCCAGTGGTCGAGTGCCCCTGAGTGTTCAATCCCCAGTACCAAAAAAAAAAAAAAAAAAAAAAACAAACAAACAAAAACATTGTTGTTATTCATTTCTTGGGAAACATTGCACACCTGTGAACATTTCTCAACTATGTTTTTTAGTTCCATTCTGGGAATATTCCTGCAGGTCCAAACAAC
Organism: Tamias sibiricus; assembly: GCA_025594165.1. Taxonomy (NCBI): domain Eukaryota; kingdom Metazoa; phylum Chordata; class Mammalia; order Rodentia; family Sciuridae; genus Tamias; species Tamias sibiricus. The sequence continues at coordinate 21,233,417 of CM046658.1, read as the reverse complement.
ATGCCTTCTCCCTTGGACTTGGCAAATATCTCATCACCCACATCAAAAGTATCAATAACAAAAAAACACATTACCAAATCAAATGGTTCCGGCTTCCAGATACAGAGGCCTTGCGGCTGTATTCCCCATGCTGTGACCTTGTCAGACAGAAGGTGCTGGAACGCCTTTGCCAACAAGGGTCAGCTCCTCTCACAAGAGGAGATGCTCATAGAAGGACCCCTATCGCCGCCTCCTTTCTCTGGGCCTGGCTTCCCAGGAGAGGGCTTACAGCAAAGGCAAAGATAACTACATGTTGTAGGCTCAGGGGAGGGGCGCGTGCCAGCGGGCCATTCCTCATTCACTGGGTCTGGTGCCTACCAGACTGGCTAGAGACAGTTCCACTGGATGGGGCCAGAGAAGCTCAGCAATAATTCAGGGGCTCCAGCTCTTTGGAACCCGTTGCCAGGAAACAGTGAGATAGGCACGTGCATCCCTAGGGAAAGGAATAAGTTTCCAGGCCAGACAAAGAAGTGAAATGTAAGCCCAAGGTGCCGACAGGGTCCGAGGATCTTCCCACTCCTGTTCACGGAGGCTGAGTGGGGACACCGAGCAGGGCCCTGCCATGGACATAGCTGGTATGGCTATAGTCACAGGGGACATCAGTATGTGTCATAGACAAAAGGACTATGTGAATAAAGAGAATTTTTCTGAAGCCATTCTAAGAGATTGACAACTTTAAATATTCCTAGGCCCAGGAAGGTGACTTCTTCAGAGAGATGTCTTCATTATTGGGTCAAGACAAGGGACTAAGTTGTCAGAAGCCAGCCCCATCTCAGACTCCTTTGGATCAGGTTCACCTGCTGGGCATTGTGCCAACTAGGGAGGTTTGTGCATCTTTAATGAAGTCACCCGATCGCTGGGACAGGCTCTTGGCCCCACTAAGTTCCCAGAGCCAGACCTACTGGTGTCCACTGAGTCACCACCTTCTGTGCCAGGGTGCCAGGCTCCTTTTCTCTTGCAGCCATGAACCAGGCCTTCTGGAAAACCTACAAGTCCAAAGTGCTACAGACCCTGAGTGGGGAATCTGAGGAGGACCTGGCAGAGGAGGTGGGTACCCTGCACACCTGCTGGGTGGGGCATGGACAGGACAGCAGGAGTGACAGAAAGAGGAGCAAAAGATGGGCTCTAGAGAGGCAGAGGCACATTTGTGCAGAAACTGTAGACACATATAGGGATGACAAGCAGCACAGTGCAGTCAGACAGCCAGGACACTTAAGAAAACTGAGGAAGAAGAGAACTGGCTCGCGCCTGTAATCCCAGCACTTTGGGAGGCTGAGGCAGGAGGATCGCGAGTTCAAAGCCAGCCTCAGCAGTGGCGAGGCACTTAACAACTCAGTGAACCCTGTCTCTAAATAAAATACAAAAAAGGGCTGGGGATGTGACCCAGTGGACAAGAAATCCCTGGTACCACAAAAAAAAAAAAAAAAAAAGAGACTGTGGCTGTGGGAGGAGTGGCCACTGTCTCCATCAACCTCAAAGGCTGCCACATGGAAGAAATTCTTCTAGGACCAGTAGGGAGTAGCCACACTTGGTATATGTAGCTTGACACAGCTTTCTAATAACCAGAGCTAAGCGGAAGTGGGATGGCTTGCCTTGAGAGGTAGTAAGCCCCCTGGTACTAGGGGGAGGGGGCGTGGCACTTGTACTCTTACAGTCACTATAGCAGCATCACATCAAAACCATACTTAAATCATGCTTTGTTCTGATTAAAAAAAAAAAAAAAAAAAAAAAAAGGCTCTGCATGCCTGTAATCCCAGCAACTCAGAGGCTGAGTCAGGAGAATCCCAAAATCCCAAGTTCAAAATCAGCCTCAACAACTTAGTAAGGCCCTTAGCAACTTAGTGAGACCCTGTCTCAAAATAAAAAATAAAAGGGGCTGGCTTGGATATGGCTCAGTGGTAAAACTCCTCTGGGTTCACTCCCTAGTCCAAAACAAAACAGCAACAATGAAAACCTCTAGGTCTCCGGGCATGGTGGTGCACACCTGTAATCCCAGCAGCTCAGGAGTCTGAGCCAGGAGGATCACAAGTTCAAAGCCAGCCTCAGCAATGGTGAGGCACTAAACGACTCAGTGAGACCCTGTCTCAAAATAAAATACAAAATAGGGCTGGGGGTGGGACTCAGTGGCCGAGTGCCCCTGAGTTCAATCCCCAGTACCAAAAAAAAAAAAAAAAAAAAAAAAAAAAAATCTGTCTAGAGGCTGCGACAAGTAGCAGTCAAACAAACAGATGTGGCAGGGACAGGAACTAGTCCTTGGGGGTGGGTATGTGTGGATAAGTGTATGTCTAGACAGGTTGGTGTCCAGGGTGGGGCCTGTGTTTGTGGTGAGTGCTGGGATGGGACTCCATGAGGAAGTCCCAGTGGGGGTGAACTGCATTGGATCTAGGTGTCTTCAGGTGCTGGAGTTGGGGCTGGAGCACATGCCTGCCTGCCTGTTATGTTTGCATGATGTGTGTGTCCAGGTGTCTGTGGATGGGTGGAAAGGTTTTGTGTGCTGAGGATAGGCCTGTGTGTAGCTGTCTGCAGTTGTCCATGTGTAGGGGTGTAAGTGGCATGACTGCAGGAGGTGTGTAGGTGCCCCATAGCACATACAGGAGAAGAGCTTTAGCCCTGTGGAGGCATGCTTATGGCCAGGTGTGTCTGTCTACATCACCATGCATACCCTTGTCCACAGGATTTTGGGTGCACCTAGATGTGTCTGTGGGTGGGCTGGTATGTATGCTCGAGGGTGTCTGCAGGGATTTATCATACATGTGTACGCACCTGTGGGTTTGTGTAGAGGTGTACCTGTGGGCAGTCCCATGTGCCTTCATGGAGGTGTGAGGTATATAGGTGTGTGTTTAGTTCTGTGGGGTTTGGGGTGCCTGTGTGTACCAGGCTAGCCATGGGGAAGGGAGGTCCTGCTTTTCTGGGGTTCCTCTCATGCTTTGTGTCTCAGAGGGAGAATCCAGCATTAGTGGAGTCTGAGACAGCAGAACCCACTGAGGAAGCCTTCAGTCCCATGTCACAGCTGGCCCGCAGGGTGAGTTCTTCTTTCTCCCTTCTTCCACCCAAACCCTGGGGAACTCCTAGAGGCTGCTATGGAGCCCTGGGAGGCTGTGCTGGGGCCCTTCCCTGACTCTGAGCCCCTCCCTCCCAGGTTCAGGGAGTCGGGGTGAAAGGCTGGCTGACAATGTCATCTCTGTTTAACAAAGAAGATGAAGACAAGCTGCTGCCACAGGAGCCCTGTGCTGACCAGTATGTGTGTGTGTGTGTGTGTGTGTGTGTGTGTGTGTTAGTGGGCAGTTCCAGAAGGGCCTGGGGTCTCTCTGCTGTCATGTCAGTTCCTTCTGATCTCTTTCTCCTTCTAACCATAGATGGCTGGGGAGGGACAACCCTGACTGTTCCATTTCTCGCAGCAGGACAGAGTCACACAGTGTATCTGGGAGTTTTAGTTAGATCTCAGGAATTTACCAGCAGTTGGAACTGAAGTGCTGGAAGGTGTTTATGGGTTGTCTTTCCCCACCACTGGGGAGAGGCCATCTCCTAAGAAGCCAGAACAGGGAGGACCTTTAGGTGTTTGCAACATGCAACAGGGGGAGGTTACAATGGAATCCAATTATTGCCTAAACCCTAGTCCTCCAAGGGAGCATGTGACCAGCAAATTCTGGAACCCTCTTCCACAGATTGGGATTCAGGAAGCATGGGAAGGGCCTGAGGATCTCAGGGGACTGGGAGGCACACTAGTTTGGGAAACACTATTTTGGAATGCCAGTGATGCTCAGTGGTAGGGGTTGGACACAGGCCTCAGTCTATCCCCTGGCACTGGCTTCACACCCATTCCGTGTCTGCCCTTTTCTCCAGCCCCGTCCACTCTCCCTGGGCTTCCTTTCTGCCCCAGGCCCTCCTGACCCATCCATCTAACCTGCCCTAGGGCATTCTTTCCAACTCCCCAGCTCACCCCCTCTCCCTCCTGGTCCTGAGGGCTCTTCCCAGATCTGAGGCTCCCACTTCAAATCTCATGGCCCCTCCTCTGGGTCCCACTCCTCTCGCCTGCCTCTGAAGGCTGCTCCCAGGTCCTTTCCGCTCTCCCTCCTCCCCACCCCTCCCCCGCCGCGTGGTCCCTTCTCACAGCCCCTGACCCCGCTGTCTCTCCAGGGATTCCGGTTTCTTCTCACCAGACCCCTTGCCTGATCCTCTGAGCCCCACCCCCCAACCAGGCTCCTCCTCCTCGGCGCCTCCCCTTGCCTGCAGGCCCCAAGTGACCTCGTCCCGACTCCCTCTGCACTACTGCTTGTCTCTTGTCCCCGCCTCGGTCCATTATTCCTCCCCGGGACCCCCGGCCAGCCCGCTGAGCCGCCCCTCTCCTGCAGCCCTCTGGCCGCGCAGCCCACCTCGCAGGCGGGGGCGACGGAGGCGGAGCAGCGCGGGCCGGGATTCTGGGACGCGTTTGCCAGCAGGTGGCATCAGCAGCAGATCGCGGCCGCGTCCATGCTGCGGGGCGCCGAACCCACCCCGGATGCGGACCCGGAGCCCCAGGACCAGGCTGGGGAGGAGGCCGCCGAGCGCCTCGAGCCTCGGGAGGTGGACCCCGCGGCCGGCTTCAAGTGGGGTTTCCTCACCAACAAACTGGCCGAGATGAGGGTGAAGGCGTCCCCCAAAGGTGACTAGCCGGCCCGCCAAACTGGGCAGCCACCCTTCGCAGCTCTCATTAAAAAAAAAAAAAAAAAAAAAAAACTAGCCCTACACCCCATGTGACAGCGTGTTTTTGTCTGGACAACAGGAAAAGCTGTTTTTGGGCGGGTGATCTCAGGCGGGATCCAGTTGGAGAGGCCCTCTCACCTTTCCCCACAAAAGTGCTGGTATAAAATGACCAGGTGGCGCACGCCTGTAATTCCAGCAACTTGGGAGGCTGAGGCAGGAGGACCGCAAGTTCAAAGCCAAGCCTCGGCAACTTAGCGAGACCCTGTCTTTAAAAAAATTAAATTAAATTAAAAAGATCTGGGGATGTGGCCCGATGGTTAAGCGCCGGGCTCAATCTCCAGTTTAAAAAAAAAAAGTAAAGAAAAAAGCACAACTTTCAGGGAAGCAGGGAGGGACTGGCTCCATTACTGGCTCAGTCCCATTCAGTTCAACAAACGTGGCACGTGGCTCTACCACGTGCGCCGGTGCGCCGTCCCTATACTATGGAAAGGTCAGACACTAAGGAGAGAGCTCGCTACCAGCGCGGTCGCTACCAGCGGGTCCCACACAAGGTGACAAACTGAGGCACGAAAATAGGGCCGCAGAGGGTAGCTCAGAGGAGATGAGGCAGAATGGGGAATTCAGGAAGGCTTTCAGGAAATTTTTTAGGATGAATGGAGAAAAAGGGAAAGGTAACCGAGGCCAAGGGAGGAAGAGCGTGAACAAAGGCTTCGAAGTGGGAATCTCAGAGGAAAACATGTGACCTTCCTTGAGAGAAAGGAAGCAGTAGCAGGTTGTGAAAATCCTGGTTTGAAGGATCCCTTCTTTTAACGACCTCAATTTCAGATCCTCGCGTCTCTGTCCTTACCCGATGACCACAAGGGGGCAGCAAAGCTTCGGGAATGGGGACCATTTAGGGGTCAATGGACCCCTGGTTTCTGGAACAGATTCCTCCCCAGATATTCCCAGCTCTAGTTTGGATAAACTTTTAGGTCGGTGGCAAAAATGATCGTATTAGTGTTGGTACTAATTTGGTAGTAGTCAAAGCAGCTATCGTTTATTGAGCACTTTCTATATTCCAGGCACTCTGCTATTCAAATATTTTTTATTATCTATCACTCTCTCATCCCTTCTAAAACCAAGGGGTGCAGCTTTTGTCCAGAGAGGCTAAGTGCTTGCCCAGGGTCACACAGCCAGCCTGGAACCCCCACTCCGAAACGGATGCTCTTAACCACGCAAACCTGCTCACCCTCTTCTTCAACATCTCTCCCCAATCTAAACTCACGACCCACTTCAATAAGTTTCGATTTATTCAGTAGGTTTGCTCATCTCACTCCAGTCATCACCCCCAAGACCCGGCCTCCCCACCAGCCACAAGGCCGCTGCCTCCCCTTCCACAGCCTGCCCTGGGAAGGGCCTTCGGGCTCGGTTTTGTCCCGCTTCCCCAAGGTTCAGAGGGGTAAACCGAGATCCAAAGGAAGGGCTCGCCCACGGGCGCCGCGAGCGTCCGGGGCAGGGCTGGGCGTCTGCGCCGGTCCCAGGCACAGCCCAGCGCTCCCAGCTCCCGGGACACCGCCTCCGGGGCGGCGGCCGTCACACCTCGGACTCGCGCGGCGGGCCGCGGGCGCGCTGGCAGCCGTACAACCACTGAATGACGCGCGCGTTGCGCTCCACCACCGACACCGCAGGCCGCCCGTCCCGCGCGGAGCCCGCCGCCTCCGAGCCGCCGCCACCGCCCGCAGCGTCCCTGCCTGCCGCGCTCCCGTCGCTGGACGTCCAGTCGCTGGTGTCCCCGGAGCCGGGCGGCGGCGGCGGAGTTCCGGTCTGGGGGCTGGCGTCGGCGCCCCAGCTCTGCGGGGAGAAGCGATCGGCTCCCAGCACCTCCACCAGCGCGCGCTCCAGGCCACAGTAGTTGAAGAAACGCTCCTTCTCGGACAGGGGCAGCGAGCACGTGGGGCACAGCGCCCGCTTTCCTGCCGCCTCCGGGGCATCCTGGGGCGCGGGCCAACCCCCTGGGGCCGCGGGTCGCTCGGTGGGGCCCGGGCTGCTCGGGGCAGCGTCCCGGGGGATGCCCAGAAAGAGGCGCCGCACCAGCCCTTGGCCCTTGGCGTTCTCTTTGTTCACGGAAGCCTTGCAGTCCCGCTTCTGGCGGTAGAAGATGAGGGAGTCCGGCCTTGGCTGCCGCCTGCCACTGCCCCGACGGGCTGGTCCAGGCGTCCTGGGCGATGCAGGGGGCCCTAGTTCATTGCAGGGGTGCGGGGTGAGCGGTCCGGGGGCTCCACGCAAGGCTGGCTCCTGTCGCCGCACTATCACCTGGTGTGTCTTGACATACTTGGCTTTGTCGGCCTCCAGTCTCTCCACGGCGCTGGGGGTCCGTCCCCTGGATGGGGTGGAGGGAGAGGCCAGGAGCATCTTAGCAGAGCTGGGCAGCACTGTGCCCCATAAGCCACTGGAGGTACACAGTCAGAGGAGCCAAGAGCAATTAGCTGGGACTTCCTGGGTCCAGCAAGGAGAGAAAAATGGTCAGGAAGAGTATGGGAGATGTCCCTGTCCTCCTGGCACTCCTGGGTATGTAGGATCAGCTAGCCACCCTTGCCCACCCGTCAGGTGGGTCCATGTCCAGGGAGCAGAGGCTAGGGCTATCTCCTCTTCCTATCCTCAGAAATATTTGATGCGGACTCTCTGACCGCCCAGAAACATGTGCCTCTTTCAGAGTGCCCCAGTCTGGCCACAGGGCCATGCACTCAAACTTAGAAGGCAGGACACTTGGAAAAGGAAATGGGGCTGGTCCCTGCCCAATTCCCGAAAGTGGCCTTAACCGGAAAAAATACCTCTTCCCATTCGGCAACTTTAAGCCCAAGACAAGGAGACTCCCCAGCCACAGGCTGGCTCCAGCAGGGCCCACCCTTCCCGCCTCCAAGCACCGAGGTCAGGGATATAACCACAGGGTAGGAGCCTCCAGTAATTGCAGCCAACTGCCCTGCCCAGGCCCAGCAGGGCCATCCAGGAAGGAGAGGGAGGTGGTCCCCAGGTCATGTCAGCCAGCTACTGCCAACCACTATGTGCCCCTGCCAAGGGGATTCCAGAAAACCAAACTGTAAACATCACCTTGTCCAACCCCAGCATTTCCATTTCATTGGCCGGAAAGCTGGCCTAGAGAGGAGGGGGCTTGCTCAAGTTCTTCTGAGAGTTAGGGGCCTGGACCGGGACCCAGGTCTCTTGCCTTACTGTCCAGAACTGGTTCAGATCGGATCCCTCACTTGCCTATTAGAATTTCTTTTTGGGATTTAGCTTCTGTTCCTGCTAGTATAAAATCAAGTCATTTCCATTACAGAAGAGCCCCTTGCCTCACTAAAAAGTTCCTTCTACTAATTCTTCCTAACAACCTCCACTCACAGAAATCTGCCCTCTGGGTCCCTGCCCCCTTCTCACCCTGAGACCTCTGACCCTGCTCTTTCTCTTTCACCTCCCTTGTACTGGGGAGGGGGATGAGGAGCGGTTGTAAATCCAAGAGCTGACAGTTTCCTTGGCAGTTCACAGAATGGGCCACCCACATGGCTCAGCACACCTCACCTCTGTCCTCCAATTCCCCCATCCCACATTCAGCTAAGAGGGACATATCAGTGCTGGGCACTGAGGGGACCTTGGAACTGGAGGCAACAAAGGAAGAGACTAGTCAGAGATGGGGCTAGTCTAGCAGCGAGGCCATGCTGGCAGTGTCCCCACCTTCTCCCAGGGACTGTACTGGTCTGTGGGTCTGATTCCAATGTCCCAGGAAGGCACTATGCTTGCCTGACCTTGTGGTTCCCTGTGTCCCCTCCTCTTCCCAGCCCTGAGTAGGGAAGCTATAAAAAGCCCCTAAACACAAGGACCAAAATAGTCTGTTTCTTGCCTCTTCCCTGGCTTTGATGGCCGGCCACAGACAGCCAACCCTAGAAGCCTGGTGTCTGTCCTTCCCCTCCATCCCTTTGCCTACCTCTCCTCGTCCTGGAATTAAGGGGTCCTGACTCAACTGGAGGCTTTACTCTGGACATGGGCCAGCGTCCAGGCTCAGGGGCTTGGTGCTGGCCTCCCTGCCCTCTGCCTCTGGTGCGTGCCCACCCCAACCCTGGGCTCAGGATGCACTCACCTCTGCGTGGGGAGGCTGAATTGCAGGGGTCCCTGAGCAGTTCCAGACTGAGGGCAGGAGGGACAGCAGGGACTAGAAGTAACTTTGGTGGCAGCCAAACCTCACTCTCCACAGGAAAAGCTGAGAGAGCCTCCACCCCCCCAGATTAACCCTTTCTGACCCAGAGCCTGGCCTCAGTTAACTCCTTCCTGATCGCAGCTTCGGTGCTGAAGAGACCAGTGAACTAAGTCCAGCTCCTTTATTTTATAGATGGTCAGACAGGCCCTGCTAGGGTACATGACTGGCCATGGGGGCAGTGTGAACTTGGGACTCTGCCAGGACCCCAAACAAGCTCTCCTGACCCCCAGGCTCCCTCCAGAGGCCTGGAGTGAGGGTGCATCCCTCGTGGACCCCTCATGCGGCAGTTGCTCTCATTGAAAGGGAGGCAGAGCCAGGTTCAGTTTTCCCTTTGTGTCAGGCTTAGGCTTATTCTGGTCTGGGTGTTGGAGGTGACAAACCTGCTTCCCTCAGGGCTGAGTCCTGGAATCTGCAGCTAAGGGTAGGGGCAGTGGTGCTGCAGATGTGCAGGGCTGGGGAGAGTGGTGTCCCAGCAAGACTTGACATGAGGGTCACCCAGGGAAGGCTTCTGGGCCAACCCTCTGTCCTCTGGTTTCCTCTCTCCTCTGGTCCCACTTGGGGACTCCTAGGGTTGAGACAATCTCTTTTCTGATGCCTCTTATCTCAAGAAGTTCTGGCTACAGGGGAGCTCCTCCCCCACCATCAAGTAGACTCTCCAGCACCCAGAGTTAGAACACCAGTGAGGTCCTGCCCACCTCTAGCCCCCCTCCTTCTCTTCTTGAATTATTATTATTATTATTTTTTTTTTTTTTTTTTTTGGAGGATTGCTGGGGATCAAATCGAGGGGCACTTTAACTCTGAGCTACATCCCCAGCCCTATTTATTTATTTATTGGTACTGGGTTGAACACAGGGGCACTCAACTACTGGGCCACATCCCCAGCCCTTTTTTGTATTTTGATTAGAGACAGGGTCTCACTGAGTTGCCAAGTGCCTCGCCATTGCGGAGGCTGGCTTTGAACTCGTGATCCTCCTGCCTCAGCCTCTCAAGTGCTGGGATCACAGGTGTGCGCCACCGCGCCCAGCCCCCCCCCCTTTTTTAAAATATTTTTTAATTGTTGAACCTTTATTTTATTTATTTGTATGTGGTGCTGAGAATCAAACCCAGTGCCTCACACATGCTAGGCAAGCACTGAGCCACAACCCCAGCCCCAGCCCAGCCCTTTTTATTTTTTATTTTGAGACAGGGCCTCATTAAGTTTCAGAGGCTGACCTCAAATTTGCCATCCTTCTGCCTCAGCCTCCAGAGTATTGACTGGCTCTTCTAGCACTTTTATTTTTTTATTTATTGATTTATTGTGGTACTGGAATTGAATCCAGGGGCGCTCTGCAGGGAACTACATTCCCAGTCCTATTTATTTATTTATTTATAGACAGGGTCTCACTAAATTGCCCAGGCTGATCTCAAAATTGAGATCCTCAGCCAGGCAAGGTGGCACATTCATGTAATCTCAGGGGCTCCATAGGCTGAGGCAGGAGAATTGTGAGTTCAAAGCCAGTCTCAGCAATTTAGTGAGGCAGTTAGCAACTCAGCAAGATCCTGTCTCTAAATAAAATATAAAAAAGGGCTGGGGCCTGGCGCGGTGGCGCATGACTGTAATCCCAGCACTTGGGAGGCTGAGGCAGGAGGATCACGAGTTCAAAGCCAGCCTCCCCAATGGTAAGGCACTTAGTAACTCATTGAGACCCTGTCTCTAATAAAATACAAAAAAGGGCTGGGGATGTGGCCCAGTGGTCAAGTGCCCCTGAGTTCGATCCCTGGTACCAAAAAAAAAAAAAAAAAAAAAAAAAAGGGACTGGGGTTGTGGCTCAGTGGTTGAAAACCCCTGGAGTCAATCCTCAGTAACACACACACACACACACACACACACACACACACACACACAAGGAGATCCTCCTACTTCAGCCTCCAGAGTTGCCAGAATTATACCTGCACCTGGCTGTGCATGACATTTCTTTTTTTTTTTAATATTTGTTTTAATTGTAGGTGGACACAATAACCTTTATTTTGTTTTTATGTGGTGCCCGAGGATCAAACCCAGTGCCTCATGCGTGCTAGGCAAGCACTCTACCACTGAGCCACAACCCCAGCCCTGTGCATGACATTCCTGTATTTTGTTGTTACAGCACTTTACAAAATGTTTTCCGGTTTATTGTCACAGTTAACCCCAAGAACAAATTTGGGGGAGTAGGTTTTATTATTATTTCTCCCATTTACAGCTTAAGAGACTGAAACTTGGAGAGATCAAATAACTTACCCAAGCTCACACACCAAGGAGTAGCAGCTAACTTTTACTGAGAGATCAGTATCTGCTGGGAGCTCTTCTAAACACTTCACACAACGATTAAACTATTTAATCCTCAAAATAATTCAGTGAAGTGGTTTTTTTTCATCCTCCTAATTTTATGGTTGCAGGTCGGCAGCCCCGCGGTATGGGCGTGAAGGGGTTAAGCACGGGGGCGGTTGGGCCGGGCCAGCTGGGGTGCTGTCAATGGCAGGAAACCTGGCCTGCCAGCAGGGAGGATGGGGCCTTGGTGTCTGACGAGGCAACCCCCATCCCTTTGGTCTTAAAGGAGCATCCGGGTTGGGTAGAAAGGCAGGAGGGGGCCCTCACAGCTCTGTTCTGGGGATCAGGATGGGGATCAGAAAGAGGGAATCCAGGGGTGGGGGCAATACAGGTGCTGCCCTGACCAGTGACCCCTCAGTGAGTTAGAAGTGGCTGGCCACCCTCAGGAGTGCTGTCAGAGAGGAGAGATGACAGCCCCACTCTGGAAGCCCCCAGGCTGAGGGCAGTGACACCGCTCTGCCCTTGGGAGCCCCCAGAGCTGGGTGAAGGAGGTTCCAGAATCTTGCTCTCAGCACCTGTCCAGGAAGCCAGTGGGCAAGTCCTGAGGGACAAGCAGACCCTGGGCCACACAGGCAGTGCAGGGACCTGGGGGAGAGGTCAAATGGAAGGGGCTTTCTGGGGGAGGGGCTCTGAAAGAGTCATTTGGGGGAGCGAGAGGAGGGACAGGATGAGAGGGCGAGGGTGGCGGGTCTGTCTGGCCTGTCTCTCAGCAGCCACACTTGCTGTGAGCAAGGTCATTTCTCTCTCTAGTCATGGGTCCCCAGGGAGATCCTTAAAGTGGCTCCTTCCGGCCCCAGAGCCAGGACAAGGGGGGTGGGGGCTCGAGGGAGGAGGCCACGTCTGGGGGATGTTTCCTTCCTATTTCCGACCTCATTCCCGGTCACCTTTGTGGGCTGGGAATGGGCCAGAGACAGTCAGCTCCTATCAGGAGGGAGGGGGATGGAGGAGCAGAATGATGAGCAAGGTCAGGAAGGTCCTCAGACCCACACTCACATTGTCACAGAGGTACTGGTGTCTCCTCCCTCACCAGCCAGATATAGCTCCCAGGGGAAGGCCACTGACACCTCAGTCCTGCCCTTGATTCTAATCCCAGCCTCCCACTCACCTACTGTGTGGCCTTGTAGCAGGAACTTAACCTCTCAGGTGTCCTTCCATGTCAAATGGGAAAGGTGAGACCTTAGTCTAGTGTAGTAAGCAGATGCCAAGCAGTGGGGACTGAGAAAGCACCCTGCACCCAGGGTGCCCTGGAAATGTCCAGGACCTGACCCTCTTTTGCCCTCCCTTCCTGGCATCTCTGGCCTAGATCTTTTTTTTTTTTTTTTTTTTTTTTTTTTTTTTTTTTTTTTTTTTTAAATATTTATTTATTTGCTTTAGTTGTACACAATGCAATGCATTTATGTTTACGTGGTGCTGAGGATCGAACCCGGGCCGCACACGTGCGAGGCGAGCGCTCTGCCGCTGAGCCACAACCCCAGCCCTGGCCTAGATCTTTATCCCCAGCTCACAGCTTGACTCTCAGCTGCCAGCAACAAATCACGTGGGCTACCTGCGTGGCGCTGGGGTCAGCAGCTGGGTCAGACGTGACTGCCCTCAGGAGCTCAGCAGCCTCCAGAGGGAGGGGTCACGATTGAGGGGTGATCCTTGCTGCAGAGAAAGATGAACAAAGCAGATGACCCAGGGAGGGATTGGTTCTGCCGGCGCGGGGCGGGGCGGTTGGGGAGCTTCAAAGAGGAGGGGATCTGGGCTGGGCCTGGAGGGGATTTCTGACTAGGTTGGGGGTGGGGAGTCTGGGAGAGTCATAGGAAGGGAGGACAGGCGGGGCCAGGGTCTCAGTGAGGGCACAAGCTAGGGAGGGGCTGCAGAGAGTTGGGGAAGGTTCCAGAGGGCCTAGAGAAAAGTTGGGGACCAGAGAGGGGCAGGACCCCACCGCGAGCGCCCCCTTGCTGGGCTGGCCTCCTGTAGACCCACAGAGGTTAGACAGCGGCTCCGCTCTAATTCAGGCTTTCCGTTTTGGGAAAGAATCTCAGCCACAACAATAGCCTGGCTACAGCGCCGGTCCCCTGTGAGGGGCGTGGCTGAGAAAAGCCAGGCCTCCAGCACCCACTGCTGGGACTCACTCGGGAATAGAGGGACAGCAGGAGGGAGATGCCATTAAACATTTGCTTCTGAGCATCTCCGTGTTGCTAGTGAACACTGCGCTTTCACAGAGCTCATCACCTAGTGTTAGGACAACAAACCCAAACCAACTACTTTTACAGTTTTCTGTGTGCTAGTCACCTCCTTAAGTGCTTTACACTCAGTACTCCAATCACGTCTTACAAAAACTTTTGTGAAATGGATGCTGTTATTATTCCAATTTTTTTTTTTTTTTTTTCTGCACTGAGAATCAAACCCAGGATCATGGGCATGCTAAGTTAACATTCCACTGAAACCAGAGATCAGACTTAAGTTCCCCGCTTTTTTTTTTTTTTTTTTTTTTTGTACCAGGGATTGAACTCAGGGGCACTTGACCACTGGGCCACATCCCCAGCCCTTTTTTTTTGTATTTTATTAGAGACAGGGTCTCACTGAGTTGCTAAGTGCCTCGCCATTGCTGAGGCTGGCTTTGAACTCGCAATCCTCCTGCCTCAGCCTCCCAAGTGCTGGGATTACAGGCATGTGCCACCACTTTGACGATTTTGTTCTGGGTTCTTGTTTTGCAAAATTTGGATAATAAAATCTGCAGACCATCATGGAAGGGAAGAGTACATGTAGTAGGTATTATTGTTATTATTATTATTATTATTATTATTATTATTTTGGCATCAGCGATTGAACTCGGGGACACTCAACTACTGAGCCACATCACATCCCCAGTCCTATTTTGTATTTATTTAGAGACAAGGTCTCACTGAGTTGCCTAGGGCCTCGCTAAATTGCTGAGGCTGGCTTTGAACTCATGATCCTCCTATCTCAGCCTCTGGAGCCGCTGGGATTACAGGAGTGCGACACTGCACCCAGCTCAGTAAATTTTATGTGAGGAAGGAAAGAGAGAACTCCCGCCATGCGGGAGGAGGCCTGGTGGTGGTGGGGGGACCCATTTTGGTGTGCCAGTTTAGGAGTTTATGTAAGATTCTGGGTAAAGCTTGGAGCAAAATCCATGTAAAACAGGCACTGAAAACAGCACCAAAGTCATTGATGGGCTGGGGTTGTGGCTCAGCAGCAGAGCGCTGGCCTCGCACGTGCGCGGCCCGGGGTTCGATCCTCAGCACCACATAAATATAAATGCATTGCATTGTGTACAACTAAAGTAAATGAATAAATATTTTTTTAAAAAAAAAAGCATTAAGGCTGTTGCCTTCCTATAAATTCCATCTGGGCTCACTCCCATTTCCCGTTTTCCCACCTCTGGGACAAAGGAGTAGGCTGGGGGCATTTCCACAGGTGAGCCTCAGGGTCTTTTACATTTGAAATGGGCCTTGAGGGTGCTCATTAGTGCCTGCTGCTATGGTTTCTGCATTTGAACAAGATCTCACCTGGAGCCGTTCACTTCCGAGAGCTGCCTGTCCTCTGTTCTTATTCACCAGCTTAGAACTACACCCCCAGCACTGGAATCTCAAGCTGGTAGGTGAGGAAACAGGCAAGGGGAGGTGAGGCAAGGGACTTCACCTAACAAGGAGGCTATGCTGCTGGCTCTTGGTGGCGCAGGCAGGCCTGTTTTCAATACCTGCCAGCGGCCTGCTTCCCCTGTCATCTCCGTGGAAATTCAAGTGTTCTGGACTGAGCTAGCATTGGAATGAGGGCAGCCCCCCATGGCTGCCACATCTTCCCTACCTCTCCATACCACCACCTCCGCCCCCTGCTAAGGTGCCTATCGGGTAGGTACAAAACCTCCGTCTTTTCTAAGAAAAGTAGGGGAGCACATGGAAAAGAAATAGTGTTTCTCATAATGAGCTGGCAAGAAATCTATCCTCCAGTGCTGGGTGTGGTGGTGCACACCTGTAATCCCAGCACTTGGGAGGCTGAGGCAGGAGGATCGCGAGTTCAAAGCCAGCCTCCGCAATGGCGAGGCACTTAGCAACTCAATGAGACCCTGTCTCTAATAAAATACAAAAAAGGGCTGGGGATGTGGCCCAGTGGTCAAGTGCCCCTGAGTTCAATCCCTGGTACCAAAAAAAAAAAAAAAAAAAAAAAAAAAAAAAAAAGAAAGAAAGAAATCTATCCTCCCACCCTGACCAATGCTGTTAGACAAAAGTTAACCCATGCTGGGAACGCAGTTTCAATAAAAAGTGTTTATTAGGGACCACGTGGAAGGGTAGGGAGGTAAGGAAGACCGGTGTGGAAGGGCAGGGAAGGGAGGGATAAGAAAAGGAAGAACAAGGGCGGTTTCAGTCCGGAGCAGGCTTAAATAGCGAACTGGTGGTCAGAGGGACCCCCCAGAGGGGACCCCAATTCCATAGACTGCCGGGGGTTGAAAAGAGAGCCCATGTGTAGCAATTGGTCCAGTCAGGCACCTGAGGCCTGGCCAGCAGAGTTGGTCAGCCTGAGGCACCTGGGAGGTGTGACCTCATACCTGGGAGGTGTGGCCTCCCTGCCCGGAATCTAACAAATGCACTTCATAATGATGACATTAAAAGACGTTTTGAGCTGGGTGCAGGGGTGCACACCTGTAATCCCAGGGCAACATGCTTAAACATTTAAATGGAGTATACATGACAAATGATCATTAACACCCAACACCTTGCACAACATACATCATGTTTTTGTATTTCAGAAGTGGGATCAAATCCAAGAGTATTCTACCACCAATCTACATCCCTAGATCTTTTTATTTTTGGAGATGTCTTGCTACTGCTATGTTGCTGAGGCTGGCCTTAAATTTGTGATCCTCCTGCCTCAGCCTCCCCAATCACTGGGATTACAGGTGTGTACCACACCTGTCTTAGATCACAATTTTCACAATCTTATAAAGCAAACCTTAAAGAATTGGTCCCATGCTTTGCCCATATCATGCTTAGCCTTCATTTACAAATCTACAAGTAAAAGACATTGTTTAATAGTGAGGAGTGTCCCTCAGTCATCCTTTGCCACTATTGAAGACACCATACTACAGGTTGGAACAAAAAGTAAAGCAAGAAAAGGAACCCTTAGCACTGCCGAGAAAGCTGCTTCCTCTGGCAGGAATCTACACCTTTGCTGCTGTCTGTCCATGGAGGAAGGATTTGATGCGCTCTTAATGCGACTTTTCCCTTGACTAAGCGCCTTCACCACCCAGTCTTCTCACACTCCAAAAGGTGTCATCACCCACATTAGCAGCAGCGCATTCAGATGCAGAGTTGTTTTGTCTCTAGGACTTTGGAAAACAGAGGTGGAGAAGTGTTCGTTTCCTCTGGTTGAAAGGTGATGGGTGTGAGTTACAGCTTAAACCGTGCGGTGTCAAGCCAAACGCTTGGTCCCAATTAACAGATGTCCATGGGATTTCCCACCCTGCCCTCCAGTTCTCCCCACACCCCCCACCCCGTGCTGGGGACAGAACCCAGGACTTTGTACGTGCTAGGTGAGAGCTCCACTGCTGAGCCACAACCCCAGTCTTGGGATCCTCAGGAAATTATTTTTGGGGTCCTATTCGTATATGAGCCTATTTATTTATTTATTTTTGGTACCATGGATTGAACTCAGGAGCACTTGACCACTGGGCCACATCCCCAGCCCTATTTTGTATTTTATTAGAGACAGGGTCTCACTGAGTTGCTAAGTGCCTCGCCATTGCTGAGGCTGGCTTTGAACTCGCGATCCTCCTGCCTCAGCTTCCTGAGCTGCTGGGATTACGGATGTGCAACGGGCTACATAAGGCCCTTTAAAGGGCAGGGTCCCCTTTAGGGGTGTGTTATGTCACATTGACCATACCCAGCCATGGGAACTTGTTATTTTTACCTGAAGAGGGTAATGTCCAGAAAAGGTGGAGGTTGAGATCTGGAAGGACACCCCCAAAGTGTGCACATTAAAGCCACCACCTGGGCTACTCCCCATCCTGCCCGCTCAGTACATCCTTTTGTCCTAGCCCTGTTGGGTAGATTTTGCAGTTGCTTACAATCAAAACCAACCTGAAGGAAACATCATTGTTTCCCAAACTAGAATCACATCACCTCCTTCAGGGTGCCCGTGACAATGAACAAGGGCAGCTTTGACATTGAACATGGGCAGCCTCGGTGGGCTCACCATCTAACCCACCTCCACAGTAAGTTCTCAGGTGTGCCGACCAACTACCTCCGGGTTTATTAAAGAGCAGGAGATATTCCTTTAAGAAGGCAGGAAACCAAAGTTTCCTGTGGCATTAACTCACTCCTGGTCTAAAGCAAGTCACTTTCTCTGTTGAGTCTTAGCTCTGTGATCTGATAAAAGGAAGGAAGTAGATTAGACCAGTGGTTCCAAATGCTCTTCCTTGGGTGGATTCCAGCTGGCTACAGAACATTTACCTGGGAAGCTTGTTAGAAGCCAGATGCTAGCTCCTGCCTTGAAGAACCTGCTTTCAGGGCTGGGGCTGTAGCTCAATCGCCAGAGCGCAAGCCTAGCATGTGTGAGGCACTGGGTTCAATCCTTAGTAAAATAAATAAGATAAAGGCATTCTGTACATCTATAACTACCAAAAAAAAAAATAATAATAAAATAAAATAAAACCTCCTTTCATAGATCTGGGGTGGAGTCATGGAAGAAGGAAGATAACAGTGGGCCAGGCTGGATTCATAGGTATCAGAACCCTTATTAGAGGTTCTAATATTTCCCCCCCAGTGCTGGGGATTGGACCCAGCACCTCACATGCTAGAAAAATGCTCTACCACTGAACTATACCCCTAGCCCTAGAGGTTCTGGATTTAATGTACTAGCTTTTTAAAAAATTTCTTTAAGTTAAATGAAGGAAGATACATGCTGACTTTTCCTCCTATCTGATGTGATGTGCGTACTAATGGCATATTCACTCACAATGTTTCATGTGTAACTCTTCTCCATTCTCATTGCATAGATCACTTACACAAATAATTTTGTATGAAAGTCACAATTTGGGTGCTATCCTCTGTACTTTGATTTTATCTTCTTGTAGAGAGCATGCAATTGTTAAATAACCTTCCAGGAATGGCACAAACATGGAATTCTTCACGAATTTGTGTGTCATCCTTGAGCAGGGGCCACACTAATCTTCTCTGTATCGTTCCAATTTTCATATATGTGCTGCCAAAGTGAGCCCGGGGCACAGTAGAAAGAGCACAGTATCTCCTACAGCTGAAAGTAATTCTGATAGTGCCGGGGTCCAGCCCCGGGGGGGATCCAGGGGGTCCTGAAGGATGAGCAGCATCAGCATAAGGAATGGGACGAGGACTCCTTCTTTTCGAGCAATCTCCAGAGAGAAAGCTAATTCTGCTTTCTCTGGGTCTTTATTTATATGATTTTTACTTTCATTATGGGTATAGAATTATTCTTTTTTTAAAAATATTTATTTATTTGCTTTTAGTTGTACACAATGTGTTTATTTGTACGTGGTGCTGAGAATTGAACCCGGGTCACGCACGTGCTAGGCGAGCGCTCTACCGCTGAGCCACAATCCCAGCCCGGTATAGAATTAGTCTAACAAAATACGTCATTAATTTACAGTTTCTAGATATGTGTAATTCTCCCAGGATGTAACAGTTCCTTATTTAACAGGTGCCAGACTACATGACCAGACTCTGTCTTCTAACCTATTATTAATCTTTAACTTTAAATACACACACACACACACACACACACACACACACACACACACACATATATATATATATATATATATATATATTTTTTTTTTTTTTTTGGGTACTGGGGCTTGAACTCAGGGGCACTCAACCACTGGGCCACATCACCAGCCCTCTTTTGTATTTTATTAGCGACAGGGTCTCACTGAGTTGCTAAGTGTCTTGCCATTGCTGAGGCTGGCTTTGAACTCTTGATCCGCCTGCCTCAGCCTCCCAAGTGCTGGGATTACAGGGGTACACCTGTACTTTATTTCTAATCTAAGGTTCCCATCTAAAAGTTGTTAGATTCCGGGCCGACAGGCCACACCTCCCAGGTAGTTTAACCAGGCCACACATGTTCTAGGTAGGAGACACACCTCCCAAGCGCCCTAAGCTGGCCTTGCCGCTGGCCACGCCTCAGGTGCCTTACTGAGCCAATTAGGACAACACGGGTTCCCCTTTTGACCCCGGCAGCCTATGGAGTTGAGGGTCTCTCTGAGGGGTCCCTCCTACCACCAGTTGGCTACTTAAGCCTTCTCCGGACTGAAACCCTCTCCCAGTCTCCTTTCCTCCCCTCCTGCTGGTTTTCCTCAATCCCTTCCCCCTCCACGTGTCCCTCCATCCCCACCAGCCATTAGGGGCTGGTTAATAAACCCCTTTTCTCCAAGGAGGTCCCAGCGTGTGTTCCTTTGCCCTTCAAAAGTCCCCTTAAGTTTTATGCTTATGATAACCTAAAATTTATAAACTATAACTAAAATCTTAAAGCATCTAAAAACCCATACACCTAAAGACTTAAGAATCTGAAAATATTTCTAACATTATTCTAAAAATATATCTTATAAAAACTTATTTTAATTAGTGTGTATATTTATTTTCTCATAAAACTGGTTGAGCTGCTTTCTCAGAGTTTCTTTTTTCTTTTTTTTTTAAAGTGCACCAGGCCTTAAATCTTTGTAATCTTTTTTAAAAAATATTTATTTATTTGCTTTAGTTGTACACAATGCGTTTATTTATTTATTTATTTATTTTTGGTACTGGGGATTGAACTCAGGGGCATTCAACCACTGGGCCACATCCCCAGACCTTTTTTTGTATTTTGTTAAGAGACAGGGTCTCACTGAGTTGCTAAGTACCTCACCATTGCTGAGGCTGGCTTTGAACTCGCGATCCTCCTGCCTCAGCCTCCCAAGTGCTGGGATTACAGGCCAAGAGCTGGCCTTGCCGCTGGCCACGCGCCTCAGGTGCCTTACTGAGCCAATTAGGACAACACGGGTTCCCCTTTTGACCCCGGCAGCCTATGGAGTTGAGGTCTCTCTGAGGGGTTCCTCCTACCACCAGTTGGCTACTTAAGCCTTCTCCGGACTGAAACCCTCTCCCAGTCTCCTTTCCTCCCCTCCTGCTGGTTTTCCTCAATCCCTTCCCCCTCCACGTGTCCCTCCATCCCCACCAGCCATTAGGGGCTGGTTAATAAACCCCTTTTCTCCAAGGAGGTCCCAGCGTGTGTTCCTTTGCCCTTCAAAAGTCCCCTTAAGTTTTATGCGTATGATAACCTAAAATTTATAAACTATAACTAAAATCTTAAAGCATCTAAAAACCCATACACCTAAAGACTTAAGAATCTGAAAATATTTCTAACATTATTCTAAAAATATATCTTATAAAACTTATTTTAATTAGTGTGTATATTTATTTTCTCATAAAACTGGTTGAGCTGCTTTCTCAGAGTTTCTTTTTTCTTTTTTTTTAAAGTGCACCAGGCCTTAAATCTTTGTAATCTTTTTTAAAAAATATTTATTTATTTGCTTTAGTTGTACACAATGCGTTTATTTATTTATTTATTTTTGGTACTGGGGATTGAACTCAGGGGCATTCAACCACTGGGCCACATCCCCAGACCTTTTTTTGTATTTTGTTAAGAGACAGGGTCTCACTGAGTTGCTAAGTACCTCACCATTGCTGAGGCTGGCTTTGAACTCGCGATCCTCCTGCCTCAGCCTCCCAAGTGCTGGGATTACAGGCGTGCGCCACCGCGCCTGGCAATGCGTTTATTATTACTTGCTGCTGAGGATTGAACCCTGGCCGTGCACGTGCTAAAGGTGAGTGCTCTACCGCTGAGCCACAATCCCAGCCCCTATTTGTAATCTTTGACTAAACGGTAAGTTTTGTAAATCAACCCCATATGTCAACCCATTTGCCATCAATATTAACTATGTATTTTCCATCCTCATCATAAATCCCTGTGTAAGGTAAAGGAGGGTCTGTTGAAGGATACCATAATCTTCCCTCAATCAAGTAGGCTATATATGGTGGGCCCTGTACTGTGGGTAAAATAATTCTTTCTCTATAATTAGGCCTTTGCAAGGATTGTGGACCTAGAACAAAAGGCTCAGTGAGAATTATTAACTGAGGGACAAATAACTCCTGTTGCCCAAGTTTCTCCCAGAAAACTTGATCTGTAATTTTGTTTTTGTGAACTTTCAAAAAAAAAAAAAAAAAAAAAAATTAGCCAGGTGCGTTGGCGAACGCCTGTAATTCCAGCACTTGGGAGGCTGAGGCAGGAGGATCGCGAGTTCAAAGCCAGTCTCAGCAATGGCGAGGCATTTAGCAACTCAGTGAGACCCTGTCTCTAATAAAATAGAAAAAAAAAGGTCTGGGGATGTGGCCCAATGGTCAAGTGCCTCTGAGTTCAATCCCCAGTACAAAAAAAAAAAAAAAAAAAAATTGTTGCTATTTCTTTTTTTTTTTTTTTAATATTTATTTATTTGCTTTAGTTGTACACAATGCGTTTATTTGTACGTGGTGCTGAGGATCGAACCCAGGCCGCGCACGTGCAAGGCCAGCGCTCTGCCGCTGAGCCACAACCCCAGCCCAATTGTTGCTATTTCTTTGGAAAACATTGCACACCTGTGGACATTTCTTAATTATGTTTTTTTAGTCCCTTTCTGGGAATAATCCTGCATGTCTGAACAACATGTTTTCTCCCTTGGAATTGGCAAATTTCTCGTCATCCACATCATAATTATCAATAATAGAAAAAACACATTATTAAATCAAATGGTTCCAATTTCCAGACATAGCGGCCTTGCCGCTATATTCCCCATGCTGTGACCTTGTCAGACAGCAAGTGCTGGAACGCTTTCACCATGATAGTTTACTTGGAACTAGTATTCCCCATGACCTGTAGCAATGAGGTTGAGACAGCATTTCCCTGGATAAAATTCTAAGATCAAAGAAAAGGAATGTTGGGAGAAGATTTATCATTTGAAACTGTACATACCCTGCCAAGTGCAGTGGGGCACGCCTGAAATCCTATTGACTTGGGAGGCTAAAGCAGAAGGATCAAAAGTGCAAGGCCAGCCTCAGCAATTTATCAAGTGTTATGGGTTGGATATGGTGTCCCCCAAAATCTCATGCATGAGACAATGCAAGAAGACTTGGAGGAGAAATGATTGGGTCATAGCCTTAATCTAATCAGTTCATTGATTCCCTGATGGGATTAACTGGGTGGTAACTGAAGGCAGGTGGGGTGTGGCTGGAGGAAGTGATTAATTGGGGGCGTGCCCCCCCCCAGCTGCTTCCCTGTACCACACCTTCCAGTTGCTCAGGCCACACTTAGGAGGTATCCTTGACACTTATCTCTTCTCTTATTCCATCTAATCCTTCATCAGCGTCCATTGGTTCTGTGCAGAAGACAGCCAGGTTCATATCACCACTAGTCCACTCCGACCAGCAGGGCTACACCAGCTCCCCTCTTACCTGAGCCAGCCTCTGGTAAGTCGCCCATCCCTCCCCCCCTTCTCTACACAACATCTGCGTCAATCCCTTAAAAACTATAAAGTCACTTCTCTGCTCAAAACCCTGAATACTGCTCCCTATTTCACCCCAGTGAAAGCCAAAGTTCTAGGGGCTAGGGTGGGACCCAGTGGTAGAGCCTGTGGTTAGTACGTGAGTCTCTACTGGGGGGAAGAAAAACCTAAGTCCTCAATGGCTTGCAGGCTTTTTGTGACCTGTTAGCTCTGGGACCTCATGGCTTACTGCCCTCCCTCTAGCCCATTTTTGTCCACATGCACTTGACCTCCTTGTGTTCCCAGCATTGTCAAAACAAAACAAAACAACAAAAACAACAACAAAACCTGCCCCTCAGAGACTGACCCTGCCTACTCTCTGGAATTCAGCCAGTGCCTTAGGGTGATTGATCCTAATCCCTTTACCCTGCTCCACTTTTCCTTCCCTGCTTCTTTCTTAGCTTATACATTCTAACAAACTAAATTACTTAATGCTTATTTACACTCCTAAAAGTCTTGCCCACTAGAATGTGAGTTTCACAAGGGCCAGGACTTTTGTTTTCTTCACGTGTGTGCAAGCACCTGGAACATTTTAAATAAATAAATAAATAAATAAATAAATAAATAAATAAATAAATAAAATGTATTGTGAAAAAAAAAAAAAAAAGAAGAAGAAGAAAGAAGAAGAAAGGTGGGGGGGGGCAGGGGCAATCTGGACCGTTTACTGGCACTGCTCCACCAAGGACCGACTAACTGCCTATCTGCAGTTGATACCATTGGTTACCCGTGACAAGTTCTGCTCCCTCAGATGTTGAAGTTTGAACATTTAAAGCACGCCGAGGCAAGCATATAAAGCAGGGTTTATTTAAAAGGGGTAACATGGACTTCTCCTGGGAGGGAGAAGGGGGCCATAGCTGGTATCCTGGTATCCCCAGAAGCGAGGTGTTCTGCCCTTTTTATATGTCCTAGACTTCCTTTGTTCTCCTGCTTTCTTCCCTTATCTTTCTCCTTCCTGCAAACGTGACTAGGCCTAGGAAATGCCACTTGATGGGATGGCCAAAAGGTGGGAAACTGGTGGGCTGGAGGGGGAAGGGCAGGATGGTGCAGCTAAGGACACATTAACAACCTTATAGCTCCCTGCAGGGAGGGGCAATTCCTGGGACAGGTTACCTTGGCAACAGGTTGGAGCAGGGGCAGGTTCTTGATAAGGGTGGAGGAAGGGCTCTGAAGAAATTAACATTTCAATCCTTCAGGGGGCAGCCTCCAACTTCCTAGGACTCACTCAAAATTGGCCTCCTTGATCCCACCTGACTCCATTTACCTATCTATGCTGACTGCCTGTCAGTTTCTGGCTTCACAGAGGATTGCCTGCAGCTGTCACCAACAGACCCAAAGGAGCTGTTTCTTTTTTTCTTTTTTTCTTTCTTTTGGTACTGGGGATTGAACTCAGGGGCACTCGACCACTGGGCCACATCCCCAGCTCTTTTTTGTATTTTATTAGAGACAGGGTCTCACTGAGTTGCTAAGTGCCTCACCATTGCTGAGGCTGGCTTTGAACTCGTAATCCTCCTGCCTCAGCCTCCCAAGTGCTGGGATTACAGGCATGTGCCACCACGCCCTGCAGGAGCTATTTCTTGAATGCATATGGTAGTTTGGGGTAGTTTCAAGGGAAGATCTCCTGTCTCTCTGTGACATCCTGCAGCATCACTTCCTCCAAACATACCTCAGTGGCTGAGACACCACCCACCCAAGGTCACAGCCTTTGTAGGGCATCTTGAGCATCTCGGGCAACCTGGGGGATGAAGGAGGTCAGGCCAGTCCAGCTTCAGGTTCCACACTCAGGCAGACAATGGTTACAGCGGGGCCCCTGGCCAGGTTGCCTGGAAGTTCACCTTCTGTCTCAGTGTCTGATTTCAGAGAATCCAGCCTGTGTCTTACCCACTCCCCAGGGAGATACCCAGAGTCTCTCTGCTCCTTTGAGATACCAAGGCCATGGTAAGGGTGTTCCTGGGCAACTCTTCCAACACATCTCTTCCTGGGGCCTTTGAAACTGAGATACATTTTCTCACCTCCTCGCTTCAACATTCATTCTACAAGCAAATATTAAGCTCCTACTGGTTCCAGAGCCTTGGCATTTGTGTGTATTGCTGGAGATTGAACCCAGGGCCTCCTAAAAAGCAGCAAGCACTTGACCATTGTACTACATCCTCAGCCGAACTTGATCCTTTTTTTTTTTTCTTTCTTTTTCTTTTTTTTTTTTTTTTTTTTTTCAGTACTGGGGATTGAACCCTGGGACACTTTACCGCTGAGCTTCATCCCCAGTCATATATATATATATATTTTAAATTTATTTATTTTTTGTGTGTGTGTGTGTGGTACCAGGGATTGAACTCAGGGGCACTCACCCACTGGGCCACATCCCCAGCCTGTTTTTGTGTTTTTTATTTAGAGACAGGGTCTCACTGAGTTGCTAAGTGCCTCGCCATTGCTGAGGCTGGCTTTGAACTCGCGATCCTCCTGCCTCAGCCTCCCAAAGTGCTGGGATTACAGGCGTGCGCCACCACACCCGGCTATTTATTTATATTTTGAGACATGGTCTCACTAAATTGTTGGGACTGGTCTCGATCTTGCCATCCTCTGTGGATCACTGTGGCTGTTAGATTCCCGGCAGGGAGGCCACACCTCCCAGGTAGTCCAACAAGACACTCCTCCCAAGCACCTCCACCTCAGGCTGGCCATGCTGCTGGCCACACCCCAGGTGCCTTACTGAGCCAATTACACACAGGTTTTCCTGCCCCCCCCCCCCCGCCAGCCTATGGAACTGGGGTTCCCTCTGGGGGGGGTCCCCTCAGTCCACAGGCTCACTACTTAAGCGCTCTCTGGCCTGAAACCCGGCCCCTTTTCTTCTTCTCTTCTCGCCACCTTCTCTCTCGCCCGTTCTCCCTCTCCCCTCGGCTGATTAATAAAACCCCCTTCTCTACAGGGTTGTTCCAGCGTGTGTTCATCTGTCCTTCAGTGGGAACTATGGTAAATTGCTCACCCTTTAAAGACTGTCCCTAAGAAGAAAGACACAGACCACCATGATAATTTTGTTTGCAAAGTTATCCTACCCTGCACTGCCAGATCTACTGGAAGCAAGTTCATGGACCTGGGGAGATGTAGACACCCTGGGGGAGCAGCTGGCCCCAAGACATCCAGGAAGCCCATGATGGTCCAGGTTTATCCAGCAGAGGGCAGGCTGCACCCAGCAAGCAGCCTCCTGGCTCCTCTTCACCTTTCTGTCCCGTGCTTCCAGAGCACAGGGGTCCCCACTATCGCCTGGCATGACTGCTCTGCCCTGGGTGCTCTTGTTCCACCTGGTGACCGCTCAGATGGACACTTTCCCTTGACACTTGGTGCTTTGTACTGCCAGTCCACCAGCAGGAGCAGTGATTCCTACATTAGGAGCAGTGATTCCTACATTGTTCCCCATACTTTATGAAATGTCTTCACGTACATTATTCTATTTGGTTAGCAAAACAACTTGGAAAAATAATTTATTTTTATGCACACTTTTTGGAAGAAGTAATTGAGGCTCACAGTGGTTAAGTGACTTGACCAAAGTAAGTTACTGCTGCTGCTGTCATCACGGACATTTATGAAGCACCTGCTGTATGCCAGGGATGCTGTTAAGGACAATATATTTAATCCAACAGCAATTGAGACAGTGAAATACTGTGTTGATTAGGTATAGACAGATAGTTGGAACATGATAGAGTTGATTAAAATTTGATTTGAAGTTTCTGTGTTTCTTACTAAATTTTGCTTACTTGTTCTAACAATTAGTAAGAGGTGTGTTAAAATATCCCAATTAAGCCAGATTTAAAGATAGGTAGTTAGTGTAGTTAGGTAAATTGGGTCTAATTTTGAGTCTAATAAAGAAAATGGAGTGGGGGCTGGGGTTGTGGCTCAGTGGCAGAGTGCTTGCCTCGCACGTGCACGGCCCGGGTTAGATCCTCAGCACTACGTAAACATAAATACATTGCATTGTGTACTACTAAAGTAAGTGAATGAATATTAAAAAAGAAAGAAAGAAAGAAAGAAAATGGAGTGGA
Source organism: Tamias sibiricus (assembly GCA_025594165.1). Classification (NCBI taxonomy): domain Eukaryota; kingdom Metazoa; phylum Chordata; class Mammalia; order Rodentia; family Sciuridae; genus Tamias; species Tamias sibiricus. The sequence goes on along the minus strand of CM046658.1, from coordinate 21,206,502 downwards.
TCTGAGCCCAGGGAACCAGAGATTGAAATGTTAATGGGTCTGGGCCCATCCCAAAGAACTGTTAATAAGCAGCTCGCAGCAAGACAGGAGATGCTAATCAAATCACCCTAGGCCCTTCCTGCCCAGATCACTCCACCCCCACCCCATTGGCCCACCTGTCTTCCACCTTTTGGCCTTCCCACCTGCATCCCCCACCACGTGCAGGGTAGAGGGAGGTAAGCAGAATAAAGGACAGGAATGTAGGAGGACAAAAGAAGACCTCCTTTTCTCATGGATTCTGCCTTTCGGGCCTCCTTCTGCCTCTGGGGGAAGTCTTTTCTGCTATCCCTTAATAAAGCCTTTTACTTTCCACTCAACACTAGCATGCTTCTTGTGCTTTTTTGGTGTTATACTTCAGCATTCAGTGTTAGAGTCCAGGCAGGGAGGCCACACCTTCCAGGTGCCTCAGGCTGACCAGGTATGCTGGCCAGCCCCCAGGTGCCACCCCCCCTCTTGACCTCTGGCAGCCTATGGGGACACTGACTTGCTCCAGGGGTCCGGCTGGTCACCAGTGTCCTATTTAAGCCTGCTCCGGACTGAAACTGCGCTCTTCTTCTCCTACCCCTTTCCCATTCCCTACCCCTCTTCTCCTCCCTTCCTTTCCCTACCCTTCCACGTGGTCCCTAATAAAACCTCTATTTCACTAACGCGGTGTTCCCGACCTAAGTTAACTTTGTTCTACATTCAGGGAGGCAAGGACTCCACCATAAACGGTGCTATCACCATTAGTCCATTTCTATTATATATTGAGGTGATGTTGTTACATTTACAACATTTTAGAAGTGCTATCTCTCTCTGGTGAATTGAACTTTTATTATTATGTAGTGACCCTCTTTCTCTCAAATGATTTTTGTTTGTTTTAATGTAACTATGTGCATGTGTGCGTGTGTGTATGTAACTATGTGCGTGCATGTGTGTGTGTGTGTGTGTGTGTGTGTGTGTGTGTGTGGTGTTGGAGGATCAAACCCAGGGCTTCCCTTATGCTAAGCAAGTGTTTTTTCTTTGAGCTACATCCCCAGCTCACATCTATCTTTCTTTTTCCTTTTTGCCTAGTATTTCTTTTTCCTAATTTATGTATCTTTTTGTTTTACTAATTAACTTACTAAGGGCTGGGGATGTGGCTCAGTGGTAGTGGGTCTGCCTGACAAGGTCCTGGGTTTGATACCTAGCACCTCAAATAATGATAACAATAAAGGCTGGGGGTGTAGCTCAGTACAGCACTTGCCTCCCAAGCGTGAGGCAATGGGTTCAATCCTCAGCACCACATAAAAATAAATAAATAAATGTCATTTAAAAAAATATACTTATTTATTTGCTTTTAGTTGTACACAATGCATTTGTTTATACGTGGTGCTGAGGATGGAACCCGGGCTGCGCATGTGCTAAGTGAGCACTCTACCACTGAGCCACAACCCCAGCCCCAATAAATGTCATTTTAAAAAAGATAATGATAATTATAATTAACTAGCCAGGCATGGTGGCGCACGCCTGTAATCCCAGCACTTGGGAGGCTGAGGCAGGAGTTCAAAGCCAGCCTCACAATGGTGAGGCACTTAGCAACTCAGTGAGACCCTGTCTCTAATAAAATACAAAAAAGTGCTGAGAATGCGGCCCAGTGGTCGAGTGCCCCTGAGTTCAATTCCTGGTACCAATAATAATAATAAACGAATTAGCTTTTTATATATTTATTTTGGCACTGGAAATTGAACCTAAGAACACTTTACCACTGAGAACACCTCCAGCCCTTTTAAAAAATATGTATGTATGTATGTATGTATGTATGTATGTATGTAGGTACTGGGGATTGAACCCAGAGGTGCTTAACCACTGGGTGACATCCCTAGCCCTTTTAATTTTTTATTTTGAGACAGGGTCTCACTAAGTTGTTTAGAGCCTCACTAAATTGCTGAGGGTGGCCTTAAATTTGCAATCCTCCTGCCTCAGCTTCCCTAGCCACGGGGATTACAGGTGTGCATCACCACTCCTGGTACTCCTCTGCCACCTGCCACCCCCCACCCTCCACCCCCCTATCTTTCCATCTTCTAAGGTCTTCTTCAATTTCTTTCTTTAGTGTTTTGTAGTTCTATTAGAGTTCCCGTCTTGGAGAGGCATTCTAACGACTGGGCCTAGGCTAAAAGCTAGGCCTAGATAAGCAGATAATTAGTCCCAAAGAATGTATTCTTGGGGCTGTGGTTTGGCTCAGCAGTAGAGCACTTGCCTACGTGGAGGCCCGGGTTCGGTCCTCAGCACCATGTAAAAATAAAGGCATTGTGTACAACTAAAGCAAATAAATAAATATTTAAAAAAAGAATGTATTCTTCTCTATAGCCCCTGGTGTTAGATTCTGGGCAGGGCGGCCACACCTCCCAGGTATGAGGTCACACCTCCCAGGTGCCTCAGGCTGACCAACTCTGCTGGCCAGCCCTCAGGTGCCTGACACATGGGCTCCTCTCTCCACCCCCGGCAGCCTATGGAATTGGGGTCCCCTCTGGGGGTCCCTCTGACCACCAGTTAGCTATTTAAGCCTGCTCCGGACTGAAACCACCCTTATTCTTCCTTTTTCCTTATCCTTCCCTTCCCTGCCCTTCCACACCTCCCATTCCCTACCCTTCCACGTGGCACCCTAGTAAACCCTTTTTATTGAAACGACAGCGTTCCCGGCGTGGGTTAACTTTGTCTAACACCTGGTAGCCCCCAGACATGATATTCCTTTGTGATTAGAACAGGGTGCTAAGGGACCCACCCATCTCTCAGCATCATTGGGAAATCCTGCCCATTATAGTAGAAACAGCAGGCCCAGGTCAAGACTGTGGAGCAAGCTGGTTAGTCTGTGAGCCAGCTGGAGAGGGCCCAGTGGCCCCACAGACTCGGGTAGCTGTGTTCTGACTTGCAGACACAGACAAGAATGGCTGCCTCCCAGGAGAACCTATCAACCTCTGGCTCCTGCTGCTGGCAGATCTGGGACTCCGCTTTCCAGTCCCTTTGATGTTCCTTCAACACCAGCCCCCTTCCCTGCACCCAGAGTGCTCATTCAAATGGCTCCTTTGTTCCTCCCAGGGTGGTTTTTAGGTGTTAGGACTTCTTTAAAAAGCTACTAAAAATGGCTGGGGACATAGCTCAGTTGGTAGAGTGCTTGCCTTGCATGCACAAGGCCATGGGTTCAATCTACTATACAATGCATGTAATTCATAAGCTTCTGCCTACTGCATACAAATTTAGCAGGAATGCTGACAGTCCTGGGGTCCCCCCTTGGATCAAACCAGCCTGAGTGGTCCTGCCCTAGACCCTCTAGACCCTCTGCTGCTTCACCTTTCCTTAGGTTTCCCAGAAGCATGGCCAAGTTCTAATAGGATACATAGGAAGATTCTGAAGGGAAGCAGGGCTTGGAGTTTGGGCTGGGTGCAGCAGAGGGAAGAAAAAAAAATTTTTTTTTTTTTTTTTTTGGTACTGGGGATTGGACTCAGGAGCACTCGACCACTGGGCCATATCCCCAGCCCTTTTTTGTATTTTATTAGAGACAGGGTCTCACTGAGTTGCTAAGTGCCTTGCCATTGCTGAGGCTGGCTTTGAACTCTTGATCCTCCTGCCTCAGCCTCCCGAGTCCTGGGATTATAGGCATGAGCGACCACACCAGCTAGAGGGAAGCAAAATTTTTTTTAATATTTATTTATTTACTTTAGTTGTACACAATGCAATGCATTTATGTTTACGTGGTGCTGAGGATGGAACTCGGGCCGTGCACGTGTGAGGGCGAGCGCTTTGCTGCTGAGCCACAACCCCAGCCCCTGCAAGCAAATTTTAAAGAGACCACCTTTTGACTTTTTCTACTTGTCCCACTGTCTGAATAACCTGAATAACCTGGTTTCAAATATGGTATTTTATCCTGTTTTCATATTAGTATCACTAATATTTCTTTTCTTTTTTTTTTTTTTGGTGCTGGGGATCAAACCCAGGGCATTGTGCATATGAGACAAGCACTCTACCAACTGAGCTACATCCCCAGCCCTAGAATCACTAATATTTCAAAAATATTAATGCAAGGGCTCCACCTACTGAAATTCTCATTTAATTAACATGACATGGAACCTGGGTGTCAGTTGTACCACTCTACTATGGAGCTACATTCCCAGCCTTTTTGTTTGTTTGTTTGGGGGCAGGGTCTTGTTAAGTTGTTCAGGCTGGCTTTGAACTTGGATCCTCCGGCCTCCACCTTCCAGGAATTCCACCTCCCTGGAATTACAGGGGTGAATGAGCATGCTGACATCAGGTTTGTTTTGTTTTTTAAAAATAAAATAGCTTGGGGCTGGGGATATAGCTCAGTTGGTAGAGTGCTTGCCTAGCATTCACAAGGCCCTGGGTTCAATCCCCAGCACCACAAAATAAATAAATAAATAAATAAATAAATAAATAAATAAATAAATAAATAAATAAATAAAATAGCTTTATTTGAGTGTAATCAATATGAAACAAAATGCACATATTTAAGGTATATAGTTTGGTAAGTTGTGATATGTATGAAACCTATACTACTTTACACCCAGGCAACCAGTGATTTGCTTTGTCATGTTAGTTCTAGAATGTTATATGAATATAGTCATATAGCAGGTATTTTTTTGAGGGGGTTCTAGATTATATAATATGATTAAACATTCATCCACATTGATACACTTATCATCATTTGCTCCTTTTTGTTGCTGAATAGTTATAAGGGAATTTAAGCATACTGCACAATCTGAGGGAAAGGCCCTGCTCAAACACCAGTCAGTAGCGCAGGGATCCTAGAGCCCCCTCTCTTCACAGCTGCTAGCTACAAAGGCAGGCGTTCCTATGATCACCCTCAGGTTTAATAATTTGCTAGAAGGTCTCATAGAATTGTGCTATACTTAAAACTACGGTTTTATGATTGCAAAAGGCTACAAATTAGAACTAGCCAAAGGGAGACCCGCTAGGGTATAGTCTGGGAGGATTCTAATCACAAAGTTTCCATCTTCCTCAAAGATGTGAGCCTCCTGGCCTTGAAGTGGATAAATGCTAGAGTACTGCCAACCAGGGAAGCTCACCTGGCTCCTTAGTGTTCAGAGTTGTAACTGGGGAAGTCACATGCGTGGCCTTAGTCTCCAGTTCTTCCATAAAGTGTGTTCCAAAGCCTCCTTCATAAATCCTGTTGTTGAAGCACCTGTGTTATTGTCTCCCATCTTTTTCCCTCTCTGTCCTGTTTTCTGCTTTTTTATTTAAACATTTATTTATTTATTTTTTAGTTCTAGGTAGACATAATACCTTTCTTTTTATATTTTTATGTGGTGCTGAGGATAGAAATTAGTGCCTCACGCTGGGCGCAGTGGCACACGCCTGTAATCCCAGCACTTGGGAGGCTGAGGCAAGAGGATCGCGATTTCAAGCCAGCCTCAGCAATGGTGAGGCACTTAGCAGCTCAGTGAGACCCTGTCTCTAATAAAATACAAAAAAAGGGCTGGGGATGTGGCCCAGTGGTTGAGTGTACCTGAGTTCAATCCCCGGTACCAAAAAAAAAAAAAAAAGAAATTAGTGCCTCACACATACTAGGCAAGCGCTCTGCCCCTGAGCTACAGCCCCAGTCCTCTTTTCTGCCTTTTTTGCATTGAGTTTTTTGTTTTTTATTTATTTATTTTTAAAAAATATTTATTTATTTACTTTAGTTGTACACAATGCAATGTATTTATGTTTACGTGGTGTTGAGGATCGAACCCGGGCCGCGCAAGTGCCAGCTGAGCCACAACCCCCGCCCTGTTTTTTATTTTTAATTTTCTTTTTTTCCATGCTGAGGATCAAACCTAGGGCCTTATGCATGCTAAGCAAGCAAGTCACCACTGAGTGAAATCCCCAGCCCTGGGTGAAGATTTTTGTTGTTGTTTTTTGTTTTAGTTGTAGATGAACACACAGTATTTTTATTTATTTTTTATGTAGTGCTGAGGATCGAACCTAGTGCCTCGCACGTGTGAGGCAAGTGCTTTAGCACTGAGCTACAGCCCAGCCCCTGGTTGGAGCATTTTTTTTTTTTTTTTTTTTTTTTTTTTTTTTTTTGTGGTACCAGGGATTGAACTCAGGGGCACTCGACCACTGGGTCACATCCCCAGCCCTTTTTTGTATTTTTATTTAGAGACAGGGTCTCACTGAATTGCTAAGTGCCTTGCCATTGCTGAGGCTGGCTGTGAACTTGCAATCCTCCTGCCCCAGCCTCCCAAAGTGCTGGGATTACAGGCATGCGCCACTGAGCCCAGCTAACCTCTGTCTTTTTGTTGGTGAATTTAGACCATTCATGTTTAAAGTGATTATTGACACTGTTTGACCAATACCTATCATATCCATACTGTTTTTTATTCATTGCCCTTGTTCTTTGTTCCTATTTTATCTTCCATACTTTTCCTGCCCTTTGTGGTTTAATTGAACATTTTATTTGAAATTGAACATTTCTCCTCCTTTCTCAGCATATCCAGTTATATTTCTTCTTCTTTTTTTAATCTTTGTGTGTGTGTGTGGTGCTGAAGATTGAATGCAGGGCCTTATGTGTGCTAGGCAAATGCTATACCACAGAGTCATATCCCCTTCCCCCCCTTTTTCTTAAGATCAGTAATTCCTAATTGTTTATTCTCCTCTTATGAAAAGACACTTGGAACAAATAGACATAAAAAATGGTATACCTCATACTTAGCAATGGACAAATATACATTTACTTGTTATTCCCCACAGGAATACACTAAGGAAATTTTTAGAAGCACAGTCATTCTACTCCCTCCTGCCTTCTTTTTCTTCTTCATTTTTTTTTTAAGGTCGTCTTTGCATTCTCCATAATTTTTAATAATGGATTTTTAAAAATACCTTTATTTTATTTGTTTATTTTTATGTGGTGCTGAGGATCAAACTCAGTGCCTCACATGTGCTAGGCAAGTGCTCTACCACTGAGCTACAGCCCCAGCCCCTTAATAATGGATTCTTTTTTATTTTTTATTTTTGGTACCGAGAATTGAACTCAGGGGCACTTGACCACTGGGCCACATCCCCAGCACTTTTTTGTATATTTATTTATTTATTTATATTTATTTATTTGTTTTAGTTGTACACAATGCCTTTATTTTTACATGGTGCTCAGGATGGAACCCGGGCCACGCACGTGCTAGAGGACCGCTCTACCGCTGAGCCACAACCCCAGTCCCTGTATTTTTTTTTAGAGACAGGGTCTCACTGAGTTGCTAAGTGCCTCGCCATTGCTGAGGCTAGCTTTGAACTCCTGATCCTCCTGCCTCAGCCTCCCAAGTGCTGGGATTACAGGCGTGCGCCACTGGGCCCAGCTTGGATTCTTAAAATTTAAGTCTACTCAGGGGGGTGGGGTTGTGGCTCAGTAGTAGAGAGCTAGCCTAGCACATGTGAGGCCCTGGTTTCGATCCTCAGCACCACGTAAAAATAAGTAAATAAAATAAAGGTGTTGTGTCCGACTACAACTAAAAAATAAATATTAAAAAAAAAAAAAAAAAAAAGTCTACTCAGGGACCAAGACATCTAAATCAACAAGTTAAAAAAAAAAAAAATCCTTGTGTGTGTATACACATTGTATAATGATGTTGCCCAGAAACTTCAACTAATGATTATCCTTACAAGTTTTTCATTTCTTATAATTTGCATGAATAGAGTCTATTATGTTCAGATCTGCATGGCAAATAAAACAAAGCTGAATGCAATGGATGCATATATTTACACTTTCCTGTCCTAAGAGTAAACATTAAATATGAGGTTTATTTAATATACACTGCACAATGCCGGATGCTGTGGCACATGCCTGTGATCCCAGTGGCTCAGAGGCTGAGGCAGTAGGATTGTGAGTTCAAAGCCAGCCTCAGGAATGGTGAGGTGCTGAGCAACTCAGTGAGACCCTGACTCTAATGAAAATACAAAATGGGGCTGGTGATGTGGCTCAGTGGTTGAGTGCCCCCAATTTCAGTCCCCGGTACCAAAAAAAAAAAAAAAAATATATATATGTATGTGTATATGTACACATACATACACACACACTGCACAACAAAATTCTGATTTCCAATACCTCAGAGGTAATATAGAAGGTAGACAAATATAAAACTACGTGTGATCCAATTTACTTTGCCTGTCTGGCTCAGTTTTCTTATCTTTTTTAATACCCTAGAGTTAATATACATTTACAACTAATCCACGTCTACTTTCAAATAATACTATGCTGCTTTATGGTCAGTGGAAGTAACTAATAATAACAAAATATTCCTGCTTTTCTCCTACTATCACTTGTATTGTTGTTGTCACAGGTTTCACTTATACATAAGCATATAAAATTGAAGACATTATTTTGAACTAATTGCTATCTGCTATATCAATTAAGAATAAGAAAGAGTCAGGCTTGGTGGTTCACACCTGTAATTCCAGCTACTTGGGAGGGGATGGTGAGTTGGAGCCCAGTCTGGCATCATAGTGAGACCCTGGAAAAAGACAGAAAGAAATAGAAGAATAAGAATAATAATATTTTTTTTAATCATACCTTCACTTATTCTCTCCTGTGTTCTTCCTTTCTTTATGTGGATCTGAGTTTCTGATCTGTATCATCATCTTTTTTTTTTTTAATATTTATTTATTTGCTTTTAGTTGTACACAGTGCATTTTATTTTTACGTGGTGCTGAGGATCGAACCCGGGCCATGCACGTGCTAGATGAGCGCTCTACTGCTGAGCCACAACCCCAGCCCCTGTATCATCATCTTTCTCTGAAGAACTTCTTTTTTTTATTATATTTATTTAATTTATTTATTTTAGTTGTACACAATGCCTTTTTTCTTACGTGGTGCTGAGGATCGAACCCGGGCCGTGCACGTGCTAGACGAGCACTCTACCGCTGAGCCATGACCCCCAGCCAAGAACTTCTTTTTTTATTTTTTTGGTACCGGGGATTGAACTCAGGGGCACTCGACCACTGGGCTACATCCCCGGCCCTTTTTGTATTTTTTTTTTTTTTTTTGTGGTACCAGGGATTGAACTCAGGGGCACTTGACCACTGGGCCACATCCCCAGCCCTTTTTTGTATTTTATTAGAGACAGGGTCTCACTGAGTTGCTAAGTGCCTCGCCATTGCTGAGGCTGGCTTTGAACTCGCGATCCTCCTGCCTCGGCCTCCCAAGTGCTGGGATTACAGGCGTGCGCCACCGTGCCCGGCTGAAGAACTTCTTTTAATATTTCTTGAAAAGCAGGTCTACAGGCAACACGTTTGTTCATCTTTTGCTCATAGAGGAAAGGTGTTTTTATTTTAATTTAATTTAATTTTTGTTTTTGTTTCTGTTTTGGGACCAGGGACTAAGCCACATCCCCAACCCTTTTCTGTATTTTATTTAGAGACAGGTTCTCACTGAGTTGCTTAGTGCCCTGCTAAGTTGCTGAGGCTGGTTTTGAACTCATGATCCTTGTGCCTCAGCCTTCAAGCCACTGGGAGTACAGGTGTGCACCACTAAGCCTGGCTCAAATGTAATTTTTTTTTTTTTTTTTTTTTTTGGTACTGGGTATTGAACTCAGGGGCACTCGACCACTGGATCACATCCCCAGCCCTTTTTTTGTATTTTATTAGAGACAGGGTCTCACTGAGTTACTAAGTGCCTCGCCATTGCTGAGGCTGGCTTTGAACTCGCGATCCTCCTGCCTCAGCCTCCCAAAGTGCTGGGATTACAGGCGTGCGCCACCGCGCCCGGCTTTTTATTTTTTTTTTAGTTGTTGATGGACCTTTATTTTATTTATTTGTATGTGGTGCTGAGAATCGAACCCAGTGCCTCACACATGCTAGGCAAGAGCTTTACCACTGAACCACAACCCCAGCCCCTGTAATTCTTATCTTTGGTCCTCAATAGGTAAGATGCTATTTTCCTCTGGCTTTTTTTTTTTTTTTTTTTTTTTTTTTTTTTTTGTGGTACCAGGGATTGAACTCAGGGACACTCGTCCACATCCCCAGCCCTTTTTTGTATTTTATTTAGAGACAGGGTCTCACTGAGTTGCTAAGTGCCTCGCCACTGCTGAGGCTGGCTTTGAACTTGTGATCCTCCTGCCTCAGCCTCCCAAAGTGCTGGGATTACAGGTGTGTGCCACCATGCCCGGCTTCCTCTGGCTTCTTTTAAAACATCTTTTCAAAAAATCTTTGATTTGAGCCGGGCGCGGTGGCTCACGCCTGTAATCCCAGCACTTTGGGAGGCTGGGGCAGGAGGATCGCGAGTTCAAAGCCAGCCTCAGCAGTGGCGAGGCACTTAGCAACTCAGTGAGACCCTGCCTCTAAATAAAATACAAAAAAGGGCTGGGGATGTGACCCAGTGGACGAGTGCCCCTGAGTTCAATCCCTGGTACCACAAAAAAAAAAAAAAAAAAATCTTTGATTTTCTGTAGCTTTAATATAAAATGTCTCAATATGGGCAGGCTGGCTTTCTTATTTTTTCCTTTTTTCCTGCTTGATGTCATTTGAACTTCTCAATCTGCTGTTTGATATCTGACATTAATTTGGAGAAATTTTCACCATTATTATTTCAAGTATTGCTTCTGTTCCCTTCTCTCTTTCTGACATCCCTACTACATGAATGTTAGACTTTTTGTGGTTGTCCCACAATTTGGGGGCATTCTGATCTTTATTTTTTAGACTTTTTGTCTCCTAAATTTTCAGTTTTGAAAGTTTCAAACTTGAGTTTTCTTTCCTCAGAAATGTCCACTCTACTAATAAGCCCATTAAAAGTCCTCTATATTATTTATTTGTTTAATGTTGATAGAATTACATCAAGGGCTTCTGTATGCTAGGCAAGCACTCTACCACTGAGCTACATCCCCAGTCCTTTATTTCTTATTTCAAGACTGGATCTTGCAAAATTGCTGAGACTGGCCGAGAACTCGTGATCCTCCTGCCTTCACCTCCTGAGTTGTGACACCATACCTGGCTCAAGAAGTCACTTTTGAATTGCAACCACAGGCATGGTAAGGGCCTATTGTCTCAGGTTGGTGCTTCTGGAACCTCCCAAAGTTCCTATAACTCAAACAGTTCCTCATTAGTTCAGCAGCCATCTAAAACTATGTATTAACAAACCATACGCTTCCTGCCACTTGCATTTAAGCACACAGGTTACTTAAAAACTATGTTAGTCTCTATTCTGTGTTCTGTGGCATTACTGGTGAGTTACTAAGTTTTAGCAAGCCTCTATATTTTAGGATTAACAATAAGGAGTTAATGCTGCCAAATTATGGTCAGTTCAATATGGAGTTAGTGCTGCTACATTATGGTTAGTTCTTAGACTTTTGGCGAGCCTATGCCCCTGGAATGTGAACTTTACCAGTGCTTCTGGGTACCCCCTGCCATAGGTAGATCAGGATGGCTAGAGTGGACTCAATTGGGTAATTTGAGATTCTGTGTATCCATCTGCCCGTCCATCTCTTCAATTTTGGGGGCAGCAGTTTATCCCAGGACCTCGCTTCTCTGACAGATCTAAGAGTTTTTTATTTTTTCAGTTTGTTTGGTTTTTTTTACTTGTTAGGATGGAGCAGCAATTTCGAAGCTTCTCACATGCTGGCTAGGAGACTGGAAATCTGGCCTAACATTGTTTAAAGAAATATTTATTTATTTATTTTAGTTGTATACAATGCAATGCATTTATGTTTACGTGGTGCTGAGGATCGAACCCGGGCCGTGCCCGTGCTAGGCGAGCGCTCTGCCGCTGAGCCACAACCCCAGCCCCTGGCCTAACATTTTTTATTTGGATGGCAGACAGTGTGAATTTTATATTACAGAACTAGAAGTTTTGTATTCCTTTAGATAGATGTTTTAAATCTTCGTTCCGTGCTATAATTTGGATCTTTAATGCTCTCTGAAGGCCCATGTGTTAAATGCTTGGTCCCTAGCTTAGCTATTAGGAAGTGGTGGAACCTTTGAGAGGGGGTCTTGTTGGAGGTCCTTAAGTTATTGGGGGTGTGCCTAATACCAGAGATAGTAGGACCCTGGCCCCTTCCTCCTTCTCCTTTGCTCCCAGGCTGGCGATGTTTGTGTCCCACCATGCACTTCCTCCATGATGTGCTGTCACAGGCCCAAAACAGTGGAGCCACTGGATTTTGGACTCAAACCTTCAAAACTGTGAGCCAGAATAAGTTCATTATCACTATTTTGTCACAGTGATGGAAAGCTGACTAACATATTCTGGCACATGAAGTTACTTTAAGAAACTATTTTTCTTGCCGGACTCGGTGGTGCAAGCCTGTAATCCCAGCACTTGGGAGGCTGAGGCAGGAGAATTGCGGGTTCAAAGCCAGCCTCAGCAATGGCAAGGCACTTAGCAACTCAGTGACACCCTGTCTCTAATAAAAAATACGAAAAGGGTTTGGGGATATGGCCCACACTCAGAGTGCCCCTGAGTTCAATCCCTGATACCAAAAAAATTTTTTTTCTTCCAAGACTTGTGTTTAAGCTTTAGGCAGGTCCAGAATAGCCTTTTTTCATTTTCTTTTCTTTCTTTTTTTTTTTAAAGCCTTTCATCTTGGCCTCACGACTGAGACATTAGAAGGGCTCTCCTGTCTGGCTGTTGGAGATATCAATTGTTCTTGGCCCTGTGTGAGCTCCAAGGATTATTCTTTCTAATCTTTTCGTGTGATTATTCTTGCTCTCAGGTCAGGTCATTTCCTCATAAGCAGTAAGATCAGTACTCAGCTGATACCCTGAGGAAAACTTCTTGTAAATGTCTGGAGCTTCCTTTCTTTTTCACTGTCTCTCTTACTGATATTCTGTCCCGTGACTTCTCTGTCACTTGGTCCCCCTGAACTCTGTCTCCTCAACTCAGGGAGACATCCAGACTCTAGAGGTACTCCTCTGCCTGACCAAAATCTCTCTAGGAAGTCATCTGGGGAATCTCGAGACTCACCTCATTTGATTCTTTTGGGATCACAGCTTGTTCTGTTGTTGTCCAATACTTAATGTTTTAGTTGCATAAAGCAGAAAGAGAAATCTAGGCCCTGTTAATCCAGGACCAGGAGCAAAAGTCATGGGTTTTTGTTTTGTTTTCACCTTTCCAAGGTTAATGTTCAAATGTATGGTAGAGCTGAGAGCCCCTACAGCCTAGTTATTTTTCAGAGGTTTAAGCATTGTTGCTATGCCCCCTCCCCCTCCCCACTCCCCACCTCCTCTCACCTCCCACCTCCCCTTACCCTCCCAACTGTGCTTCTCCTGTCACCTCTGAAATCACTACTGTGCTTCTCCTGTCACCTCTGAAATCACTCAGGTCAACTCTCCCTGCTTCTGATCTGAAGCTAGGAGAAATGACATGTGTTCTAGTATTTGGTAGTCATTAAGACTCTCTTAGTTTCCAGGCCTGGGTGTCTATGTCAGAGAGACAGCAAACATCCTGAATCATGAGATCAGCAAATAGAGGAAAGAAAACTGGGTTTAGGAGATTGTTATTTGAGAATTATAAGGGCTGTAAGGCAAGGTGACAGGCAGGACATTATAGTACAGAAAGAGATATTCTTTTACTAATTGTGGCAAAAATGTGTTGCCGCCTGAAGCGCTTGGAGCAACGGAGCCGCAGGAAAAACTTCAGAAGCAAACTGGAGACAAACAGCTTTTTATTCTGATAACTTTTCTCTCTGGTTCTAACAACGACTAACTCACGCCAAACACACCACTAAAAAATGGCGCTGACCCGATCAGCAATTTCGGCCAAGTCACTCGAGATCCTGCAACAAGTCCCGTGAGACTACGGGAGGAGACAATGCCCAAATCTCCACCGCTCATAGTCAACCGCAATTCAAGTCAATCCCCAAACAGGGCTCCTGCATTTCCCCCTTTTGTTTTAAAAGAGGTAATGCTCTAGGACGTCTATGTGCAACCAACATTCTTACCCGTCATCGGATAATCAAGGCTGTGCCCTTGACTCCTGTCTTAGGTTGATATGTCGGCCACATGAGACTGTCCCGTGCGACTGTGCCTGTCTTAGGTTGTCCCCCTCTGGGGATCTTACCCGTCATTGGCTAACCAGCCATCCAATGGAGCCCTTTAGGATCGACTATGTATGATGACTAACAGCCATCCAATTGTGAGGAGATGTTGCGGCTTTAAGGGGACAAGCCTTTTGGTGATGAGCCAAATTGCATAGCATATCAAATTGTTTAAACAAATCAGCTGCCCTAAGTTCCATCAAGTAACACACTGAATTCTCTAGACAAATACCCGCAAGGCATTGTCCCGTAAAGTCCCAAACAATGAAAGATCAAAATGTCCATTTGTTGTAACATGTTGATGTAGGAGGCCCCATGCATGTAGAGCAGAGGCCACACTGTTGGTGAGGTTGTTTGATGTTTGAGCACCAGGGATGCTTGCGGCGGCCGCGATCCCTGCAGCTGTAGCAGCAGATGTCTTTTTTATGTTTAGACAATGCCACCGGCAAATCTTCAGGGCCCGCTACCTAGAAACTCAAGCATCAATTATTAAAGGAAAGGCAGTGCTATTGCAGCACTGAGTCAAGAGGCGAGTTGTCAAACTACAAAATAGAATAATTAGATTAGAAAATTAAAGTTGATTTTTGTTCACACACATCGCTGGTTGAGCTTCTACAAACATAAGTTGGAAAAATATCATATTTAGAACAAAACAAAGAAAGACTGAGGGTAATTACTGCATTAAAGATAGATTAAAGAAAAGGTAAAGGCACTTTAAAGAACTAATTTGTTAGCTGGAACCCTTGAGTCTCTGTATACAGAGCAATCTTTTACCTGTTGAGATAATTGAAATTAATGAGCTATTAAACAAATGAAGTTAATAACAAATAAACAATCTTAAGTCAAAACACCAAAATATCAGGTTATATAGCACTAGTCATATTGTTTGCTAAAGAGAAGTCCCAGGGACACCTATAAATCAAAATTGAAAGTACCTTCATTTATAAAATTATTTACCTAAATTGAATACTCTTAACCTAAAATGAATTAAAGTTATTTGGATCCATATATATATATATATTTTCTTTTTCATAAGCGCTTTGTTCTTTGTGACGTCACACTGAACAGACGAACAAACATACAAACATATATTTGTGACGTCACATTAACATGAAATGTAGACAAATGTACAGACATAAAGACATGTATAAAAAGAAAAAAAAAAAATACAATTGTGTGCACACTAAAGAGAGATTTCCTTGTCCCGGCCGGGAGGAATGACACTTAAGTTGTGAAATATTTTGAAGGACTCTTTTGAGGGAATCATTCTGTACCTTCATCTTGGTCCTCTTGATTTTGTACCTTTTTTATTAATCTTGATTCTTCAACAACTTCATCTTGATCATTTTGATGTGGTACCTGTTTTATTAATCTAGATGGTATCCATATTGGAGAGGATTCATCTTTTGGAAAAACACAAACAGATCCTCTTCCCCAAATTAATACTGGATCTGGACCCTTCCATGTACCTGAAAGAACATCCTTCCAGTAAACCAAAGGTTTATGTTGTTGGTGTGGATTCCAATGTCTGTCTCCAGCAGAATAACCATTAGAGTCTAAAGTTAAAAAATTTAAGGTAAACAGGGCAACTGCCAATCTGTCCTTAGGACTTTTCCAATTTCCTTCTTTTTGTTTTAATAACATAATTTTCAGTGTTCGGTTTGCTCTTTCAATAATGCCCTGACCCTGAGGATTGTATGGGATGCCTGTTTTATGGGATATATTGAATTTTGCGCAAAACTGTTTGAAAGATGAGGACGTATATGCGGGGCCATTATCTGTTTTAAGCATTTTGGGGATGCCCAATGCAGCAAAAGCTTGCAAACAATGAGATGTAACATCTTTAACTTTTTCTCCAGAATGTAAGGAAGCAAAAATCATGCCTGAGCATGTATCTATGGTCACATGAATAAATCACAATTTTCCAAAACTTGGCTCATGAGTAACATCCATCTGCCACAAATGATTGGGCATTAATCCTCTAGGGTTAACGCCGAAATGAGGATTGGGCAAATGTGTCATACAAGATTTACAATCTTTTTTTTTTTTTTTTTTTGTGGTACCGGGGATTGAACTCAGGGGCACTCGACCACTGGGCCACATCCCCAGCCCTTTTTTTGTATTTTATTAGAGACAGGGTCTCACTGAGTTGCTAAGTGCCTCCCCATTGCTGAGGCTGGCTTTGAACTCGCGATCCTCCTGCCTCAGCCTCCCAAAGTGCTGGGATTACAGGCGTGCGCCACCGCGCCCGGCAAGATTTACAATCTTTTACAATTGTTCTGGCTTGCTCCTTTGTGATTTTAAACCTACGTTGCAAGGTGGTGCTGTTGACATGAAACTGGGAGTGAAATAAAGTAGCTTGTTGGAGCACTGAAAGTATAAATATTGTTTTTGTAAGTTCATCAGCCTTTTGATTACCTTCATGGAGGGGACCAGGCAAATTAGTATGTGCCCTAATATGGCCTACGAATAGAGGTTCTTTTCTTGCCCACAAAAGTTTTTGTATTTGATAAAACAATTTAAAGGCTGGAGTATGAGGTGCTATTGGTCCTGCTAACTCTAATTTTGGAACGGCTTGTACAATATAATGGCTATCTGAAAAAATGTTTACGGGCTGGTCTCTAAAATTTTCCAGAGCTCTTACCACAGCTTCCAATTCCACTAGTTGAGCTGATTTGTGTGCAGTTATGTAAGTCATATTTTCTTTTTTAGTGACTACTGTAGCAGTACCATTTGAGAAACCATCTGTAAATACATTAAATGCCTTAGGAATAGGTTGATTTTTTTATTACCTGTGGAAATATAATAGGATGATTAATACAAAAAGATAATATAGGGGACTTAGGAAGATGATTATCAAAATTTGCAGAAGTAGAGCATTTAGCTATAGCCCAATCATTATCATTGAAGCATAAGTATTCAATCTGTGATGATGAATAGGGAGTAATAATAGTAGCAGGGTGAATGCCAAATATTTTAGTAGAAGTCTTAAGTCCTTGAAGAATAAGTTTAGCCACCATGGAGGTATAAGATTCAATTGTACTTTTAGGAGAGACGGGCAAATGTATCCATAATAAAGGCCCTTGTTGCCAAAATACTCCTGTGGGTGTATATTTTGAAGAAATAATAATCAACATCAGCGGTTGAGTTAAATCAAATCTATCACAATGAGCTCCTTTGATGGCTTTTTCTACTAACTTTAAAGCTTTCCTAGCATCAAGAGTCAATGTTCGCGGTGAAGATGGATCAGGGTCTCCACGAAGGATGTCAAATAAAGGTTTTAGTTGGCCAGTAGTGAGATTTAGTGTAGGGCGAAGCCAATTAATGTCTCCCAGTAGTTTTTGGAAATCATTGAGGGTGGTCAAATGTTCTTTATTTATTAGAATTTTTGGGGGTCTAACAAAAGTATCCATGATTTTAAATCCTAAATATAATATGGGAGATCTGGTTTGAACTTTTTCTTCTGCTATATATAATCCATATTTTTAAAAATTTTCTACCACATCACTGAATATATTAAATAAGATTTTTTGATTAGGGTGGGCCAATAAAATATCATCCATGTAATGTAGACACATGAGGTTTGGATATTTATTTTTAATGGGTTGGATGGCCTTGTCCACATATATTTGGCATATGGTGGGGCTATTAGCCATTCCCTGTGGTAAAACCTTCCATTGATATCTCTGATCAGGGCCATTATTGTTCATAGAAGGAACGGAAAAAGCAAACCTGGGGGCATCCAGAGGATGTAGGGGAATAGAAAAGAAGCAATCCTTTATATCAAGAGTAATAAGATGGAAATTTTTTGGAATAGCTACGGGAATAGGAAGTCCAGGTTGAGTAGGGCCCATAACTTGCATGGTTTTATTGATTTGTCTAAGATCATGTAACAATCGCCATTTTCCTGACTTTTTCTTGATCACAAATATGGGGGAATTCCAGGGAGAGGTGGAAGGTTCTATATGACCTGCTTCTAATTGTTCCTGAACTAGTAGGTGGGCCGCTTGTAATTTCTCTTTAGATAGGGGCCACTGAGGGACCCACACTGGCTTATCAGAAAGCCATGGTATTTTCAAAATTTATTTTCTCAGTGGCCCCCCAAAAAAATATTTTTTTTGTCCTTTATGATATGATTACTTTTAGGGTTAAGATTACTCTGTAATGAGTTTTTGATAATGTGTTCTTTTAGGGTTAAGATTACCCTGTAGGTTTTCACATTTAAATATCTGCAGGCTTGGTTGCAAGGTGTACTCCCATTTGTTGCAAAATATCTCTTCCCCATAAAGTAACCGGTAGATTAGGTAAAACATAAGGCTGAAATGTTCCTTTATGGCCTTCATCATCCTCCCATTTTAAAATTACTGCACTTTTATCTGGGAGGTTATTATATCCCAAGCCTCTTAAACTGGTTGAAGCTTTTTGCAGAGGCCAGTGCTTGGGCCATTGGAGTAAATTAATAATGGAAGAGTCAGCTCCAGTATCTATTAATCCCTCCATTTCTATTCCTTGGATTTTTATTTTACACATAGGCCTCCTTGAACAGTCTCGAACCCAGCAAGCCATGGGACTTGAGTCAGTGGAACAAAATCCTCTATTGTTCCCTTCTTGAGGCATACCCATTTTAAATGAATTATGTAAATTGGGAAGGAGAAGCAACTGAGCAATTCTATCTCCTTGATTAACAGAAGTTATACTTTGGGGTGAGCTAAGCATTATTTTTATTTCCCCTTTGTAGTCTGAGTTTATTACACCTGGGGTCACTTGCAAACCTAATAAGCTTTTAGGACTATGCCCGATAATAAGTCCTACAGTCCCTGAGGGAAGAGGTTCCCTGACTCCTGTGGGAATCAGTTGAACCCCCATTTCAGGTGTTAACACTATTAACACCTGGAACAGAGGTCTAATCCTGCATTTCCTCTTGTTCCTCTGGCGAGGGAGTGGATGGGTAGTAGGGATTGTGTCGGGGAAGCATCTGAGTGGATGCTTGAGGATACTCCTTCTGCAATGCCCCGTACATTTGTGGGCCCCGGGGTATTGGGCCCCGTGCCCCATTTTTTGAATTCCTGAACAAAGGATTTCCATGGATGTCAAATTTTGAATGGCATTTATTGGCCCAATGATTTCCCTTTTTACACCTGGGGCACGGTATGAGCTTGGTCTTATTTCTCTTTTGGGATTTTGCCTAGAATTGCCTGATTGATTATGATAATTTTGCCTGGAATATCCTGATTGATTATAATATCTACGTTTAGCCTTTGTGAAATTTCGAGAGGAAGCACCTCTCATTGAGGCTGCAATCACATTTCCTGTGACAAAGTCATCATTTATATCTTTACATAGTTGTATATATACGGAAAGATCCTTTTTAGTTCTCCATGGCCTGATGGCTGCTTGGCACCATTTATTTGCATTTTCATAAGCTAATTGAACAACTAATGGCATAGCTTGGTCAACATCTGCAAACACACTACCTGCAGTTCTCAAAAGTCGATCAGCAAAGTCAGCATACGGCTCATTAGGTCCTTGAATCACTTTTGACAAGCTACCTTGTAGATCCCCAGGTCCTTGTACAGTTTTCCATGCCTCTAAGGCAGCTGTGTTTATCTGAGTATATACATCTGGGTCATAATATGTTTGAGCCTGTAAGTCTGCGAATTGCCCTTCTCCTGTGAGCATGTCTATATTATAGTTTTCAAACCCTGCAGCCGCGTTTCTTTTAGCCGTTTCCATACAAAGTTCTTGGAATTGCGATCGCCAAACCAAGAATTGCCCCCCACTTAATGTTGCTTTACATAGACTTTTCCAGTCTGAGGGGGTTAAGCTAAAGGTGTTAAGGGACTCCAGCATACTCAACGTGAAAGGAGCTTGGGGCCCATAAGTCATTACTGCCTCTTTGAGATTTTTTATTGTTTTGAAATCTACTGACTGATGGACACTCTGTCCATTTTTCTTTTCAAATGCTGGCGGTTCCCAATGCATCTGTGAGTTGTCCTCGAGAGCGCATAAGCGATCAGAAAGACTTTTTATTTCTGTTTCTAGGGTATGCAAATGCCTAGTAATACCCTTCATATTTTCTGTAATGGATTCCACCCATGGGGGAGTAGAGGACGCAAGTGGTTCCTCTGCCTGACCGTCCTTTTTCTTGGTCTTTTTTAGTTTCTTTTTCCTCATTTTCTCAGGATCACTTTTACTAGATTCCTCACCACTGCTAATTTCACTGACAGCAATATCCTGAGGCCCAGGTTCCAGTGAGAGCAAGTATCCTTCAGCTTTTACCAATAACTCCCGAATAGCTTTAATAGCTTGGATTTTTGTCATTTTTGGGTCTCTTCCAATACTCTCTTTACTGGTCTTAGTTGGCCCAGTGGAATCTACACTTTTTTGATCACTTTCACTTTTGTCTATATCCTCCTCACTGAGAACAGAATCAGGTATATCAAGGAGTCTTTGCATAGCCTCTATCAATTGGGATTCAGTTATATTCGAACCCATCTTTAGAGACCTTTCAGTTCTTACCTGTCCGCTCCGAAGTTCCCCGTACGGGCCGCCACCTGTTGCCGCCTGAAGCGCTTGGAGCAACGGAGCCGCGGGAAAAACTTCAGAAGCAAACTGGAGACAAACAGGTTTTTATTCTGATAACTTTTCTCTCTGGTTCTAACAACGACTAACTCACGCCAAACACACCACTAAAAAATGGCGCTGACCCGATCAGCAATTTCGGCCAAATCACTCGAGATCCCGCAACAAGTCCCGTGAGACTACGGGAGGAGACAATTCCCCAAATCTCCACGGCTCATAGTCAACCGCAATTCAAGTCAATCCCCAAACAGGGCTCCTGCAAAAATGTAAACTAAATTAAATAAAAAACAAATCAATAAATAAACCTGCTATCAGCAGTGCAAATTGGCGATAATGGCAGCTCTGAGTCATTTCCCAGCAGTCCTCTCAGGGACCTGAGTAGTGACGTTTGTTGAGTTTGCCATGCAATCTCACACACATCAGCTCCTTTGTGTGTGTGGTTTTTTTTTTTTTGTTTTGTTTTTTTTGTTGTTTTTTTCCTGGTACTGGGGATTGATCCCAGGGGTGCTTTACCACTAAGCCACATCCCCAGCCCTTAACAAAAAAAATTTTTTTTTTTTTTTTTTTTTCTTTTTTAAGGCAGGGTCTCACTAAGTTGCTGGGGCTGGCTTTGAACATGTGTTCTTCCTGCTTCAGCTTCGTGAGCCCCTAGGACTACAAGCATGAGCCACCACATCTGACCTTGCAGAGCTTCCTAATGCTCGGAGGCAGGTATTATCTCTATTTAAACACATGGAGAACTGGATTTGAGAGGCTCCAGAACTGGTGAAAGTCACACAGATAGTTTTAGAAAGATAAAGGGTCTGATTTCAAAGTCTATGCCCTTTCCTTCTGCCTCTGGCAATAGTTGTTCCCACAGATAGTCCCCAATGTGCATTTTGTTTTTGTGGGTGTTGGGGATACAACCCAGGGCTTCTCATGTACCTGCTAGGCAGGTGCTCTACCACTGAGCTATATCCCCAGCCTAACACTTAACATTTCATTCTCTTTCACCAGGTATGTTTTTTTGTTTGTTTGTTTGTTTTTTCTTTTTTTTTTTTTTTTGGTACCGGGGATTGAACTCAGGGGCACTTGACCACTGGGCCACATCCCCAGCCCTTTTTTGTATTTTATTAGAAGCAGGGTCTCACTGAGTTACTAAGTGCCTCACCATTGTTGAGGCTGGCTTTGAACTCGCGATCTTCCTGCCTCAGCCTCCCAAAGTGCTGGGATTACAGGCGTGCGCCACCGCGCCTGGCCTCACCAGGTATGTTATACTTTAATAAAATTTTTCTTTAAAAAAGATATACTGGGGGTGTAGCACAATGGCAGATTATCTGTCTAGTATGCATGAAGCCCTGGTTTCATCCCCAATACTACAAAAATGAAAAAATCATTAAGTGTAGCTTAATGAATTTGCACAAAGTAATACACCTGTCTAACCAGCACCCAGATCAAAAAAACAATATAGGTTCCCTAGAATCTCCTCACAAATGGCCCTCTCTTGACTTTGGAGCTCTGGCACAGAGGTGCAAAGTGGAACCTAAAGCTCAGGGTTCTGGGGGTCTATGCAGGCTTCTAAGATACAAAAATCTCTTAAAATTATAGGTGAACATTTTCCTGAGGAGAGGAGGTAGTGCCTTCGTCAGACTCTTTAGAAGGGAAGGAGAATCAAAGCTGCAGACTCTTTAAAAGGGAAGGAGAATCAAAGCTGCAACTAAAGACTGTCTAATGGGGAATCCATTCATTCATCATATCAAATTCATAATACAGAGCCAGGCACGTGGCACACGTCTGTAATCCCAGCACTTTGGGAGGCTGAAGCAGGAAGATTGCGAGTTCAAAGCCAGCCTCAGCAATGGCGAGGCACTTAGCAACTCAGTGAGACCCTATCTCTAAATAAAATACAAAAAAAGGGCTGGGGATGTGGCCCAGTGGTGGAGTGCCCCTGAGTTCAATCCCTGCTACCAAAAAAAAAAAAAAAAAAAAAAAAAAAAAAAAAAGAAAATTCATAATACAGTAACAATGGCTAGCCTTTGAGAACTTAATGTGCCAGGTGCTATGTTGGGCACTTGATGTTTACTATCTGACCCTCTGAAGTGTAAATATCATCATTTCCATTTTGCAGATATGAGAACTGAGTCTCAGAATGAAGTGACTTGCCCAATGACAGACATTAATTATGAAAGTATTTGCAAAAGCTAGTATTCAACATCAGGTTTGCCACACCAAACCCTGTGCTTTTGCCGCTAGACCAGGATGGCTTTTGTAGTTATCAAGTTGCTTAACTTCTGCTCCAAACAAGCCAAGCTTGAAATACCAGGGTGAACAGGAAATGAAAGAGTGAAGTCAAAAGCCTAGGACATTTTTTTTTTTTTTTAAACAATTCCCTTCTAACCAATAAAAACTCATTGCAAGGTGAAAGTACTGTCTTTTAAAAAACGCACTTTGCCTTCTAGAGGTGTGGCCTCTTTGTAGGTTTTCTCAAGTAGGAGTTATTATCTAACCACAAACCAACTGTCTGTCATTACACTGCACTTTAGAGCATGACTATGATTGGCTGGACAGAAAAGCAACATTTGAATTTAAAGGGGGAAAAAAAAAAAAAAAAACAACAACCAAGGGTTATTTCAGCGAGGAAGCTGTGTTGTCAGAGAAAATTCCAACTGGAGTCAGACATTAAAACCCTGTCCTAGGAGGCTACGGTTGTGGCCTACTGGTAGAGCACTTGCCTAGCATGTATGAGGCACTGGGTTTGATTCTCAGCAACACATATGAATAAATGAATAAAATAAAGGTCCATCAACAACAACAACAACAACAAAATAAAAACCCTAAGGTTCAACCATTATCACTACCTCAGACACTGGTGTTATTACTGTTGATTTCACCAAGAAATCAGCCCCTATTTTAAGTCAGATATATGAAAAGATGCAAAAACCATGTTGAAGGTGCTTTGTAAACTGTAAAGATTATATAAATGCTAGTAACTACAAATATGTAGAGTTTAAGATTCATTTAAAAAATATAATCTTGGGGCTGGGATTGTGGCTCAGCGGTAGAGCGCTCGCCTAGCACGTGGGCGACCCGGGTTCGATCCTCAGCACCACGTACAAATAAAATGCATTGAATAAAACACATTGTGTACAACTAAAGCAAATAAAAAAAACTATTATAAAAAAATATATAATCTGTAGACAGAAAGCAAAAGCTGCCTGTCTATAATGGCTAGACCAGGAGCAGGTGGCAGTGACAGGAGCAGCCACAATTCCTGATGCCTACTTTCCTAATCCTTGGACCAAAAAGTAGGCTGTATCCTCAGGCATACATAATAAAACCTATAAAGAAAAAAAAAAAAAAAAAAAGTGGGCCACAGATGACTTTGTTATAGAAAAGAAACCTCAGGCTCATTATTGATTGAAACATTGCATCCTTAGTACATTTAATACACATCATTGGATCTAGAATGCATACTCAGCTGATATAGAAGGATAAATGAAAAAAGAATTATCTCAAGCAGTACACATTTTTCCTGTATGCAAAGTAAATACAGCAAGTTAGCAAATTTTAGAGAACTTGAAATGCTGAAAGTCCTGTAATCCATATTTTCCTCAGCAAGAACTTCTATTTAAGAGAATATCATTTAGAAGGTAAGCCTGAAACTACACTGCCTCAAGTTTTATCCCTCTATTTTATGCTCATGAATGAAAGCACCATAGCACTACTCACAGAGCCACTAAAGCAGCAATGGAGAATCTTCAGAGTTTTTTGTTGAAACTCACTTTATTAAAAAAAAAAAAAAACTGTCATGAACAATAAATTACAATCATTTCCCCCCTTTTTATAAATTCTTCATAAAATATATTTGACAATTTTAAAAGAAAATTTCAAAAAGTTGCTTTCATTTCTGAAGTGCTGATGACTTATTTTTTGACCATTTTGTCATGCTGGTGAATTATTTTGTAGCTGCTACAATAGTTTGATTGATAACATTTTACAATTAAAAACAACAACAACAAAGAAAAAAAACAGACCAGCAGAAAGAACTATTCTGTGTGCTATTTATCTGACACTTAATACTTACTTCATCATAATGACAAAGTATCCCTTAGCACCAAAAATCTACAGGAACCCCATCTTTCTAAGTGACGACTAGTGCAAAATAACATTCTATGAACTAACTGTACAACCCTATATTTTAACTGGACACAGCTGCCTATAAGCTTATTTTAAAATATTTGGTCTTTTTTCAATTAAGACAAATTTCATAAAACACTATAAACCATGGCAAGAGACTCTATGAGGAATAATTGTTTATTGAGTACCTATTATGGGCAAGGCACTGTGCACAAATTCTCAATTTCATTTTTTCCTCTAGCAAATTTCCAGGAATTGTCAAACATCACTCATCATCTTTTATTTCTTTCTCTTTGCTGGAAAAGGTCTGTGGCTAAAAAGCCATTTTTTAAACTCTCATTTTTATCAATTAACTTTTAGTGCTAAGCACACAGTAGGTACTTAATAAATACCTCTGACTGAAAGAACAAAGAAAGACGAAGAATTTACTACCATTTTGGTTGGTATCATAGGCTATTTTAGAATACAAAGACTTGAGACAGTTCTAGAAGAAACTTCCTGATCACCTCACACCTTTACCCCCAATGAAAGAAAGAATTTTACTTCACAGGTAAAATCTTTCAAAATAAATAATTGGGTTTGGGGATGTAGCTCAGTGGTAAAGCTCTTGCATAACATGCTCGAGGACTTGGGTTAGACCCAGCACCACCAAAAAAAAAAAAAAAAAAAAAATTAACTTTTTTAAATGAGGCAAGAGCACAAAACTATACACTTAGGAAACTGCGGCTCTGAGCAATAGATATTTGAAAAGCAAATGAAGTGCTGGTGTAGCATCACCTATCAATTTGTGGCAGTGCATGTTAATGACAAGACATTATAATGACGCTTTTTCTTACTTCCAATTATTCGATTGCCTTGGTCATATCTGTGTTAAACTACTTTGGTGATGCAGAGGGTCAGTTACCGCAAAGTTCCAGTGTATTTCCACCTCTAATTTCCAAAAGGATTCTTATATGTAATAGCTTAAAGGTGATGTTAAAGGTATGTGACTTTTTTCCATTATTTTAGAGGCATTATTTCAATAAGACCTTTTAGTGCAAATTTGAAACTTCCAGATTAAGTAACACAGTTTAGAATTTTATGTAC
The DNA here is from genome assembly GCA_025594165.1 of Tamias sibiricus. Taxonomy (NCBI): domain Eukaryota; kingdom Metazoa; phylum Chordata; class Mammalia; order Rodentia; family Sciuridae; genus Tamias; species Tamias sibiricus. Next base: position 21,180,691 of record CM046658.1, on the reverse strand, counting down.
TCTAATTTTATGATTGTTTATTTCATTTATCCTCTGAACATGTTAAAAATAGGGAAAATTATATAAATTTTATTTAAAAATTTTTTGTGGAAGTTCAAAAAAGTTTAGAAGGCTTTGCAAACTACTGATAATTTCAAATATCTAATACTATTTGGCTTGACTTTCAGATTCTAGTGCTTTATAGAGATTAACCTAGACACAATGTAGAGTCTATTTAGCCTTCAAGGCTAACGTTCTGTTTTTTTCTTTTAAACTATCTGCATTTGCAGGAAAATAAACTAAAGATAACCATACATTTAAAATTAAACTAACTTCAAGAATAATGGTCTCTTGGTTTTTGACACAGACCATACCAACTGATTGTATAAAATCAATAACTTTTTCTACTTGAAAAGTAGTTGATGCCACAGGATTTTATCCATTTGCCGAACTGTACATGTATTAGTTCCCACCTTAGAAAAAGGTGGCTAATATTTAAGACATCCATCAACACCACCATAAGTGTCTTAACTGAGATAGGAGAAAACAGCATCAGTGCCAAAATGAAAGGAATTCCAGTGATTCAACAAGAGACCATGCCAGGGCAGGCAATATGAGGTTTGGGTTCTTCAACTTTATACTGAGGCTTAGACAACGTCTTCAAACCAAAAATTAATACATCAAGTATTATTATTCATTTATAGCCAAGTTTTCAGAAACAAAAGAATTCTATGTTTAGATTTACATCAGATTGTACATGCTCCAGGGCAGACCTGTCCCAATGCAATGGGTTAATTAGTTAAAGGAATGCTCAGTTACCTAAAGAAGGTATGACTGAATCAATGTCCTTGCTGACCCACTACCATATGATTGCATGACTAATTCAACTCTAAGAGCTACAGGGCACTGGAGAGAGCTCAGATATACTCCAGCAGCGTTGGATTGCTTAATTTCAATGATGTTTTAGACCCTCCAAAATGATGCCTTCAAAAAAAGCTGTATAACATTACAAAAAAAAAAAGAAAAGAAAAAAGAAAACTTAGTAAGATTTCATTAGAGGGAGGGACAGGGGAGGAAGATGAGGGAAGGTTTGTTTATTTTTCATTACTAATTTCATCAGCAAATCTCAAAAACCAAAACCTCTATCAAATAATTTAAACAGAAGTGGCATTTTCTTCAAATGGAATGCAAAATGCACACATTCACATACTTACATATACATAAATATATACATATATGTTTCCTTTACAAAGCTTCAAAGGTTGCATTACCAGCATGCAAACCTCTTTTTCCATGGAAATGTCTAATACTGACAAGGAATGTCTAAAATACTTAAAGACATATTTCCAAAAAACTGGACTCTTCTCTTCTTGGCTCTTAGGGAATTTTCCTGCCAAACTTCTACCAATGATCATTAAAAAAAAAAAAAAAAAAAAAAAAAAGTATACACCCACATTGGTAATACACATTTAAGACATAGTAATGAAATGGCCAGCTCAGATTAAGAAAAATGAGAAGGAAAAAAAAAAAAAAAATCCCACAATAAAATCTAAACCCTTAGAAGGTGGAGTTTAGCTTTTTGTATTCTTTTCAGCCACATAATGTTGCATCACTGTTAAATCAGAAGCAGCATATCATCCAAGATATTTGCAAATAATATGTCACGTTTCCCAGCTGCTATCTTTAAATGCAATTTGTACTAATCTGAGTTCTAGTTCAAAAGCATCTGGACGATCCTGAGGGTTTGCGGCCAGCATTTCCTTAATCAGTTGTTTCATTCGCCCATTCATAGACTTTTTCTTCACAGGAATTAGAAGTTCCATTTTGGGGTTTTCCAAAAGTGCCTCCCCAACTGGTACAATTTCAGTTCCTTGTTTTACATAACTCCCCAAGAGTTCCTTCTTTGTCTCTGTGTCTATGAATGTGATCCTTTCCAGCATGGCCCAGATGATAATCCCCAGAGCAAAGATGTCAGCTTTCGCTGTGTAGTGTCCTTCCCATACTTCAGGAGCCATGTAGAAATCCGTTCCACATGCCGTGGAAAGGAAACACTTGTTTACGCTGACAGGTTCTTCTGGGTTTTGCCCAGAGGCTGAACATACTTTACTTAGACCAAAATCGGCCACTTTCAATGTGGGTTCCAAGTCACTGGTATCCAACCTGCTTTGAGAAATCAGGATGTTGTCCGGCTTCAGATCCCGGTGGATGATCTGGTTTTTATGCAAGAAAGCCAGGGCACTGCTCAGCTGAAGCATGAAGCTGGTGTTAGTTTTCCTATTGGGTTTTCTGGACAACAGATACTCATTCATATCTCCTCCGTCACAAAAATCCATCACAAACCACAAATAATAGGCGCTTCTGGGATCAAAGGCAATTTCTCCTTTTAACGAAGTCTCTACAAGCTATAAAGGGGAAAAATGGATTACAATAATTTTAACAGGTTTTACAACTTAATTACAGAAAAAGAATAATTGATTCCAAAGTTAAATAAGTCTCTAGTTTTTGTTTTTGCAATGCTGGGCATTGAACCCAGGACCTCATGCATGCCAGGTAAGTGCTCTACCACTGGGCTTCACCTCCAGATCTTCAAGTCTCCAGTTTTAAGTGGAAATTCCATGATTATTTATTTATTTTTGTGATACTAGGGATTGAACCCAGGGACAGTCTACCTCTGAGCTACATCCCATCCTTTCTATTTTGAAACATTGTCTGTCTAAGTTGCTCAGGAAGGCCTCAAACTTTTGATCCTCGTGCCTCAAATTCTGGAGTAGCTGGGATTACAGGTGTAAGCCACCTTGCCTGGGTGTTAGGAATATTTTATTTGGTCAGTGCTTTCATATGTATTTTAAACTTGAGTACTTTATGAATTACCACTTTGTTCCTAATGAATACATACCAAATCTCCAAGCCAAGAGGCAAAACTTCATTTTAATCATAGCTTTATTTTGAGAAGTGTCCAATTGGCCTACATTTTCTGCATGTGTTGATGGAGTTGAACTTTACCCACCACCTAGTTCCATCATTTTATGAAAAGACCATAGTGCTTTAAAAACCTTTGTTGTATGGTGTCCTTTTCAGACCTATGGGCTTAAGAAAAAATATGAAAAGAGTTGTTGAGGAATGAATAAGTTGACAACTTTCCATTTAAATCTACTCGTACTTTTGTCATTTTGGCCAGCAGGAGCACAGAACACCCCTTCACGCCATCTTCCCTCATGGCAAACCCCAGCAATTACATTGGTCTGCAGATGTCTTTTTTGAATGCAGAGTCCCAGCAGTCAAATAGTTTAGAGAAAGGCCAGACAGTAAATATTTTAGATTTTGGTAAGCATCATGTATTCGCTGTCTTCTTCTTTTCCTGTCCTTTTTTTCACAAGTCTTAAAGATGTAAAAACTATTTTTAGCATCCAGGCTATAAGAAAACAACTATGGGCCTCTAGTTTACAGCTATAGAAATGCTGTGCGTGACCAACTTATTTTTATGGGGTGGGGAATAGTAGTCATTGGTTCTCTTGCCTAAAGGCCTTCACTGGTTTCCTTGTTCTTTTAAAATATAGTCCAAGCTTTTTAACAGGGCTATGGGACTTTATATACTCTGACTTCTGCCAACCCTTTTAGCCTCATCTCAAACAGTTCTCTTTGTATACTACAGAATTATTATTGTCTTTCAGTTAGAAAACGCTTCAAACTTTTTGCTTTAATACCTTTGTATGTAGTTCTTTCTGCTTGGGAAGTTTTTCTTTCTTTTTTCTTTTTTGTATTTTATTAGAGAAAGGGTGTCACTGAGTTGCTAAGTGCCTTGCCATTGCTGAGGCTGGCTTTGAACTCGCGATCCTCCTGCCTCAGCCTCCCAAGTGCTGGGATTACAGGCACGCACAACCACACCTGGCCTGGGAAGTTTTTCTAATCACTAATCTAGCTAATGATTATTGACTCTACAAGTTTTCTTTTTTTTTTTTTTTTTTTACTCCATCTGCTATTTTTATTTATTTATTTTTGTAGTTGTAGATGGAATATCTTTTTTAATTTATTTTTTAAAAAAATACTTATTTTTTAGTTGTAGTTGGACACAATACTTTTATTGACTTATTTTTATGTGGTGCTAAGGATAGAACTCAATGCTTCAGACATGCTAGGCAGTCGCTTTGCCACTGAATGACAACCCCAACCCTGCTTTTATTTATTTATTTATTTATTTATTTATTTATTTATTTATTTTTATGTGATGCTAAGGATTGAGCCCAGTGCCTCACTTGTGGTAGGCAAGTGCTCTACTACTGAGCCACAACCCCAGCCCCAACTCTACAAATTTTCATAATTTCATAAACATTTCATAATTCTTGAACCTCAGAATCATGTCAGGTTCTCTATTATATTCTCTAATACATCCTATAAATGTCTCATCCTTAACATTTACCATATTTATACAGACTGGCCACTATGTTCCTATGTATGAGACTGTGTGTCCTCTGTTAATTACTTGTTTTACATTTTCTCCTAGGCAAGGTCTTTAGATATCACAACTTTTTTTTTTTTTTTTTTTTTTTTTTGTGGTACTGGGAATTGAACTCAGGGGCACCCGGCCACTGAGTCACATCCCCAGCCCTTTTTTGTATTTTATTAAAGACAGGGTCTCACTAAGCTGCTAAGTGCCTCGCCATTGCTGAGGCTGGCTTTGAATTCGCGATCCTCCTGCCTCAGCCTCCCAAAGTGCTGAGATTACAGGCGTGTGCCACTGCACCCAGCTGATATCACAACTTATTAAGGAAGGCTTATATCTGGAAAACATGGAGAAAAATACAAATTTGTAGAAAGAATGTGGAAGGCCATGCATAGGGACTCTGTGGTCACATTACAGATTTATTTGTCTTTACTGGTCATACATATTGTATTTACTAGATAACCACTTTAGAGAAGGCACTTATTAATGTGTTGATGAGTGTCTGGTAAACTACATAAAGCCATAGAAAAGACAATATAAATACAGGTCCCTGTGACTGAGTACTTCCTATGGGCCATGTATTACTTCTGTAGCATCTCTAATTTTTTGTTTTCTGGTACTGGAGACTGAACCCAGGGCCCTTGGGGCACTTTACCACTGAGCTACATTCCCAGTCCTTTTTATTTTTTATTTTGAGACAAGGTCTCAGTAAGTTGCTGAGGATGGCCTTGAACTTTCCATCTTTCTGCCTCAGCTTCTTGAGTCACTAGGATTCCAGGTGTATGCCACCATGCCCAGTTCATCTCTAATTTTGACAACTCCTATGGAAGGTAAAAATTATTGCTACTATTTTACATATTAATAAACAAATGTTGAAAAAGTTGGGTTATGTGTCCAAGGTCAATCTGATAGTAAAAAATGCCAAAAGGCCTATCAAGCTTTAAAAAAAGAGGCTGGGAGCCGGGCGTGGTGGCGCACGCCTGTAATCCCAGCACTTTGGGAGGCTGAGGCAGGAGGATCGCGAGTTCAAAGCTAGCCTCAGCAATGGCGAGGCACTTAGCAACTCAGTGAGACCCTGTCTCTAATAAAATCCCAAAAAAGGGCTGGGGATGTGGCCAGTGGTCAAGTGCCCCTGAGTTCAATCCCTGGTACCAAAAAAAAAAAAAAAAAAAGAGGCTGGGCACAAAGGCATATGCCTGTAATCTCAGTAACTTGGGAGGCTGAGGCAGGAGGATTAGATGTTCAAAGCTAGCCTTAGCAATTTGGTGAGGCCCTAAACAACTTAGTGAGATCCAGTCTCAAAAAAAAAAAAAAAAAAAAAAAAAAGAAAGAAAGGATAAAAAGGCTGGGGATATTGCTTAGTGGTTAGTGCCTCTGGGTTCAATCCCCAATACTGCCCACCCCCACAGAAAAGAAAAGACATTTCTCAACAAAAAGGCAATTTAGATTTAAAAAGTCATTAAGTTTGATAGTACTTTACATCTCAAAACTGGAAAGACCAGCTAATGCCTAGTTACTATAATGGTTGCTGGATATACATTCATCACTAAGGCAAATGTTTAAATGTCTTTGCTTTTCTATCCAAAAGAGATTATTTTGTTTTAGTTTCTAAAACTCAAAATTCAGCAAAGTTCTATCCACTCTTAAGAGGAAATGTGGTTTACCTAGCATTTGTGAAGCCCTAAATTCAATCCCCAATACCACACACATACAAAAAGGGAATGTGGTAAAAGTGTTTCTAATATTTTTTTTTTTTAATCAGTGCAACTTACATAATAAGCACTTTTAGAAAAGTAAACAATAGAGGCCAAAAAGCTGTGTTAATTCATTGTGCTGAGAAAACTCCAGTGTACAAAGTGCTAAGTTGCAATATAAATTAAATTCTTCAGAATATTTTGTTCACCATACAATACCTGTAAGTTTCTAGTTACACATATCAGTTTGTTTTCTTTGTCATTCCTAGTCAAAAGGCTTTTGTTGTTTTAAACACACTTTAATTTTTTATTTTTAAAGTCATATTTTTTTCATTTTTTATTGGTACATTATAATTATACATAATAGTGGAATTCATTGTTACATATTTGTACATGCTCATGATATAACAATATAATTTGGTCAATATCATTCCCCAATATTAAACAAGTTATTTATTTATTTATTTATTTTTAAACACACTTTTAAATGGTAAAAGTCTGACTGTCAATTCTGAATGTAGATACACTCAAGGAAAGCTGTTACCTTTTCTAAGGGGCTGGCCTTAAGAAATTCTGCTCTGGTCCTTAGCTATGCCTAACTAACTAGGTCGTAACTATCTTTTCTATTCAGTGACTAGAAATTTTGACTTTAGTAGAAGTCAATTTTTTAAAAAATATGCTTCTCCATTTTCCTATGCTACAAAAGAGTAATCTGGAAGTTAAGAGAGCATAAAGCACCGGGCATGGTGGCACATGCCTTTAATCCCAGCACTTGGGAGGCTGAGGCAGGTGTATTGAGAGTTCAAAGCCAGCCTCAGCAATGCCAAGGCACTTAGCAACTCAGTGACACCCTGTCTCTAATAAAATACAAAATACAAAAAAGGGCTGGGGATGTGGCCCAATGGTAAAGTGCCCCTGAGTTCAATCCCCAGTACAAAAAAAAAAAAAAAAGAGCATAAAGCTTTAGTTATCAAATGTTTTTAGCTAAACTAGGCCCAGTAGTGCATACCTGTAATCCCTGCAACTCCAGAGGCAGAGGCAGGAGAATTGCAAGTTCGTGGCCAGCCTCAGCAATTTCATGAGGCCCTAAGCAACTTAGCCTTTTATTCTGAAACCCTGCCTCAAAATAAAAAGTAAAAATAGCCGGGCGCGGTGGCGCACGCCTGTAATCCCAGCACTTTGGGAGGCTGAGGCAGGAGGATCGCGAGTTCAAAGCCAGCCTCAGCAATGGCGAGGCACTTAGCAACTCAGTGAGACCTTGTCTCTAAATAAAATACAAAAAAGGGCTGGGGATGTGGCCCAGTGGTTGAGTGCCCCTGAGTTCAATCCCCAGTACCACAAAAAAAAAATAAATAAATAAATAAAAAAAATAAAAATAAAAAGGGCTGGGGATGTGGCTCAGTGGTTGAGTGCCCCTGGTTTCAATCCCTGCTATGGAAAAAAGTTTAAAAATAGCTGGGGGAGGTGGTGCACGCCTGTAATCCCAGCACTTGGGAGGCTGAGGCAGGAGGATTGTGAGTTCAAAGCCAGCCTCAGCAATGGCAAGGAACTTAGCAACTCAATGAGACCCTGTCTCTAATAAAATACAAAAAAGGACTGGGAATGTGACCCAGTGGTCGAGAGCCCCTGAGTTCAATCCCCAGTACCAAAAAAAAAAAAAAAAAAAAAAAAAAGTAAAAATAAAAATGTCTGCTAAGTTCAGCTCCCAATCTGACACTTGCTAGCTAGGGAGGTGTCTGTGGATAAGTTCATTATTTAAACCGCAATGTCTTTATTTGTAATGAAGATAATACTACCTTACAGGATTGTTTTGAGCAACTTTCCTTAAAGCACTCAGCACACAGTATTGAACCAAGGAGAGACATTTGTTAGATACTGGCACTGTTAATAACATTTAGGTGCTAAATCACATGCTTCATAAAAAGTAACTGAAATTGCATGGGTAAGAAACCACCTAACCCTCCAAAACAGCAAAGGCTTATATTTATACCCATAATTTATAAAAGAGTTGTTCAGTTACTATGGGTACTGATATCGGTTAAGGGAGTTTTTCCCTTTTTTTTTCAGTCTTTAGTTCTAAGAAAATTTATTTCAAAGAATTGAACTTATTAAACTATAGTCTCAAGTATTTCTCCAGTTTCTATCTTGCCCCATTCCTATGCAGACTGGCAAGTACCATGGCGTAACAGGTGGCTTATGTTATTTTTAGGTATGTGCATCACAAGTTTAAATAAAACCTTGTTTTAAAGCAAACATCTATTCTATTCTTGGCAGATGTCTATCTATTCCTAACTATAAAACATCTGCATTTAAAGGGAGAAGTTTATCCAACCCTTTCATTCCTCTTCCTGCTGACCAATGTTATGTTCACATCTCTTCTATTTCCCATTAAAAATACATACCTGTAAATAAAGGGAAGAATTAGAGCCATGGGACATCTTTTGCACCATCCCATCTTTTTGCAGAATGCATTCTTCGAGGTGAATCACATTTGGATGTTGGCTCTTGATACTGCTTAGTGCCCAGAATTCACGAAGTGCTAGTTCAACATTTTCAGGTGCGTGGCATCGGATTTTCTTAACTGCCACCCGTGCAGAGGTCTTTCTGATGACTGCTTCATACACAACACCGTAACTACCTCGGCCTACCTCCCGTATTAGATCGTACTTTGGCTGGCTACTCACCATCTTCAAGGTCGAGGTTTCTGGAAAAATCAATAAAGTGCTCAATTGAAATTAGGTACACCTACTGGTTGTGTTTCTTCTTGTACAGAGGGATTTAGTTATCATCTGGTTCATTACCTGTAGTGCTTAAGTGTTTTTTTCCTATACCTTAGGCAAATCTAACTCTAATAATAATAAAGCTTACACTTAGGTAGTACTTGCCACATATTAGGAACTGTTTCAAACACATTACAATATTATATTCATTTAATCCCCACATTATGGTCATTTTAGAAGTGAAGAAATTAAAGCCCAGAGAGGTTAAGTAAAATGTCCAAGGTCAAACAGCTAGTAACTGGTGAACCTGGGATTTGAAACCAGGCCATCTGGCTCAGACATCCATTATTTTGACTACTAAGCTATAGTGCTTCTTCAATGTGTACTTGAAAATGTGACTGTTAAAAATAAATCCCCAAATTCAGCATTTTTATTTACTGATCATGAAAAAACAGGGAGGCAATATCCCAGTCTGTCCTTAAGACTAACCCACACATAAAAGATCATAAAACAGCAAAAACAGAAAACCCTCACAGTTAGAAATACAAACACCAGACTTATTAGGACTGAAAGTGAACTGGATCATTTACAGAACCGAAAATGTTGTTTTTATTATGTAAACATAAACAGCCAAACCATATATGTTCATTTTTATTTCTTATGTTATTCCCTTATTTCTTGCAAAATAAATGAAAATAAGGTTCGTGGAAAAGAGCTGTTCTTAAAAAAAAATAGAATATGGCTACCTTTTTGTTATTATTAACAACAGCTATTAAGTTTTAGGTCTTTTTTGCCAAAAAAAAAAAAAAAAAAAAAAAAAAAAATCCTACAACATCAAGGAGAATTCTGATAAACTTCTTTAAAATTCAACTTGATAAATCCTTTAAAAGTAGGAGCAAAGGCCCTACAACACACATGCTCATGTTTTGAATAGAAAAAGTTCATAGTGTACCTCCTCCTTCCCCAAATTCTCATTTGTAGATTGTCACCATGAGCAAGGAAGTTAACCTGAGATTGTACAATATTTATCTTGTACAACTGGGGAAACAAAAATCGACTGACTCTAGAGCCTGAGAAATAGGAAACAGCTACTTTATGTCAATAGGGCAGATTTAATGAAGAAAACGACTGCTTCTCAGATTGCTTTAAGTCCCACTTCCTCAAATTGGTCACCTATTGATCATGAAATTCCCACTATTTCCTAGTGTCTGCCTTCCTGCCAGGCAATCAGCAGGCTCACGGTCCGCTCTACCGACCGCCAACTGCTCTGCATTTCCGAGGGGCTCGCTGCTGGGAAGCAGTCCCCGTCCTCTCCCGCTGGGTGTAACGACCCTCATGGGAAGGAGCACCTTCCTGAATAGGGAACAAGGAAGGTGGCTTTGAAATCCCTGCAACCTTGGATCAAGACACCACGGTGGTGCACGCCATGCTGAGAGGTGACTTACGCTGGCATCTCCCGGGCCCTCCTGCCTGCTGTGCTCACCCAGCGCTGGACACCGGCCGGCCGGGCCATACACCTGCTGGGGCCGGGGGAGGGCCAGCTGGGGCCAGAGGTGCTGCCCGACGCGGCCGCTCGGGCCACGCTCCTTGCTAAATCTGCCTTCCCCTCGGCAGCCGCGACCCGGTGAGACCCTGGGGGGTCCTCCCGGGGCCCTTCACCCCAGGAGCCGACCCCGCGGCGGCCTCCACTCCTCGGGGCAGCGGGCGGAGCGCCGGGGCCCGGGGAGTGGCCCTGGCGTGAGAGGAGGCCGCAGCTGGGGCTGGTGGCTGAAGCGCGGGCCTCGCCCGCGATGACTCGCTGACAGGTCTGTGACAGGCCCGCAGGGAGGAGAGGCGCGTGCGGGGCCGGCGGCTCTGCGGCAGGACCTCCGTGCCACGCCGAAGCGCCTGCTTTACCTCAGGGTAGCCGCCGCTGCTGCTCCCTCTCACAGGCTCTGCAGGCCGCCATTATCGGGCCGCTCGCGCCTCCGCTGCCGCCGCCTCCAGTCAGAGCCCGGCGCGCGCCCCCGTGGTGCGCGCAGACACACCCCCTCACGCCGGCGGCCCCGCCTCCCTCCGGCTTTCCGTAGCGCGAAGCTCCGCCGAGCACCGCCTACTGGGCGCGCGCCCGGACTCGCCTCCCGGCTCCCGGCTCTTGGATCCTGAGGCTGTGGGAAGCCCGGAGTCGGCGGAGGTGTGCGCGCTCCGGAGCGCACCACTGGCGCCTCTCCCCGCAGGGGTGGTCCGCTCGGGAGACGACTCCACGCCTGGGCGCTGTCACCCCGTAGCCGCTGCGGACGCGCAAGGCCCGCGGCCCCGGGAAGGGTCTGCAGCGGCAGGTCGCGGCCTAGCGGTGCGCGCGCCCGGACGCGGCCCGCCCGCCCCCTTCCGACCTACCGAGCTGCGGGCTGGCGTGCGGGGGTCGCTGGGGCGGGAAGCCTGGTGCATCTTCCTCCGCGCCGGCCGGGGGCACCTGCGGAACGCGGAGCTCTGCGGCGGGCTCGCGGGGAGGCGAGACCCGAGCTGGGAGGCCTGGCGTGCGCCCCGCCGGGAGGGAGGCTGCACCTTTTGTCTGAGTCACTGAGCCATGTTTGCGGGCGGCGCAGTTGCCGAGGCGGCGGCGCGGGGCTGGGTGCGATCATCTGGGAAGACGCCGTCCCCTGCTCCGCCGGCGCGGTGGTATCTCCCTTAAAGAAGCCGGCGCCTCATTGTTCCCCGGCCGCGGGGAGTCGGGGCGCCCAACGCGGCGCCGGAGGGAGGGCGCGGAGGCGCCCGCACCTGGCAGCCGCGTCCGCGACGCCCTGCCTGGCGGGTTCCGGGAGGAGGGTCGGGATCTAGCTGGGACGGCGCGCCGGAAAGAGCCGCGCTCTGAGCCCAGCTAGGCCGGGATTAACAGCCAGGACGGCTGTCCAGGGGAGCCAGCAGTCAGTGGGCGCCTCGGCCGCTGGAGTCCGTCGGCTACCCCACATCTGTCAATCAGATCCCGGCATGCAGTCGGCAGGACAGCCAGCCCGGCCTGACAGTCACTCAGAGACCTGGACCAATTAGCCATCCAGTTAGTTACACAGATCAGTAAGCCTGAGAAATGTCCACTCCTTCCCCGCTTTTCCTGCACCTGCGGTTTGTGAGGAAGGTGGTGGTTCTTGCTCCCAGTACTGTCTTAAGGCATAGTGTACAGAAGAATTCCTGTCACTGCGCTAGGGATCACCATTTTATTTTTTGTCTTCCATTTATGGCCTTCTGAATCTGAGACTAGGTTAGGTTTTTATATAAATGATCTCTCTCAAGCCTAACCAAACCTCACAAGAGGGAGGCTTTATTACTAACCCTATTTTTACAGAGAAGGAAGCCGACCTCTGCCTCATTTGACTGAAAAGGGTCAGTTTTGAACACCTGCTCCCCTGATGTCACAACTCCCCCCTGCCACCAAAAAACGGCAGCAACAACAAAAACACCTAAAGATGGTGTAATCTGTTCCGATTTTTGTCCTCAGTGCTGTTCTTATACCCGTTTTCATCTATTTGCTGGAAATACTGACGCCAGCCAAAACTTGTTTCCTGCCCTAGAAAGTAGGGGGGATTATGGACAGCTCTGTAGACAACTGGTTAGGTACCAGTGTGGCTTATTGATGGGAATCTGGGCAGATGGCTTGGTCCAAGTGGCCTTTTCCTTTTGTCTGTCTCAGCCCACTCTCAAGCTGGGTGCAGAACAGATTTGAAATCCCTTGCCCCACAAGATAGGCTGACTCTAATAATAGAGTCTGAGGTGGATTTAAGTGTTGTAAAGCCTGAAACTTAAATAATTGGGGGTGTCCTTTAGGAAAAAGATGACAAAGTGACTCTGAGAACAAAATGTTGGCACATTTGAAAGGGACCCTGCAAGTGAGGACTCTGAAGCTTAAGTCTTTTTTTTTTTTTTTTTTGTGGTACCGGGGATTGAACTCGGGGGCACTTGACCACTGGGTCACATCCCCAGACCTTTTTTGTATTTTATTTAGAGACAGGGTCTCACTGAGTTGCTAAGTGCCTCGCCATTGCTGAGGCTGGCTTTGAACTCACGATCCTCCTGCCTCAGCTCCCAAAGTGGTGGGATTACAGGCGTGCGCTACTGCGCCGCGGCTTGAAGCTTAAATTTTATTATCTTCTGGGTAAATCTGTCCCTGCTTATTATGGTATATCATTGTTTTGTTATTTGTTTGCTTTCTTCTAGACAAGAATCCCTGGGGAGGGCTGGGGTTGTGGCTCAGCGGCAGAGCACTCTCCTTGCACCTCAGCGGATCCTCAGCACCACGTAAACATAAATGCATTGCATTGTGTACAACTAAAGTAAATAAATATTAAAAAAAAAAAAAGAATCCCTGGGGATAAGACTCTTGTCTGTGATTCATCTCTGCAGCCTCCTCAATTTGATATGGTATAAAACACACCTGAGGCCTTGTGGGAAGGCAAAATGATAGACTTTCTCAAATACTTTTGGCAAGATGTAGCCACATTACATATGTATCTACCTTTGACCCAGTAACTCTAGGTCAAATCTTAGACTTGAAACTTATACTAGCAATATAGACTAAAATACAGAAACACTGTGAATTAATGAATAGCAAAAGATTGAGAACTGCTCACATTTCTGATAATAAAGAACTGCTTGAATATAATACATATACAGAGTGGAGTACTATGCAGCCATAAAAAAGATATGGGGCCGGGCATGGTGGCGCACGCCTGTAATCCCAGCACTTTGGGAGGCTGAGGCAGGAGGATCGCGAGTTCAAAGCCAGCCTCGGCAATGGCTAGGCACTTAGCAACTCAGTGAGACCCTGTCTCTAAATAAAATACAAAAAAGGGCTGGGGATGTGGCCCAGTGGTCGAGTGCCCCTGAGTTTAATCCCCAGTACCACACACACACACACACACACACACACACAAAAAAAAGATACGGGGAAGATTTATATACTGATCACCATGTTTATATGGTGTGATCTCCATATATGTTGTTAGATGAAATAAGCAAGATCTATATTAGTACTTACAGTGTGCTTGATATCTTCTATGTGCGAAATGGGGAAAGATAAATATATTAATTACTCATATTTAAGGGCTGGGTTGTGGCTCAGCAGTAGAGCACTCGCCTAGCACTTGTGTGGCCTGGGTTCGATCCTCAGCACTACATAAACATAAATGCATTGCATTGTGTACAACTAAAGCAAATAAATAAATATTTTAAAAAATTACTCATATTTAAAAGACAAACAATAGGGCTTGGAATATATCTTAGTTGGTAGAGTGCTTGCCTCGCATGCACAAGGCCCTCGGGATGGAAATGAGACTTGTGAACACACCTCATTATATAGTTACTATTCTGGAGACATGTAAATGTTTTTGCATATTGTAAAATAGTTCAAAAAAAGGATAAAACACTACACAGAAACCTGAAAATGAACCATCTACCTGTCAGATTGGTGGCATAGCTACACTAAGAGAATCATTTCACATGACTTTAGAAGTATTTTGACTATACTGCCCTAATGAGATGTAGTCCTAGGACAACTAAAACAGCATAGAAATACAATTGTATTCGTTAGTTTTATTGTTTGTTGTAATATTGATATTGCTATTTTGAAACTATGATAAAAGTGATTATGTTAAGTGGCATTGGGAACCAAGATTTTTCAGTATATGAGAAAAAGTTTTAAGTATAAAAGAAGCTTGAGCCAGGCGTGGTGGTGGCGCACGCCTGTAATCCCAGCACTTTGGGAGGCTGAGGCAGGAGGATCGCGAGTTCAAAGCCAGCCTCAGCAATGGCGAGGCACTTAGCAACTCAGTGAGACCCTGTCTCTAATAAAATACAAAAAAAGGGCTGGGGATGTGGCCCAGTGGTCGAGTGCCCCTGAGTTCAATCCCCGGTACCACAAAAAAAAAAAAAAAAAAAAAGAAGCTTGAGGTAAACTTATATCTGAATTAGATAAGCAGTATAAAATAGGCATTTTTCTCTTAAAAATGTGTTTTTCAGCTCTGCTGAACAGGCCCACAAACAATGACCAACTCAGTAGTGATGAACACTCTTCATGCACAGATTTAGTCTCTAATAACAATTTTCTAGTTTTGTTTTTAATTTTTTTTATAGTTGTAAATGGTCTATGCCTTCATTTTGTTTATTTTTATGCAGTGCTAAGGATCGAACCCAGAACCTCACACATGCTAGGCAAATGCTCTGCCACTGAGCCACAGGCGCAGCCTCCCCTTTTCTAGTTTGAAAAAATTAAAAATAAAACAAAATCAAGTCTTTGATAATTGTCAGATTCCAGATCTGGAGCAGAAAAGATGAATTTGGGTCATCTTGTGCCTGGAAGCCAGGAAACTATTAAAGACCGGGTACATGACCAAGGACCAATCCAAGGGGGCCTCTCTGACCAAAGATGGAACAATTAAGCACTAAGAGAAAACGAATTGCTTCAGTAGATTATAACACACAAAACTTGTAAAAATCCATTAACTTATAATCACACTTAAGGAGAGCAACTCATTCATTACCTCCAGCATAAGAGGAAATAATTAGTTTTCTGTTTTTTTTTTTTTTTTTTTTTTTTATGTGTTATATTCCAGGTAACCAAATATTAGGTAAGAAAATGTTACTTTCTGTAGAAGAATTCCAACCAGTGAACACAGAAGAAATGATACGATCAGAAAAGCAGTTTTTCAAGTGATGAAATAATGAGGGCAATGAATTTTTTTTTTTTTTTTTTTTTTTTTTTTTTTTTTTTTTTTTTTGTCCAGGGATTGAACTCAGGGGCACGAGACCACTGGGCCACATCCCCAGCCCTTTTTTGTATTTTATTTAGAGATAGGGTCTCACTGAGTTGCTAAGTGCCTTGCCATTGCTGAGGCTGGCTTTGAACTCGTGATACTCCTGCCTCAGCCTCCCAAATGCTGGGATTACAGGTGTGTGCCGCCGGACACACATGAACATTAATTGATGCTAAAACAATTGGGTGAAAGGTGTTGGGTAACTTTGTAATGCAGAGTTTAGGCTAACATTTGCCTGAATGCACTGACCAATTTTTAAATCTCTTAGTTGGGGACACAGTTGTCTCCATGAAGTATTGCCTAAAAAAATGCAAGAATCTAAGCCTATCAAGCGAAAATCTGATGACCTGTTCAGCAAAATTATAGGAGACAGACAAGGACCACAATCAGGCAAACTCAAAATGTGGGACCTCTTGTATGACAAGTCTCCTGGCTTCTCCAACACAATCATGGCATTAAATTATAAAGGGAAGCCGGGTGCGGTGGCGCATGCTTGTAATCCCAGCACTTTGGGAGGCTGAGGCAGGAGGATCACAAGTTCAAAGCCACCCTCAGCAATGGCTAGGCACTTAGCAACTCAGTGAGACCCTGTCTCTAAATAAAATACAAAAAAGGGCTGGGGATATGGCCCAGTGGTCGAGTGCCCCTGAGTTCAATCCCCGGTACCCCCCAAAAAAAAAAATTATAAAGGGAAAGTAGAATGTTAAAACCTAAACCTTGGGGCTGGGCTTGTGGCTCAGCAGTAGAGCGCTTGCCTAGCATGTGGTGGATCCTCAGCACCACATAAGAATAAAGGCATTGTGTACAACTAAAACAAATAAATAAATATTACAAAACAAACAAACAAACAAACAAAAAAAACAACTAGGGGCTGGGGATGTGGCTCAGTGGTAGAGCGCTCGCCTAGCACGTGCGCGGCCCGGGTTCGATCCTCAGCACCACATAAAAATAAACTCATTTTTATTTATTTGCTTTAGTTGTACAAAATGCGTTTTATTCAATGCGTTTTATTTGTATGTGGTGCTGAGTATCGAACCCGGGTCACCCACGTGCTAGGCCAGCGCTCTACCGCTAAGCCACAATCCCAGCCCCAAATAAATAAATATTAAATAAATAAATAAATAAATAAATAAATAAAGCTCAACAGACTTGCCCAATTCCGTAGTAATGTCATTTAGATCTGGATTCTGGCGAACTGACAGTCAAAAAACAACTTTGGTACAATTTGAGAAATTTGAAGATGAACTGGTAGATTAAATTTATGGTGCTGTGGAAGTGAGTCTTTTCTGTGGAGCAGCCCACTGGTGCACCATGGATGGAATGAAATGAAGCCTGGGATGTACTTTCTACAAACAGCACAGCAAAGAGAAAGATTGGAAAATTAGCAATCGTTGTTAAAACACAGTTATGGGTACACGAGCTTCATTATACCACAATACTTTTGTGTGTTTGAATTTTTCCTAAAAGCAAAAGACAATCATGTTCAAAACATGAACTGCCTGGTTTGGCCAGGTAGGAACTTAGATGTGGCACTCCTGCCCCCTGGTGGCATATTTCATTAGTGCAGTTACTGCCCCTGCCTTACTAAAACAGGTCTGAATTTCCAACTATGGTCAAGTCCCTTCTTTATCTCACAAGAGGCCAAGAGATGAATAATACTAGGAAAGCATTTTATACCTGAAGAAACAGAGACTCAGGAGGACTCAGTAACAGGTTGCTAATAAGTCACTGGCAGAGTTAAACTCCTGGAGCCTTTGGATTCTAGGTCCCAAGCCCCATAAATCACTGATTCTGAATCTTCCTTTTTCTAGCCACAAAACAGGTCACCTAGGGCTGGGCACAGTGGCGCACGCCTGTAATCCCAGCCCTTGGGAGGCTGAGGCAGGAGGATCGTGAGTTCAAAGCCAGCCTCAGCAATGGCAAGGCACTTAGCAACTCAGTGAGACCCTGTCTCTAATAAAATACAAAAAAGGGCTGGGGATGTGGCCCAGTGGTCGAGTGCCCCCTGAGTTCAATCCCTAGTACCAAAAAAAAAAAGAAAGAAAACAGGTCACCTGGGGCAAAGGGAAATGCCTCCAGTTAGAATCCATCCACAAGCCGGGCGCGGTGGCACACACCTGTAATCCCAGCACTTGGGAGGCTGAGGCAGGAGGATCGAGAGTTCAAAGCCAGCCTCAGCAATGGCTAAGGCACTTAGCAACTCAGTGAGACCCTGTCTCTAAATAAAATACAAAAGGGCTGGGGATGTGGCCCAGTGGTTGAGTGCCCCTGAGTTCAATCCCTGGTACAAAAAAAAAAAGAATCCATCCACAGGAAGCAGTTTGTCAAGGAGCCATTTCAAATATACACTGTAGGTAAATTAGTAGAAGTAGGTAATACAAATAAAAATTAATATTCAGAGATAGTTACCTCCAGCTTGATACCCATGTGTGACCAGTGGGGACGGTTCCCTTTGTCATCTCCTTTAATGTAACACCCTCTTCTGGGGCTTTTTTGTTGTGCCCTTGAGAGAGTCCAGAGCAAGAGCAGGGTTCTCTCTTGGGCAGGAAGAGGCTTGTGGGGCTGGATGCCCTTGGCCTGCAGGCAGAAGCTTCTGTATGGGTGTTCCTTGATTGACCACCTGTATAAGGCTCACCCTCCTGTCCCACAAAGTAATTGATGAGTATAACAAAAAGAGGGCTGTGTTCAGAGTATATGACAACATCAGGGTCTCCGGAAACTTTGTTTTTCAAAATTTAAAATTCTTTTTAGATATACATTTCAGTAGAGTGTATTTTGATGTACATACATGGAATATAACATCATAATTAGGATCCTATTCTCGTGGTTGTACATGGTGAGGGGTTACACTGGTCATGTATTCATATATGAACACAGGAAAGTTATGTCTGATTCATTCTATCTTTCCCGTTCCTATACCCCTTCCCCTTCCTTCATTCCTCTATATCTAATCCAATAAACTTCTATTCCCCACCCCACCCCCAATTGTGAGTTAGCATTTGCATATCGGAGAGACTATCCAGCCTTTGGTTTTTTTTTTTTTTTTTTTTTTTTTTTTTTTCTGTGGTACCAGGGATTGAACTCAGGGACACTCGACCACTGGGCCACATCCCCAGCCCTTTCTTTGTATTTTATTTAGAGACAGGGTCTCACTGAGTTGCTAAGTGCCTCGCCATTGCCAAGGCTGGCTTTGAACTCGCGATCCTCCTGCCTCAGCCTCCCAAAGTGCTGGGATTACAGGCGTGCGCCACCGCACCGCGCCCGGCTTAGCCTTTGGTTTTTTTTTTTTTTTTTTTTTGGATTGGTTTATTTCACTTAGCATGATAGTCTCCAGTTCCATCCATTTACTAGCAAATGCCATAATTTCATTCTTCTTTATGGCTGAGTAATATTCCATTGTATATAAATACCATATTTTCTTTAGTCATCTCTTGAAGGGCGCCTAGGTTGGTTCCATAACATAGCTATTGTTAATTGAACTGCTATAAACATTGATGTGGCTGCATCATGATAGTATACTGATTTTTTTCTTTTCTTTTTTTTTTTTTTTTTTTTTGATACTGGATTGAACTCAGGGGCACTTAACCACTGAACCACATCCCCAGCCCTTTTTTATATTTTATTTAGAGACCAGGTCTTGCAGAGTTGCTTTGTGCCTCACTAAGTTGCTGAGGCTGGCTTTGAACTTGCAATCTTCCTGCCTCAGCCTCCAAAGCCAATGGGATTACAGGCATGTGCCACTGAGCAGGCTATAGTATGCTGATTTCAAGTCCTTTGGGTATATACTGAGTGGGATAACTGGGTCAAATGGTGGTACCAGTCCAAGTTTTCTGAGGAATCTCATACTGCTTTCCAGAGTGGTTGCACCAAGATCCTGGGAAACTTTGAAATGTACCCTAAAAAAACTAATCAAAGCTCCCATATGGCTTTGAGGCTGGAAGGGAAATGAATTACAGCTACAGCATTGTATCCGGAAGAAGAAAATGATTGGAAATCGGATGTTCATTGATGACTTAGAGAACCATTCCCAACATATCAGCTGCCTCTATAAACCCCTTAACCGACATGAGAAGTATCTTTAGAAGAGAAAGCTGGGAATAGTGGAAGAGGGACATCTGTCACCCTGGAGGAGGGGAACAGAACTTTTCCCCATGAAGAAAGGGCTTTGTATGCTCTCTCTAATAAAATGGGGCTTCTTTGGAGTCTGAAAAAAAAAGTTAATATTCATATTTCTCCCTGTTCCAGGCTCTGTGCCAAGAGCCACCTATTCACAATTTCAGGGAATCTGCACAGCTGTCCTGTGAGGCATGGACCGCTCGCCTTCTGTGACTGAGGAAATTCAGGTTCTGAGAGAGAGGACTCATCCAGAGTTACATTGCTGGGAAACGTCAGAATTGGCACCTGAACTTGGGTCTGATGACGACACCTACGTGGTACCTTGATTTTGTTTTTGAGAGGGGATCTTGCTCTGTTGCCCAGGCTGGATTTCCTGAGCAAAAGGGACCTCCCACCTCAGTCTCCTGAGTAGCTGGGACCTGTACCCGTGCATGCCTCCCCCCTCCTGCTTCCATGTGGTATGTTTGGTCTGTCTGTCTGTCCGTCTGTTTAGAGGAAGAAAAGTTTATTTGGGGTTGATGGTTTCAGAAGTCTCCGTCCACAGACTCCATTCCTCAGGGCCTGAGGCGAGGCAGAACATCGTGGTGGGAGTGTGCCGCGGAGGAAAGCGGCTCAGGACGTGGCAATCAGGAAGCAGAGAGGTATGCTTTTTAAAGATTTATTTTTAGAGCAGTTTGTGGAAATTACAAAGGGTTCCCATATCCCCCTGTTCCCAAAACACATCTTAGTTCCCATTCCCACCAGACTGCTAACTGCTCTGTAGAAATTCTGGAGGTATCATTGCTTTATTAGGGACCTGGTACCCTCAGAGCCATTCAGGAGGTGTTGACAAAGTGCCACAATAAAATTATTAAGGATGACTGGCCACACCTCCCAGTGAGTGAGGGGGAACAGCTCCTGAATGCAGGAAGACTCCTCCTCAGTGTCTCCCTCTCTCCCCTGCCCGGGCTGGGGAGCCCCAGCCTCCTCTTTGCAGCCCCATCTGCAAAATAAGGGGGTCTGACTAGCTCATCTCTAAGGATCTTTCTAGCTGTGGCATCTGATTCTTCAGTCTGCCCCTCCACTGTGCTTAGACCCAAAAGTCTGAAGCGTTTATTTCTGATGCAGCCCCCAGACAAGTGATGCAGAGGCCCGAGAAGTTCGTGTGCCAGATATAACTTTAGCTTTGGAAGGGTCCTGTTGTCTCCTCAGTGAAGACTGAGAACAGCTGGAGCAGCTGGTTATGGCCCAGCTCCACATCCTCTGATGTAGGCTCCAAGCGTTGCTGGGAGCGTCCTGACCTGAAAAGCATGGTGATGAAGGGTTAAAGGCTTCACACAAGGGTCAGAAGGCACCCCAAGTGAAGGAGTTCACTTGACTCCTCAGCAGGTTCTGAGAGGCTTGGGCTTCCCTTGACCTTTCTGTCATCTCTGGATGTTTCTGTTGCAAGGACAGGAACTTAAGTCCAGTTGACTTTAACGGAATGCTTGGTACATGTGCCAGAGAAGAATGGAGACAGGAGGGCTAGCTGCAGGAAGGGTTTAATTCAGTGGCTCCTAGGTCACCGGAGTCAGTTTCCTCTCTTCCGCCTCCCATGAAGTTGACCTGCTCTTACGGCTGGTGTATTAATCTGCTGTATTTATCTTCGCATCTCCTGAGCCTGACACCTGCTTTATGACTGGACCCGACTCTGTGGCTTGGTCATTGTCAGTCTGCTGATGAAAGGCGAGGCCCCTCTCAGCCTGCCGCAGAGTCACAGCTCTGACGTGGCAAACTGGATCCCAAGCTCCCTGTCCTGGTGACCTCGCCCAGAGGCGTACAGCCTCGTCTGTCCTTCTCAGCCTGTTCAGACTTCTTGTGGCGATGTCCTTCTGCGCCCTGGGTCATCTGGTGAGTGCTGGCGCTAACTCAGGGCTGGGAGGGCAGGTGCTGGAGTCAAGCTGGACTCTGGTTCCACCATGGACCCGTGGTTTGCTCCTCCCGCTGGTACATCTATTTGCTGCTGGCGGTGCTGCTTTTAAGAAAGCGATCTGTCAGTGTTTACCAAGAACCCTCTCACCAGTCAGTCCCGCTTCTCAGATTCTAGCGCAAGGAAATAAAATGCGACACTCAGTGTAGCATTATTGATGATGAGAAATTAAAGGCAAAATATGTGCCAATAATACAGTTGGCCCTCTGTGGCTGCGGGTCCCATTCCATGGATTCAGCCAACTGCAGATGGGAAATATTTGGAAAAGTTCCGAAAGCCACGCTCCAAGTGCCAGGCAGAATCCACACGACTGCAGTAACGTGTCCGCAGACCCTGCAGAGCCCCCTGCCCTCTCCCAGCCTCAGTCCCCCTCCAGCTCTGGTGTTGAGCCTTCCTCCCTGGTTCCTAGACCCTGTGCAGTTAGGCCTCCGAGGGCTGCATCTGCGCTAACCGTGTGCAGATGGTGCAGATAGTTTCCTGTCTCTGTTCCAGTGGAACAGCTACTGACACGTCCTTTACATTGCTCTAGGTATTGCACATAATGTGGAGATGCTCCAAGTACACGCGAGGGTATCATAGGTTATGTGCAAACACTTTTTATCTAAAACATTTTATCTAAGGAACTTGAGCACCGGCAGAGTTTGACATCCTTGGGATCCTGCATCCGTCCCCACAGATACCAAGTGGTTATACAGCCACAGATCACATAGCCTTTAAAACATGGGCATCCTTACAGGAGCCGATCTTTTTTTTTTTTTTTTTTTTTTTTTTTTAAATATTTTTTTAGTTGTCAACAGATCTTTATTTTATTTATTTATATGTGGTGCTGAGAATTGAACCCAGGGCCTCACACATGCTAGTGAAGCACTCTACCACGGAGCCACAACCCAAACCCACAGATCTGTTCTTTTTCTTGAGCCACATCTCCAACCCTATTTTGTATTTTATTAGAGACAGGGTCTCACTGAGTTGCTTAGTGCTTAACTTTTGCTGAGGCTGGCTTTGAACTCACGATCCTCCTGCCTCAGCCTCCTAAGCTGCTGGGATTACAGGTATGTAGCACTGCGCCCAGCCAGATCTGTTCTTAAAGCAAGATAAATTTGTTCAGGAAAAACTCACCTGTGTTGGTGGGAGCCAGAGGTTACCTGGGGGGTTATCAACTGGAAAGGTGAGGATCCCTTCTGGAGCAGTGTGTTTGTATCCCAGTGGCAGTTACCTGGGTGGCCATATGCACCCGACCTCACCCCTGGTGCATGTGCAGTCTGCTCTATGTAAGTTAGACCTCGGTGTAAAACAGGGAGTCCTGCAACCAGGAGCTGATGGCCAGTGGAATGTCGGCTCCTGGAGAGGGGCGGTGGGCCCGGAGCCAGAGCACTGATCTGCACATAGAAGACCCTCAATTAAAATCTACAGAACAGTGATAGAAAATGCTCCTGGTAAAATGTTAAATGAAAGAAAAAAGGCCCAAAGTTATACATTGAGTATACATTGTACTGTCATTACAATGTTGTAAAACTGATGAACAGCAGAAAAACATCAGAAGGGAATAGAATGAAGGGGTATTGGCAGTTGGGTTGAGCGGTGGGATTTGTGTGTGTGTGTGGTGCTGGGGATTGAGTCCAGGGCTTCACTCGGACAAGGCAAGCACTCTACCACTGAGCCACATCCCAGCCCTAAGTGGTGGGTTATATGAGATGGTTTTTAAAACTTCTTTGATGAATATCTGTTTTCCTTTTTGTCCAGGATTCAGTGTGTGACTTCATTTGGAAATAGCAACTAACGCTGGTTGAGTGGTTATTCCATGCCCAGTTCTTATTTTTTTTTTTGGTACTGGGGATTGAACTCAGGGGCACTTGACCACTGGGCCACATCCCCAGCCCTTTTTTGTATTTTTATTAGAAGCAGGGTCTCACTGAGTTACTAAGTGCCTCGCCATTGCTGAGGCTGGCTTTGAACTTGCGATCCTCCTGCCTCAGCCTCCCAAAGTGCTGGGATTACAGGCGTGCGCCACCGCGCCCGGCTCCATGCCCAGTTCTACAGTTACAGAAATGACTTTTTATATCGGCTTATGGGATTTTGACACCAACCCTGTCAGGTAGGTATTCTTCCCCATTTTACAGATGGAGAAGCTAAGACACATAGAGGTGAAGGAAACTGCCAAAGATCACACAGCGTTATGTGGCAGAACGGGGAGGCGGCCCAAGAGCAGTGTGGCTCCAGAGGCTGCAGGCTTCCCTACTGTGTCACACCGCCCCTTGAAAGCGAATGTCAAAAGCCTTAATTTGAGGCCTTGTGACAGGCGAGGCCCTGGACAAATGTGCTTCTCTGCGCTCCTCTCCCTGTGATTGACCCTGGTTCCTGGGAGGCTCCGAGTGATAGTGAGGCCCCCAAATGAGCTGAGGGATGGAGAACCGACCTGGAGGAGTGCGCGGGGTGTGGGGCCTGCCTGCCGCGCACGGGCCGTTTCCTGGGCAGGCCCCGCTCCAGAAGCCTGGGGAGGGCCCCTCTCCCAGTCTGGCCCTGTCCCTGCCCCCTGGGGTTGTCACAAGACCTGAGCCAACAGGCTGGGTCCTGCTGTCCTTCCACAGGAAAGCTGGCTTCCTGGAAGTCACCCTGCCCGCGCCCCCCACAGGCAGCTCAGTTCCTGGAAATTAAAGGAACTGGCCACGGCGTGAGGGGTGCGGGCGCCGCGCCTGACCACCTTTCTTTGGCTTTCGCCACCCGCAGCAGGGGAGAAGACAAGGGCTTGATGTCACTGGCAGACAGGACTTGAGTGTCCCTTTCACAGCTCACCTGTGGCCTGGGTCAAGTTACCTGACTTCTCAGGAGCCTCAGTTTTCCCAAATATAAAATGAGATACTAAAAAAATCCCGAAGGGCTAGCCAGAGCATTGAGTGCAACTTGGTTCCCACAGCCTGGTACCCTAAAGCACTCAAAACAAGGTAGCCATGGCGACTATTATTAGACTATCATCATTCTGCTGCCTTGCTCCTCTGGGGGCACAGAGGCTCTGAGAGATGGGCCGGAGGCCTTGGGTATCTTGGCCCAGTTATTAATACCCACAGCCCCACCGACTTTGGACTTAGCATTCCAAAGACGAGGTGCAGAGACGGGAGGGTGAGGCTGGGAACAGGTGGCAGGGCTGGACAAGAAGCCACCAGCCACCCTCTGGGTGGGAGCAGTCCTCCCCACCCCCAGCAGAGACCTGGCTTCTCTCCCGGACACCCTCCACCTGCAGTCTAGGGCCCGGGAAGGTGTGAAATTCCTGTCTGAAGTCAGGCTGGGGCGGCATCATTTTAGTCCCCTAAGGACACAGCACTGTCCTTCTAGGGATGATATGTCCAAGAGAGCAGGCTCTGCTGGGCAGCCAGAGGGGACGAAATTCACTCATGGAACCGTGGACTGTCCAAGTTAGACAGGGCTCAGAAAGCCCCAACTTGCAGAAATGGTTTTAAACTCGGCCTCTGAACTCAGACCCGAGTGACCAGGAAAACCTGTGTGTCCTCCAGCCTGCATTTGCTCTGCCGTTAACCAGGAATAATAAGGACTTAGAACACTTTCAGAGCACCCCTGGGTTCAATCCCCAGTACTGAAAAAAAAAAAAAAAAAAGTAATATATAATTGTTTGCATTTGGCTGTTGAAAGAGCAAGTGAAATAACTCACAAAGTACAGGAATTAGTGTGCAGTGTCTATCTAGCAAATAGTGGGTGCTGGTGGTCCAGCCTATCTGGTCACACACGACTTCTTTAGGTTTCTTCCCACATGAGTGGTGGCAGGCCTCCAGGAACAAAGACCTCCTGGGAAGGTCCCACCCCTCCACCTGAGCTAACAGTTACACTGCACGATGCTTGTTTTTTCTTGTATCAATATTTAAAAAATGAATAGCCCTTAGTTATTTTTGATATTAAATATCATTTACTGAACACTCATTATAAAAAGAATACCTTGCCAGGCATGGTCACACTTGCATATAATTACAGTGACTCTGGAGGCTGAGGCAGGAAGACTGCAATTGGAGTCCAGCCTCAGCAATTTAGCGAGGCCCTAAACATCTTAGGGAGATCCTGTCTCAAAGTGAAAAATAACAAGGGCCAGGTGCAATGGTGTACACCTGTAATCCCAGCAGCTCAGGAGGCTGAGGCAGGATGATGGCAAGTTCAAAGCCAACCTCAGCAACTTAGTGATGTTCCAAGTAACTCAGTGAGACCCTGTCTCTAAATAAAAATTAAAAAGGAGTTGGGGATGTGGCTCAGTGGTTAAGCACTCCTGGGTTCAATTCCTAGTATTAAATAAACAAACAAGTAAATAACAAGAACTGAGGATGCAGCTCAGTGGTAGAGCACCTCTAGGTCAATCCCCAGTGCCAAAAAAAAAAAAAAACAACAACAACAACAAAAAAAAACAACAACCCAAAATACCTTCTCTGCATCATCTCATTTAAACTTTACAACTTTCCCATGGCATAGTAATTATTGTTCCATTTTGGGGCTGGGGTTGTAGCTCAGTGGTAAAGCACTTGCCTTGCATGTGTGAAGCACTGGGTTCGATCCTCAGCATCACATAAAAATAAATAAAGATAAAAAAAAATATTGTTCCATTTTACAGCCAAGGAAAGCAAGCAAAAGAATCTCTGTGCAGTCCATCACTGCAGTAGGCTCTTCTCGAGAACATGTGGGAATCGAGGTGGTCATATCACATGCTTGCTGTGCGGTGGACTCCTTTGCTCACGAACCTCCAGCTGGGCACAGCTTGGTAGGGGCCGTTCATCTCTGCTCCTGGTGGAGTCTGCCAGGGCAGCTGGGTGGCAGAGGTCTGGAGCCTCCTGAGAGCCCATTCATCCAATAGCCAGGTTGGGGCTGGCTATTGCCTGGAATCTGTGGAGGTGTCAGCTGGAATATGTCCCTGTGGCCTCTCTGTGTGACCACCACCAAGGCCTTAGGTCTTAGGTCTTAGCTTATCTGACTATTTCTTTCCAACCTTCAGACTATTTATTTTTTACCTTGTTTTTTTTTTTTGGTCTTTTTATCCTTTTTTTTTTTTTTTTATATACTTTTTTTTTTTTCCAGGGCTGAGGACCGAACTCAGGGCCTTGCGCGTGCTGGGTAAGCGCTCTGCCACTGAGCTAAATCCCCAACCCCCTATTTATTTATTTATTTATTTATTTATTTATTTATTTATTTTTGGTACCAGGGATTGAACTCAGGGGCACTCGACCACTGGGCCACATCCCCAGCCCTTTTTTTGTATTTTATTAGAGACAGGGTCTCACTGAGTTGCTAAGTGCCTCACCATTGCTGAGGCTGGCTTTGAACTCGCGATCCCTCCTGCCTCAGCCTCCCAAAGTGCTGGGATTATAGGCGTGCGCCACCACGCCCGGCCCCTATTTATTTTTTATTTTATATTTTTTTTGTACTGGGGATTGATCCAGAGGCGCTTTTGAAGGGCAAAGCATCACACCGGGGACAGCCGTGCAGCCAAAAGATTTATTCAACAGCCTTCGTGGCTGGTAGCGAAAACCGGAGAAGAGGTGCTCTGGTCGAAGGTTGAAGAGGTGGGAGACGGGAGTCAGGGAGAAGGGAGTGTGCAAGCTCTGGACAGAAGGTGGGTGCTTGGTTGCACCAGCTGGGATCTCTGGAGCTGTCGGCTAAAGCAGCTGCTGTCTGGCTGGAGGCTGGAGCTGTCAGCTGGGAGCGGCCGTCGGGCTGAAGGTGGTCGGTCTGGAGCTGTTGCAGTGGCTTCCTCCTCTCTGCAGCGATGATCCGATGTTGTGTCCATGTGTCTCTCTCTGTCTGAGTCTCTCAAACAGGGCCTTATATAGGGATTTCTGGTGGGGGGTGCACTAGAGCAACCCCAAACACCATTGGCTAGAACAGGGTGTCCTTTAAGCCTATTGGCTCTTGCCTGGGGAAAAAGAAATATTCTGCCCGGGGAAGAAACATCCTGCGGGGGGTGGGGTGGGGGGGGGGGGTGACATCCTGTCCAGGGAAGAAACAGGAATCCTGCCAAGAATGAAACAAGGTTGCTTCTCTCAGGATGTGGAAAACTGTGAGGGCGGGGGAGGGTAACCTATCTATCAGCTTTACCACTGAGCCACATCCCCAGGCCTATTTATTTATTTATTTATTTTTAAAATTTTTGATACAGTATCTTGCTAAAGTGCTTAGGGCCTTACTAAATTGCTAAGACCGACTTTGAACTTTCAATCCTCTTGTCTCAACCTCCTGAGTTGCTGGCATTAGAGGCACCCAACTATCTTTTGCATTTTTTTTTTGTTTATTTTATTTTATTTTTAAAAATATTTATTTATTTACTTTAGTTGTACACAATGCAATGCATTTATGTTTATGTGGTGCTGAGGATCGAACCTGGGCCGCACACGTGCAAGGTGAGCGCCCTGCCGCTGAGCCACAACCCCAGCCCCTTTGGTTTATTTTTATTTGTTTTTCGTACTGGGGATTGAACCCAGGGGAGTTTAAATACTGAACCGCATCCACAGCCTATTTTATTTTATTATATTTTTTTGGTACCAGGGATTAAACTCAGGGGTGCTCAACAACTGAGCCACATCCCCAGTCCTTTTTTATATTTTATTTAGAGACAGAATCTTGCTGAGTTGCTTAGTGCCTCACTAAGTTACTGAGCCTGGCTTTGAACTCACAACCCTCCTGTCTCAGTCTTCCAAGCTGCTGGAATTATAGGTATGTGCCTTTGAACTTGGCCCTTTTTTATTTTTTATTTTGAGACAGGGTCTCGATAAGTTGCTTAGGGCCTCACTAAGTTGCTGAGGCTGATCTTGAATCTGTGATCCTCCTGCCTCAGCCTCCCAAGCTGCTGGGGTTATAGGCATGGGCCGCTGTGCCTGGCTATCTTTTGCTTTTTTTTTTTTTTTTAATGGTACCGGGAATTGAACTCAGAGGAACTCAACCACTGGGCCACATCCCCAGCCCTTTTTTGTATTTAGAGACAGGGTCTCACTGAGTTGCTAAGTGCCTCGCTATTGCGCTATTGCTGAGGCTGGCTTTGAACTCGTGATCCTCCTGCCTCAGCCTCCTGAGCCTCTGGGATTACAGGCATGTACCACTGCACCCCACTTCTCCAGGGGTTTTGGAGGAAGGTTTTGGCATGAGACTTGAGTCTCTCTCTCATCTCTGTCATTTACTAACTTTGTGATGTTGGCCAATATATTTAACTTCTCTGAATCTCAGTTTCCTTATTTGAAAGGAGGATAATATTAGTGCCTACCTCATAGAGGATTAAATAAAAATAATGCACCCGCAGTGCTTAACACAGGGCCCAAGCCATGGCCAGCAGCTGCAACCACCCATCCCAGTACGTGCTGTGGTCCGGGCACTGCCCTGGGTGTTGTCCAGGTGTGGGCTCATGCCATCCTCCACACCACCCTGTTTGCAGGTTACACCACCAGGCTTATTTTGTGAAGTTTGTTGAGTTGTATGCTTATTTGTGTACTTTTAAAAAAATATTTATTTATTTGCTTTCAGTTGTACACATGCCTTTATTTTCACGTGGTGCTGAGGATCGAACCCAGGCCGCACACGTGCTAGGTGAGCGCTCTACCACTGAGCCACAACCCCAGCCCTGTGTACTTTTTTGTTCCAGGATTACAGTTGGAAAAGAACATCCACTGAGCAACTCTGCAGTGGGAACCTGCATCGTGACCATTTTGCAGATGAGTAAACTGGGTTGATAGAGGTTCTGTCACTGGTTCAAGATCATAGAGTAAGTGGTGGGACTAAGGACCTGGAGCCCGGCCTCTTCCCCACTGCTTCTGTCCTGCCCCCTGTCTGGCATGTTCCAGCACTCATTCAACAGCAGCTTTTAATATTATTAACATTTAGCCTTTCTGTTGCTTTAAAGTTTTTCTTCTGTTTTAAATAATGCTTTGTTATATACTTTAGGCATTTTTGGCTTTTCTCTGCTCAAATTATCTCTTTTGGATAGTGTCCCAAGAGTGGAATTAACAGGGCGAATTGGGGCCCAGGGAGCTGAGGTGACTTGCTTAAGGTCACATGTAAGCAGTGGTGGTTGAAGCAGGGCTGCCCTGTACAATTGTATAGGTTGTTCACATCACAAGGGCAGTGGGCTTCCCAAAGGAGGTCCACTAGGAAGTCAGCCTTGGTCAGGGTTTGGAATGCCAGGAGGAAAGAAGGAGATGGGTGTGGTGGGGACACCATGGGAAACCGATCTCAGTGGGATTGAGAATCAGAGAAGTGGGGATATTAGGAGACAATGGGAACTGGATCATTCATTCACTCACAAATATATGCTAAGCTCCTACTGAATGCAGGTGCTCTTCCACTGTGGATACAATAGTGGACCAGTCCATCTGATCTCTGCTTTCATGGAATGGATACCTTCTTGCATGAGTGGGGAAGATAGTTGATGAACAAAGAAATTGAGTAAAATAATGATGGATTGTAATAAATATTAGGAATGAAAGAAACAGGTGCTTGAGTCCCGGAATGAGGGGATGAGCATGTACCTACAGGGTGGTTAAAGGAGGCTTCTTTGAAGAGGTAACATCTTGGCTGAGAAGGCAAAGACACACAGCATGTGCAAAGGCCCTGTGCAAAGGTAGAATGCTACAGAGAGGGCTTCCAAAGCCAGGCAGAAAAGGGTTCTGAAGGATCATGGGTTCAGAAGTCACTTCAGACAGTTGAGAAAGGGCTCTTCACCCATCTCTCCTAGTTCTCCACAGTCACCCCTGATTGTTGCCAAGTACCCCAGTTTCTCCTTCCTCATCCTCTCACTGTTGTCCCCTCCTTGATGACTTTCCGAGGCTGGGGGCAGTCGGGTGGCATGGTGCCCTAGGACCTGGGTTCAGATCCCAGCTCTGCCCTTCAGTGCAGTCCGGGGTGTGGGGGGGTGCCCGGCCTACGTAGGGAAGCTCCTGCTGGTGTTTTCAGAGTCAGCTGGGAGCATGATGCAGGTGCCGGCAGCCGCACACAGCAGGAGTTTGATAAATGACAGTGCCCACCCTCACCTTACCTGTCACAGAGGCTCCACTTGTTTTCCTCAAAGCACATTAATTTTGGTCAGCAGAGAGGTGGGTAAAGTTCTGGGGTAGCCCCTGGCTCCCAAACCAGCTCTCTGAGGAAACCAAAGCCTGTACCTATCCCATTCCAAAGACCTTTAAAGAGGCAGTTTAGTTTACAATCTAATTCCTCTCCTTAACTCAGGGTCTGTTACATGCCAGCCATTGTGCTAAGGGCCTCCTGTGCATTCTTTTCTATCACCTTTGTGACAACCCTTCGAATGAAGTCCTGTGGGTGTCTGTTTTACCGTTCAGGAAACTGAGGCTCAGAAGAGTGAATTGGCTGACACTTGGCTAGTTCAGGGGTGAAACTGGGACCAGCGCCCACATCTTCTGGCACCCAAAACCTCTGTGCCCAGTCTCCAGGCCACCTCAGGTCTGGAGAGCCTGTGGGCTTCGTTTCCTGGGTGACGAGAAGCACAGAGAGGCAGCGCTTCTTGGAGTCCATGGTGGACAGGATTCCCAGCGGGCCTCAGCAAGGAAGCTGGGATGTCTGTGACTTCAGGAGGCCTCACAGGGCAACAGATCCCAGCAAAACGCGACCCTGAGTCACCGAGTATTTATAGACCAACCTCTCTCCTCTCCTCGGCGTGGCCAGGACTTATCAGGTTCACTTGGGGCTCGGAGGGTGACAACCTGTTTATCATCCAAGGTCCCCAAGCAAGCTGTTGAGACATCTTCTGAGAACGAGGTCTGGAGGCCTGCTCATGGCTAACCTGACCTGACCCCACACCCACCCGTGCTGAGGCAACTCTCCCTGCTCCAGCCGTGACACCTCCTTCCAGGGACGCCCACCAGCCTTCCACAGCTGCATGGCACCAGGGCGCGGTCTCGGGTTAAAGTGGGGAGAGATGCCGCTTCTTCCAGGAAACTATCCTGGACTGACCTGGGAAGGTCACACACCTTCCCTGGCCCCACTCTTCTAGGGAGTGAACCTTGTCATTGGGCAGATAATTAAATCAACCAAGACTTGAACCTTCTATGTAAGAGACACTATGTTAAAAGAGTTTGTTTGTTTGTTTGTTTGTTTCTTTTGTTTTGGTTCTGGGGATTGAACCTAGGACCTCTCAACCACTGAGCCACATCCCCAGCCCTTTTTTAAAAAATATTTTATTTAGAGACAGAGTCTCACTGAATTGCTTACAGCCTCACTAAGTTGCTGAGGCTGGCTTTGAACTCATGATCCTCCTGTCTCAGCCTCCCAAGCCACTGGGATTACAGGTGTGTGCCACTGCACCCAGCAAGAGTTTTAACATGGGGTGGGAATATAGCTTAGTTGGTGGAGTGCTTGCCTTGCATGTACAAGGCCCAGGTTCAATCCCCAACACACACACACACACACACACAAAATGGATTTTAATTTTATCTTTCTCAATCTCACTATATATTTAACACATACATAATATTCATATATAACACACATATACTTATATTTATATTTTTATTTATTTATTTATTTACTAGGGATGGAACCCCAGGGGTACTCTATTACTGAGCTACATCCCTAGCCCTTTTCACTTTTTTTTTTTTGGGGGGTGGGTATTACCAGGGATTGAACTCAGGGGCACTCGACCACTGGGCCACATCCCCAGCCCTATTTTGTATTTTTTTTAAAAATGTTTATTCATTTGCTTTTAGTTGTACACAATGTGCTTCTACATGGTGCTGAGGTCCGAACCCGGGCCGTGCACGCGCTAGGCGAGCGCTCCACCGCCGAGCCACAACTCCAGCCCCCTATTTTGTATTTTATTAGAGACAGGGTCTCACTGAGTTGCTAAGTGCCTCGCCATTGCTGAGGCTGGCTTTGAACCTGAGATCCTCCTGCCTCAGCCTCCCAAGTGCTGGGATTACAGGCGTGCGCCACCGCACCCGGCCTAAACTGGATCTTAATTTACTTTCTGTGGATGTGGATATTGAAACTCAGAGCAGGTAAGTAACTTGCCCAAGACCACCAGCTAGCAAGTAGCAGGATCAGGCTTAAAATTTGGGTCTTCCTTGAATCCAGACTCCAGGCAGTGGGTGAGTTTGGGCAAGTCATCTTACCCTGGAGCCTCAGTTTCTTTATCTGTAAAATGGAGATGCTGCTACCCACCTCTCACAGTTGTAAGGACTGAATAAACCTGGTAAACAGTAAGTGCCCAACCACTGATGCTATCCCCACCCCTTCAACTTGTTGAATCAGTAAATTATCTTGTTCTGAGCTGCTGAGGACAGTTAGCCAGGCCATCCCTTCCTCTGGACTTCAGGGACTTGAACCCAGGAACCAGGCTACTCCAGCCCCCAGGGTCCTGCTGCCCCAACTCTGCTTCTCCCTAAGAGCAGGCTGTTAGGGCTGAGGTGACCCAGAACCAGGGGCTGGGGCAGGGGTTGGGCGAGGGCTGGCAGGGTGCAGAGGCACAGTAGACTGACCTGGCTGTCCCTCAGGGCATCTATTTTGGATGGGGCCGGCCTCCAGGCAGCTGGAAGCTGGAACCTGAGGTGTCAGGGCCGAGTTAACAGAGCGGCCCCTGGGGCCCGATTCAGTGGCTGAGCTCTGACCCCAGATGGCGGTGTGGAGGCAGGCACAGAGCCAGGCTGCCTCTGGGATTCCTGCCCCAGGTTCTGGGTGTTTGCACAGGGCGCTGGCGCCTTGATGCCAGCTTCAGCCCCTCCCTCCCCGGGGCAGTGCTGAGCCCCTAACTCAGGTCAGACAGGCTTGGGCTCAAGGCCTGGATATTCCATTTATTACTTGTGTGACCTTGGCAAGGCACTTAATGTTGGTGTCCTGAGGGTTCTGATGGTTAATTAGGGTTCCCCTGCCCCATTAGGGCTGTGCACCCCAGCTGGGCCCTGTCAGGGCCAGGCTAGTTCTCACCTCCCTGTAGGGGGCTGTGTGCCCCCTGCCCCAGGCCTTGACCTGGCTGCTCCAGGGAGGGGCCCTAGGGCTCACAGCGCTTCCAGAAACTCTGATCCTAAGTGCCCCTTGGCCTCCTGGCTGGGGCCCATCTCAGAGGTGAGGCCAGGCCAGACTCCAGTGGAACTCAAGTTTCTTTTTTTTTGTGATACCGGGGATTGAACTCAGGGGCACTCGACCACTGGGCCACATCCCCAGCCCTTTTTTGTATTTTATTAGAGACAGGGTTTCACTGAGTTACTAAGTGCCTCGCCATTGCTGAGGCTGGCTTTGAACTCGCGATCCTCCTGCCTCAGCCTCCCAAAGTGCTAGGATTACAGGCGTGCGCGGCGGAACTCAAGTTTCTTTTTTTTTTTTTTTTTTGTGGTACCGGGGATTGAACTCAGGGGCACTCGTCCTCTGGGCCACATCCCCAGCCCTTTTCTGTATTTTATTTAGAGACAGGGTCTCACTGAGTTGCTAAGTGCCTCGCCATTGCTGAGGCTGGCTTTGAACTCGCGATCCTCCTGCCTCAGCCTCCCAAAGTGCTGGAATTACAGGCATGCGCCACCGTGCCCGGCTTTCAAGTTTCTTGATGGGGTTCATGAAAGGGCTTGATTAAGGAGCCCAGGCTCTTTGGGTTCTGATCCTTGGGAGTTCTGGCTTTGAACAGTTGGGGATTTCTTTCCAGCCATTTTTTTTGTGGCTATACCACATTTACATACCCACACATAAAATATTTTAAATGGAACAGAATCAGGTTGCATACAATTGGCCTGTATTTTTCTCTTTTCTTTTTTAATTATTTATTTGCTTTAGTTGTACACAATGCAATGCATTTATGTTTACGTGGTGCTGAGGATTGAACCCGGGCCGCGCACGTGCCAGGCGAACACTCTACCACTAAGCCACGACCCCAGCCCCCGACCTGTATTTTTCTATCCATGCCTAACAATCTATCTTTCTGACATGTGACAGCTTTCTCTGTTAGTGTTCAATGTAGAAAGCTTCTTGCAACTTTTTTAAACTGGAGGAATATTCCCATATGTATGTATGTTTCTGCATGGACAGTTGGGAAGCTTGCTGGGGTTTGCTTTTGTTTTATTATTTAGTATAGTTAAATGTACGATTCGAGACATCCTCATAAATTAGTGCACCTGAATAAGCCACATCTGGCTCAGGAAACCGCCCCTTGCCACGCTGCCAGAGCCCCTGGTGCTACCTGCCACCCCCACGCAGGTCAACCACTGTTGTGACTTCTAGCAGCTTGGCTGAGTTTGCTTTTTCTTGAACACTATGTAATCAGAATTATACTCTTAGATCAACATTCTGTTTATGAGATTCATAACATGTGGCAATGTGTGTTTAATCTGTACAGTATTCCACTATGTGACCACATAACTATTTATCTGTCCTATTGATGGAAATTTGGGTCACTTCCAAAGTTTTGCTGCTACAAACAATATTGCAAAAACCATCTTTGCATGAAAATAGATCTGTGTACCGACATATCTCCCTCTCCCCTGCCCCCTCTCTCTCTGTCATTTTTCTAGTTTGACAGGCGAGATTCCTGAGAGTCTACCTGCCGAGTCACAAACAGGAATATTTTACATTTTGACTTTATCAAATTGCACCCTAACCTGAGCTCAGGAGGTGCGGCAGTGCCCACATCCCTGCATGCAACCCCCCAAGGTTGAATTATTTTTCATCTTTAATATTTTTGTCAGTCTGATAGAAGAAAAATCAGATTTTATTGTGCTTTGAATGTGATTTTTCCAGCCAGTGAGGCTAAGCAGCATTGGGGGCCACGGGCATGCTTTCTTTTCTGATTTACCTTTCTGTGTCCCTCGCTGGGTCTAAAAATCTGCACGATCATGGACATGGACACTCGGTCTTTCCATGTGTTTCTCGTGCTTTCTCCCCGCCGGATACTTGTCTTTAAGCTTTGTTTATGGAGCAACTGCTGGTTTAAATATAGTCTGTTTTTCCTCCTGCCCGTTGTTTATGATCTGGATAGTCCCGGAGGGTGTGTGTGGCAACCCTGTCCAGGTTCAAGTTTGCAGGGGTGGAGAGCCGCAGCAGCTGGACCCCACAAGACAGTCTCTCTGGGGTGCAAAGGAGTACCCAGGTCAGCACTGAGCCCCTGAGAGCCAATTTGCCTTAAAGACTGTCTCTAGTCAGGTTTCCAGGTATTTCCAGTGTCGCTCAGGGCCCCAGGTCAGAGTCCCACCTCAGTGAAGAGAGTCTCTTGCCTGGCTCTGGGACCAGGAAGCAGGGGGAGCCAGGGCCAGCAGGGGTCGGGATAGGAGAGATGGGGAAGCCCAAGAACAGTAGCTAGACAGCTCTACTCTCTGAGTTCAAGTTCTGAACCATTGGAGTTTAATGCCTGTATCTGTCTGCTCCAGCTAACGTAACCAAATACCAGACATTAGCTTAATTCAACAATAGAGATTTATTTCTCAGTTCTGGAGTCTGGGAAGTCCAAGATCACATGAGTCAGAGTGGGTCTTCCATCCCAGTAGAATCCAGTTGAAATGATGGTGGGTGACCTTTGGGCTGGATCATGAAAGGCTCTTTTGGATCTGTCTTGCTCTTTTGGATCCCTTGCTCTGAGAAAAGCAGGTGCCATGTTAGGAGGATGCTCAAGTGGCCCTGTAGGGGGAGGTACATGGGCTGAGGCCTCCCACCAACTTGCCAACCACGTACGTGCACCATCTTGGAAGCAGATCCTCCAGCTTCAGTCACCACAACCCCAGCCAACATGTGTCCCATAACCTCCTTAGAGACCCCGAGCCAGAGCCAACCAGCTTAGCTGCTCTTAAACCCCTGAGCCACAGAAACTGTGTAGGATAATAAATGTTGATTTTGTTTTGTTTTGTTTTTATACTGGGGATTGAACTAAAGGATGCTTTACCCCTTTACCCTGAGCCACATCCCCCAGCCCTTTTTGTTTTTTATTTTGAAACAGGGTCTTGCTAGGTTGCTAGGGCCTCACTAAGTGGCTGAGGCTGGCCTGGAACTTGTGATTCTCCTGCCTCAGCCTCCCGATTTGCTGGGATTACAGGCATGTGCCAACATGCCTGGCTAAATAAATATTGATTTTTGGTTTAAGCTGCCATGTTTTGAGGTAATTTGTTATGCAGCATAGATAATTCACAGATGACAGGCGGGGGTGGCATATACCTGTGGTCCCGGCTACTTGGGAGGCTGAGGCAAGAGGATTATTTGAGCTCAAGAGTTTAAGGGCAATCTGGGCAACATAGCAAGACAAAGTGCAAAAAAATGAGTAAAGAAAAGAGAAAGCCGGGCGCGTGGCGCACGCCTGTAATCCCAGCACTTTGGGAGGCTGAGGCAGGAGGATCGCGAGTTCAAAGCCAGCCTCAGCAATGGCGAGGCACTTAGCAACTCAGTGAGACCCTGTCTCTAAATAAAATACAAAAAAGGGCTGGGGATGTGACCCAGTGGACGAGTGCCTCTGACTTCAATCCCTGGTACCACAAAAAAAAAAAAAAAAAAAAAAAAAAAAAAAAAAAAAAAAAAAAGAAAAGAGAAAGTCCACAGGCCACAGAGTTATCCATAGAAACTGTCCAGGAGATGAGAGTTGGCATCACTCCCTGACTGTGTCAGGCATGTACAAATACCTGGGCAAATGGTCCCACCTCAGTGACTCAGTTTTCAGCAAGGGATAGAGTGCGGGGGCGGGGGTGGGGGGGGCGGGTGAGGACGGTCACCCAGAGGATGATCACCCAGACCTAGATACTTGGGTAGAAAGGCCCAGAGAGATCATTTCGGTGCCCTTCTCTCATTTTACAGATGAGTAAACTGACACACAGAGCTTAACCTTCCCTTGGTGACTAAGCTGACACCTGGCCCAGATCTGTTAGTCCTGGGTGGCCTCCTTGTTGCTGTGTGCCCTGGGGTCTTAGGTAAGAGTCACTACACTCACAGTTCATAAGCACTTTCGCTACTTTATTTCAGGACCCTGGGTGTGGACCCCCTCCAGACCCTACTGGCTCTCATGTCCCCTGGGCGTTCCTTTTCTCCCTAGTAGCTGTCCACAGTGTTGTCCAGATCTGGGGACAGTGGGAGGAGCCTTGCGTCCCCTGGCCCAGGCCTTGAAGGATGAGGTCCCAGGACACTCTGCTCCCTTCTGTGGCACGTGGACCAGGCCTGGTGGACTTTGTCCTGGCACCTGGGGCTGCATCATGCCCTAGACCCCATGGACCTGCCTCTGCCAGCTGCCCTGGCTTTAGTCACTGGATCAAATGACCATTGGTTTGATCCTGTGATTTGGGAAGATTCTTCAATGAAGGTGGCATCAAAACACGTGGCAGAGATCTCATCCCCTAAGGAAAACAGTGTCTGTGCCACCCCACCCCTCAGCGAGGGGAAACCCAGAGCCAAGGCCAGGCGGACACCCGCCTCCAGGGGCGGTAGGGGGCGCGCGAGAGCAGGCACGCGCAGGTGAAAAGGATCCGCTTGGTGCAAGACGGCGAGTCATTTCCTCTCCAGCATCACCACCCCTGGGGCTGCGTCATCACGGGCAAGT
Source organism: Tamias sibiricus (assembly GCA_025594165.1). Classification (NCBI taxonomy): domain Eukaryota; kingdom Metazoa; phylum Chordata; class Mammalia; order Rodentia; family Sciuridae; genus Tamias; species Tamias sibiricus. Next base: position 21,142,537 of record CM046658.1, on the reverse strand, counting down.
CCCCACCCCCAAACCGGCCTCCAGGGACAAGGAAGGACCCTTGCGGATCATCTCCTGTGGTTGTTCCATTTGGCAGATGAGGAAACCGAAGGTGGGTGTGGCTGGTAGGCATCACGTTGCCAGTCCCCGCAGAGAGGGAGCTGGAGTCCAGGTGTCCAAGCCCCAGGCCAGGGTTCTTTCCCCGAACCAAGAGGTCTCAAAATCTCAGGTTTCTGAAAAGCCCCTTCTGTAGTGACAATCAAAACCAACATAGACTTAGGGGTTAAACAAGCCTATTCCAGCTGGGTGTGATGCCACATGCCTAGTCCCAGCTACTCAGGAAGTTGAGGCAGGAGGATCGTAAGTTCAAAGTCAGCCTCGGCAACTTAGCAAGACCCTGTCTCAGAATTAAAAATAAAAAGTGCTGGGGATATGGCTCAGTTGTTAAGCGTCCCTAGGTTCAATTCCTGATACCAAAAAAAGAAAGAAAATGGGGCTGGGGTTGTGGCTTAATGGTAGAGCGCTTGCTTAGCAATTGAGGCTCTGGTTCAATCAACACCACATAAAAATAAATAAAATAAAGGTATTGTGTCCATCTATAACTAAAAGAAAATTTTAAAAAAGAAAGAAAGAAAATAAATTGTTATTTTTGTTAAGTGTGATAATGGCATGGTGATAAAAAAAATCGTCAGAAATGCATACTGAAGGGCTGGGGTTGTGGCTCAGTGGTAGAGCACTTGCCTCACATGTGTGAGGCACTGGGTTTGATTCTCAGCACCACATATAAATAAATGAATAAAATAAGGTCCATCAACAACTAAGAAATATTTTTTTAAAAAGCATACTGAAGTGCCGGGCGCGGTGGCGCACGCCTGTAATCCCAGCACTTTGGGAGGCTGAGGCAGGAGGATCGCGAGTTCAAAGCCAGCCATCAGCAATGGCGAGGCACTTAGCAACTCAGTGAGACCCTGTCTCTAAATAAAATACAAAAAAGGGCTGGGGATGTGGCCCAGTGGTCAAGTGCCCCTGAGTTCAATCCTCAGTACCAAAAAAAAAAAAAAAAAAAGCATACTGAAGTATTACATGTAAAATAACTCGATGTCTAACATTTGCTTTAAAATAGTTTAGAATAAAAGAAGTACTTTATGGTATAGATAAAATAAGATTGGGAAATGTTGAAAGAGTTGAAGCTGGCTTGGATTACATGAGTGCATTAGACTATCTTCTCTTTTATATGATTGAAACTTTCATTAACAAGCAGTAAAAATAAACTGTTTCTATTAAATAGACTTGCAGAGAAGGAGACAGTAAAATGTAGTGAATAAGAGTTCTTGCTGGGGAGTGGTGTCATATACCTGTAATCCCAGAAGCTTGTGAGGCTGAGACAGGAGGATTGCGAGTTCAAAGCCAGCCTCAGCAAAAAGTGAGGCACTAAACAACTCAGTGAGACCCTGTCTCTGAATTTAAAAAATACAAAAAAAATAGGGCTGGGGATATGGCTCAGTGGTTGAGTGCCTCTGAGTTCAATTCCTGGTATCACCCCCCGCAAAAAAAAAAAAAAAAAAAAAAAAGAGTTCTGGGCCAGACACAACACTGATATATTCATTAGTCACTTCACCTGCCCTAGCTTTACAGTATTTCTGATAACCAGTAATGGTAATGATTTACAACTTTTTGGTTCCGATTCTTGATCTGTCACTCACTGCTGGTGAACCTTGGCTGAGTGACTTCACCTCTCTGAACCTCTGTAACTCAGCTGCAAATAACTCCTGACCTGAGTTATTTGGAGGGCTGGACTGCAGGAAGAATAGACAGGACTTAACACACAATGCCCTACATATAATAAGCACTCAATAAATGCTTTAGTGGAGGAGCACAGGTTTAGGAATCAGGCTACCTTGGACCTGAACCCTAGCCTTTTTCTGTTATTTGTGGTTGTGTCACCTCTGCCAAGCCAATTAACTCTCTGTACCTCATTTCCTCCTGTGGGAGATGGGAACAAAGATCATAATACCTCCCCTACAGGGCTGTTGTGAGGATTAAATGACAAGACATGTTTTGATGCCCAGCGCGGCCCATGCAGCACTTGCCTGCCTTACCCCTGGACTTTCAGCAGTGCCAGGCTTGCCAACACCCAGGCTGGAGTCGATCCCACTGTCCATTTGCTTGGCACCTGGACTGCCAAATGTGGCTGGAGACAGTCAACAGGACCATGTGAATGGCCCCTTGCAAATGACAAATCTGTGCTGGGACAAAGCAAGGACCTTCTGCTCCTGACAGCCCTCCACCTTCTCCAGGGCAATTCCTCCTGCATCCCTCGCGGGAGGGTCCCACCCTTCTCCACCACCCACTCCTGCTGCTCTCCGTGCTGCGTAGCCTGGGAAGCTGACCCCAGTCACCTTCCTCGAACCTCCCAGAACTCTGACCTCTCTTCCCTCCTTTTTTTTCCACCTCAAAGATGGGAGTGTCCTTGTCACTCTCAACCCCGTCTCTAGTACTTTCTTTGCATGGTCTGTACCACCTCAAAAAATCTTGCTCAAATACTCAGTTTCTCCAAAATCTGAGTGCCACCCAGGTTATTTGTGGGAAAAGTGTGCAGGACCTCCAGAAAGAGGGAGATCCGGGCCCTGGGACAAGAACTAGCCAGTCAGTCACAAGGGCCGAGTGGCCAACCTTAGGAAAGGAAAGAAAGGGGAGAGAGGAGGAGGAAGTGCCCTGGAGAAGGTGGAGGGCCGTCGGGGGCAGAGGTCCTGGCTTTGTCCCAGCATGCTCTTTCACCCATCTGCTCACTGAAACATCCCAGGTGCACAGAGATCATTTTTTTTTTTTTTTTTTGGTACCAGGGATTGAACTCAGGGGCACTTGACCACTGGGCCACATCCCCAGCCCTTTTTTGGGATTTTATTAGAGACAGGGTCTCACTGAGTTGCTAAGTGCCTCGCATTTGCTGAGGCTGGCTTTGAACTCGCGATCCTCCTGCCTCAGCCTCCCAAAGTGCTGGGATTACAGGCGTGCGCCACCGCGCCCGGCAGAGATCATTTTTTGCCCTCAGTCTTCAAAGTCCCGGGGGGAGAGTGGAATTCACAGGCAGAAGCTGGACACTGGTGGGCATACAGCGGAGGGTGGAGAACCCTGAAGGGACTCTCAGCCTCCTGCTAGGTGCAGATGGGTGGCTGGTAGTGTTGCCCACTGAGGCATGAGACAAGAAAAGAGGAAGGAGGAGGTAGGCTCCGGGAAGATGCTGTGCTGTGTGGGGGATGTGAGTTTTAGGTGCTGATGGAGAATGCCAGTAGGAATCGCCAACAAATCTGAACGTAAGGGGAGAGAGGAGTCTGCCCTGGAATTAGGGGTTTGAGGCTCGCTGGCACACAGGCACTGGAATCATGAATGTTTGCAGGGGCTTTCTGCTGCCAGTGATGAGGATGGACAATGTGTGACCTGTTATCTCACATTGTAGTCAAGAGGTGGGCAGTTACAGGTTGGATAAATTGGCAGCAAAATGGTGGCATCAATAATCCAGGGACTTTTTATAGTTTCCCTCTGCCATCTCTGAGGGTTGACATCTTCCTCAGACTTGACCCCTCATGGTTGCAAAATGGCTGCCCACTCTCTCAGGACCCTGTTCAAAGGCATTAATGAGCTGGGTGTGGTGGTGCACACATGTAAATCCCAGCGGCTTGGGAGGCTGAGGCAGGAGAATCTTGAGTTCAAAGCCAGCCTCAGCAAAAGTGAGGGGCCATGCAACTCAGTGAGACCCTGTCTCTAAATAAAATACAAAATAGGGCTAGGATGAGGGCCCCTGAGTTCAATCCCGGATGCCTCCTCCCTGAAAAAAAAGCATTAACACGCTTTCTTCTTGCATATTTTTGGGAGGAAGGTACCAGGGATTGAACCAGGGGTGCTTAACCCCTGAGCCACATCCCCAACCCTTTTTATATTTTATTTAGAGACAAGGTCTTGCTGAGTTGTAGAGCCTTGCTAAATTGCTGAGGCTGGTTTTGAACTCACAATCCTCCTGCCTCAGCCTCCCCAGCCACTGGGATTATAGGCATTCGCCGCCATGCATCGTTTGCATATTAATTTTTATCAAGGAGGAAATAATTCAATTTTAGCCAACAGATTTCTCCTCGGGTCTCATTGGCCATAACTACCTCCTTAGGCAAAAGGGAGTGTGACTTAACCATGTTAGGGTTACAGTCTTTGTGACTTATCTCGGGTGGCAGCGGGAAGCCCACCTTCCTGGGGCACAGTGCTGCCAACGTCTGAACAATCCTGAGGGCCTGTGAGCAGGGACAGTGGCTTCTCAGTCTTCATCTTCTTCCAATCCCTGGCTGGCAGGCAGTGTCAATGTGTCACAAACAAGCAGAGACGTAGGAGCTTGGGCTCCAGAGCCACCTCTTGCTCACTGTGCAGCCGTACCCAGTTGGTTTACCTCTCTGTGCTTGAGTGTCCTCCCCTGTAGAGTGGGGAGATGGTGGTTCTTATGTTGCGGGTTAGTGAAATGATGAAATGAAATAATGCCTCACGGAGCCAGCACATGGTGAGTGATCACCAGAAACCAGCCATTAGCCCCTGGGGAAGGGGGACCCTTCTCCTCAAATTTGCCCTGCTCTTTGTTTTCAAGACCTCCCCTTTGTACGACTGGTCCCTCTTCTCCTCCCCTCTCTTTCCTTTCCTGAAGTTGGCTGGTCCTCCCTGTGACTGACCTGCTAGTTCTTGTCTCAGGGCCCAGGCTATCTTCTTTCTGGAGTCCTGCACACTTTTCCCATGTGTTACATGACCTCCTCGGCTCATCCTGGAGCCAGAGGCCGCTGCTTCGAGTCTTCTGTCTGGCACCTTAGACCAGGTGACCCCAAGGTTCCTACATGAGATCCTACCTTACAAATTGCCATTGGGCTGGGCGTGGTGGCGCATGCCTGTAATCCCAGCATGTGGGAGGCTGAGGCAGGAGGATTGCGAGTTCAAAGCCAGCCTCAGCAATTTAGCGAGGCCCTATAGCAACTCAGTGAGACCCTGTCTCTAAGTAAAATATCAAAAAGGGCTGAGGATATGGCTGAGTGGTTAAGCACTGCTGGGTTCATCCCTAGTACAAAAAAAAAAGAAAGAAAAGAAAAACAAAACAAAACACACACACACACACACACACACACACACACACACACACACAAAACAGCCATGGGAACTGCTCTAATGTATTCTACCTACCAACACAGAAAATGACAAAAATTAAAAAAAAAAAAAAAAAAAAAAAGAAGAAATTTTTAAGATTTGTGCAGAGAGCCCAGGGGAGCCAGGCAGCACTCCATGGCACTGTATGAGAGTTATTCCTATCCACCTCCCTTCCTGGACTGTGAGCATCTCAGGGAGGGAAACGGATCACTCATCCGTCTGTCACCGTGGGGCCTGCTGTATACTTAATACTCAGAAAAATGCCTGGTGAATGAATAAGACTCCTGGCCTCTCCACTTCCTTTCTAAGCCCCATCCCCAGCCCTTTTTATTTTTTATTTTGAGGTAGGATATAGCAAAGTTGCTTAGGGCCTCGCTAAGTTGCCTCAAACTTGCAATCCTCCTGTCTCAGTCTCCCAAATGGTTGGGATTATAGGTGTGCACCACCATGCCAGGTTTCTTTTTTTTGTTTGTTTGTTTGGTACTGGGGATTGAACTCAGGGGCACTCGACCACTGGGCCACATCCCCAGACCTTTTTTTGTATTTTATTAGAGACAGTGTCTCACTGAGTTGCTAAGTGCCTCACCATTGCTGAGGCTGGCTTTAAACTCGCGATCCTCCTGCCTCAGCCTCCCAAGTGCTGGGATTACAGGAGTGCTACAGGAGTGCGCCACCGCGCCCGGCCATGCCAGGTTTCTAAGTGACTTTGAACAAGGTCCTTTTCTCCTCTTGACCCGTATCAAAAATCTGTCAAATGAGGGACTGGGATATGTCTCAAGGGAGCCCTTTCAGCATTAAGTGCTATAAGTAGGCAAGGGATGGAAGGATGGGCTGCCTGGGGTGGGGTCCCCAGGATCTCCAATAGAATGCCATGCTCAGGTCTGAGGCAGAGGGGGGCTGCCCTGGTCCCTCATCTTGGGAGCTGCGCGAGACTGTAGGAGAGGAGTTGGAATTCATTCAGGTTGGTGGGTGGGCACTGTTAACTCTTTGCATCCCGATGGCCCACTCTCTGGGTCCCATCTCCTGGCTCAGCAGCCTGGCCCGGGGGAGACCAATTTCTGCAGGAAACAACCCTCCCTAAGCCTGCCTCCGAACAGGCTGTTCTTGTTTACGCCCCCCGTCTAGGGGAACAGCGATTGCTCATCCTCGCCTGCGATTTGAGAGCGCCAAGTCTTTCAGGCCTGGAGGAAACACAAGCCCAGCCGGCCACTTGGCATTGGAATGCTCAGCTGGTCCCCTCCCGGGCTCATGTGACTGCAGCCCAGCTATAAATACCAGAGGGGCCTCAGCCCAAGACAGAATTCGGGCTCCAGGAGGAGAAAGCAGAGAGGATCTGGGCAAGCCGGTGTTTGGTGGCAGACAAGACCCCCAGGTCTGCTGAAGCGGGTGGTGGCGAAGGCAGCCTCGCTCCAACGGTATGGATTATAAGTCGAGCCTGATCCAGGATGGCAACCCCATGGAGAACCTGGAGAAGCAGCTGATCTGCCCCATCTGCCTGGAGATGTTTACCAAGCCGGTGGTGATCCTGCCCTGCCAGCACAACCTCTGCCGGAAGTGCGCCAACGACACCTTCCAGGTGGGTGCCGGGCATGGCCTGTCCAGGGCCCCAGGTGCTTCCTTCCCGCTGAGTCTAGGACCCTTCCAATCAGAACTGGCTCTTTCTCCTCCAAGGGGAGGCCGAACAGTGGGCTCAGGACTGGGCCGAGGGGCTGGGCTGGCTCTGGCACCCCAGTCCTTCTCCATGACTTGCGTACCCCTCCCGCCCTGCCCCAGCTCCCTGTTGACTCTTTGGTCAAGAGTCAAATGCCTAGAGCGATAAGTGGGGGAGGCAGGCGGAGAGGAGAGAGAAACCAGACCCCTGGGGCTGCAGCCAGCCACCGTGGCAGGGGGCCCAGAGCTTTGGGAGGAGGGTGGCAGGAGGCCCCGGGGCCCTGGGCAGTAGAGGCGTCTTCCCTTTGAGGTTGTTTGCTTCAACAAGGGGGCAGAAAGAGAAGGAGATGTCCTGGCTGGGAGGCAGGAGTTCCCAGGGACACTGCAAGAAATGCTCTGTCCCTCTGTCATCTTTAAAGTGGCAGTCCCAGGACCTTGCTGTAATCATAAGGCCCCTCTCAGGGATGGGCAAACTGAGGCAGAGAGATAAGGCTGCAGAATTAAGGTGACCTGAACCCAGGTCTGTCCTGGAACAGTTGCGGGGAGCCCAGGTCCTTTGGTTTGAGCAGATCCTCAGGGTGAGCAGGGGACGGCTAGGAGACTAGGAAAGGAAGCCACCAAGGAGGAAGCACACGCCTCACCTCTGCCTTGGCCACCTGCAGGCTGCAAATCCCTACTGGACCAACCGGGGAAGCTCGGTGTCCATGTCCGGTGGCCGGTTCCGCTGCCCCTCCTGCCGCCACGAGGTGATCATGGATCGTCACGGGGTGTACGGGCTGCAGAGGAACCTGCTGGTGGAGAACATCATCGACATCTACAAGCAGGAGTGCTCCAGGTCAGCGCAGGGCCGCCACGCCTCCAGGGCTTCCTCCTCAGGTCTGCTCAGGACGGGGTCCCTGGGCACGGACGCGGTTCAGAGCCACCCTCTTCCTCAGGCAGGAGTGGCCCCCGTGGCCCCCAACCCTGGCTCTCCCGCTCACCCAGTGCATGAGAAGGGGATTAGGCTGCCCTCTTGGGGGACACTGAGATAGAGATGGGGGGAAAGATGACAGGAAAGGAGACAGGAGCCAGTGACGTGGCCCCGGATGGCAGAGAAAGTGCCCCGTGAGAACACAGCCAGGCTGTGGATAATAACAAGGGTCCTTCTCCCCACCCCACAGCTGGGCCCTGGGAATGCTTCCTCTAGGTGCCTCACGGGCTGGGCCTGACTTCTGTTATCCCCATTCCACGGGCATCTGAGGCCCACAGAGGCAAAGTCAGTACCCAGCGTTCCCAGCTGCAGAGTAGAGGATCTGGGGCTGGCCCAGCCCCCTCGCTCTCCGGCACCTTCTCAGCAGCTCAGTCTCGGGCAGGACGCGAGTGGTGGGTTGTGCAGCGTCGTGTCAGGCCTCCAAGTGGACAGAGACACAGCCGTGCGGGAGGGAGAGCTTTATAAAAAAAAGGACGTCCTGGCTGGGGACATAGGTCAGTGGTACAGCGTGTGTGTTTGGCCAGCACAAGGCAGGGTTCAAGCCCCAGCACCAGAGGAAAAAAGGTCAGGACGTTCTGAGGAGACTCAGCTGCTAGCCTCATGGTCTTTACGGTGCAGGACCTTCACCAAGCCCCTGGAGTACCTTGCCCAAAGGAGACAGACCAGGCCTAGTGACAGAAAACTCTGGCCTGCGGGATGATATTTGCTCTCTGCTTCTGTTACTAAGGCATTGGGACCTCTTGGTTGAGGATTTGGGTCTTTGTTTTCCCAGTCTGCAAAAGGGGACGGACAGCAAGATCAGTTAGTATAGCGGGGCGTAGTGGCACACATCTGTAATCCCAGAGACTCAGGAGGCTGAGGCAGGAGTTCGAGGCCAGCCTCAGCAATTTAGCAAGGCCCTAAACATCTTAGTAAAACCCTGCCTCAAAATAAAAAGTAAAAAGGGCCAGGGAAGTGGATCAATGGTAAAATGCCTCGGGTTCAATCCCCAGTTTAAAAAAAAAAAAAATTCTGTTATTTCGACTGTCAAATAGGATGTTGATGGGAAATGTTTAAAATCAAATATTCATTGAGAATGTACTATGAGCAGGCATGTTCTCAATGCTTTCTATACATTTTCCTTGTGTAATCCTCAAAGGTATTCTTATTTCCATGAGGAAATAAATGGATGTTCAGAGAGGGTCAGAGGTTTGTCCAAGGTCACACAGATAACAAGTGGTAAATCTCAGAGAGGGTGTGAATATTCTTAACTCTTGGGCTATTTTTTGGGGGGGTTGGAGGTACTGGGGATTGAACTCAGGGGCATTCGACCACTGGGCCACATCCCCATCCCTTTTTTAGTATTTTATTAGAGACAGGGTCTCACTGAGTTGCTAAGTGCCTCACCATTGCTGGGGCTGGCTTTGAACTCGCGATCCTCCTGCCTCAGCCTCCCAAGTGCTGGGATTACAGGCGTGCACCACCACACCCAGCTCCTTGGGCTATCTTGCCCCTGGTATTCCTAGAAATCAATGCTACAAAAATACAAACATATTGTTTATCAATAAAATTAAAATACAATTGATTTTGTACCAAATAATCGGCCCACTCAGCACGGCCCTCTGAAGAGCATGTCCTGTTCAAGCCCTTGGAGGCCTTTCCACAGAGTCGAGTGATGACCACGGCTGCCCTGTACTGGGGGCTGCCTGGGCCCTGCGTCCCGTTCTGTACAGACAGCTTCCGCCATGATCGCAGCAGTTCTGAGAGAGACTGAGGCCCTGGGAGGTGAGCGCACTTGTCCCAAACCACAAGGAACAAGGGGCAGAACAATCTGGATTTGAACCCAGGTGTTGAAACCTGAGCTCGGCGCGGTTGGTCCCTGGGAGGCAGGTGGGCACAGGCCGCCGGCCCTCAGGATCTTGCCTCACCCCTGCATTGCCATCAGGGGGCGCCTTTTCCAGGGCATGGGGACAGGTGGCAAAGGGGGGCCCTGCCAGCATGGAGACCCTGGCTCAAAGATGCAAAAAGACAAGTCTGGAAAGACACTTAGTCCAGACTGGAGGGGACAATAAAGCCTGGGTGTGACCAGTCACTCAAGGCAGTTGGAAGGTGAGGCGTTGACATGGACAGGGGACAGTCATCATTTGACGTGGATGAGATCCCGTGATGTTAGAGGCTGGGAACGGTTCAGATGAGAGAATGGTCTAGCTGGAGGGGTGAGGCCTACACTCAAAACAGCCAGTCTAGGCTAGGAAATGGCTGATTTTACCCTGTGAAAAGTGAATAGAATGTGCCAGAAGCCCTAAGTGGAGAAAGCAATGAAGGTGCTCTAAGAATATGTGTTGGAGCCAGGAGCGGTGGTGCACGCCTGTAATCCCAGCACTTGGGAGGCTGAGGCAGGAGGATCGATCGCGAGTTCAAAGCCAGCCTCATCAATGGGGAGGCACTTAGCAACTCAGTGAGACCGTGTCTCTAATAAAGTACAAAAAAAGGGCTGGGGATGTGGCCCAGTGGTCGAGTGCCCCTGAGTTCAATCCCCAGTACCAAAAAAAAAAAAAAAAAAAAAAAAAGAATGTGTGTTGGAGAAGAAAGAAAGCAGTAGCTCTGGACCCTGGGGAGTCTCTCTGGGAGTCCGTCGAGGCTCGCGCAGGGTGCCCGACACTCCTGTGCTATGTGTGTGACTCAGCGGCACATGGCCTCCTTCCTCTCCGAGCCTCAGGCGGTGTCGGGCTGTACTTACTGATTTATTATTTCTACCTGGATTGAATGACACCTACTCCGTGCCCGGTGCTGTCCACTATAGATTTAGGGGTGAAGTGAATGGGCGAGCTTTTCGGCTTGGATGGAGGATACAGTCTGAAGAATTAAATATAGAATTAAATGAGGCCATCAGTATAAATTGCTTAGTTCAAAGCCCAGTGTGCAGCAACCAAGAACCCCGGTGACTATAATTAGAGCAAAGGCGCTCTAGCCTCCCTTGCCCTGACTGGATGGGGTGACCTTGGGCAAGTCAGTTCACTTGGGGGGTGGTTCCTATTCTCCAAACCATCTCCAGGTTGACTCTCTGGAATTTTAAGACCACTCCTGTGTCCTCTGCATTGGCAGAACCCCAAGCCAAGCCCAGCAGTCAAGTTTGAGACCTGGGATAGGGATAGGTTTGGTGACATTGTTTCCCTGGTTCTGAGCCCCCTGTGATTGAAACGGTGGAGGAGACGGGGGTGGGGGGGCTCGGGACTCCCCCTGACCTGTGACTCTGTTCCCCACCTCAGCCGGCCCCTGCAAAAGGGCAGCCACCCAATGTGCAAGGAGCACGAAGATGAGAAAATCAACATCTACTGCCTCACGTGCGAGGTGCCCACGTGCTCCATGTGCAAGGTGTTTGGAGCCCACCAGGCCTGCGAGGTGGCCCCGCTGCAGAGTGTCTTTCAGGGACAGAAGGTACCGGCTCCAGCCGCTTCTACCCCTAGATGATTCAGGAGGTGGATTTGATCCTCGTTGATTTGCTGAGCAGGCCTTTTAGGAAGAGTCCCTCGGGAGGGACTTCCCAGGCCACAGGGACATCAGCCCTTGCCTTCCTGGGGGAGGCGGCTGAGCTCATGGGTTATACTTAGAACCATTTGAGAGCCCCTGGGTGTGGCCACAGGGGAGAAGCCAGACCCCACCGCCAGGACACTAGGCCCTCTTAGGCCATGGCCTCTCCATCCTGTGTACTTTGGGTCCCAGATATCTCCACCTGAGCCTCACCTCTCCCAGACTCCATGTTCCCCTGCAATGGGAGGTAGCTTAGAGCCCTCTCCCTGGGGCCCTGACCTCCACCCTCTGTCCACATGGTAAACTCTAGCCCCCCTTTCTGTATCCTTTCTTCCCTACTCTCCATTCCTCTCTTGATTGCTCTCTCCTAGAACTTTCCCACTCTATTTCTTTCTCAGTAGCTAGCCCCTCCTCTGCTAATACCTGGCTGTGTGTTTTGGGCAGCTCAGTTGCTTTCTCTGGGCCTCATCTGTAAAATAAGGGACACAGGATCTCTCTGATGTTCTCTGCTATGGACCTGAGAGACATCCCAGAAAAGCTGGAGACCCTTTCTAGGAGAGAGGGGACTGAGGGTACCATGTCACAAGCCAGCCCAAGTCTGCTCTGTCTCTTCTCCTGACTGCCACCCCTCCTCCTGTCTAGACTGAACTGAGTAACTGCATCTCCATGCTGGTGGCGGGGAATGACCGTGTGCAGACCATCATCACTCAGCTGGAGGACTCCTGTCGAGTGACTAAGGTAAGGGAACACCATAGCCCTGCCTGGAGGTTTGAAGTCCCATAAAACTGGTCTCTGGGGAGGGCTCGCCCCTGGGTGTGAATAAAGGCAGCGGCTGGGAGCCCTGATGGCAGGGGAGGGACTAAGCCATCCCTCTGCTCACTCAGCAAATGCCTCGAGAGCACAGCTGTGTCGGGCATGCTCAAGACAGACCTGGTCCCCGACCCGGGAGCGCCCGCCAATCATCCCCAGCATTTATTCAGCACTAATAATTTTTAGATCACTGTTCTCCAGTGTGCTGTAGAGACCAAAGCTTCTCAAATGTTAGAGGCACACGAGTTCCCCCGGGATCTTGTGAAAACTCAGGTCTGGGAGGAAGCATGCAACTCTGTGTTTCTGACAAGCTCCCAGGGTTTGTCCAGGCTGGGGGGTCCTGCAGACTACACTTTGAGTAGCAAGACTGCAGAGGGCAGATGGGAACTTTTCCAACCCTGGGAAGCATCCAGGATTCCTGTCTGCCCTGGAGGCGGGGAGCTGGCGAAGAGCTGGGGAAGGGGCCTCGTAACTGCCAGTGGGTGAAAAGTTGTGGGCAGGGTAGGTTCAAAGGAAGGAGGGGGACAAGGTGATCGCCTCTGAGAGGTCCCCATCCGAGAGGTGCTACTGTCGTGTCCATTGTTCAGAGAAGATGTGGCATCTTAGGGAGAAGGGAGCTTGCCCCTCACTGGGGCGGCCACAGGGGAGTTGACTTCCACCTCGCCTAGGAGTGAGGCGGGCCTTCCAGCCTCAGCCCCAGCCCCATGTGGAGGGAAATGGTGCAACTTGGGACCTGGAGAGGGGTCACCCTCTGTGACCCGTCTCCAGCCTCCACATGTCACTGAGCATCTGTGGAACCTCAGGGGTGCTTTCTTGCTCATCGACCTCCACTTTGCCTTCTGTCAAATGGGGATGTCATAAAAGTCTCCTCCAGCTTGAGATGGCTGGCTCCCGGGCACACCTGTCCCGGGAAGCTGCGTAGTAAGGACCCCACAGGATGTAGCTGTGGGATTTCTGTCCCCAGGAGAACAGTCACCAGGTGAAGGAAGAGCTCAGCCAGAAGTTCGACAGCCTGTACGCCATCCTGGACGAGAAGAAGAGCGAGCTGCTGCAGCGGATCACGCAGGAGCAGGAGGAGAAGCTGGGCTTCATCGAGGCCCTCATCCAGCAGTACCGCGAACAGCTCGACAAGTCCACCAAGCTGGTGGAGACGGCCATCCAGTCCCTGGACGAGCCTGGCGGGGCCACGTTCCTCCTGGTGAGTGGGGGACTCAGAAGGCCTGGGCGGCTTCAGGGTGTGCCCTTCCACTGCCCACCCACGGGCCCTTGGACAAGTCATTTAAATCTGAGAGCTTCCGTTTTCTTTTCTGTAAGGCAGGCATGTAACAAACGGCCTTCCCTTACTAGTTTCATGAGGATCAAATGAGAGGATGGTTGTGAATTGACTTGGGAAGCTCCAACATACAGGGTTCCACAGAGGCCATTACCTGAGCACCTACAATAGGTCAGGTGCTGAGGTGGAAACGGAGATGAACCAGGCACGGCCCTGACCTGGAAGAGCTTGTTGGGAGATGACAGAAAAGGCTCAGCTGTAAGACATCAGAGTTCAGTTCATTAAAAATTTCCTCAGCCCCTGTGGGCCAGGCTTTGTGCCTGAAAAGGTGATTGGGCTGCTTCTGATTTGGGCGACTTCAGGCCTTAGGAGGATTTGGATTGATACCTGGAGAAACCAGGCCTCCTACCAGGACAACAGGAGGGTCCAAGGGTGCTGACCAAGATGTGTGCAGACCACGGACAGAGGGGGAAATCCAGGTTCCATTCAGCTCAGGTGGGGAGTGAGTGGGTCACAGCTGGGCTAGGGAAGGGCACCCAGCGTCCGTCTGCAACCCTCAGTCACTGTTTCTGCACATTTCCTGGGGTTACCCCTGCCGCAGTCCTAACCTCTGTCCTCTCTTCCCCCACAGAGTGCCAAGCAACTCATCAAAAGGTCAGTGTCCCCCCCCCCCCCGCCCCCGGGCCCTCTGGCCTAATTACCCAGCTCCCAGCAGGGCCTCTGACGCCTGTCCAGTGGGAACCCTGTGCATTAGGCCCGGGGGAGGGGATTCCCCTGGCTGGCTTTTCCGGCCTGTGCATCCCCTGCTTCCTTGGACCATCCATCCTGCTTGAGGCTGGGGAGGAAATACTCTGCCCTCCCCCATCCCAGGGAGTCTCTCCCTGAAGGCGGGGGCTGGGCCTGGCACAGAGCTGGGGCTGCCCCCTGAGACCTCCCGGCGCTGAGCCTCGTGATCTCAACCCTGCTTCTCTCTCCCTCGCAGCATTGTGGAAGCTTCCAAGGGCTGCCAGCTGGGCAAGATAGAGCAGGGCTTTGAAAACATGGACTACTTTACTGTGGACCTAGAGCACCTAGCAGACACCCTCAGGGCCATCGACTTTGGGACAGGTAAAGGAGGCAGGGGTGCCATTTGTTTGTCTGCTTGACCCTGTGGGAAGGCCATCACACTAACAACCACCCCCCAGCTGTCAAGCCAAACTCATGCAGCCAACTTCTAGATGAGCCCAGAGCCCAGTGCAGTGCCTGGGACATAATTGTCATGCAATAAGTATTTATGGAGGGCTGGGATTGTGGCTCGGCGGTGGAGTGCTCGCCTAGCACGTGCGCGGCCCGGGTTCGATTCTCAGCACCATGTAAAACTAAAAACACATTGTATACAACTAAAGCAAATAAATAAATTTTTTTTTTAAAAAAGTTATTTATGGATCCAAAAATCATAGTATGTGGAATCAGACAGCCCTGAGTTTAAATCCTGATTCTGCATTGGAGTGTTATCTGTGTGACCTTTGTCAGGCCCCCCTCCACCACTTTGAGCTTCATTTTTTAACTTTAAGAACTAGGTTGAACTTGGGTGTGGTGGTGAACACCTCTAATCCCCGCGCGTTTAGGAGGCTGAGGCAGGTAGATTGCAAGTTTAAGGTCAACCTCAGCAACTTAACAAGACCCTGTCTCAAAAAATAAAAAGGGCTGGGGACATGGCTCAGTGCTTAAGCGCCCCTGGATTCTATCCCCAGAACCCAAAAAAGGTCCTAAAGCTGAAACAGCAATGGACTTGGGTGCATCCCTTGCTGTAGATTACCCCCTCGCCCATGGTTTACCTCCCTAAGCCGAGGGGTTCAAGAGTGGGTCCTACGTGTGCATGCAACCTTCCGGAGCCCTTACCGCCCTTAGTAACTTCTCTCAGCCTCGGTTGCCTCATAGGTAGAATGGAAGAATATGAACAATAGCTACCATCGGCTACCATTTACTGAGCCCATTTATTAGGCTTTCCATGTCCTGAGCACTAAGCCCTTCACATAAATCCTATCATTCAGTACAACTTTAAGAGATAGGTTCTATTATCACCTCTATTTTGTAGTCGAGGAAACGAAAGCTCAGAGAGGGTAAGCAAGTGGTTCAAGGCCACACAGCTAGTAAGTAGTCCACTCTGATCCTCTGTGGGTCATCTGGCTCACAGGATCCTCCTGAGGATATATGACATGCTGTGTATATAGCGCTAAGCACACACCACTTGGCAAACAGTGAGTCCCCAGTGAAAGCTACTGTGAGCAGTGGTTGTGATACTGATTAAACAAGAACAAACTCCCTGGGTTACGCATGGAGCCCAGGCTGGAATATTGGCTGTGACTTTGGAAGCATTTTGGTTTGTTTTGTCTTTGTTTGTTTGTTTGTTTTTTTGGTACTGGGGGCTGAGCCCAGGGGTGCTTAACCACTGAGCCACATCCCCAGATGTTTTATTTATTTATTTGGAGACAAGCTCTCACTAAGTTGCTTAGGGATCACTAAATTGCTGAGTCTGGCCTCGAACTTGCAATCCTCCTCTCTCAGCCTCCAGAGTTGCTGGTATTACAGGTGTGCTCCCCACAGGGGGCTTTCGGAGGCATTTGGGAGACACTTGACAAACTCTGACTGCACAACCCCTCAGGGATTCCCCCAGGATTAGGGAGGTGTCACAGGAGAAGGGTGGGGAAGGGTCAGGCTCCCTGTTTGGAGAGCTCAAAGGCAACACCCCAGGATGAGAAAATT
Source organism: Tamias sibiricus (assembly GCA_025594165.1). Classification (NCBI taxonomy): domain Eukaryota; kingdom Metazoa; phylum Chordata; class Mammalia; order Rodentia; family Sciuridae; genus Tamias; species Tamias sibiricus. The sequence continues at coordinate 21,126,431 of CM046658.1, read as the reverse complement.
GGGTCACAGCTTGCAGCTTGGTCACTGTCCCTCTGGTGCTCAGCTGCAGGAGCAGAGATGGCCTCAGACCTGCTCCCTTCCCATATCCTCCCCTCTGTGGGCTGAGGAATGAGGAAATGGGTCAGGTGCTGAGCCAGCAGATTTCAAAGGCGGAGTGAATTGGTCTTCTAGGACTCTGACCCTGAGAACCAGGAGTCTGTCCTGTTCTCCCCAGGCAAGGTCTGTCTGTCTGAGATGTGCAGAAGCACGAGGGCTGCTTCCCCCAGTCTCCTCAGGTCCCTGTGGCCAAGATAAACCCTGCGGCTGGAGGGGAGAAAAGAGCCCAGAGGAGGCGGGAACGTGGGGCATGGCCTCTGCAGCTCGGACCTGGCGAGCTGGGATCCCGGTTTCTTTCTTTCTTTTTTTTTTTTTTTAAATATTTATTTATTTGCTTTAGTTGTACACAATGCAATGCATTTATGTTTACGTGGTGCTGAGGATCGAACCCGGGCCGCGCACGTGCTAGGCGAGCGCTCTGCCGCTAAGCCCCAGCCCCAGCCTGGGATCCCGGTTTCTGCTGGTGGCCCTTGGAGCCACTCGGGGAGAGGTGCTCGGAGCCTGGCCGCTCCTGGCTGCTCCTCTGGGAAAGCAGCCCCATTCTAACACAGCTGGTCTCTGTCACAGATGAGGATGGGGAAGAGTTCACTGAGGAAGAGGAAGATCAGGAAGAGGAAGTGTCCGCAGAAGGGAAAGAGGAAGGTGAGAAATCCAAGGGTCTCCATCCATTCCTTCATAACAACGCGAGGTACCTGCCATGTGCAAAGTGCCCTGCTGGCATTGGGGGTGACACTTTGTCCTATTCCCAATGTGTGTCTTAAACCCATTAAGGGCAAGGTTATTATTCTTTACCTTTAATGAGAAAACCAGCCAGGCACAGTGGTGCATGCCTGTAATCCCAGAGACTTGGGAGGCTGAGGCAGGAGGATCTCACGTTTTGAGACCAGCCTCAGTAATTTGCAATTTGGTGAGGCCCTCAGCAAATTAGCAAGACCCTGTCTCAAAATAAAAAATTAAAAAAAAAAATTAAACAAGGGCTGGGGATGTAGCTCAGTGGTGAAGTACCCCTGGGTTCAATTCCCAGTACCAAACAAACAAAACCCCAAATTATTCATCATAGAAAGTTTCCATTTTATATCTAAGTGACCCTCCTCAGTGGAAAGCGATTCTACAGAGAGGGAAAAGACAAGGGGCCACAAGCCAGGCTGGGCCCACTGAGATGTTTTAATCAGGCAGCATAGCGTTCAAAGTCTTTGAAAATTCATTGCTAACATTTTAAAAATTAGAGATTTATTTATTTTGCTTTTTGCAATAGTGTCATCAAACAGAAGTCCCCACACGTGCTAAGTGAGTGCTCTACCACTGAGCTACACCCCAGCCCTTCTTCTTCTTCTTTTTTTTTTTTTTTTTTAAATATTTATTTGTTTTAGTTGTACACAATGCCTTTACCTTTATGTGGTGCTGAGGATCGAACCAAACTGGGACACGCACGTGCCAGGCGAGCACTCTGCGGCTGAGCCACAACCCCAGCCCACCCCAGCCCTTCTTAAGTTTTATTTTGAGCCAGGGTCTTGCTAAATTGCTGAGGTTGGCCTTGCATTTGTGATACTCCTGCCTCAGTCTCCTGAGTTGCTGGGATTACAGGTGTGTGCCACTGCACTGGGCTCCATGTTTGTTTTAAAAGGAAGAAACCAGGAAGGAAATGTGGTTTGATGGTTTTATTTCTAAGTCACTGCTAGGCACTGGGTTCAAACCTCAGCACCATAAAAAAAAAAAAAAAAAAAAAAAAAAAAAGCTGGGTGTGGTGGCGCACGCCTGTAATCCCAGCACTTGGAAGGCTGAGGCAGGAGGATCGCGAGTTCAAAGCCAGCCTCAGCAATGGCGAGGCACTTAGCAACTCAGTGAGACCCTGTCTCTAATAAAATACAAAAAAAGGGCTGGGGATGTGGCCCAGTGGTCGAGTGCCCCTGAGTTCAATCCCCAGGTCCAAAAAGAAAGAAAAAAAATGAAGGCTTTCTGTCCGTCTAAAACTACAAAAAAAATTTTTTTAATTGCTATGTTTCTAAGTTGCTGCATTTCTTAGCCCTGGGTCTGAATCCCTTTCTCACCAAGTTCCTCTTTTTAAAATTTCAGGACATCAGTAAGGAGCTGGATGAATGAGAGACCCTCTGGATGCAGAGAGACTGGGGAGGGGGGACGGGCCCACCTGCCTTGGTGACAGGCCCAGGTGGGAGGGCAATAGGGAGGTGTGTCTTCTCTGCTTAGAGAGCAGGGATTGAGTAGGACCCCACCGCTGTGTCCAGCCACCAAACCAGAGGCGGAACCATGCTTGAAACACTCACAAAGGACACTTTTCTACATTGGTGCAAAATGAGATATTTTGTACATTTTTAAAATGTGATTTTTTTTTTTTTTTTGTATATACTTGTATATGTATGCCAATTTGGTGCTTTTTGTAAAGGAACTTTTGTATAATGCCTGATCTTCAGAAAGGGGGAGAAAGCCAGGCTGATGGAGCCACCCCCTTCCTTCCTTCACGGGAGGGCGGGGCAGCACTCAGGGGCCTAGAAAGGGCTAATGTACTGTATCTCAGCCCACCCCGCCTCGGTGGGGGACTGAGTTCGTGTTCTATGTTGTTTCAATAAATGCACAATGCTCTCTTCCTGTCATGACAAACGATCTGAGTTTTCTTTCATTCAGCCTGTTTTCCCTGGAGAGTTCAGCGAGGCTTCTATTCCTCCAAAGAAGGGGGTCTTTTGTGTGGTGGGGGATCCTGGGTGTAAACAAAAATAACCGAAAGGGTTTCGGCACCATGATGAAAGTCCATATGCCCGGGACGGGAGCAGACTTCATGGGTCAGCTCTGTCTCCACTCAGCGGTGGAGTCAGGCGTCCGAGGGCTTTCTGGGTAGAAAATGGTCCCTGATTACAGGAGAACTCTGGGTTTATACAGGGTACACACTGGGAGGCGGCTTAACCACCAAGGGCTTTAACAGAACATACCAGTTTGGGCACTCAGGAAACAGGTGGTGAGAATTTGAAATTTGTTTTTACTGGGCAAGGATGGTGGGTCCAGAGTTCAGCACTTATCTCTTTCCCTCCAGGGTCTAATGTCACTGGGAAAGGATTTATTTGCGGAAGGATCAATGTTTTGGCTCCTTCCCAGGGGTTGTCTTGTCATTGGGAAAGCATGTATTGAGAAAGGATCAATGTTACGACTGTTCCCCCCCCCCCCCCCCCCCCCCCCCCCCCCCCCCCCCCCCCCGCTATCTTCCTCCCTCCCTCTTCCCAGGCCACTGTTTTGGGGGCTGTCATTTCTATATCCTTCACTGGGGATTGAACCCAGGGACATTGAAGCTGCAATCCTCCTGCCTCAGCCTCCCAAGTAGCTGGGATTACAAGTGTGTGTCACTATTGCTGAAAGCTCAGTCCTTGTCCCTAATGCCAATCCAATAACAAGGACACAGTTTTGAGAAAAAGGAAAAAAGATCTCTTTGCTACCAAAGCAGAAACACTGGGGACTCCTGTCCCAAAGGCTGAGATTTTGCCCTTCACTAGGAACAGGGGGCTTTTTTTTTTTTTTTTTTTTTTTAATATTTTTTAGTTGTCAATGGATGTTTATTTTATTCATTTATATGTGGTGCTGAGAATGGAACCCAATGCTTCACACTTGCTAAGCAAATGCTCTACCACTGAGCCACAACAGGGGGCTTTTAAAGAGGTGATTTAGAGAAAATGCGATTAGAGAGGAGAAATCAGGAAGGAGTAAATCATAAAAAGAAGATGAGGGAGAAATGGCCAGGGAAGAGAAGGTTGGGAAAAAGAAAGAAATATGTAAGTCTCAAAGTGATGAGGGTTATAGTCAAAGCATCAAGTGAACCCCTGTTACACTACACGCCCCCCTCCCCCCACATTTTAAGAAGCTTCTTTAAGCCGGTCATTTCCCAGTGTGAGCTGCATGGAAAACTAGCCCTGAGATGATCCTCACAGAAGAGATTTGATGTATTGTTGCTCTGGTTCACCAGAAAACAGGCCTGAGAAAAAGCCTGGATGTAACCAACCAGGTGTGGTGGCACACATCTGTAATCCCAGCGGCTCCGAAGGCTGAGACAGGAGGACTGTAAATTCAAAACCAGCCTCAGCAACTCAGCAAGGGCCTAAGCAATTCAGTGAGACCCTGTCTCTACATAAAATACGAAATAGGGCTGAGAATGTGGCTTAGCAATCCAGTGCCCCTGAGTTCATTCCCTGGTACCAAAAAAAAAAAAAAAAAAAAAAAAAAAAAAAAAAACATCTGGATGCTTTAGCTGGTGGTCAAGTCCAAGGGTAGACAGAACAAAGGAAGATGGAAGCAAGGCCGATAGGCAAAAGCACAGCAGTGCTGCATTACCAAGCTGGCCACAGCTTCGCCAACCCCCCTCCCCGCTGTTGCTCATGGGAAAGCTCCTAGGGGGTCACATAGAAGGCAGGCTGAGCCAACAGTTCCTGAGGGCGGGGAGGAGGAGGAGACATTTGTCCTTCCCATCTCCCAAATCTCTGAGTTAAACTTGCCTCCCTGCAGGCCCAGGTAGCATCACGTGGCCGCCTGGGGCAGCTAGAAGGCCCCCGTTGCTCACGCCCCTGTGATGCTCCCCTCAGGTTTGTAAGTGGCGGGAGGAGTCCGTGCCTCAACAGTCCAGTTGGGTTGGAACTGTTGGGCTCCACGGCTGAGCACGCCGTGCCGTCACACCCCAGCACCCCAGGAACCTGTAACTTCAATCACTGCGGAATCAGCCCAGCCTTTTAGACATGCACAACACAATGGCAAGGTAAGGCTGGGAGCAGTTCTGCCCTAAAGGAAGCTGAGAACTTTAGACAGGCACCACTGTGTTCGAGGTGCTTGGAATACCGCCTGATCTTGGTGGATGGAATATTTAATCCAGCAGTTCCCAACTTCTTTGCTCACATAAGTCCTCTAGAACTAGTCAATGGTGGAATTCCCTTTAGGAGAGCCGCTAAACCTTCCCACCCCCACCCCCACTTCCCTTCCAAGAGTTTTCCTAAGGCTAACTTGGTCCCTAACTGGGAATTCCAAGGAATCAGATTTTGGTCTCATTTCTATCCCTTCTCAATTTTTTTTTTTTTTTTTTTTTTTTTTTTTTTGTGGTACCGGGGATTGAATTCAGGGGCACTCGACCACTGGGTCACATCCCCAGCCCTTTTTTTGTATTTTTTATTTAGAGACAGGGTCTCACTGAGTTGCTAAGTGCCTCGCCATTGCTGAGGCTGGCTTTGAACTCGCGATCCTCCTGCCTCAGCCTCCCAAAGTGCTGGGATTACAGGCGTGCGACACCGCGCCCGGCTTCTTCTCAATATTTTAATTAAAAAAAAAAAAAAAAATTGTGTAGTGGGCTGGGGTTGTAGCTCAGTGGTAGAGCGCTTGCCTAGCACGTGCGTGGCCCAGGTTCGATCCTCAGCACCATGTAAAAACGCATTGTGTACAACTAAAGCAAATAAATTAATATTTTTAAAAAATTGTGTAGCACACAAATAAGTGCATAAAAGTAGTTATAAGGTTTAAGGAACCTGCATTACTACTACTCAGGCCAAGACAAAGAACACAGTCAGCCCCCAGAGCTGTCCTCATGTCCCCCTCCCAGCATAGCTCCTCCTTCTGCCAAGGTTTCACTCACTTGCTTTTCTTTTCTTTTTTAATTTTTAAAATATTTTTATTTATTTGCTTTTAGTTGTACACAATGCGTTTTATTCAATGTGTTTTATTTATACGTGGTGCTGAGGATCGAACCTGGGTCGCCCACATGCTAGGCGAGCGCTCTACCGCTGAGCCACAATCCCAGCCCTCACTTGCTTTTCTTAATAGTTTCATCTGCCAAAGTATCTTCCCACAGAAGGCAAAAAGAATTTGAAACCAGAAAGACAAAGCCTTCTGTACCCTTGAAATCACAAGAATCAGTGTCATAACCTGGGTACATTCTGTCTCCAGATGGCCTCTTCAGGTTACTGATTACACGGGAAGCAGGCACTTCAGCCTCATGTCTTGTCACTTACAGAGGCAGGTGGAGGTCAGGCTAAGCTCTGAAGTCAGTTTCTTTAAATTCCAGGAAGAGCTGAGTGAGGTGGCTCACACCTGTAATCCCAGCAATGAGGGAGGCTGAGACAGGAGGATGGTAAATTCCAGGTCAGTCTCAGCAATTTAGTGAGGCCCTGTTTCAAAATAAAAAGGGTTGGGGTTGTGGCTCTGTGGTAAAGCGCCCCTAGGTTAAATCCCTAGTAGGAAACAAAACCAAAACCAAAAGATACCTGTTAATTGTAAATAAGAGGATTCCTCATTTGCCACACTAAGAGTCTTCCTGTCCTTGCAAATTGAATACTTAAAACTGGTGTGTTCTTTCTTTGTTGCTGTTTTGGTGTTGGGGATACAATCCAGTACCTCTCCACATGCTGGGCAAGCCCTACACCACTGAGCTTCATCCCAGCTCCTAATGAAGGGTTCTCCATCCACAAACTTACTTTAAGATCACATTGCAAGAGAGAAAAACTGGCTTGAGGGGGTTCTTCCAATGAATCTCGAATATAGTTCCATAGGCTGCGGCATCAGAATCATCAGGAAAGGGTTTTCCCTTAAAACTTTCATTATGGGAAATTTTTTTAAATATTGAAAAGTACCCATCACTTTCTTTTCAATTTTCTTTCTTTTTTTTGGGGGGGGGGCACTGGGGACTGAACCCAGGGACACTTTACCACTGAGCTATATCCCCAGCCCTTTTTTAGATTTTGAGACAGGGTTCACTAAGTGGCCAAGGCTGTCTCAAACTTGTGATTCTCCTGTCTCAGCATTCCTAATCGCTGAATTACAGGCATGCACCACTGTACCTGTCTGAAGTTTTTTTTTTTTTTTTTTTTTTTTTTTTGTGGTACTGGGGATTGAACTCAGGGGCACTCGACCACTGGGCCACATCCCCAGCCCTTTTTTGTATTTTATTTAGAGATAAGGTCTCACTGAGTTGCTAAGTGCCTCGCCATTGCTGAGGCTGGCTTTGAACTCGCGATCCTCCTGCCTCAGCCTCCCAAAGTGCTGGGATTACAGGCGTGCACCACCGCGCCCGGCTTGAAGTTTTTATTAATGAACTTTTTGGCTAGTTGAACTCTTGCAAATTGTTTAAATGCATTCTGAGGATGGGGGGGGGTGGAAACCTTGAACTTAGTTTATCCTGTTATACTCTCACCACCGCGCCCGGCCAGCCTAGGTACTTTTTTTTTTTTTTTTTTTTTTTTTTTTTTTTGGTACCAGGGATTGAACCCAGGGGCACTCGTCCACTAGGTCACATCCCCAGCCCTTTTTTGTATTTTATTAGAGACAGGGTCTCACTGAGTTGCTAAGTGCCTCGCCATTGCTGAGGCTGGCTTTGAACTCGCGATCCTCCTGCCTCAGCCTCCCAAAGTGCTGGGATTACAGGCGTGCGCCACCGCGCCCGGCTCTAGGTACTTTTTCAGTGCCTATTTTACACAGATTTTGCTCCAAGCTCCAGCCAGAACAATATATGAACTCCTAAACTAGCACAGCAAAATGGGTTTTTCTGCTATCAGGCCCCTTCCCTCCCACTTGAGGGGAGTTCTGTCTCTTCTCACTTAAATAAATCCTGCTCCTTAGCCAGGCGTGGTGGCACACGCCTGTAATCCCAGCACTTGGGAGGGTAAGGCTGGACAATCACGAGGTCAAAGACAGCCTCAGCAATGGCGAGGCACTTAGCAACTCAGTGAGACCCTGTCTCTAACTAAAATATAAAAAAAGGCTGGGGATGTGGCCCAGTGGTCGAATGCGCCTGAGTTCAATCCCCAGTACCACCAAAAAAAAAAAAAAAAAAAAAAAAAAAAAAGTACCTAGGCTGTTGATTCCCTGTAATTTCCATCCAGGTTGGTTCATCCCCATCTTCCGTTTTCCACCTCTGAGGCAAAGGAGTAGGCTGGAGGTGTTCCCACAGGGGAGCCTCAAGGTATTTTACATTAGAAATAGGCCTTTGTGGTGCTCATTAATATGTCTACTGGTTGGCTTCCAGGTGTGGTTCCTTCCTGTGTTTGAATAAGACTGACCATTGATATTCTTTTTCTTTAGTCCTGGGGATTGAACTCAGGGGCACTTAACTCTTGAGGGACAAGTCAAGCCCTTTTTTTTTTTTGTATTTTATTTAGAGACTGGGTCTCATTAGGGCCTTGACTATTGGTATTCTTATTTCAGTATGACCTAACGCTTGTTGGAGAAAACCCAACAAGTCCTGTTGGTTTAGATCCTTGTTAGCTTCTTAGTTGTAGCATTCCTTCCTCTAGCGTATGGGGCAGGACCTTTTGGAATAAAGTGGGTCTTATGACCTACCATCAGACAAGGGTGGATCAAAGAATGTTTTTTATTGCCAGCTTCTAGACAGAAATGTGAGGAGAGATTAGAGTTTCTGGGATGTTCCATAGTTCTGGGTTCTATGGTCCTCCTTGAAGAGGGAGATGTGAGCCAGGAACAATGGACAAAACCCAGAATATATGTATATTATATCATAATATCATATGCATCATGGAGAGTAGTGACTTAAATCTGCTGTAAATTTTTTATGAAATAAATATATAGGGGTGTGGCTCAGCGGTAGAGTGCTTGCCTAGCACGTGTGCGGCTTGGGTTCGATCTTCGGCACCAAGTAAAATAAAGGCATTGTGTGGGCGGGGGTTGTGGCTCAGCCCAAGTGCTCGCCTCGCATGTGCGTGGCCCGGGTTCAATCCTCAGCAAACGTAAACATAAATGCATTGCATTGTGTACAACTAAAGTAAACAAATAAATGTTAAAAAAAAATAAAGGCATTGTGTACAATTAAAGCAAATAAATAAATATTAAAAAAAGATCAGGGAGAAGTTTAGGGAAAAGATTGGAAAAAAGACAAAAACATGTAAGTTTCAAAGTGACAAGGGATATAATCAAAGCATCAAGTGAACACCTGTTTATAGGGAGACCAGGTGATTAGCTAAGATGATCTGCAAGACTTTATACAGGCGTCCTCCAGTTTTATTGTGCAGAAACCAATTCCCATGGCCTTGGAAGGGGGCTCTCTGTGTAGAAAGAGCTTGTTGGCGACTTGATTGGCGGGGGGAAATAGCCCGCAAGAAATGCTTTCTACATAGAGAGCCCCCGGAAGCCAGCATGGGGGCCATGGAATAACTGTAGTAGGGCACTGCCCTAAGTGTCCGTAAGCGGGTAGGACACAAAGCGGACGACAGACACCATGCTTGGTCCCTTCCGCTAACATCGTCCAGGAGTTTGCTTGTCCGACTTTCTTGGGGCCTCGTTAGAGGCTGGGTGGAACCGAAGAAGGGATAGTGACCGTGGTGTCTGTTCTGCCCAAGTGGCCACTGTTAAGGAACATGACACTACACATCTGTGACCGCCCAAGCTGAAACTCTTTGTAGGGTTGGAGGAGATTCTAATCGGTGCACGTTAAGAGTGACTGCACTAAGCCGGGCGTGGTGGCGCATGCCTGTGGTGGGAGGACGATAAGTTCAAGGACAGCCTCAGCAATGCGGTAGCATAGTCGGCCCTCGGGATTAGCCCCCGCCAGAGTGGGAGGGAAAAAACACACGACCTCAGGGGGAACACCCGCCCTAGAAGGGGAAAAATGATCAAGCCCAGGGCAGTCTCCACTGTGAGTCGGGGGAGACCCGCCCTTAGCCTCGGGAGTGCCTATTCCGAAGCCTTGAGCCACATTCCTGCTCTCAGAGCAACCAAAGTGGATTTCTAGAAACAGAGACCCCATTACTTTCCCAAGCGGAGGAAGAGTGCGCGCAGCGGTCACCTAGTCCTAACTTAGCAACACCTAGCAGCCGCGTGGCGATTGGCCTGTTAGGCTTTTTGGTAGCAGTCAAGGCAGCTCCTGGGGGCCCACGGGCGCAGGGGACCCTTGCTCCAGGCAGCGCCGCGAAGCCTTTGCAGCCGGCCCCTGCCCCTCCCCGCCGGCTTTGCACACGACGCGCGGAGGGCTGCTTCACACGGGTTGGCAAGGGCCGCGGATAAAGCCGGCGGGCCGGCGCGGGGCTCAGCGACTGGCGCTGGAGACCTAGAGTGCAGAGCGCACCGAGCAAGAGCGGTAGCCGCAGGGGACAGTCGGCACAGCGGCGGCAGGGACCTCGTGACAAGTGGGAGCGTGCGGTGCGGCCAAGAACTCCGCGCGCAACCTCTGGGGCGCACCGCTCCAGGACCCACTTCGCGGCGCGCACGGCCTCATGGACGCGCTGGAGAAGCAGCACCTGTTGGAAGGCAGGCGCGGAGTCCAGTAAGGCGGGAACTGGGGAGCAAGGGAATTCGGGCGGCGTCAGACGCCCCTCCTCCTCGGCCACCTGGCTGCGGTTGGTTTGGTCCGCGGCTTGAGCTGGGACTACGCGGGAGGGGTGGAGTGAGGCAAGGGAAAAGACCGTTACCTTAAGGCCCAGCACTCTTCTCTTCTGGGAGAGCTCTGTACCACCCGACCCTGGCCGCCCCGGTCGGTCGGGAGAGGTAGTGTTAAGCCTGGAGTCCCACCCCCAGCCCAGCATTTTGCCCCGGGGCAGACCCGCTGCGAGCCGGCCCTGCGTTCCCTACTAGGTCCGAGATGGGAGGCTCTGCTCCTGTCTCTGAGATCTAGCTCCGTTCTTTCTCGTCGCTTGACTGGACAGTCTGCCCCTTGGCAACGTCATTCCTTCTCCACGCCTTGGATGGGGGAGGGAACACACCCTTTTCACCCCATCCCCGCCACCAAACCCCTAGACTCCCATTCCCTGAGCATCTCCCCCGGAACGCGGCCTTCCTACCTCTTGGGCACACCGCAGGGACTGCTGAACTTGCAGTGTCCTTAGCTGGTCTTCCCTTGGACACATGGGAACACCAAGGCCCCACAGATGAGACTGGAGTCCGCCCTCCTTGCCTCCATCATCTCCCTGCTGAGTGATCTCTCTCCCTTCCTCCCTGGCCAGGTCATACTTAGGATCCCTATGGCAGGATGGGGCTGGCTGGATCCCTCTCCCTGAGCCTGGCCTCAACTTTCAGACTGTGGAACTGGTCGCCAGCAGTAACCATTACTGTCATGCCCAGAAGGGTCCTGGCAGTCACTGTGACCCCAAGAAGGAGAAGGCCCGGCGCCAGCTCTACGTGGCCTCTGCCATCTGCCTGGTGTTCATGATTGGAGAAGTCATCGGTAAAGACTTTTGTGCTCATTAAATGAAGCAGGTGGGTGGGCGGTCTGGGTGTTCCCAATATTACAGTAGCCCCAGGGACATGCAGGTTTATCTCATGTGCCCCTGGGGCAACCTCGTGTATCATGCGTGCTATTATTCTCCTTATTTTACAGGTGATGAAACTTAGGCATGTTAAGGTTAAGTCACCTTTCAAAGGTCACCCACTGTCTAGTAGATAGGGAAGGTCTGAATGCTTAGAAGGAAAGAGCATTTATGGATTACCTACTATGCTTTCCAGTCCCTGTCTGAACTTGATTTTCACCTTGACCCTTCATGTAGATGTTGTTAGCCCTTTTCACAGAGAGTGGAAGTTGAGGCTCAGTGAGTGTAAATAAATTCCTTGCTCGTAGTTGTGCAGCTAATGGGTGGAGAGGCCATTGAACTCAGAGTGTCTTCTTCCAGAACTGTGGGTCTCCCCTGCTGCACACAGTCTAGGGAGCTGGTTCTTGGTGAACTGATAAGGACCTTCACCCTCCTGACCTTGCCCGTGCAGGAGGATACCTGGCGCATAGCCTGGCCATCATGACAGATGCAGCCCACCTGCTCACTGACTTTGCCAGCATGCTCATTAGCCTCTTCTCACTGTGGATGTCCTCCCGACCAGCCACCAAGACCATGAACTTTGGCTGGCAGCGAGCTGGTGAGGACCCCTGTTGGGCTGGAGATGGGGTTGAGGGAGGGTGGGTCAGAACAGGGGTTCTTAGGGTGGATTGCATCCCTGAGTAAGGTCAGGAAGGTGACTTGGGTAGGCAAAGAAGTTGTCAACCATGGCCTCTGTCCTCTGAGAACTCCCAGTCTGGGGTAGCCCCAGTTCTCGTCATCCAGGAACTCCCAGTCTTCAGGGAAGCAAAGTTCACCTTCTGAAGGAAGCAGTGGCTCAGGAACTCCAAGAACAAATGACAATGGCATTAACACTGCACATAACTCCGTGGATCAACTCTGGGGGGAGGGCAGGCCAGCAAAGCCTGCTGGGAGATATAGGCTTTAAACTCACTTCCGAGCAGCCTCCTCATTTTCCTCTACATGGGGGAATGGCCCGGCCTTGCCTCTCAGAAGTCTGTTTGCCAGCTGAACAAAAGGAATATATTTTAATAAATCAGTTTATTTCCATGTAAAACAGACAAGTCTGACCCAGGTGAGTCTCTGCCACATTCCCAGCCTTTTTTTTTTTTTTTTTTTTTTTTTTGGTGGTGCTGGGGATTGAACCCAGGGCCTTGTGCATGCAAGGCAAGTACTCTACCAACTGAGCTATATTCCCAGCCTTTTTATTTTTTATTGTGAGACAGGGTCTCATTAAATTACTTAGGGCCTCGCTAAGTTGCTGAGGCTGGCCTCAAACTTGCATTCCTCCTGTCTCAGCCTCCTGACTCACTGGTATTACATATGTGAGTCACCCTGCTAAGCCTCCAGATGAATTTTTTTTTTTTTTTTTTATACTGGGGATTTAATTCAGGGGAACTAAACCATTGAGCCACATCCCCAGCCCTATTTTGTATTTCTTTTTTTTGGTACCAGGGATTGAACTCAGGGGCACTCCACCACTGAGCCACATTGCCAGCCCTTTTTTGAATTTTCTTTAGAGACTGGGTCTCACTGAGTTGCTAAGAGCCTCGCCATTGCTGAGTTTGGCTTTGAACTCAAAATCCTCCTGCCTCAGCCTCCCAAGTGCTGGGATTACAGGCGTGCACCACCATGCCCGGCCAGATGAATTCTTTCTCTCCTTCTGGCTCTGACATTTTGGTCAGGCATGATGGTACTTGTCTGCAACCTAGCTACTTGGAAGATTGAAGTGGGGGAATCACAAGTCTGAGGCCAACTGAGCAATTTAGCAGGACCTTGTCTCAAAGTTTTAAAGGTGCTGGGGGTGTAGCTCAGTGGTAGTGTGTCAGTCCAGCATGTGTGAGGCTCTGGGTTCCCAGTACCACCCCCAGTACCACAAATAGCTCTGACATTCTCAGATATGTGAGTAGTGGGAAAAGGTTCCAGCCATCCGTTCTGTGAAGCCCAGGGGAATCCAGGCCCTGGCCTTGCAGAGGGGAGGAGAGGGGAGAGCATGGAGGTGGAGGGTGCCCCCTCAAATCTAGGGCCCTGTGCTTAGGTTGGCTTTGGGGTTTGGGTTCTTCTCCAGAGATCCTGGGAGCCCTACTCTCTGTGCTGTCCATCTGGGTGGTGACTGGGGTGCTGGTGTACCTGGCTGTGGAGCGACTCATGTCCGGGGACTACGAGATTGAAGGAGGGACCATGCTGATCACGTCGGGCTGTGCCGTGGCTGTGAACATCATGTGAGTGTGGCCCCGATTCCCCACGTGTGGCCCCTTCTCACACTGTACCTTTGTTCTTGGAGGAAGGAGGCCATGCCACCCTTGACCCTGCTGTGGGAAGAGATGAGTCTGGTTGACGCAGATGTCCCTACAGACAATCTGGGTCTTTTTTCAAGCAGATGGGGCTGAACTGGTCTCAGTGGGAGCAGTATTGTGTAGAGCAAGGGAGTGTCATTTGGGCTCACTCCCTTGTGCAGTGGCCTCGGTTTCCCCATTTGTGACATGATGGGTGAACTAGATGACTTCTGCATGCCCTTCTGCTCTGAGCTCTGTCATTGGGCATTGCCATGCCTAGGCTCAGACTGGCATCGGAGCTGAGCCCTTTCTCATGGGGCTCCCAAACCAAGACCATCTGGGCTGGGCTCTCACTTGGCCAGAGTGTGGGGGCTTGACAGTTTTGCCCCACAGACTTGGGTGATTTGAAGAGCCTACTGCTACCTCAGTGAGCCCTGGGCTTTGTCTCCACTTCCGTAGAATGGGGTTGACCCTTCACCAGTCTGGCCATGGGCACAGTCACAGCCATGGACACAGCCACGATGACACCGGCCAGCTGCAGGAGAACCCCAGTGTCCGGGCTGCCTTCATCCATGTGATTGGGGACTTTTTGCAGAGCTTGGGTGTCCTGGTTGCAGCTTTTATTCTGTACTTCAAGGTCAGAGCTGGGGACAGGAAGGAGGGTGGGGCAAGGGCAGGGCAGTGTAGGCCACCTGGGCTCCTCCTTGCACAAGGCCCTTTCTAGATTCTAACTCCTTCCTAGCTTGGGGCAAAAGGCTGGGGAGAGGGAAGGAATGGTTTTCCAATACCTACCAAAAATCAGCACCTCTGGTCTTTACACAACCCTGAAGGGTGAGTGGTAGTGTTTTATGCAGCTCAGAAAGGTTTGGTGACTTGCAAAGTGTCACACAACTGGTTAGTTGTGGAACCATTTTCCAATTCGGGACTGTGTGTGGCCAAAGCCTGTGCATTGTCCATCACAGAGGCAGTGAGGTGCCGTGGAAAGGCCAGGCATTTGATTTGAACTGTGCAGTGCCGAGTGAGTTGCTTGCTCTCACTGAATCTCAATTTTCCCATCTGTAAAATGGGGGTGGTGGATCAGATGCTGAGATCTATTTATTTATTTATTTATCTATCTATCTATCTATTTATTTATTACCTTTGCCTATGTCTCAGCCCCTCAGGGAAGGATGAGTAGGAAGGGCTTGGGCCTCGTCCTGTGCTGTGATCTCTCCTACCTGTTCTGGAATAGAGAAACTGGGCTGCAGGGCCAGGGTGAGGCTCACCTCCATCCTACAGAGGGAGCCCTCTCCCTGACAGTGCTGGGTGGGAGGGGAGAAGGGAAGCTGAGATAGTGACTGGGGAACCCCAAGTCTGCCTTCTGCTTCTCCTGTAGCCAGAGTACAAGTATGTGGACCCCATCTGCACCTTCCTCTTCTCCCTCCTGGTCCTGGGAACGACCTTGACCATCCTGAGAGATGTGATCCTGGTGCTGATGGAAGGTAACATGGACTCCGGGCTGCCTTTGGCTCTCAAGCTCTGTCAGTCTTAGCAGGGTGGGGGCGGGGGCTTCTGCACATCGCGGGGAGCGCGCGTCTGGAGCGGGCAGCCGCTGGAAAACCTCCTGGGGCCCCAGGTTGATCTTGGCCTAAGCTGAGCCCTAAGGTGTGCCAGTTCCTGGAACTGTCCCCAGCCCAATGTGCCTCCTTCCTTGTTGCGTGTGTCCCCTGCCTACTCTGGTGGCTTCTGGGTGGTGACTGGTAGCACCTGGAGTTCCAGCCCAACCCCAGACATGCCCTCCATTTCTAGGGTCTTCCTCCCACAGGAAGAGGGGCCAGGTTGTGCTCCCATGGCACAGGGGACAGACTGAGGCTCAGAAGGGGATGGTCAGCCTGGGACAGTTACCAAGTGCACCCTGTCACAGCCCTTTCCTGTAGCATCACGGGCCCAAACCATGCCCCTGCCCTGGAACTGGGCTGCCCTGAATTACCGTGTCATTCACCCTGGCTTCCTTGTGCTTTAGGGCCTTGGGTCTTGGGCCAAGGTCACAGGTTTGGACTGTCATGGGTGCTGGCCTGGGGATAGCAAGAGTATGTGACTTCAGGTCAGAGCTTTTTCTCCAAAAAGGTGACCAACCCAAATAAAACTGATAGTGGTGGTGCTGCTACCTCAGGTGGGTCCAGGGGTTCTCAGGTTCCATTCTTTCCTTTCTTTCTTCCTCCCATTAAAAAATAAGCACTTGTGGCACCAGTCGTGGTGGCGGATGCCTCTAATCCCAGCACTTGGGAGGCTGAGGCAGGAGGATCATGAGTTCAAAGCTAGCCTCAGCAATGGCGAGGCACTTAGCAACTCAGTGAGACCCTGTCTCTGATAAAACACAAAAAAGGGGCTGGGGATGTGGCCCAGTGGTCGAGTGCCCCTGAGTTCAATCCCCAGTATCACAAAAACAAAAAAACAAAACAAAACAAAAGCACTTGTGGGCTGGGGCTGGGTTCAGTGGGTATCACACTTGCCTGGCATGTGTGAGGTACTGGGTTCAATTCTCAGTACCACATACAAATAAATAAAATAAAGGTCAACTAAAATTTTTTTTTTTTTTTTTTTGGTACCAGGGATTGAACTCGGGGGCACTCGACCACTGGGCCACATCCCCAGCCCTTTTTTGTATTTTATTAGAGACAGGGTCTCACTGAGTTGCTAAGTGCCTCAGCCTCCCAAGTGCTGGGATTACAGGCGTGCGCCACCGTGCCCGGCTTAAAAATTTTTTTTTAAAAAGAAAAAAAAAAAAAAGAAAAAACCGCTTGTTATCCCAGTGACTTGGGAGGCTGAGGCAGTAGGATCTCAAGTTCAAAGCCAGCCTCAGCAGCTTAGCAAGGCCCTAGCAACTTAGCGAGACCCTGTCTCAATCAATCAATCAATCAATCAATAAAAATAAAAAGAGCTAAGGATGTGGCTCAATCCCCAGTACCAAAATAAATACATAAACACTGATTGAGCACCTACTACGCTCCAGGCACTGGAGCACTGGATGGTTTTACACACATGGAGTCTCCATTTTTTTTTTTTTTTTTGGTATTGGGGATTGAACTCAGGGGCACTTGACCACTGGGCCACATTCCTAACCCTTTTTTGTATTTTATTAGAGACAGGGTCTCACTGAGTTTGCTAAGTGCCTCACCATTGCTGAGGCTGGCTTTGAACTTGGGATCCTCCTGCCTCAGCCTCCCAAGTGCTGGGATTATAGGCGTGCGCCACCACGCCTGGCTATGGAGTCTCCATTCTAGAGAAGGAAATAAAATTAACAAGATTATTTCAGGGCTGGGGTTGTGGCTCAGTGATAGAGCACTTGCCTCGCACATGTGAGGCTCTGGGTTTGATCCTTAGCACCACATAAAACTATAAATAAACAAAATAAAGATATCATGTCCATGCATAACTAAAAAAATATTTTTGAAAGATTATTTCAGATGTTGTCTGAGCAGGAAACACAGCAGGTGGCATGACAGTTTGGGGAGGTGGTGGCAGCACCAGGTTTGCTGGCCAAGGAGACCCCCTGAGGAGGTCTTGCACAGGAGCTGGGGCCCAGGGTACTGCAGGGTACGTTTCGATACCAGCAGACCCTGCTAAAGCTCAGGCCCAGCCCAGGCATAGACCAGATCAGCCTCAAGCACTTGAGCAGCAGGGTAGGAGGGCATTTTCCTTTAGCCCCTGTTCCTGCCATCCTCAGGGACTCCCAAGGGCGTGGACTTCACAGCAGTCCGGGACCTGCTCTTGTCGGTGGAGGGGGTTGAAGCTTTGCACAGCCTGCATATCTGGGCACTGACCGTGACCCAGCCCGTGTTGTCTGTCCACATCGCCATTGGTAAGTGGTGGGGACTCAGGGGCTGGGTGAGGGGGAGGAAGCCAGGGGCCGGGGCCATCTCCACTGGGTGTCCCTCAGCCAGTGCACCTGGAGTACTTTGTGCACATCACTCCATTTGATCATAATGATCTCTTTTATCCTTGAAAAAAATGGGCTGGGGGTCACGTCCTTCCTCGCCCAGGCCCCTGCTTTCAGATCTGGGCTAGAGCTGGGGTCTGGGGGTTGCTGGTGCAGGAGTGGAGTCTGGGGCTCTCTTCATGTTCATGATCCCCTGTCCTGTCCTGCTGGGGTTAGCATGACACCGGGGCTCCTGATTGTCCTGCAAGGACAGGCACTGAATAAACAGGTCTCCTACGCGTCTCTTCCTCCAGCTCAGAACGCAGACGCCCAGGCTGTTCTGAAGGCGGCCAGCACCTGTCTCCAGGGGAAGTTCCGCTTCCACACCATGACCATCCAGATCGAGGACTACTCTGAGGACATGAAGGACTGCCAGGCGTGCCAAGGCCCCTCGGACTGACTGCCTACCCAGGCTCCAGCTGCGGCATGGCCAGGACTTGCAGGGGGCTGGACCGGATGTCCCGCAGGCTCCACCAGGACCCTGCCTACCCACGGTGTCAGAAAGCAGGTTTATGACGCCTCTTTCTGCCCCAGGGTCAGTGTGGAGCCCTGCCCACTGCAGGGGTGGGCCTCTTCCTGGCCTCCCTGTTAACAACAGCCAGCTCCAGGGTGGGGGACTCAGCAGATATAACCCGGCTCCTCCAGACCCCCGGGGTCAGCTCCTGGGAGGGCTGTGTTCTTCAGAGCTGACCCCCATAGTGGGGAGTTGTTGAGGCACAGCCTGGGACAGCAAAGTGGAAACTGGCCTCAAGGCGCCCTCACTGACCTGCATCTCCACCTGCGTGATTGGCCTTTGCCCTGGAACAGAACCTCTCTCTACCTCTGCCATGACAATACGGTTTAAGGCCGGGGGATGGGGGAGTTGTGAGGACCCCCTTCACTCTTATAAGTTCCCTGAGATGGGAAGCCAGGGGCCATCTGAGGCCTGTCTGGGCCTTAGTCACATGTGCTCTGGGCCAGTGCTCCCCTCCTGGAGGGGGAGATTCTTACTAGGTAAGAACCTGACGGGTTTTCTCTTTCCTTATTCCCTAACCCAGGAAGTTGTGCCAACACAGAAAGCCTGGCCTCAGGTGGGGGCAGGCCCTCACAGCCCCAGGGCCACTTCTCTTGCCCTGATATGCAGGCTGTGCAAGGATTGCCAAGCCTGAGCTCATGATGGAGCCGCCTCTGCTGCCTGCATGGCCCAGCCCAGGGGCCTGGCTTCCTGGGGTTTGTGCATGAACAGTCCTGACTTAGGGGCTGGCTATGTTTACAAGACATAAGAGGGAGACCTGTCCCTAGTCCCACAGAAGCAACACACTAGGGAACCTCAGGGCCTAATGTCTACCGCTGCCACCGTGAGCAGGTGACCTTGGCCAGTGCGCCTCTCTTGTCTGGAGGCCAGGAATGTAACACCTACCTCACCGGGCTTGTTGTGAGGACAGTCTGCCAAGCACCAATGGTTGCTGGAGAGTAGTTCCTTTCACCCTCCTGGAAAGAGGGGACTTTGCAGTCTGAGGCTGCCTGTGAGAAGCCACCTGGGCTTGCAGCCTCCCTGGGGGCAGCAGGAGCTCCTCCCTAGCCGGTGTATGTGTTGGGGGAGGGGGCAGTGCTGGCCAATTACTTGCCCCTCTGAGCCTCTCCCCATTAATAAAATGACTTCTTTGTGCCTTTCCACTGGTGATGTAGGTCAGGGGGTTCTCTAACCCCTCAAGATCTGTGGGATCAGTGTTGGCCTGGAAGTGGGGGGGACTGTTTGTAGCTGCTGCAGCTGACCCCAGTCTCAGAGGAATTAAATACCCACTCCTCAACTCCTGCAGGCCCTAGCAAACTGGATCCAGGGCTTCACTGTATGCCAAGTCTTTACACCCCTCTCAACAGACAGGCATTGCTGTCCTCCATTTTTATTAAGGAGAAAACAAACTCAGAGAGGCTGAGTCAATTGCCTGAAGTCACACAGCCAGTATGAGGCAGGTCTAGGATTTCTGCCTCCATTCCCTAGACCACCCCTACAGCAGGGGATGGGGACATGCTCTGAACTGCACATTGGTACAGTATGAGCCCCCGACTCCAGCAGTGCCCTCCCCACAGGCACAGCCATGCCAAGGCAGTTCAGCGTCCTGGGTACAGAAGCCAAGACTGGAAAGGTGCCTCTCTCCTGGCTGGGACTCTGCTGGGAGCCCTCCCCATTCCTGGAAGGTTGCCTGGGTCACAGCTGCGCGCTTCCTCACCCACCCTCAACTGTTCTTGACCCTAGGCCAGACTGCCAGCCTCCCCAACCCCCCCCCCCCCCGCTTAATTTCCAGACCCATTCCACCTCGAGCAGCTGACATTCTCCCCAGGGACAGCCCACTCTGCAGGCCCAGCTGTGACAGGCCCCAGGGAGGACCTGCGTCATCCAGAGGTCGAGCTGAAGGGTGGGGGTAGGAGGCTTTGGAGAGGCCGAGGGGACGGCTTGTTCTGGCCAGCAACCTAGTCACGGGAGTTTCCAAAGCTGCAAGGCCTTCAAAGCAGGAAAACACCAGACACCCTAGGCCTGGAGGGACCCCTCCCTCTGGAGTCGCCCCCGCTGGGGGGTGGGGAGTCCTGAGCTTCCCCGCCGCCCACAGCAGCTGTAAGGGTATTTATAGCCTGAGCGTGAGGGGCAAGGACAGGCAATTTATTTCGGAAGTGATAATTCCAGTTCCAGGTGGGTGAACGGGAGGGGGGATTGGGGGGGAAAGGAAGGAGGACCAGCGCCCCCTCCCCCTTTGCACCCTCACCTACAGGGCGCTGGGACGGCCCTCCTCCCGTCCAGCCATCTGGAAATGGCCCTTCTTAATGATTAGCAAGTGTGCAGACCAATGGGGTGATGCTAGTTCAGATTCCTTCCCGGTTTGGAGACTCCGGGCAGCACACACCATTGACCCTCCACGACCCCTGCCCGCCCTCTCATCCGGTGTGCGTGTGAAACGCGGGTCCCTTCCGAGGAGGGAGTGCGGGGAGGCGCTGACCTCTAGTGGTCCAGATGGGTAATGCAAGGCGCCCGGCTGAGCCAGAGCCGAGGATCACTGACTGGCAAAGTTGGGACAAACTGCCTGCTTTTCCGTCCCTCTTAACTCTCCGTACTCCTGGCTTTTCTGCACCTCTTTGCTTTTCTGGGGCGCGAAGATTGAGCGTGACAACCTAGGCGTCTGCGGATAGCTGTCTTCCTCTAGGACTAGGAACCCCAGGGAAACACAGAGGACGGAGTTTTGTCTCTCGGTACACCCAGTCCACACTCTGCTACGCCAGCATACAGTCAAGGTCCCTTCCATCTATCCAGTCGTCAAATATTTGCGACGCACCTGCCAGACCAGAGAGAAGAAAACACGACCCACCCTCCGGGGCTCCCAGGCGGGTCCTGGGACCCGATGGTGTACGCATAGCCAGCCAGCGTGAACACTGCAGGGACTGCGCGAGCTCTAAGCAGCAGATCGACCCCATCCGGCAAGAAGGGCAAGGATGTGGAATACAGGTAGACTTTAGCTCAGGGTGGAGCGAACTCAGGCATCCCAGGCTCGGGAATCAGCCTACGCGAATGCACAGGTGCAGCCACCTAGTGGGGCGCACTCTCCGCCCTTTTGCACCGAGGAGAGGCCCCGCCCCTCAGGACTCCCTGGCCGTGATTGGCGGATCCAGATCTGACGTTTGCCCGACTGGCTGTTTTGATTGGATCTCCGACGTCCTGAAGGCAGGTGCAGTTGCGGCCCGCAAGCCGCGGCCGCCGGGGTCTCTCCTAGGGTTTCTCGAGACTACGATACTTCTTTCGCTGCACAGACACCGGGTCCTTGAACAGCACCGGGTCCAGACGCACGCAAGAAGATACCAGGGGCATGTGGCCGAACTCTGTCGCCATCTGGTTGATGCATTCCGGGGCGGGGGGCAGCGGCTCTGGCCCGGGACCACCAGGAGCCTGAGAGGTGGAACAGAAATGCATCGATGGGCTTCTCTGCCCTTTCAACCTGCCTCCGCTCCCCGCAGCAAGGATTTGGATTAGAGCATGAGAGGGACTCCCTCTCTACCTCCCCCAGCCCGTGCCCTCCCAGTGTCGACCCGTCCTCCGCGGCTCCTCACCAGTGCAGCAGCTCCCAGAGGCTGCTTGCTGTAGGGCACCTTGATAGGGGGCAGCTTGGTGACTACTGCTACTAGGAAGTTCATTAGGACGTCTACACAGGTGGGTGCCTCATCTGCCAGGGTCCTCAGAGCCTTGGGCAGGGAGTGGGTGAAGAGGGTGTGGTAATACCTGGGGAGGGAGCGAGGAAGGACAAGGAGAGACCTCAGTCAAGTTTATCCCCCACCCCAGGCCTCATCCTCCTCCCTCCTGACCTCCCCTCTCCCTTTGTCCCCAATCCCCAAACCTCTTTCCAAAGCCCTGAGTGCCCATTCCTGGCATGAGCCCCTCTTAATGTGTGCTGCCCATAATGGTGTGATCCTGCCCTCTCCCTCAGCTTGGTGCCCACAGCCTGGGCTTGAGGTCTGAGCTAAGGCAGAGCCAGATTTGGGGAGAGGGTGGAGCATCTGGTTCCAAAACCATCAAGCATGGCACTCAAAGGCCAGCTTCAGGAAGGCGGTGGACTAACCACCCTGATGCTGACTGGGTGTCTTGCTTCCCGCCACACCCTGGCCCCCCAACAGGACAAGCTGGGTGCACCCTGCAGGCATAGGCTTCCTCTTCACTCTACTGAGAATTCCTGGCAGAGCTCCGGGGTAAGTCTACAAAAGGTTCCACGCCACACAGATTTGGTTTAGACATGTTTAAGGGGCCCTCCAGAATTCAGTTCCTGCCCCAAGACTGGGGTGCATCAGGCAGAGTCCCAAAAGCCTGGGATGGTTCCCGGTCTGTCACACCCAAATTCACAAAGAACCGGGACCATTTACTTGTCACACCACCCCACCAAATCCAGACATTGTCTTTACCCACTAAATGGTAACGGCTGAGCATCTGTGTGCCAGGGACGGGATGATCACATCACCTCAGTGACAGGTAATGTGCCATGTTACAGATGAGGAAACTGAGACTCAAGAGAAGTGGGGAGACTTGCCCAGGGTCACATAACTGGCAGGTCTGGGCCTTGAGCTCTAGGCCACTCTAGGTTCAGTGAGGGAGTCTGTGGTCCTCTGATCCCTGTGCCAGGGCCCGTGTTTGTACCTATGGTAGAAGGCAGCTGTGCTGAGAACCATGGAGAACTCGTTGGCCATCTCAGCAGTGTAGCCCCAGCCACCCCTGGCCTCATCCCAGAAGTGGCTGCATGTCACAAAGCCCACCATCCGCTCTGGGAAGCTCTGCCACACCGAAAAGGCAAAGTCCACCTGCAGGGGGATTTAAGTGAGCTGTGAGGAAGGACTTCCTGACCAACTTGGGACATCTTCACATCTTAAGGAGGCAAGGCCGGTCTGGTTGAGGGACTGGGACAGAGCTCAGGGGGAGAGGGGATGGGAGCCATTACTTCAAGTTGACAGAAGTATAGCGTTAACATTTCCAGGGAATTCGTAGGGAACTTTCTCATAAGGGAACCACAAAGGCAGTGTTCTGAAGAGTCTGTGGAAGGCTTCTGCTGGATTTTTAAAGAGGAGGTCGCCTGGCTTGTTCCATTGGTTTCCAAAATAAAAGGCTGCCCCTTAGGACCTCTGGTCCTCCCAGCCCTGGGAGTCTCAGGGGCTGCTGGTGCCCTGGGTCTCTGTCCCCACCCAGGAATCCTAGAGCATGGGCCTCACCTCACTTGTAGAAAGATTGGTGTGGGCATCAAGGCTGAGGATGGCGTCCGTGCTGACCGCGCTGTACGGGAAGAAGCGGTCACTGACCTGCAGTGAGGGGTGGGGGCAAACGACTCAGCCACGAGAACCCCCAGTCCCAATAAGTAGGAGTGCTTCCGGCACGGTGTGGAAGGAAGGAATGAGCGTGCACAGGCCTCTGGGACTCAGCTACCCTCAATTTCAGTTTTCCCTTTGCTGAAACGAGCAGTGGTCCTGAGGGGCCCTTCAGGTTTGCCATCTCAGGTGTCCTCCACTGTCATATTAGACACTCACCTAGGAGAAGCTGTCAAACTTCCCTCATTTGAAAGAAACAGATCCAGAGTTGAAGGGACTTGTCCAGGGACACAGGGCCAGCAGGCGGTGACACTCACCCTGCTTCTTGGAGGCCACCCGCCCCAATTTGCTGCCTTGTGTCCATAGTTCCCTAAGGTCCCAGTTTCTCCCCATCCCTCACCTGAGACACCCACGCACTCCTCTGCCTTCCCTCATGCTCTGCAAGCATGGTTCACAAGGCCAGGGAGGGAAGAGGACCATTTGTGTTAAACCTGCAGCTGGAAGTCACAGCCTGAGTTCTTCAGGCCTGTGTAGGAGTCTGAATTTGGCCCGGGCCCAAAGAAAAAACCCATGCACACCCTCCCCAGTTCCCAGCACAATCCCACCCCTGGCCTTTTTTTTTTTTTTTTAAACATTTTTTAAATATTTATTTTTAGTCATAGGTGGACACAATATCTTTATTTTTTTTTTCTATGTGGTGCTGAGGATTGAACCCAGTGCCTCATGCATGCTAGGTGAGCGCTCTACCAATGAGCCACAACCCCAGCCCCCAGCCCTCACCTTTCTGTGCCCCTCAATGACGGTCAAGGGCACTGCTGTCTCCGGCCACCTGGATGGAACTGGCCTGTCACTGCTCCAGAGAACCAGGATCTAGGAGGACAGGGGGATTGCTCCTGAAGTCTGGGGTCCAGGGCAGAAAGAGGCCCCAGGAGCAATCTTTCTCAGGGTGGAAGGAACCTGGGAGATGACTGTGTGTGGGGGAGAGGAGAGATGGCTCAGTTGGATCCCAGGTCCTCTCCTTGCTGCCCTGTCCTTGCCTCTGGGTTTCTGGAGGGCAGGAATTCCGGTGCAGCCTGGGCCCTGTCCTGTGCCTCAACCCTACCTTCTTGCTAAGGCTGGCATTCTCCTCCTCCAGCAAATTTGTCATGCCCAGCCCTGCCCAGCCCAAATGCCCCATCTGTGGAGCTGTCCCTCTTGCCCTGGCGGAGCTGCTTCCCTCCTTGGCAGGAGAAAATGCTAACTGAATGCGGATCCTGGGGCAGAATCCTCCCCTGCTTTCTCCTTGCAGCCTCAGCCTCTACCCAGGGCCTGACAGCTGAGTGAAGGAATGAGTGAATGGATGAGGGTCTGAATGGAGGAACGGGTGTCTTCTCCCACTTCTCCAGCCCCTCGGGGCTTTTATTGAGTCCCCTGGAGTTGGGAGAAGGGAGGAAGAAACTTGGAACTTAAAAAAGAAAGTAAAAAGACTCTTGGAAATGTTCCCTGTTCCCCCCTCCCACCCCCAAATGCGTTCATCCTTGGGGTCTAGTCAAGGGCCCCCACCCTGGGTACCAGGCCTCCAGCTGGTCAAGGGGCCAGACCTGGGCACAGTGCTGGGAGCCTGCCACCGCCTGGATGAGCTTCAGGGGGGCCTGGCCAGGGGTCCCCACCCAGATGAGGGCGCTGAATCTGCCCCCCGGGCGAGAGCCTGGAGAAGGAGACAAAGGCTGTTAGGGTGGGAGGAGATGGAACCTCTGGAGAGTGACCTGAGTAGGGGACCCCCAAGAGCCAGGAGAGATGTTGGAGGCTGGGGGGAGGGGTGGTCTTGGAGGGGCTTTATGGATAAGGTGGGGACAGACTTGGAGAGAGTTGAGGGGACAAGTTGTCCCACCCCAGACATACCCAGTTGCAGGTGATAGAAGGGAAAGTCCTGGGGGCTCAGGGAAAAAGTAGGTAGGGCCAGGAGTGCCCCCGGGGGGCTGTTCCACAGAAGAGAGAGGTGAGTGGGTGCTCCAAAGAACCGGTCCTGAATAATCTGTGAAGTGAGAGGGTGTGCAGAGGGGCCAGGGAGTGGCCCGTGTGGCCCTGTGGTGGGGTCTGGGAAAGTGAGGACCTGGAGCAGCCCCACGCCACCCGGCTTCAGGCTCTGTGGAGGGCAGCAGCCAGGTCACCAGGCCCCTGGGAGCAGAAGGGTTGAGAAGCCAGGCATCACTGACCAAGGTCATGATATTCTCAGAATCCTGAAAGGTCCTGAGATTTTCCCAAACCAGCCCCCAGGCAGCCGCTGCCACCAGCTGTCCCCTCTACAGAGAGGGAGAGTGAGGCCAAGATTGGAGCCAGGCGTGGTGGCGCACACCTGTAATTCCAGCACTTGGAAGGCTGAGGCAGGAGGATCACGAGTTCAAAGCCAGCCTCAGCAAGGGCGGGGCACTTAGACCCCGTCTCTAATAAAATACAAGAAAGGGCTGGGGATGTGGCCCAGTGGTTGAGTGCCTGAGTTCAATTCCTGGTACCAAAAAAAAAAAGAAAAGAAAAAAAGAAAAATCGGAGAGAAACAGGTCCAAGATCTCATGGACAAGTCTCAGGTTCAACCCAGATCTTCAAGGAAGGGCCCCCAACACTGGGAAGAGGAGCATGGCGGGGGCAGGATGAATAGGAGTCCAGGGTCAGGCCCCTGACTGGTGAGCCCCTCACCTCCAGAGTGGTCCAGATGACCTTCTCCACTGAGGAGAAGTAGGCATCCCACAGAAACTGGGTCTGCTGACGCAAGGCAAGGACCCGTGCAGGGGACATCTCCTGGAGGGCAGCCAGGACCTGGGGCACAGAGGGAGAAGAGGAGGAGGCCTGGGACCTTGCCAGGCTCTGACTGACCCTGGGAGGGAGGAGCCTGTGTTGGAGATCTGGAAACCAGAAGCCCTGTCCCCATGGCTATCAGCAGCCACACCTGGACACATCCCAGGTAACATGGCAATCAAGGTCAGGGGTCACACAATCAAGTTCAGGGGTTAAAGGATGCTTCCTAACCATGTGAATTTGGTCAAGCTACTTAGCCTCTGACTCTCAGTTTCCTGATCTGTAAAATGGGGATAATAGCATCTCTGTCCTAGGATGATCATAAGGGTTGAATCAGATGACACCTACTAAGCGCTTAGCCCACGGTAGAAGCTCAGTGAATGCACGGTGGCTCCTGTGAATTCCCTGCACTGTTCTCCCTCAGGGGACTCCGGCAGGCTCACATGTTTTTCTGAGCTGTGCAAAATTAGTAACATCAGATGGCTCTGTGCATCCCTCTCCCCTCCAAGCCCAGGGAAGCCTTCTGATTTTGGATTGTTTGGAAGCTTTTCCTTAAATCGGGTGTTTAACCAGACAGGAGCCATTAGAGCTGGGCCCATGAAGACCCTTCTCCTAGCGATGGGGAAACTGGCTGGAAGAGGTCGGGGCTTGCTCTCAATACCCCCGGGGTCTCCACCTCCTGTGATTCCAGGGGAGCTCCAGAAGAGGGCTTGGGGCTGGGAAGATTAGTCAGTTTACATAGACGGGGGACAGGAAGGAGGACCGAGGCCAGCCTGCGGGCCAGGATCCTGAGGTCCCTTCCGTGTCCAGTCCCCACCCCGTGCATGCGCAGGGCCCTGAGCTACCTGACGCGGGAGCCTGTCGTCGGCTATAATGGCGGCCTTGGTCCAGTCAATGACTTCGGAGAAGGGCAGCTCCCAGCAGGGACGGAGAAGCACAGGGATGCAGCCAGCC
The DNA here is from genome assembly GCA_025594165.1 of Tamias sibiricus. Lineage (NCBI taxonomy): Eukaryota > Metazoa > Chordata > Mammalia > Rodentia > Sciuridae > Tamias > Tamias sibiricus. Next base: position 21,099,324 of record CM046658.1, on the reverse strand, counting down.
TGGGGGGCAGGGCGGTCACTGGGGAAGCCAGTCCCACCCCACCCGCTCGGCCCTCCCCCACCCCAGTTCCAAGACAGCCAAGGCTCAGGGGCCAGGAGGAAAAGGAAGCCACAGACGGAGCGAGGGTGGTTTGCAGAAGGTTAGGGACTGGCCACAGGCAGGCACCCTTGGGCCCCGGGGCAAAGAAGTGGACAGCTCCAGCTCGCTGCCCCTCCCCAGAGGCCCAGCAGACCTGCCAGCTCCAGAGGACAGTGGATGGGGGTGTCCAAGGTTGGGTTGTACCTGCAGGGCTTGGAGAAAGCGCCAGGCTTCAGTTCTGTGGCCAGGGATGAGGCAGAAGGTGGCGTTGGGTGGCCTTTCCCCAGGGTGTATCCTAAGGAGGCACAACAGCCTGAGTCCCTCAACCCACCTGCTCCCTCCGCAGCCCCGCCACCACGTCCTCGTGCTGACCAACCCTCGTGGCACACACACTGACACCAGCAGTGCACACTCGTCCCCCTCTGCTCTGGGACCAGGAGACAGGAGCCCTGGGTTCTAGCTCAGCCTGAGGCCCCTCCCTTCCCTTCCCTGGGCCTCAGTTTCCTCACCTGCAAAATGGGAGGCCGTGGGTGGGACCTGAACTTTCCCAGGCCCCTTCCACTCCCACAGTGCCACACGTAGATTCTCGGGTGTCCCTCACCTGAGTAGCCTCCAAGCCCAGACCTCCCCCCACCCCGAGCCCAGGCCCATGAAAGGCCGCTCTGTCAGGAGGTGGGCTGGGCCCCCAGCCTGCAACCACAGGAAGTGCTTGCCCGGAGGCCCCCTCGCCTGGAGGACAGGCCTCCTCTGTTCCTCCTCCTCCTCCCGCCTCCTCCTCCTCCCGCCAGCCCCAGGCCACGCTCAGGCTGTGCCTGCCTGTGGGGGAGGGGGAGAAGCCAGCCACCTCCCTGGGATTGCCCAAGACTCAGTTTGGGGAGGGAGGACTGGCAGGGGGACCAGGACCCCCAGATGTAGCCTGTTTCTGAGCCTGATCTTCAAGAAACAGACCTGAAGGTATTAGGCAGCCTCAGGACCAAACCCCATTGAACGGATGAGGAGACTGAGTTGCAGAGAGGGCAGGGACACAGCTGGACTAGAAACCTGAGGAATTCCTCCTGCCCCACCTCTTGGGAAGCCCTCCTGGATGTCCCAGCAGACCTTGGGGCCTCAGTTTCCTCATTTGTTAAATGGGGCACTAACAGCACACGCTTCCCGTCTCACAGAGTTGCTGTGAGAATGACGTGAATCAGTGCCTGTGAAGCACTGAGAACTATGCCCGGAGCTCAGGAAAGGTCAGTTTGGGGTGGGAGCTCGGTGTGATGACGCACAGCTATAATCCCAGCAACTTGGGAGGCTCAGGCCAGAGGATCACAAGTTCGAGGCCAGGCTCAGCAACTTAGCGAGGCCATGTCTCAAAATAAAAAATAAAAAGGACTGGGGGTGTGGGGATGCAGCTCAGTGGTAAAGTAGCCCTGGGTCTAATCTCTGCTACCAAAAAAAAAAAAAAGATGGGCATGGGGGATGGGTCTCTACACATCATGTGTGCATGGCCAGAGCTTCTCAAGAGACGCAGGAGAAACTGGTGCTTGGCTCCAGGAAGGAAACCGGGGTGGTGAGGAGACGGGTGGGAGGGAGACGACTTTTTACTGTACACCCTTTCATGCCTTTGGAATTTTGTACCCTGTGAATGAAGTGCCTATTCATAGAAATAAATAAATAAATAACAATTTAAATGGGTGGGCCCTTATTCCAAAGCAACAGGAACCTATTCAACCGAGGTGGAAAAACATGGGCTTTGGAGCCCAAAGTACAAGGTTTAGTCGTTTGAACTCCACGGTTTCCAAGTGCCTGATCAGAAACGTGAGGGCCCTGGTGAACAGGCACCCTCATCACTTAAGGCCCTCACTTGGCTACTTCACACCCCCTCTGAGCCTCAGTGTCCTGTGCCCTGAGATGGGAATGGTAAGGCCTCCCTCGAAGGGTGCTTGGGAGAATCAGCCACCATCGTGCCTGGCTCCGCACCTGGCTGCAGCAGGCCCTCCCGCCCTCCCACCAGCTGAAGGAATGGGGGCAGTGGCAGGGACTTGAATCGCCTCTTTCTCTGGCTAGTGCTTGTTTATTCAGGCCACCTTCTCGGGCTGCCCTGTGGCCATCAGCCTCCCTCTCCTCCTCTGTCCCTGTAATCTGTCTGGCCCAGGCATTGGCCTGGCACTTCTGAGAAACTGAGGCTCAAGATACCCCAGAGATGGGGTCCTGCCGCCTGCAAGGGCAAAACGCCTCAGATTTTTTTTTTTTTTTTTTTTTTTTTTTTTTGGTACTGGGGATTGAACTCAGGGGCACTCAACCACTGGGCCACATCCCCAGCCCTTTATTTTTGTATTTTATTAGAGACAGGGTCTCACTGAGTTGCTAAGTGCCTGGCCATTGCTGAGGCTGGCTTTGAACTCGCGATCCTCCTGCCTCAGCCTCCCAAGTGCTGGGATTACAGGCGTGCGCCACCACGCCCGGCCCCTCAGATTTCTGAAGACAGTGAAAGACTGCCAAGCTTCAAACCTGGGAAATAAACTTAATAGAAATGCAAACCAAGCCGGGTGCAGCGGCGCACGCACGCCTGTAATCCCAGCACTTGGGAGGCTGAGGCAGGAGGATCTCAAGTTCAAAGCCAGCCTCAGCAATTGCGAGGCACTTAGCAACTCGGTGAGACCCTGTCTCTAGTAAAATACAAAGGGTGACCCCCATCACCGTGGACTGGAAAGCCAGACCGTTCTGAGTTCTGGTCCATTTTAGACCCATTAGTGAACGTTTGGCCAGCACCCAACTGCTCACTAAATCAGGAAAGCGAGGGGTGACATGGTGACCGGGGAGCCTTGTCACCACAGGTGAGCCTCTGCCTGTGCTGAGTGCTGAGCCTGAGGGGCCTCAGGGGGCTACTCCTCTTCAGGTTGCTGCTAAGATGCTAGGGACAGGTCCCCGCTGGAGGGCCGTGGGAACGACCGGGCAATTCCCTTCTAGCCCTGGCCGTGGAGCGGAGGGATTCCATTCCCAGGGCAGCGCTGTCGCTGGGAGAAGCCCTGGGAGCCCCAGGTGGAGGCCAGATTGGAAGTTGGCCATTGAAGGATTCCTGGGAGGGAAGCAGAGCTCAGAATAGCCCTGTTGTTCCAGCAGAGAATAGAAAGGGAGCCCAGGAGGGACACCAGAGTGACTGTTCCCAACTCAGGTCTGTCCCTGGGGATGGGGAGGGAGCCCTCTGCCACAGGGGCCTGGACAACCTCAAAAGCCTTCCATTTTTGGGCTGCCCAGACAGCCTCTGGAGACTACTGGCCTCCTGGAGATGCAGGGGTTCAGGGGCTTAAGGGTTAACTCCTTTATCACCTGGGGTGTGTCACCCCAGCCAGCCCAGGTGAAGGGAAGTTTTTGCATAAGCCATGTGCTACCCATGTCCTTATCTATATTCAGGCATTCTCACTGGCAGGAAGTTCTTCTTTAGATCTAACCCAAGACACACATGTTTGCTTTGGAAACTACCAAACCTTTAGAAGTTAAACCCAAAATTAGCCACAGGAGTGCCTTCCAGCTCTGACCAACTACTAATCTCTCCATCTTCTGGAGCATTTGACAAGGTCAAAACTCAGAATTCTGAGGGCTGGGGGTGTAGCTCAGTGGTAGTGTGTACTTTGTGAGGCCTGTGATTCCCAGCACCACCACAAACAATGAAACAACAACAACAACCCAACTCAGAAATCTCATAGGGAAGGCTTTGAAGGCAGGCAATTTTGGATTAAAATACTAGCAGTTCTCATTCTGGCTGGGTTGCCTCAGATAAGTTACTCAACCTCTCTGAGCTTTAGTGTCTGGTATACAAACACTTAAATGATAGCAATTAGTATTATTTTATTATGCATAATCATTTATATAAGAGCACTTAGCACAGAGTAAACATCATGCAAGTGTATAGTTACATAAAACATTAGGGTAGGAGGAATTGGAATAATGAGAGGGAATAAGTAGGAGTGAGTCATGTTTTGTTTTGAAGATCCCCAAGGGAGAACTACAAAATCTGCCTTTGATACCCCTTGAGGCAAATCTCCATCTCCATGAAAGTGCTCCCTGCTGTCTAACCTGATCTCCTCCTGCTTCAGCAGAGACCTAAGTTTGCCATGACTTTGGGTTCTCCATCTCAATCCTGCCTTTAACTCTGGTCACTGGGCTCACTCCTCTCACTGTCCCCCTCCCATCCATCGCCCCAGAAGGAAGGTTCACTTACGGCTCAGGTCCAGGGTCCGGCTCACAGTGCCCATCCCAGCCACAGGGAGGGGAGGGGATGTCTGCCATGCGCCACCTGCCCATCTTCTCTGCCAGGGCCAGCAGGGCTAGCCCGGGCTGGGGGCTGTGCTGCCACAGCTGGCCATGAGCCCCTCCTTGCAATGGGTGAGCTTCAGGGAGAAGCGGGAGGGCCACATCAAAGCCGGGGCGGAAGGTGTCCACCTTGGGGCTGGCCTTGGCCACCATTGCGCGTCCCAGCTGGGAGGCCCAGGGGCAAGGGTCTGGTTGGAGGCTGAGGACCAGGTGGTTGCTGCCTGGGTTCCAGGGTGGAGGCCCTGGGCTGCACCCGCCAGCCGGGGTGTCGGAGCTGAGGAGGAGGAGGCAGGCCTCGGCAGGGCTGGAGGTGTGGTAGCGCGAGCCTTCCAGGGAGGCCAGGATCCGGCGGTGCGCCTCGGAGGTCGGTCCCGCCGCTGGGTACATGAACACCTTGAGGCCATCTCTGCACCTCGAGGTGTCAAAGCAGGTTCCCCAGGTACAGCTGTCACCGCGGGGGGCTTGAGGACATGGAGGGGCGTCTTCCACGGGCTCCTCAGGCTGGGAGAATCCCGGCAGAAGGGCTGCATCCAGCCAGCGGGGCCAGCCTGGGGAGGCCCCTGGCTGAGGCCTGGGGGGCACTGCTGGGCGGAGAAGGGGGAAGACCCCCAGGAGGACGAGAAGGAGCCAGGAGGCTGACAGTGCCAGCCAGAGGGACTTTCTCCTCAAGGACTGCATGTGGCCACCCGCGGCCAAGGCTGGGGAAGCAGGCAGCTCTGCAGTCACACAGGAAGGTGGGCCTGAGGTCAGCTTCTAGTCCTGCGCTCCTACTGTACAGATGGGAAGACTGAGGCCCATGGAGGCAGCTCCCTGCCTAAGGTCCATCAGGGAGTTACCGGCCACAAGCGAGGGGGGCCAGGGAGGACCTGCTTTCTGGATGTGCTCTCCTGATCTTGGGACTTTGCTCCCTTAGCTTTTGGACAGCAGGGCAGCCTTTGCCCTCCTTGCAGGTCCCCCTGCCACCGGGCACAGCTCAGGGTGATGCAACCCTTGTCCAGACAGTAAGGCGGTGGCCCTCTGCCCTCCCTGCTGCAACCCCTGACCTTGCCCTGGACCAAGAGCAAGACCGACTGCCAGGCCATGGAGGGCTGTCCGCGGCTCCCATGGGGCAGCTAGGCTAGGGGTGTGGGCTGGAAGGAAGCAGGCTGCTCTCCCCTGCCCACCCTTCCTGGACAGCTCCTGAGCAGCCCTGGCCACCCCTGTGGCCCCTGGCGGGCACTCCCGAGCACGAGCTAAAATTAGACCCTACGCCCATGCGGCCACTGAGCCAGCTGAAGGCAGGACCTGAGTGCCGCCACTGCCCCTGCCTGGGGGGTCCAAGGGACTCAGGGTCCTGGTCCTCTTCCACCCTGTCCACCCTGCCGCTGCCCCCAGCCAGGAAGTGCAGCCCCTTCCCAAGCTCGCAGCTGCCCGGCGCCCTCGGGCTTAAGAGCTGTCACAGGGCGGAAGCCGGGACCCGGGCACCGAGCCCCTGCCCCGTGTCCCCCAAGCCCTGCCAGCGTCGTCTTTCCGATCCCTCGCAGCATCTGGCCGCCCTGGAGCGCCTTCCGCCTTCCTCGCCGCAGCCCGGCTCCTCCCCCGCCGGCCTGATTGGCTCCCGGCTGGGAGGCGGGGTCTCCAGCTTAACCCCTCAGACCCGGTTCCAGTCTGCCCGTAAGAACCCAGCACGGGTGCCGCGCCTCGCCGGGAGCCGGTGGTCTGTCTCTCTGCCTCCTCCAGCAGCCCTCCAAGCAGAGGTCCCACCATGATTTCCCACAGAATAGAGAAGCAAAGCCCTGAGGGGAAGGGGTCTTCCTCAGGAGGCCCAGCTGAGAAGGGGCAGGGGCAGAGGGGAACTTTGACCATTGGTCCCCAGCTGGGTGTCTGTGGGTGGGGGGAGCCCACGCAGCCGCAGGTGGGAAGGAAAACAGGTAAGTGAAGGGTCAGAGAGGGGGTGGGGCGGTCAGGGAAGGCACCCCCCACTGTCCCCACCCCTCCATCATCCATGTGGGAAGTTCTTCCTGAACTTGGCCTCCTTCCCATCAGGCCACGCCCCACTGAGGGATCCCCTCCTGGTCCTCCCTGCATGGTCCCTTGTCTGCGCTCTAGGACGGAAAGGAAGATGTCATCCACTGAGGGACTGCAGAGGCGGTGGGGGGACACGGGAGCCCCCGTCGGAGGAAGGGTGCAGAGTGCAGACCTGGAGAGGAGCTGGCCTGCCAGGCCAGGAGCGTGGGCTCTGCTCCAGGGTAGACAACACTCCCCCTGGGGCGGTGATCAGCTTAGACCCAGGCCTAGCTCAAGGGGTCCCCTGACAAGGGGTGGCCTCCTTGCCTTGCCTTGCCTTGTCTCCCCTGGATCTCAAGAGGGCTGCTGATCTGATGCAGGAGCCACCTGGGAAACCAAGGGTGCAGCACAGTCGGAGTACCCAGGCCTGTCCTGAAAATGCCCAGCGAAGGAAAACTGGCCTCTTGCCACCAGCAGATGGTCCGTCTCTGCGATGCATGACCCAATAACCATCCCAAATGGCACCAAGTCCTCTTGTGCTTAAAAAGGCCTTCACACAGGCTGGGCTGGCAGCTTCCCCCGCCTGCCCACCTTGCAGGCTGCCTCCTCCCCAGGCTTTAGGAGTCCAGGGAAGGCTCCCTTCCTACAGGAAGCTGCCCCAACGCTCCTGGGCTGGGTTAGGGCCTCCTCTAGGGTCTCCTGCCACTGCTCATTCTTCCTACACTGGTGCATCCAGCACATGCGTGGGAGTCTTGACTCTGGGGGGTCCCCTGGGAAGTCCCCTGCGAGGTCCCCTGTGAGGCTCTGGGATGCAATACTGATTGTGCGCTAAGCACACTGGAGGCGCCCATACAGGGCTCATTGAATCCTTCCCCCGACCCTACGAAGGGGACACTGCATCATCCCCATTTTACAGACGAGGAAACCCAGGCCCAGGGAACTTAGGCCACTTACCTACATTCCCAGGGCTTAGCCAGGAGCCAGGCCATTTAACCATCACACATCCTACGGAGACAGACATGCCCTCACCCTCCTGAGCTCACTGACCAGGGAAAGAGAGAGCAGTAATCAGCAATCAGAACGAGAGAGGGAGACAGGTGTGCAGAGAGGGACCCCTGACCCAGGCAGCTGGCGAAGGCTTCTGGGAAACCAGGCTTACCCTGAGACCCGCAGGGCAGCACTACGGCATCTTGGATTTTTGGTTTGTGTTGGTTTGTGGTGCTGGGATGGAGCCCGAGGTGAGCTCTGCTCTACCAATGCACTCCCGCCTCGGGTTTTTTTTTTTTTTTTTTTTTTTTTTTTTTTTTTTTTTTTTGGTACCAGGGATTGAACTCAGGGACACTCGACCACTGGGCCACATCCCAGCCCTTTTTTGTATTTTCTTAGAGACAGGGTCTCACTGAGTTGCTAAGTGCCTCGCCATTGCTGAGGCTGGCTTTGAACTCGTGATCCTCCTGCCTCAGCCTTCCACGTGCTGGGATTACAGGCGTGTGCCAGCTAGGAGTGTGTTTTTGAGAAAAGTCACCGTGGCTTTGTAAGAACTGGCAGGAAACAGGAAATGGGAAGGCCTGGAGCAGGGACAGGCTTTTGATGCTTGGTCTGTCAATCAAGTCGCTCTTTCAAAAGCTACTCCACAGCCCCTGTTGAGGTGTGGCCAGGCCAGGCAGGTCCTGGGGCAGTGAGCAGGCTGGGGAAACCCTGTCCTCAAGGAGCTTGGTTTCCAGGGAGGGGCAGGAGGCAGGGACACATGAACAGGAGGTCTGTCTCCTGGCTGTTTGGCTGTTTGGCAGTAGCTCTGGAAGAGGGGGAGGGTTGCAAATTGGGAGAGAGGGTGGGAGCCCACTTCACCAAGAAGCTGGCTTTGGGGTAAAATCCTGAAGAGGTGAGGGAGGAGTGGCAGGTATTTCTAAGGGGAGGGTCAGCCGGGGCGTGAGTTCTGAGGCAGGAGAGTGGCTGTGTGTGAAAAGCATTGCCTGGTCTTGCTTTTCCAGCACTCTGGAGGGGGGCCTAGGAAAGAGATCAGCTGCAGGGACAGGATGGGAGCAGGGAGCCCTCCTGGGCCAGGCCCTTGAGCCAGGACAGTGTCTTGGTCCAGAGTGGCAGGAGTAGAGGGGTGAGAGGACACTGGATTTGAGAATGTTGTGACCAGGGCAAAAGGCAGGCTGGAGCCGGGCGCGGTGGCACACGCCTGTAATCCCAGCACTTTTGAGGCTGAGGCAGGAGGATCGTGAGTTCAAAGCCAGCCTCAGCAATGGTGAGGCACTTAGCAACTCAGTGAGACCCTGTCTCTAATAAAATACAAAAAAGGGCTGGGGATGGGGCCCAGTGGTCGAGTGCCCCTGAGTTCAATCCCTGGTACCAAAAAAAAAAAAAAAAAAAAAAAAAAAGGCAGGTTGGCTGAAGGATCAGGTGAGATTTGACTTGAGCCAAATCTGAGGGTGGGATTGTCACCCACTGAGATGGGGAAGATTAAGGGGGGGGGGGGGCAGTTTCAAGACTAGCCGTCAGGTCTGCTCCCCTAGCACTAGTACCACACACGCCCGAGAAGGTCTTGGTGGACAAGCCCAGGAGCAGATGGATGGAGAGAACAGAGTGTCCAGGAGGCCAAGGCCATCGGCATGGGGAGAACCTATCCTGCTCCTGCTGCCCACCCCAGGCCTAGACTCGCCGCCTGGCCCATGCCCATGCCCACGCCCACATTCAAGCACACAGCAGCCCTCTCTACCTCCATCCCTGCAGGGATGGTGCCCAGGCCAGCCCCAGCTTGCCTGGCTGTGAGTCACAGGCCTGCCAGGCTTGGATGGGGGAAAGGAGGGGGGCCTCCTAGCACAGAGAACTGAGAGGACCTCTTATAAAAAAAAAGTAGATCCCTGGGATCTATCAAGGGCTCCTGGGCATCTGTAGGATACCCTCCTGGAGCTGGGCTCTGATCTGACGGACAGAAGCCAACACACTCGGGAGAAGGGAAAGGGGCCAGGCAGGAAGGAGAAGACCGCAGGGACAGGTGGAGGAGAGGCCTGGCCAGAGGAGGCTGGGCAAAATCCTAAGAGCCTTCCTGGAGGAGGCAGGGCAGGGCTGAAGCAGGTCTTTTTGTGGGTTCAAGGACAAGGAAGTGTTCTGGAAGTTCCACCCCTGGACCTCCGAGCACAGCGTTGGTTACACCAGTAGTTATTCTGCCCTGAGCCTGTGGGCTGCTTGGTATGGAGTTGCTTTCTGCCTGAGGCGCCAAGTGTTGGGAGTAGCTCTAGGAGAGATCAACTGCAGGGGCAGGATGGGAGCAGGGTGCCCTCCTGGGCCAGGCCCTCGTGCCAGGACAGTGGCTTGGCCCAGAGTGGCAGGAGTAGAAGGGGTGAGCTACATTCCCAGCCTTGTTGTCTGAACTCAGGGGCGCTTTGCCACTGAACTACAACCCAGCCCTTTTTATTAATTTTATTTTTTTATTCTGAGATGAGGTCTTGCTAAATTGCAAGGTTGGCCTCGAACTTGCCATCCTTCTGCCTCAGCCTCTTGCTGGGATTACAGGCGCGTGCTACTACACGCGACCATTCTGTTTTTTCTTCCAGAAGTCTTCACCTGACCTTGACCCTCTCTGAAGGCTCAGGAAGCCATGTTCAGCCTCCCTCCAGTTAGTTCCTGGATGACCACCACCAACCCCCCACCCCCCCCCCACCCCCCCACCCCGCAGCAGGCAGCATTGCCTCAGCCCTGGCCACCAAGGAGTTAATCAACAGAGCTTCCCCTGAAGGTGTTTACCCAACAAGGAGGCTATGGAGCCCAGGTAATGAACAGTCTGCTTTCCATGGTGGAAGAAGGAGGATTTGTTTCTCCTCTCCTCCCCCAGGAGGCTGCTTGGTAGAGTGAGCACAGCCTTCTGTTGGCTCTTGAAGAGATGCGCATGGAGGGGTGGGAGCTGGGGCACAGATCAGGCCTGGGGAAGCAGGCCCAGAGGTGGGCGTTGAGAAGGACAAGAGGATCTTCTTGTTTTTCTGAGGCTGGCCTCAGACTGACACTCCTTCGTCTGTGGTCATTGTGGCTGTAATGGATGCAGCCGCGGCAAGGGCGGGCTGGGCTCCTTGGTTCTCAGGACCACAGGAAGGGCCAGGCGCTCTGACCTCTGACTCCAGATCAGGTTAAGGAGATAGAGAAAGGTAATGTCTCTTCTTTGGGGTTGCCCAGCTAGTCGGTGGTAGAGCCCGGACTCAAACCGTGGCCTGTCTGGTGTCAGATCTGCTGGGCTTTCTGCTTCCCCTGATGGAAGAGAAGGAGCTGATTTATGGCGTCCCTGCTCTGTGCTGGCACTGTGTTGGGCACGTTAAGTCTACCTCCAATCCTGGAGGCCTCCTTTCCTAGACGCCTGCTAAGCCGTCAGCATCAGAAGACTGAGGTGGTGCGCTCCAGGCGGGGGAGGGAACAGAGACAGGGATCCCAGGCACGAGAACAGGACGGGTCTCCGGCTGCCACTTGTGATCCCAGTGGCATCCCCACTGGGTGTTCATCATGTCCTGTCAACACCAACCCTGAAACCAGCCCCGCCCCACCTCCCCTGCCCCACCTCCCCTGCCCCACGCTAGGCACAGCTGCCATTATTTGGCACCTAGATCACGGCATTGGCCTCTGTCTCTGCCTTCCTCTTGTCTCTCTAAAACACTTGCTCCTTACAGCAGCCGGTGGTGGCTCTTGCTAGAACACAGACTCCTTTCCCTTCTTAGTTTTAACTCTGTGCCAACCATGTTGTTTGATTTTCTGCATTTTGATGCTTTGACACCAAGGCTCGCTGACCCCAGAACTGTCCCCTATCCCTAGAGGATCCCTGGGGAGGGTAAGCAGAGGGCCCTGGGGTGCACCTTGCAAACCAACCGGCCCAGAGCCCATACCCCACCACTTCCTCTGTTGGCTCTTACACGCAGGACCACTGTCTAGCACCCTGGTCACCCCAGGGCCAGGTTCCAGACAGCTAGGGACAGCGCCTGTGCCCCAGGCCTGCTGAAATCATTCAAACTAGCCAGGCCTAACCTGTTCATGCTGCTTTGCCCATTTCTTCCCAAGAAAAACAGAATAAAAGCTCCTGCCCACGGCTTTCCCTGCCTCCCGATGTCCTGGGTGCTCTCTGGTCTCCCCTCCCCAAGGCATGATGTGCCCCCTCCTCTTGGGATTTATGAGTAAAGAAACCGGTTATCTTTTATTTTTTTCTCGGTACTGGGGATTGAATCCAGGGGCGCTTTACCACTGAGCCACATCCCCAGACCTTTTTATTTATTTATTTTTATTTTGAGACAGGGCCTCACTAAGTTGCTAAGGCTGACCTAGAACTTGCTGTCCTCCTGCCTCAGCTACCAGAGTCGCTGGGATTACAGACATGCACCCCCCCACCCTGTGCCTGGCAAAACAAACCATCTTTTCAATGGCGGTCATCTGATCCATGGTCTTGTTATACCTAAATAATTAATGATAACAATAGCCGGGCGTGGTGGCGCACGCCTGTAATCCCAGCACTTTGGGAGGCTGAGGCAGGAGGATCGCAAGTTCAAAGCCAGCCTCAGCAATATTGAGGCACTTAGCAACTCAGTGAGACCCTGTCTCTAATAAAATACAAAAAAAGGGCTGGGGATGTGACCCAGTTGGTCGAGTGCCCCTGAGTTCAATCCCCGGTACCACACACACAAAAAAATTAATGATAACAATAATTAATCAACTGATAAGCATAATAATATATATGTGTGATATATATATATATATATATATATATATATGTATATATATATATATATATAGTGTGTGTGTGTGTGTGTGTGGTTCTGGTGATTGAACCCAGGGCCTTGCCCATGCTAGGCAAATGCTTTACCACTGATCTACATCCCCAGCCCATAAAGCCTATATTTTAAAGCAAGTCTTCAATGGCTTCCATCATACCTCAAAACCCAGGCTTCTGCCAAGTGCAGTGGCGCCCACCTGTAATCCCAGCAGCTGGGGAGGCTGAGGCAGGAGGATTGAGAGTTCAAAGCCAGCCTCAGCAAAAGCAAGGTGCTACGCAACTCAGTGAGACCCTGTCTCTAAATAAAATACAAAACAGGGCTGGGGATGTGGCTCAGTGGTTGAGTGCCCCTGAGTTCAATCTTAGGTACCCAGAAAACAAACAAACAAAACAAACAAACAAACAAACAAAAACCCCCTAGGCTTCTTTCCTGGGAGGCCCTCAGCGACCCCCACCCTCTGCTCCTCAGACCTGCAGAACCTCATGGAAGCCCAGGGCTCATCGTACAGGTCACTCTCTCAGAGAGGTTTGTCAGTCATCGTGGAGGAGAAAAGACAACACTTTCTGGGGGTTTTCCATGTGCGGGACTCTCCCTCTGTGCAGTCACTCTGAATTGTCACATCGACCCTCTAAGGTACTATGATCAGTATTTCCACTTTGCAAGTGAAGAAACCGAAGCTCAGAGAGGTTAACTAACATGATGAAAGTCTCACAGCTGTCAGGCAAGAGAGCAGGGACTCAAACCCAGCACCCTAACTCCCAGCGTGGCCTATGTTCACAATAAATAGTACCTAGTACTATTATCAAAGATTAGATTTCACCCCCCAATTTTCTTTAATATAGAATTTGAATTCCTTTAGCAAGTCATTTACTGTCCCGTTGGCCACAGTCCCCCCTGCTTCCTATCGTCTTACACCAATTTACCTGATTTGTGGGGACCCCTATGGCATTCATGACCCAGCCCCTGCTCTGGGTGCCTCTTTCTCATTCACTCATTCTTGTAACCAACACCCACCCTGCCAGGCACTGTGCCAAGCCTGCAGGGGTAAGGGAGAAGGCCTCCTGGCCTGGGGAGCCCCTGGTCACATGGAGAGGCAGACATGCACCAGGTGGCTTCACTGCATGGTGGGTGCTGTCCTGGGGATGCAGGGAGTGTGAAGGGAGCAAGAAGAGCATGGGGGGTGGTCAGCTGGAGAAAGTGACATTGCTTCTGGATTCTAGAGACTGGGCAGGAAGCAGAGGGGAAGGTGCAAATCAATGCTCAGCATGGCTGGCTGCATGATGTTTGGGGACGAGCAGTCACGCGGGACATTGAAGAGCCGTGAATCTGGCTGGCAGGAGGAAGTGGACCCAGATCTTGGAAGACTTCTGAGTTTCTGGTTTGGGGTCTGCAAGCAGCGCCAGAAGGATCTTTTCTTTTTTGGTACTGGGGATTGAACTCAGGGGCACTCGACCACTGGGCCACATCCCCAGCCCTGTTTTGTGTTTTATTTAGAGACAGGGTCTCACTGAGTTGCTAAGTGTCTCTCCATTGCTGAGGCTGGCTTTGATCTCACAATCCTCCTGCCTCAGCCTCCCAAGTGCTAGGATTACAGGCGTGCACCACGGAGCCCAGCTTCCAGAAGGATTTTAAGCAGAGACTGGACTGACACAAGCAAAAGGTTCCACAACCCAACCCCCTCCAGCCCCTCCCCCATTTCTCCAAACCTGCACTTTGCTGGGTAGGTACCCAGCAGGCTAGCTCCTACTCTGCAAGCCTTTGATGGCCTAGATGATAACAAGGCCAGTAGCCAGGAATTCCTGAGAGCAGGAATTCAGGCCTGCCTTGGCCCCTGGCACCTCAGAATTGGCCCAGCCTCCACAAATCATTTTTGATGAGAGATTCTGGGAAGCAGGATGTTGAGAAGGCCAAGTAAACTCCCAAAGGCCTGGAAGGAGCCAGAAAGCAGAAAGGGTAAGGCCCTCACCAGCTTCCCTCTGCTCACCTCCCTTCTCCTTCTTCTGAGCTACATGCCCAGCCCTTTATATTTTGAAACAGGGCCTCCCTAAGTTGCTGAGGCTGGCCTCGAACTTCCAGTCTTTCTGTCTCAGCCTCCAGAATAGCTGGAATTACAAGCACCAGCTTGCCCACCCCTTTCCTTGCAGGTTCCACTGTCCCTGCAAGGGATCTGACAACTCTCTTGGGGGATATCCTCCAGCTCTTGAGTCAGGCCTGACAGAGGATGATTTTGAGAGCAACCTATGAGACGCCAGTTCCTATTCTTTCCCTCCCAGCTAAGCATCAAGGTGTGATAGCAGAACAAGTAGATCAGGGGGGTTTGTTTTGTTTTGCAGTATTGGTGGTGCTCTGCCAATGAGCTACATCCTACCCTCCCTTTAAAAAAACTTCTCCCCCATATCCCTAGCCTTCTTAATTTTTTCATTTTGAGACAGTCTTGCTAAATTGCCCAGGTTGGTCTCAAACTTGTCATCCTCCTGCCTCAGCCTCCCAAGTAGATGAGATTACAGGGGTGCACCACCACACCCAGATGTTTTTATGTTTATTGGTATTTATTTATTTATTTATTGGTACTAGGGATTGAGCTCAGGAGTGCTTTACTGCTAAGCCACATCCCCAGCCCAGCCCTTTTTAATTTTAATTAATTTATTTTAAAATTAGTTAATAATTTTTGGTATCAGGGATTGAACTCAAGGGCACTTACCCATTGAGCCACATCACCAGTCCTTTTTATTTTTTATTTGAGACAGAGTCTCACTAGTTTGCTTATAGCCTCACTAAGTTGCTGAGGCTGGTTTCGAACCTTCAATTCTCCTGCCTCACCTGCCTCAGTCTTGTGAGCCCCTGAGATTATGGGTGTGCGCCACTGTATCTGGCTTTATTTTTTATTTCGATATGAGGTCTCATTAAGTTGCTTAGGGCCTCACTAAATTGCTGAGGCTGGCTTTGAACTTACAATCCTGCCTCAGCCTCCGGAGCTGCTGGGATCAGCTAATCCTGGTCTTGCTGGTCATTAACTAGCAGGCCTTGGGCAAGCTACCTGGCCTTCATGTACCTCAGTTTGCTGCCTGCAAACTGGGGATGGTGCTACTCGCCTTTCAGAATTACTGTGCCACAGGGCTGGGGCTATGGCTCAGCGGTAGAGCGCTCGTCTACCACGTGCGCGGCCTGGGTTCGATCCTCAGCACCACGTACAAATAAAACGCATTGTGTACAACTAAAGCAAATAAATAAAAATATTAAAAAAAAAAAAAGAATTACTGTGTCAGTTGAACTTGGCACAAGTATGTTCCTCCCCAGCACTGGACACTGGTGTTTGGAATCCATGGTGGAGGGTGGCAGGGATGGAGTGAAGGTGGATATTGGATGGATCTCGTAGTTTCAACATATTTCTGCAGAGATAGCACTTGCAAAGCTTTGAAAGGGAGACAGGGCAAAATTGGAGAAAATTATGTCCCCATGCAATTTACTGTGCTTGGAGCAAATGCTGCTCAAGACTGAAGGAAGAGACAAAAATTCGTTAGCTGGGATGAGGATGGGAAAGGCCCTGAGCCAGGCTCAAGGGTTGTGGCTCCATCTGCAGTCCTGCTGACACATGGCACAGGAGTCACAGCTGTGGGAATGTGATCCGTGTGGACCTGGACTCGGAATTCTAGTTCTGCCACTTGGTGACCGCCTTGGGCAAGTCACTTAAGCTCTGTGTTAACAAGTTCCTGCTAAAGCATGCCCTGAGACTTAGGTGCTGGGAATAAATTTGGGGGGTGATTTTAAGAAGCAGAAGTGAAGGCTGCAAAAAGCTAAGGCAGGGAAGGGAGAAAAGGAAACGAGGGTGGGGGGTGGGGGGGGCACATCAGTGTGCAGCTGTCCTGCCAGGTTGAGTTCAGCTGGGAGCTTGGAGAGAGAGGCATGAGCCACACCTAGAACCACCTTATCTGAGCCGGGGGAGGATGGGCAGGGTGCCAACTCCCTTGATGGTTAAAGGTGGCCCTTGGGGTGCAGGACAGCAGCTTAGCATACTCAGTATGCTAGAGGCGACCGCAAGGGAACTCAGAGAAGGAACGAGGGTGGGGCAGCTGTCAACAGCACGTGCTGTTACCTCTTTGAGCATCTGTCTTCTCATCTGAAAAAACAGGAAAACACACTTCACAGGAGGATTCAGTGAGGAAACATATTTGAAAGAACCTAATGAGATTGGGACACATGGTGAATCATTAATACGTGGTAGATAAGCTGGGCTCAGCTCAACCACCAACTTCTCAGAGACACCCTCCCTGACATCCTGTTGAGAGCAGCTCACTCCCTTTGTTCTCCATCAAGTGTCCTATTTTCTGCAGAGAATGCACAACAGCCTGTAATGGTCTTGGTTAGGTGCTGTTTTTTTCATCTGTCTTTTCTCACTAGAATGAAAGCAGCATGAGGTCTGGGAATCTGTCTCTCTAATCCGTTGCTTTACACTCAGCCCTGGGCCCAGTACCTGGGGGCATACTAGGTGCTCAATAAATCTTTTTTGAATGGAAGAATTACAGAAACGTTAGGGAAAGATAGTTACTGTTCTTGACCTTTTACTAAGCACATACTTTATCTGTTAATAAAAAGTTCAAGAGAGCCGGCACGGTGGTGCACACCTGTAATCCCAGCACTTTGGGAGGCTGAGGCAGGAGGATCGCAAGTTCAAAGCCAGCCTCAGCAATGGCGAGGCACTTAGCAACTCAGTGAGACCCTGTCTCTAAATAAAATACAAAAAAGGGCTGGGGATGTGACCCAGTGGTCAAGTGCCCGAGTTCAATCCCTGGTACCACAAAAAAAAAAAAAAAAAAAAAAAGAAGTTCAAGAGGATCATCTGGACTCTAGCTGGGTCCCAGTGCTGGAAACAGTAGGTATGGCTCTAGTCAGAGTGACTCAGGTCAGTTCCTGCATCCTGGTGCACTGCCCACTAACTTCCAGGCTGCAGTGCAAGAGCTTACTAAGAGCATTGAGCAGCTTCAGCTTAGGACTTGGGTGTTTGGGGAGCACTTGTTTGAAGGTAGAATTTGAAAAGAATAAAGCTGTTGTATAATTTTGCCCTTTCTCACCGTGAGTGATGAGAGAGGTAATGAAGTTTAAGCTTCAGAGCCCCTTGAAATGTGTTCACATCATGCTCATGTGATTTTCAAATTTAGTGAAAATAAGATATTAAAATGGAGATTTAAGTTGGGTGTGGTGGTGTACATGTGTAATCCCAGTGACTTGGGAGGCGGAGGCAGGAGGATCACAAGTTCAAAGCCAGCCTCAGCAACTTAGTAAGACCCTGTCTCCAAATAAAATATCAAAAGGGCTGGGAGCCGGGTGCGGTGGCGCATGCCTGTAATCCCAGCACTTGGGAGGCTGAGGCAGGAGGATCGCAAGTTCAAAGCCAGCCTCAGCAATGAGGAGGCACTTAGCAACTCAGTGAGACCCTGTCTCTAAATAAAATACAAAAATGGGCTGGGGATGTGGCCCAGTGGTCGAGTGCCCCTGAGTTCAATCCCCGTACCAAAAAAAAAAAAAAAAAGGGCTGGGGATGTAGCTCAATGGGTTCAATCCCTGTTATCAAAAACAAAAAAAAAAAAAAAAAAACAACCAACCCTTAGCCGGGTGGGGTGGCGCACGCCTGTAATCCCAGCACCTGGGAGGCTGAAGCAGGAGAATCCTGAGTTCAAAGCCAGCCTCAGCAATTAGCAACTCAGTGAGACCCTGTCTCTAATAAAATACAAAAAAGGGCTGGGGATGTGACTCAGTGGTCGAGTGTCCCTGAGAGGATGGAAAGCTCTGGCTTTCTGGCTGCTTGCCACGCCCTGTTAGGGACCTAGGCTAAGCAGGGGGCATGGCTGTGACCTATTGTGAGAACAGAAACCGCCCTACTGATTGGCTGATGTCCACTATAAAGCATTGTCCACCTTACTCAATAAACGAGTTCCAGCACTGACCGGGCTCCCTGGAGCGTCCTGAGTGTCCCCCATTGGGAGGGCTGGCGTGGGCCTCCAGCCGGCTCCAGCGGGCTTTTACCGTTCTCGATGATGCCTTCGCTGAGGCGTACTCTCCCAGCTTTCTCTGCTGGATAGAGAAAGTTAACCCCGGGTCAGGGAGGGTTAAAGACCTCAGCCCCTCCTTTTTAAGTCCCCAGCAAATCCCCAGTACCAAAAAAAAAAAAAAAAAAAAAAAAAAAAAAAAAAAAAAAATTGGGATTGAATCCAGCTACACTCTACATTCCCATGAGCTACATTTTCAGTCCTTTTTAATTTTTTTATTTTGTGATAGGGTCTCACTAAGTGGCCCAAGCTGGCTTCAAACTTGCAATTCTCTGCTTCCAAGTAGCTGGAATTACAGGTGTGCACTGCGGAGCCTGATTTAAAATTCTTTTTTTTAAAGAGCATGCTCTCAAAATTGTATAAGCTTCAGTTCCACAGAACTTAGATCCACTTCTGTCTTCCATAAAACCCAAGAACCAGGGGTCCATGGGTTTTAGTCCATTTCATGCTTGTAATAACTCCACAACAGGAACACTACTGTTATCCCAATGGAAGAAATGGAAGCTTAGGTGGTAGTCCTTGCCCCAGGTCTCACGGCCAGTAGGTGGCGCAGCTGGGCGTTAAGCAGCCTGGGGCTGGGTGCAGCTCAGTGGTGGAGCACGAGCCCTGCAGGCAAAGACCCTGGGCTCCTCCCCAGCGCTAGGGAAAAGTCTCAAATCTCTTGTCTCCAGACCTGACCCTTAGTTGTCCACCTTCCCCTCTCACCATGAGGTCTCCAACGACACGGGACAAATCACTTATATACTCTGGCTGCCAGCCCAGAGGAGGAGACATCAACACAGGTTGGTGGGTAAGAAAGAGAGAAGCAGCCCAATATCCGGGCACCCAGCTGGCTTCAGTGTTCCCCTGCCGTACACAAATTTCACAGAGTATCAATGGCAGATAAGGCCACTCAGCGATGGATCATGACACAAACAGGACACTCTCTTACCATGTCTAGCAATGGATATTGTTTAAAACCACACACACACACACAAAAGGATCAGCTATCCCCACCCCTTTTTGTTTTTTGAGAGAAAGTCTCACTACATTGCTAAGCTGATTGCTAAGTTGCTGAGCCTGGCTTGGAATTTGTGATCCTCCTGCCTCAGCCTCCCAAATCACTGGGATTCTAGGCATGTATCACTGCACCTAGCTAGATGTCCTTTAAGCTCTTCAATCATGGAACTCCCCCTGATTCAATTTTTTTAAATTTATCTTTTTAAAAAAATTTTAGGGCTGGGGTTGTGGCTCGGTGGTAGAGCGCTCGCCTAGCACGTGCGAGGCCCAGGTTCGATCCTCAGCACCACGTAAACATAAATGCATTGCATTGTGTACAACTAAAGCAAATAAATAAATAAATAAATTTATTGCATTGTGTACAACTAAAGCAAATAAATAAATATTTTTAAAAAATTAAAAAAATTAGCCGGGCGCGGTGGCACACGCCTGTAATCCCAGCACTTTGGGAGGCTGAGGCAGGAGGATCGCGAGTTCAAAGCCAGCCTCAGCAATGGCGAGGCACTTAGCAACTCAGTGAGACCCTGTCTCTAAATAAAATACAAAAAAAAAGGGCTGGGGATGTGACCCAGTGGTCGAGTGCCCCTGAGTTCAATCCCCCGTACCACATAAAAAAAAAAAAAAAAAAAAAAAATAAAAAAAAACAAAAAAAAAAAATCAACCAAACCCTTAGACGGGTGGGGTGGCGCACGCCTGTAATCCCCAGCACCTGGGAGGCTGAAGCAGGAGAATCGCTGAGTTCAAATGCCAGCCTCAGCAATTAGCAACTCAGTGAGACCTGTCTCTAATAAAATACAAAAAAGGGCTGGGGATGTGACTCAGTGGTCGAGTGTCCCTGAGACTGGATGGAAAGCTCTGGCTTTCTGGCTGCTTGCCACGCCCTGTTAGGGACCTAGGCTAAGCAGGGGGCATGGCTGTGACCTATTGTGAGAACAGAAACCGCCCTACTGATTGGCTGATGTCCACTATAAAGCATTGTCCACCTTACTCAATAACGAGTTCCAGCACTGACCGGGCTCCCTGGAGCGTCCTGAGTGTCCCCCATTGGGAGGGCTGGCGTGGGCCTCCAGCCGGCTCCAGCGGGCTTTTACCGTTCTCGATGATGCCTTCGCTGAGGCGTACTCTCCCAGCTTTCTCTGCTGGATAGAGAAAGTTAACCCCGGGTCAGGGAGGGTTAAAGACCTCAGCCCCTCCTTTTTAAGTCCCCAGCAAAATCCCAGTACCAAAAAAAAAAAAAAAAAAAAAAAAAAAAAAAAAAAAATTGGGATTGAATCCAGCTACACTCTACATTCCCATGAGCTACATTTTCAGTCCTTTTTAATTTTTTATTTTGTGATAGGGTCTCACTAAGTGGCCCAAGCTGGCTTCAAACTTGCAAATTCTCTGCTTCCAAGTAGCTGGAATTACAGGTGTGCACTGCGGAGCCTGATTTAAAATTCTTTTTTTTAAAGAGCATGCTCTCAAAATTGTATAAGCTTCAGTTCCACAGAACTTAGATCCACTTCTGTCTTCCATAAAACCCAAGAACCAGGGGTCCATGGGTTTTAGTCCATTTCATGCTTGTAATAACTCCACAACAGGAACACTACTGTTTATCCCAATGGAAGAAATGGAAGCTTAGGTGGTAGTCCTTGCCCCAGGTCTCACGGCCAGTAGGTGGCGCAGCTGGGCGTTAAGCAGCCTGGGGCTGGGTGCAGCTCAGTGGTGGAGCACGAGCCCTGCAGGCAAAGACCCTGGGCTCCTCCCCAGCGCTAGGGAAAAGTCTCAAATCTCTTGTCTCCAGACCTGACCCTTAGTTGTCCACCTTCCCCTCTCACCATGAGGTCTCCAACGACACGGGACAAATCACTTATATACTCTGGCTGCCAGCCCAGAGGAGGAGACATCAACACAGGTTGGTGGGTAAGAAAGAGAGAAGCAGCCCCAATAAATCCGGGCACCCAGCTGGCTTCAGTGTTCCCCTGCCGTACACAAATTTCACAGAGTATCAATGGCAGATAAGGCCACTCAGCGATGGATCATGACACAAACAGGACACTCTCTTACCATGTCTAGCAATGGATATTGTTTAAACCACACACACACACACAAAAGGATCAGCTATCCCCACCCCTTTTTGTTTTTTGAGAGAAAGTCTCACTACATTGCTAAGCTGATTGCTAAGTTGCTGAGCCTGGCTTGGAATTTGTGATCCTCCTGCCTCAGCCTCCCAAATCACTGGGATTCTAGGCATGTATCACTGCACCCTAGCTAGATGTCCTTTAAGCTCTTCAATCATGGAAAGACTCCCCCTGATTCAATTTTTTTTAAATTTATCTTTTTAAAAAAATTTTAGGGCTGGGGTTGTGGCTCGGTGGTAGAGCGCTCGCCTAGCACGTGCGAGGCCCAGGTTCGATCCTCAGCACCACGTAAACATAAATGCATTGCATTGTGTACAACTAAAGCAAATAAATTAAATAAATAAATTTATTGCATTGTGTACAACTAAAGCAAATAAAATAAATATTTTTTAAAAAATTAAAAAAAATTAGCCGGAGCGCGGTGGCACACGCCTGTAATCCCAGCACTTTGGGAGGCTGAGGCAGGAGGATCGCGAGTTCAAAGCCAGCCTCAGCAATGGCGAGGCACTTAGCAACTCAGTGAGACCCTGTCTCTAAATAAAATACAAAAAAAAGGGCTGGGGATGTGACCCAGTGGTCGAGTGCCCCTGAGTTCAATCCCGCCAGGTACCACATAAAAAAAAAAAAAAATAAAAAAATTAAAAAATTTTAGTTGTTGATGGACCTTATATTTATTTATATGTGGTGCTGGGACTCAAACCCAGTGCTCCAAGCATGCTAGACAAGTACTCCACCACTGAGTCACAAACCCAGCCCTTCCCTCTGCATCTTGACAGCATCCAACCCAAAGCAAAGCCCCACTTCCTTCAACCCTCTTCAAAATTACCTAACAAAACCTCCAATTCTGTAAGAAGTCCTTTCCAGGCCAGGCACAGTGGCGCACGCCTGTAATCCCAGCACTTGGGAGGCTGAGGCAGGAGGATTGCGAGTTCAAAGCCAGCTTCAGTAATGGTGAGGCACTTAGCAACTCAGTGAGACCTTGTTTCTAAATAAAAATACAAAAAAAGGGCTGGGATGTGGCCCAGTGGTTGAATACCCTGAGTTTAATCCCTGGTACCACAAAAAGAAGCCCTTTCCAACATCGTCTTGCTGAAATGCCCTGTGTTCCCCATCACATGCATTCTCCCTCAGGCGATGAGAAGGGACGTGGTAGTTTAGTTATAGGTGTGTTCCTGGTGGTCTTCGATTGAATGGCATAGATGCAGGTATCATCCTTTAATGGATCATTGAACACAAAACATCATTGCCCAAAGTTACAAATGTTGCTCCCCCAAACTGGTTGATGAAGGGAGAAAGAAAAATAGCAGTTCCCTCTAGGGAGTGGTTAGTTTTAAACTGAGAAGGCAACCTTTTAGGATATTGGAAATGTTCTGTTTTGAAGTAGGTGGTAGTTCCAACAAAATGTTGGTGGAAAAAAAAAAAAAAAGTTAAGCTGTACACTTAAGATTGGTGTGCTTTAGACCAGATATGGTGGTGCACACCTGTAATCCCAGCAAATAGGGAGGCTGAGGCAGGAGGGTTGCAAGTTTGAGGCTGGCCTCAGCAATTTAGCAAGACCTGTTTCTAAATAAATAAATAAATAAAAGGGCTGGGGATGTAGCTCAGCAGTAAAGAGCCCCTGGATTCAATTGCCAGTACAAAAAAAAAAAAAAAAGAAAAAGAAAAAGAAAAAAGAAATGTAATAAGATGCATATCTGTTGTAATTTGATTAATAGGCGTTGTCCACCAACTTCAGCACATAGGGAAAAGAACAGGTAATCTAAAGCTGGTACCCAAATACCAATTTAAAAAGGTAAAGGTCCAAGTTGGGCTGGTGGCTGACTTGAAGCAGGGAGTCTTGGGCTACTAGAGGCTGAGATCTATGATGAAAAAAGGCTGGAAAATGGATGCCTTGCTGAACACTTAAAGGCATTTTAGTTGTTTGTCCCAGAAAAGAAAATATAGTTGAATGTCATCATTTTATTTTGCAACAGGAGAGTTTGATTGGGACCAAGGAAGCTCTTCCTAAAAATGACAAAGGAGATCAAACAGATTGTGACATCCCAGGAAATTTTCAATTCAGCTGGCCAGCAAATGACCCCATTGTGCCTTGATCCAGGAATAGAAGACTAAAAGAAATGACCTCCACCTGTCCGGCTCATGACAAGGGACCCTGGTTTGTCTTGAGTGTTCTGGGCCAGCTACACAGCCTCTATCAGTTAGCCAAAGGCAGTCCTATTCTGATCCACACTAAGCTTTTTATGTTCTGTAGCCAGCTGTAGCCAACTACAGCTTTAATCAAATCCGGGCTTAATCACCACAGTGCAGTGTGTCATCGCCCTTCTGATGGCTTTATCTTGACTCCCAAATAGATGGTGGTGGTGACAGTGTTCCAGGAGAGAGGAGCCAAAAGAAATCAAGAGCAGAAACTAGACACTGGTGAATTGTGGGGACGCAGATAGAGCATATGAAGGGCTCCTGATCTCAAGGAGCTCACAATCCATTGGAGAGTTAAGACCTCCAACCTGGTAGTGAGGATACAGCCTCCAAACAAAAGGTGCATGCAAATGTCCCAGCAACCAGGAAGAGGCAGACTTCCTTTGGAACTGGGAAGCTTCGTGAAGAGGGGAAACTTGGAGGAACTTCAAAGGCAGAACAGGTCCACCAGGCAGGGCAGAGTACTTGGTGGTACTAGGGTACCTGGTGGAGGGGGACAGCCTGAGTTAGAGAACAGCGATGCATCCCGAGAATGGTGAGGGGAGACTAGTTGCGGACAGGGCAGGGCAGCGGAGAGGGGCTTCCTGTCTGGGAGTAGTAAGAGCAACGCAGATAGGTAGGGTGCGGTTAGGGAGGACCTTTAAGGCCAGGTTAAGAAGTGGGACCTCATTCATAGGTCGTGGAGAGCTGTTGGGTTTTGGAGCGGCACGAATGACCCGAGTTTCTTATGGAAGTTTGCCGGACCCTAGAGAGTGGGGCCTGCCTACCTCCCCAACATACCTCCACCGCTCAGTCCCTCACACTCCGTGCTCTGGCCAGCACTGAACTTTCCATGCAAACTGTCTGAAGCACTCTGCGCGCTCCTTGTACTCCCGGCTCAGTCTTTTCCATTAGGTCTCAATTTTACCATCTCTTCCTCTAGGTATCCTTGGGGACACAGCTGCCTCTCCCCCCGCCCCACCCCGGGCCTGGGCAGGTGCCCTACATCCAGCCCCCCGCCCCACTCGCTGTAGCAACCATTATTAAAATGCGATTCGCTGTGTTGTCATTATTCCTTTGTCTCTATTCTCTGCTAGATGGATTCTGCTGAGGCTTGAGACAGCATCTCATTCGCCAGTGTGTCCCTAAGAATCAGCATAGGGCAGTAAAACGGGGATGCATGGAGGGGTCGGGACGAGGACCCGCTGATCTCCCAGGTTCCTCCCTGGTCAGGTCTCTAGGGAGTTTATTGAGAAGGACAATGGAAAATTACAGGTGTCAACAGGTGTAAGCTGCTAGGGAATGTGCCTTTAATTGGAACGATCAGCCTCATCTTCAGGAAGCAAAATGTATGGAAACAAAGAACCTCCTCCCCAGCTCCCTGAGAATAAAGCGAAGCCAGGGCTATTTCCAGGCACGCCCGGGAACTATTTGAGAGACCGTCCGGCGGAGGGTTACTTACTGGAACTATAAACGGTAACCCTCCGCTCGAGACGACCTCGCTGCTGTTTCTGCTCAGACCGCCAGGGGGAGGAATCGTACCGCACCCTGGGCCTTGGGCGGTTCCGCCCATCCGCGGGCGCGTAGGACTCTGGGAGTTGTAGTCCTACGGTTGCGGTGCTCGGGGTCGCGCGGTGCCCACCGGGAATTGTAGTTCAGTACAGAGAGGCGGGAAGCGCATTTAAAAGCGCCCATGTCGAGTCTTGGAAACTACAATTACCAAAGGGCCATAGGCCCCTGGGCGGTTTCTCTTTTCCGCCGAGTGAAACGTCTGAGGTTGCTTCTGAGGGATCACCTTGACTGGGTAAGTTTGGTTGGAGAAAGTTCTCGTTGTGAACTGAGCTGGCTGCGGACTTTTTCGTGCTCCAGCCCGGTTGGGGCCTTCCTTGTGTCTCCACGCCGGGACTGCACGTTGGCCTTTCACTCCGTGCTCTCCGTTTCCTATTCGGACACCTCTGGTTATGCACCCGCACTGTCAAACTCGCGCGTTCACACTCGGGCGCCCCGAAATCCTTTCTCTCCGCGCAGCCTCGCCTCCCCGAAACCTGAGCTGCTTTACGACCACCACACTGTGCGCGTCACCTCTTGTTCTTCAAGCTGGTGGCTGGTCCCCTGTTCCTTTTTCGCTTTGCCATGAATTTTAGTCAGCCTGTGTGGTTCTGAGCCTACTCTGCCTCTCCCTCTGTGACCTCGGGCAACTCACACAGCCTCTCTGGGACTCGTACTTTCTTCCTCTCTAAAACGCAGATGACCTGATATCAGCCTTAGGGCGAGGTTGTGTTGTGGAGCTGATAGGGATGAAAGTGATTTGTGAGTTGTAAGGTGTCCACAAGCGACATTTATTAGTACTCTGCAACACCCTTATCGAGGCTGCCTTTCTAGATCTGCCAGCAAGCTTGTTGCTCAAGCTTATCTTTTTGAGCGTGAAGTCTCCATCTAAAAGCAAGCTGGTATTTCCTCACTTCCTCCAAAGATCAGACAGACCAGTGAACTTTTAGTGTCCCAGGGGCTTTTGTCTGAAAGGAAGCTGCTGGAGAGGTGCTTGTTTTGGATTCTGTCCCGAAATAGCCAGTGATGACAAAGTCCACACAGTTGGCAGAGAGGCAGTCTCTGCTCACTAGAAGCAGGGCCCCAGCAGGAGGACAGCTGCAGTGTAAGCCCTATCTATGCCCTTTGGGCTCTTTGGGGCCTGTTTAGAAGACTCTGGCTTTGGTAGGGTGACTCAGACCTGAGAAATCCACTTTACTGAAGGATATAATCCAGGAAAAATGAAAGAGACCTAGCATTGTTAATAAGTTAGTTCCTGACATTTTATGAGCACTTAAAATATACCAGGCCCTAGGCAATATTAATTTACTCATTTAAATTTCACTTATGAGGGCTGGGGTTGTGGCTCAGCGGTAGAGCGCTTGCCTAGCACGTGCGCGGCCCAGGTTTGATCCTCAGCACCACATAGATATGAATGTATTGCATTGTGTACAACTAAAGTAAATAAATAAGTATTTTTTTTTTTTTTTTTTTTTGGTACCGGGGATTGAACTCAGGGGCACTCGACCACTGGGCCACATCCCCAGCCCTTTTTGTATTTTTATTAGAGACAGGGTCTCACTGAGTTACTAAGTGCCTCGCCATTTGCTGAGGCTGGCTTTGAACTCGCGATCCTCCTGCCTCAGCCTCCCAAAGTGCTAGGATTACAGGCGTGCGCCACCGCGCCCGGCAATAAATAAGTATTTTTAAAAAATAAAATAAATTTCACTTATGAAATGCCCCCATTTTATATATAAGAAACTTAGGCTCAGGGCTGGGGTTGTGGCTCAGTGGTAGAGCACTTGCCTAGCATGTGTGAGGTACTGGGTTCAATCCTCAGCACTGCATAAAAATAAATGAGTAAAATAAAATCCATGAACAACTAAAAATATTAAAACAAACAAACAAAAAACTTAGGCTCATCGAGGCCTTGTAGTTAGTTAAGATAATTATGGTGTACTACCTTCTGTGGCTATAGTGCTTTCTGCATGTCAGGTGCTTCACATACATTACTTAGTCCTCTTCAGCAGCCTCATGAGTAGTTGTTATTTCTATCATGTGGTTAATTCTTAGAGGTTTAGAGTTTCAGGAACTTGCTCAAGATCTCACAGCTGCCAGGCATGGTGTTGCAGGCCTGTAATCCCAGGGGCGCACAAGCCTGAGGCAGGAGGATCACGAGTTCAAAAGCCAGCCTCAGCAATTTAGCAAGGAAAGGGGCTGCAGATGTGGCTCAGTGGTTAAGCACCACTGGATTCAATCCCTGGTACAAACAATTCAGTTACCAAAGCCTTTCTTTTCTTGCTATGCCATGTAGTTTTATTTTTTAGGTAAGATTAAAAAAGAATTGAGGGTTTAAGTCAAAGCCAAGGAAAGGAACATTTACTGAGTCCTTACAACTGTAGGGAAAACATGTGGATAAATGGTTTGGCCTAAAAAGAAGTATAAAATACATTTGTCCCTATCCCTGGAATATATCTAAAAGTTTTCATTTATGAGTAAATTTAAATAGCATTAAATAGCATTCAATTGAATATATTAATTATTGAAACCAGCTGTAGAAAGAGTGCTACATTAAGCCTAGTGACTGGTAGGAACTTACTTTTGGGTAGCCATGGTGATTACACCCAGTGAAAGCTTAGTCATAAAAAACAGGGGACCGGAATACAGGGTATCCTCAGTGTTCATTGCAAGTACACAGGTCTGAATAGAGAAAAGACCCCTCATTATGTAGACCAGATGATCAGAAATACCAGGAAACTTTTTTTTTTTTTAAAGGGCCGGCATACTTTATTTATTTATTTTTTTTAATATCCATTTATTTGCTTTAGTTGTACACAATGCATTGGTCTTTACGTGGTGCTGAGGATCGAACCCAGGTCGCGCACATGCTAGGCGAGCGCTCTACCACTGAGCCACCACCCCAGCCCCACCAGGAAACTTTTTAAAAACTAATTGGGGGCCAGGCGTGGTAGTGCATGTCTGTAATCCCAGTGACTCAAGAGGCTGAGACTGGAGGATCACAAGATCAAGACCCTAAGCAACTCAGTGAGACCCTTTCCCCTCCCCTGCCAAAAACAAAACAAAACAAACAAACAAAAAAAAACAAACTAATTGGGGGTTAGGGTGTAGCTTAGTGGCAGAGTGCATGCCAAGCACACACAAGGCTGTGGGTTTCATTCCTAGCACATCAAAAAAAAAAAAAAAAAAACAAAAAACATTGACCTCTGAGAATGAAGGCCCTAGAATATACTTTTTTGCTCAGGGGTGTGGGGAGGGAGATCCAGGGATTGAATCCAAGGGCACTTAACTACTGAACCACATCCTGCGCCCTTTTTATTTATTTTTAAAAATTGAGACAGGGGCTGGGGTTGTGGCTCAGCAGTAGAGTGCTTGCCTACCACGTGTGCGGCCCAGGTTCGATCCTCAGCACCGTGTAAAAATAAAACACATTGTGTACAACTAAAAGCAAATAAATAAATTAAAAAAAAAATTGAGATAGTCACACTAAATTCCTGAGGCTAGCCTCAAACTTGCAATCTTCCTGCCTCAGCCTCCCAAATCACTGGGATTACAGGTATGTGCTACCATACCTAGCTAGAATATACATTTTTGAAGTTGCCCATGTGAATGAGATCTAGGTTGAGGAATATCTGAGCTACATTCCACATGCAGCACAGTTGGGGGCAAGTCACTGTTGAAAGCTGCTAGAAGAGCTGCCTAAAGCAGCCTGTGATTGGATTCTAGATAAGAGATGGGGACTGTGCTCACAGATTGAGAGGAGGAAATGTTGGGAAGACTTGGGAAACATCCTCAGAGGACTTGGTGATCTCACTGGGCCTGGATGAATGGAGAGGGTCCTGGATGGGAAAAAGCCTACCATGCACTGTCCAGACAAGAGAAGCAAAAGAAGTAGAGACGCCTGCACCGATTTCCTTGGAAAATTCCACAATGTTTTTAGAAAGGACTCTGGGTGCTCTGTGTGGATTGTCTTCAGCAAAATTGGTCAGGTTGGGTTTTTCCATCTCATTCTACCGGAGCATCAGTCAACGTGAGCGTAGGGAACACAACAGATTCATCTCTTCATGTAAGCCTCACTCTGGCCAATTATCTTTTTTCTTTATTTCCAAGCAGAATTTAGTTGATGACCTTCTCAGAAGTTTGCCTGGGCTATCAGAAGCATCTGTTCCTCTGGGTGTTGCTGTTTTCAAATCCACTTATCTTGATGCCTGTCCCACACATTGCTCTCTATGTAGGATGAGACAAAAATCTCTTCCCATAAGAAGTTACTGGTCACTGAATCCTGAAACCTGACTAATTTTTGGCTGTTCCTTCTCCCTTGATTCTCCAAACCTGTACAGTTGCTAAGCCCATTTGGGGAAAAGGATGCTACTGGGGCTTGAACCTGGGGAACTCTTCGACAGAGCTACGTCCCCAGCCCTTTTTATTTTTTTTATTTTTTATTTTTTTTGGTACTGGGGATTGAACTCAGGGGCACTCGACCACTGGGCCACATCCCCAGCTCTTTTTTGTGTTTTTATTAGAGACAGGGTCTCACTGAGTTGCTAAGTGCCTCGCCATTGCTGAGGCTGGCTTTGAACTCACAATACTCCTGCCTCAGCCTCCCAAAGTGCTGGGATTACAGGCGTGTGCCACCGTGCCCGGCTTTATTTTATTTTTAAAAAATATTTATTTATTTGCCTTAGTTGTACATAATGCCTTTATCTTTACATGGTTCTTTACGTGGTGCTGAGGATCGAACCCGGGCAGCGCATGTGCTAGGCCAGTGCTCTACCGCTGAGCCACAATCCCAGCCCCCTATTTATTTTTTTTATTTTGACACGCTGTCTTGCTAAGTGGCTGAGTCTAGCCTGGAATTTCAATGCTCCTACTTTAGCCTCTCTGCAATAAAGAAGTTTTCTTTGGCAGTGCTGGGGATGAACCCAGGGCCTCACACATGCTAGCCAAGGGCTCCACCACTGAATTATCCTCCCAGCCCTTTCCAGAACCTATTGTTTTTCAATCAACATATTTCCTGGATACTTGCTAAGAACCAGGAGGTATGCTGGGTGTCTTAAGTGCATTATTTCACTTTTTTTTTTTTTTTTTTTTTTTTTTTTTGGTACCAGGGATTGAACTCAGGGGCACTCAACCACTGGGCCACATTCCCAGCCCTTTTTTGTATTTTATTAGAGACAGGGTCTCACTGAGTTGCTAAGTGCCTTGCCATTGCTGAGGCTGGCTTTGAACTCGTGATCCTCCTGCCTCAGCCTCCCAAGTGCTGGGATTACAGGCGTGCACCACTGCGCCCGGCTGCATTATTTCACTTTATCTCCTGTGTCCCTATGAGAACAGCAGGATTTCTATTTGCAGATGGGGAATGAGGCTGATGAGAGGTCAGATGACTCGTCCTGGGGAAGCAAGCTAGGCTGTAAAGAGGTGCACCCCGAGACTGGGTCTTTCAGATGTGGTTTCTTGTGCAGCAGCCCTTGCACATCTGCCACCTCCTTTCAGAGCAAGTGCCACTCCTTATCCTGGCTCTTGAGGGACTACTGCCGGTCAGCTTGCTCCTCTTCCCTTCTGTCCATCATTCGCCACTCCCCGTTTCTCATTCTTAACCCTCTGCCTTCGCCCACTCTTTCTCCTACTTGAACATCAGCCCTTCCCAACTCCCCCTGCCTCTGCTCCCCTGTCCCCTGAGAACCCCTGCAGTATTTTATCTGCCTCTTTTATGGCAGTTAGAGCTTGGCAGCTGCTTTACTGTCACGTGCACGGCATATGTCTCGTGACCCAGCCGCGCTGTGTGTCCATCAGCAACAAGGGCGAAGGTCAGGGCCTGAAGCTAAGCAGCTCTGGCCACATAGTCCACTGACTGCGTCAGGAGCTTAGCATCCTTTTAAAGAGAATTGGGTTGATTTTCAATAGTTTTTTAGATGGCGTCTTATGGTGTTGCCCAGGCTCACCTTGAACTTCTGGGATCAAGTGATCCTCCCCTCTCAGCTGCCCAGAAGTGGGTTTCTTTTAAGATTTGCTTCAGAGAAGCAAAATGGAGTTAAGTCCATGGTAGAAATAAAATCATACTGAGGGCACAGCTAGCTTAGTGATAGGTCGCTCGCTTAGCATGTGCAAGGCCCCGAGTTCCATCTCCAGCACTGTAAAAAAAGAAAAGAAAATAATTTATTATCGACTAAAGCTAAATAGAATGATATTAGGATTATTTGGGGGTTTCCATTGGACCAGGCAGTTGGAAGTTGGTGAGCAGGAGATGTGTGTTTAATTATTTTGCTTGTGACCTTGAGCAGCTCACATAATCTCTCAGGATCTTGGTTTCTTCAGTAAAGTGCATGTATGTACAGGGCCAGGGAGGGGGAGATGATCGTGGAGGACTGGTAGGAGCGATTTCTGAGGGCTTTTCTTGCCCAGGCATGCTCAGACTTGAACTCTCTGAACCCTCCCAGAGCATCTCACAGGAAGCAGAGTAATGCAATAATTAATAACAGGGAATGCTTTTAGCTGCTCTTGATTGCAAGCAATAGAACTCTAAATTCTGTTGGTTCATTAGTTGTTGTTTATTTTGCAGTGCTGGGGACCAAACTCAGGGCCTGGTGTGTGCCAGGCAAGACTCTACCACTGATGCTGTTGAGAATTTATTGACTCAGTAATTAGAAGGCCCAGGAATGGGTCAGGTTTCAGTTATAGTCTAATCCAGCGATTTTTGTGTTTTCACAAACATGGCTCATTTCCCTGTGGCTTTCTCAACTCTACTGTCTGTGAAGAAAGGAAATAGAGGGGAGAGGCAGCTCAACTGTGACACAGATTTATTCAGGACAAACCTGCAGAGGGGGCCTAGTGGAGACTGACACCTGTCTTCAACTCAGAGCCTGGGGTAGACATAGGGGCACGAGGGAGTGGGGAAATTTTTGCAGTTGTGCCATTGCTAGGAGATTGACCAAAAGGATGTCACCTCTGTTCTTTGAGGTGTTCACTGTTCCATGTCGAACCAGGTGTTTTCAGGATTCTCGCCCCAGATAACCATTTCCTTTTTTTTTTGGACAATGATGAAGTCTTGTCTGGGGCTTCAGGTCAGACTGAGTCAGAGTGACCAGGAGGTGACTCTTATTCTAAGATACATTTCAAAATGGTGTTGCTTGTGTCAGGTTCTGCCTAACACCATCCACCATGGGTAGCTTCATTGGCAAAGTAGCTGCAGCAGTTCAATGGCAGGTGACATGTGACATCTACATTTCACACTAGTGCAAAACAACTAAGAACTCAACCATCAAACCAAACTAGCATCAATAGTTTAGGCAGTGGCGTTGCATATGCTGAGTCTCCCCCACAAGCAGGGTCAGTCATGGTTAAGAGCTCTGTGTCTGGCTCAGGCAGACCTGTTTGTGCTCCTAAGCAGGGTAACTTGGGAAAGTTATTCACCCTCTCAAGCCTCAGTTTTCTCATCCATAAAGTGGTTCTTAATACCAGAGAGTTGTTGAGAGAATGAACTGAGCTCGTGGATGTGAGGAGCTTAGTGCAGTGGCGCAGGGTGACAACTACAGCTTAGCAGGCACCAGTAGCCTGTGGAAGGCTGGTCTGTGTCGTGGTCTCTGCCACAGTTACCCCTGCGCTTGCATATAGTAGGCGCTGCATAAACGCTGATTGGTAGGTCTTCAGTGTCCACTTTCTTTCTTTTCGCAGTGCTGGGGTTGGAACCCAGGGCCTGTATGTGCCAGGCAAGTGCTGTGTCCCCAGCTCTAGCCAGGTTTGAGGATGGAAGTTCTTTCTCCTCCTCACCTCGCCAGAAAGAAATGCAGCCCCTCTACCTTAGCAAATGATTTAATGAGTGGCAGGGAAGATGGGGTGATGAGGGGTGAGGGGACATAGCTGCGGTTTTACGTGACCCATGGGCCGCAAGAAGCCAAGAGGAAACCAGCAAGAGGCTGTTCTGTGTTCCACCCTCCAGATGTCAAGTTCAGCACCGCCCCAGCCACGCGATTCAGCTGCCGATGAGATGGGGACCAGCCAGTCTCTGTGCTTCCCACCTGTCTCAGGACCCCACCTCGTGGGCTGTGGGGATGTGATGGAGGGCCAGAGTCTCCAGGTAGGTGTCTGCAGCTCCTCCCCTACACGTCTCCCCTGCTTCTGTCTGTACTGGGTCTTTTTTTTTTTTTTTTTTTTTTTTTTTTTTAACTTTTATTTGCATTTATTTTATGCTGAGTTTATTCCCGTGCCATAAGTTTTTGTTTCTTCAGTTTCTTCTGGCATGCCTTTACCTTCTGTGCAGCCTTCTCTTCTGGTTTAGAAACAGTTTGTTCCTTTTCAGTGAGGATCCCCTGGAGGGTAAAGGGAGCTCAGGTGTGGGTTAATCCAGCCACGAGCTCTGTAAGGATGGCCGTGGACTTGGCACACTCTGCTCACCTGTCTGTGTTCAAGGACCAGAGAATCTACATCTACACCCTTCAGTCCAGCGTCACTCTCTGCATACTTAAGCATGTGCAACAAAAATTCAGCATTCTTGCCTGGCGCGGTGGCGCTCTCGCCTGTAATCTCAGCACTTGGGAGGCTGAGGCAGGAGGATCGCGAGTTCAAAGCCAGCCTCAGCAATGGCGAGGCACTTAGCCATTATATAGAGACCCTTTCTCTAATAAAAATACAAAAAAGAACTGGGGATGTGGCCCAGTGGTCAAGTGCCCCTGAATTCAATCCCTGGTACTAAAAAAAAAAAGAAAGAAAGAACATAGGTTTTTCATGTATGCTAAATTTCTTTCTATTTTTTCTAAATGTAAAATTCGGGTATGTCACCGAAGCTTAAGGTTCCCTGTGTCAATCTCCTGCCTGCCTGGTGCCCTAATGTGCAACGTGTGTCTGCCAGGAGCTCCAACTGTGCCTGGGCTTCTTGCTCTGAGCAGCTCCTCTTCTTTCCTGCAGGGGAGCTTCTTTCGACTCTTCTACCCCTGCCAAGAGGTGGAGGAGGCTGCGGAGCAGCCGCCGTGGATCCCCCGCCCTGAGTACTGCGCACTGGCCTGGCCGATTACCTGCAGTTTAATAAGCGCTGGGTGGGGCTGCTGTTCAACCTGGCTATGGGTAAGGCTGGCCTGGTGCTTTCACAGCTGCTTGGTCATGTCCCTAGGAGGTCCCCAGGTAGATGCGATACCTTTTAGTTTGTAGAGTCCAGCCCTTTTGCAGTGGGCGGGTGTGAAGAGCTGGGAGCCTTGGCCATCGAGTAACGCTCTCCTGGGCTTAAATCCAGGCTCTCTGATTTACTAGCCAAGGGGCTTGGGCAGGTTCCCTGACCTGTCTGAACACCTGCCTTTGCGTGGTCACAGTGTGGCCGTGTGTGGTTAAAGCCTATAGTGCAGTGCGTGGACAGTGGAATGGCCTGTCTAGGTGGCGGGTCTGGCTGTTCGTCCAGCAGGTGGTCACTGCCAGCCGTCCTGCAGATTGGCCACTCTTAGCTCTTGGGGAGCAGGGTCTCCTGCACTTCTCCCTCCAGGCCTTCATCTGCTGGGCAGGGTCACACTGAATCATCCACTCCCCCCAAGGACTGCCCCAGGTCCTCTGCCACTCCTTGGCATCTCAGGGTTGATCAGTACTGTCCCCATGGATGATGTTTTTGTTTTCTTGCTGTCTTGGCAGTTGAGCCCAGGGTCTTGCTCATGTGGATGCTCCACCACCTAGCTACACCCCCAGCCCTTTGATTTATCTCCCATTTTGTGGGGTACCAGGGATTGAACTCAGGAGCTCTCAACCATTGGGCCACATCCCCAGCCCTATTTTTGTATTTTATTTAGAGGCAGGGTCACACTGAGTTGCTCAGTGCCTCGCTGTTGCTGAGGCTGGCTTTGAACTCGCGATCCTCCTGCCTCAGCCTCCTGAGCTGCTGGGATTATAGGTGTGCACCACCACTCCCGCTCTCATTTTTTTGTATTCACTCTCCCTAGGGAAGAAAAGAGGAAAGAATAGGCTAGGCCATGATTGTCCTGGGGTACTCAGGGGTGGTTGGCGTGTTCCCCAGAGGGAGAGAACACAGATGCTTTCCCCTGCCTATGCTGGGCTGCTCTCAGGGTGACAGCTCTGGGGATCTGTGTCTCTGCTAGGATCTTGCCGCCTGCCTGTTAGCTGGAATGGCCCCTTTAAGACGAAGGACTCTGGATACCCCTTGATCATATTTTCCCATGGCCTAGGAGGCTTCAGGTAAGAGCTTCCATCCCTGTCTGGGGAGACTTTGCCTAGTGACAGCAACAGCTGCTGAGTCTCAACTTATTCTCAAAGGGCAGAATGACAGACGTGTCCATCTGCTAGCCATCTTATCTCCGTCTGCTCTGTGCTGTAACTCCGGGTCCACCTTCTCTGGAGGACCCTTCCCAAGCCCTTTCACCTGGGAGGGGCTTTGGGCAGCCTCACATCCCTCACTTTATATTTGGACAATCATTTATTCAACCTGTGTTGACTGCCTGCCCTGTGTGTGGCACTGATGTGTCAGGGAATGAGACAGGCTTGCACCCTGTGCTCCCAGCTAACAGCTTAGCTGCAAACCCCAGCTGTGCCATTTGTGCCCAGTGTGACCTTGGGAAAGTTGGGTAACTTTCTGAGCCTAGAATTTGACACCTGCCAAATGGGGATGCCAATCCCAGAGGGTGGTTTGTTGAGGCCTTGGTTGGACAGGTGCCTCCTAGATGCACACTGGTGTCACTTCTTTTCCTTTCTCCATATGGAAGGACACGGGGGTGGCAGACTCCAGACACTGAGCTCTGGCTTAAGTCTCATGACGTGATACCCACTCACCATCATTCCCATGAGGCCTCCTTCCACCCCGCGGTGGGACCAGGCTTCATCGAGTCCTAACTAAGCCTGTGGATGTTTTCTCTGTTCATCCATCATCCTGTCCCGGAGTGTCACACATCTCTCAGGTTTCCACCGCCAGACTCTTGACCACGCCATAGCCAGGGAGACATTTTTGTTTTTGTTTTGTGTTTTTCAGTACTGGGGCTGCAACCCAGGGACTCTCTACCACTGAACTACATCCACAGCCCTGTATTTGTTTATTTATTTATTTTTGTGATACCAGGGATTGAACTCAGGGGCACTCGACCACTGGGCCACATTCCCAGCCCTTTTTTGTATTTTATTAGAGACAGGGTCTCACTGAGTTGCTGAGTGCCTTGCCATTGCTGAGGCTGGCTTTGAACTTGCGATCCTCCTGCCTCAGCTGTGAGCCACCATGCCCAGTTTATTCATTTTTTATTTCAAGACAGGGTCTTGCTCAATTTCCCAGGCTGGCCTTGAACTTCTACCTGCCTCAGCCTCTGGAATAGCTAAGATATGGATTGCGGGTGTGGGTCACTTCATCTGACCAGGGAGATTTCTTTTCTTTTTTTTTTAATTGTAGTTGGACACGATACCTTTATTTTATTTATTTTTACGTGGTGCTGAGGCTCGAACCCCAGGGCCACGCACATGCTAGGCTAGTGCTCTACCACTGAGCTACAACCCCAGCCCTGGGAAGATCTCTCTCTCTCTCTTTTTTTTTAATATTTATTTATACACAATGCAAAATACAAAAAAGGGCTGGGGATGTGACCCAGTGGTTGAGTGCCGCTGAGTTCAATCCCTGGTACCAAAAAAAAAAAAAAAAATTATTTATACACAATGCAATGCATTTATGTTTACGTGGTGCTGAGGATCTAACCCGGGCCGCGCGTGCTAGGCAAGTGCTCTACTGCTGAGCCACAACTCCAGCCCGGGAGATCTCTTTTTTAAAACCAGATATGATCTTGTCATTCAGTACCTTGAATGGTGTCTGGCATGTTGGAGGTGCTTGGTAAGTATTTGTTGAATGAGTAAATGAATGTCCCTCCCCTAATTAGAACCTTTTTTTTGTACCAGGGATTGAACTCAGGGTGCTTAACCACTGAGCCTCATCTCCAACCCTTTTTATATTTTATTTAGAGACAGGGCCTCACAGAGTTGCTAAGTGCCTCGCTAATCTGCTGAGACTGGCTTTAAACTCACGAACCTCCTGTCTCAGCTTTCCCTGTTGCTGGGATTATGGCCACCACACCTGACCCCTAATTAGAATTTTTTAAAAAGCTCATTGACTGGGCTTGGGTGGTAGCTCAGTAGTAGAGAGCTTGCCTAGCATGTGTGAGGCACTGGGTTCCATCCTCAGCACCACAAACAAACAAATAAGTAAAATAAAGATATTGTGTTCATCTATAACTAAATTTAAAAAAAAAATTTTTAAATGCTCTTTGAACTTAATCCAGTTATTTTCATGGTCTTACCTGGATGTAGGTCCAAGACATGGTTTCCAGCCTCATGTCTTGCTTTTTTTTTTTTTTTTTTTTTTTTTTTTTTGGTACTGGGGATTGAACTGGGGGACACTCGACCACTGGGCCACATCCCCAGCCTTTCTTTTTTTTTTTTTTTTTTTTTTTATTTTATTAGAGTCTCACTGAGTTGCTAAGTGCCTCACCATTGCTGAGGCTGGCTTTGAACTCATGATCCTCCTGCCCCAGCCTCCCAAGTGCTGGGATTACAGGCGTGCGCCACCGCGCCCGACTCATGTCTTGCTTTTTACCCATTCCAGCTCTCCAGACAAATTGACCTTTCACATACTTAAAAAACATATTACTTGAACAAAGTGTGATTTCCTGCCTCGGGGCCTCATCTGTGGTGTATTTTGAGGCCTCTCCCTCTGCCTGGAATCTTCACTGTTCTGGTCATGGTTTCCTCTTTCCCTGCTCCCTCCTTTGCCTGGCTAATTCCCTTTTACCTTCAGGGTCCTCGTTTGGATGTCAGCTCCACAGGGACACCCTTCCTGACCCCCACATTATGCCTGTACCTCTCAGTACTTAACATAATTATGATGAACTTATTATTTGTTAATTATTCTTTGATGACTGTCTTCCCTGCTTCTAGATTGAAAGCTCCTGAAGGCAGAGACCTTGTCTGTCTTCTGTCATTCCCAGGGCCCAGAAAACGATAGTCTCCAAAGAAGTACTCATCCTGTGACCACAAGGGGCTGCGTTTTGCTGGGATCTCATTCATCCAGCAGACACCGGTGGGGTGCCTGCTCTGTGTTAGCTCCGTGGCATGAGGGGAAGGTTGTTTCTAAATAATTGGAGTCAGATCCCCAAGAGGAGCTGGCATGTAGACTTAGCCTGGGAGGAAGTGGAGTGTAGATGTGGAGGTGAGGCTGGCAAGGCAAGCAGGTAAACTGAGTGCCTTCCTCATGCCAGGGCTTGTGCCAGGGTTGGGCGTTGAATAGTGAGAGTCTCTGCCTTCAGGGAAGTGGTGGTCTGGCCAGGAAAAGAAACTAAGAAACATGCCCCCTCCAGAGCCCCCCATCTTGCTCTGGAGAGTAGTGGGCACCCAACTTCAAAGGTGGTCTTTTGGGTCTAAGAGTCTATATTCAGGTTTCCCACCTCAGGGACCAGGCGGACCCGGTCATAAACACTCTTCATTAACCAGAGTGAAATGCCAAGGGAGGCAGGGAGGGCCAGGGGACATCGTTTCCTCTCCACTGCTGGTTATTTGGCTCTGAGGTCCTTTCTGTGGACCACAGACCTGGCTTCCCACCCAGGGAGGAGCGTGTGCACTGAGGTGTGGCCTGCCTGTCCCAGCAGGCCACTGTTTCAGGAGGCCCCACACAGTCCCCTGAAGTGGGCAGGCTGGACGTAGGCTTGTTTCGTTTTGTTTGTGCAGTGCAGGCACTCAACCATGTGCACTAGGCAAGCCCCGTACCCCCCAGCCGCACCCCCAGCGTGGGGATGCACGTCCCGTACACTGAGCAGACCGGCTGTGAGTGGCAGGTTGCCTGACGTTGCCGCCGCTACACAGTTCAAACCAGGAAGGCATCAGAAACCTCTCTGTCTTCTGAGGTCCAGTCCCCTGCCTCCACTGGGGAGCTGGGGAAGATGAAAGGAGATCCAGGAAATTGACCTTGCCGTGTCAGTGAGGATTTGGGCAAGTTGTATGTAACAGAAAACCCCAAATAATAGTGACTGACAAAAAATATTGTTTTCTTTTCTCTTTTGAGAGAAAAGAAAGCTAGAGGTAGACAGGGATGATGTTGTAGATCCTTGAAGTTATCAGTGGATCAGACTTATTTTATAATCTTTTTTAAAATATATTTATTTATTTTAGTTGCACACAATGCTTTTATTTATTTTTACATGGTGCTAAGGATCAATCCTGGGCTGCGCAAGTGCTAGGCGAGTGCTCTACCGCTGAGCCACAACCCCAGCCCCATTATTTTATAATCTTGCTCTGCCCCATGTGGCGTCCTTTTCTAAAGTTGTCTCATGACCCAGGATGACTGCTTTAGTTCTAGCCATTAATCTGTGTCCCAGGCAGTAGGAAGGAGCTTTATAAAGGAAATTTTATAGGAAGTTCTATGTAACACAACTTGCTTACATCTCATTGACTAGTCCTGCTCTGCCATTATGGTAGTATCAAGCTCTGTGCTATTGAACCCTTGAAATGTGTCTGGTCCAATCAGATAAGCTGCAAGTATGAAATACATGCCCATTTCAAAGACTTAATATGAGCTGGGCTTGGTGGCGCACGCCTGTAATCCCATCACTTGGGAGGCTAAGGCAGGAGGATCGCTAGTTCAAAGCCAGCGTCAGCAATGGCGAGGAACTTAGCAACTCAGTGAGACCCTGTCTCTAATAAAATACGAAAAAGAAAGGGCTGGGGATGTGGCCCAGTGGTCGAGTGCCCCTGAGTTCAATCCCTGGTACCAAAAAAAAAAAAAAAGACTTAATATGAAAAAAAGAAAGTAATAAAAAGTTTTATTAACTTAGAGAATATTTTAAAAAAATATTTATTTACTTTAGTTGTACACAATACAATGCATTTATGTTTACGTGGTGCTGAGGATTGAACCCGGGCCGCGCATGTGCGAGGCGAGCGCTCTGCTGCTGAGCCACAACCCCAGCCCAAGATAATTTTTTATTATGTGTTGTGATTATAATAGGTTAAATAGGTTATAATGGAATTAAACATAATAAAATATGATTAAACAATTAATATTTAATATAATTAAATAAAATACAATTAAAATATAATGGATTATTATAGAGTAAATAAAATATGCAATTAAGGTTAGTATGTTTAATTTTACTTCTGGAAATATGTCTAATAGAAAATTTTAAATTACTTATAGATTTAGCTTTAAATTTCTGTTGCACCATACAGCACTAGAACTTAACTACACAGACTAACAGCTGTAAGGGAGGCTGGGAAATATAATACTTTAATGGCATAAAAGTGTCGTCGGCCAAAAATCAGATTCTGTTATTGAGGAGAAAGGGAAAACAGGCATTTGAAGTAAGCAGTCAGCAGTATCTGCCATATCCCCTTTTTTTCTCTTTCTCCTGGGCAGGTAGACAACAGAAAATGTGCATGTTAAGTCGTGTTAAAATTTCATGTTAGCCGGGCGCGGTGGCGCACGCCTGTGATCCCAGCACTTTGGGAGGCTGAGGCAGGAGGATCACGAGTTCAAAGCCAGCCTCAGCAATGGCGAGGCACTTAGCAACTCAGTGAGACCCTGTCTCTAAATAAAATACAAAAAAGGGCTGGGGATGTGACCCAGTGGTCGAGTGCCCCTGAGTTCAATCCCCGTAACCACAAAAAAAAAAAAAAAAAAAAAAAAATTGCATGTTAAAGAAATGTGGTGCATGCCTATGATCCCAGCCACTCAGGAGGCTGAGGCAAGAGGATTGCGAGTTCAAAGCCAGCCTCAGCAATTTAGCAAGCACCTAAGCAACTCGGCAAGACCCTGTCTCAAAAAACAAAAAGGCTGAGGATGTGGTTCAGTGGTTAGGCACCCCTGAGTTTAATCCCCGATAGCAAAAAAAGAGTTCCTGTCTTCAAGGAGCTTAACAGCTAATTTGGGGGACATACAGTATATGACAATAAAAATGCTACTGAAGTAGTCAAAATGTATTTGGGGGTGGGGCTGGGCTGACGGAGGTGCCCAAGGCCCTGTGGGTTGATTTGCAAACACTGTCTGGAGGAGGAGGTGGAGTCTTGTGGTGAGAACTGTGGTGCTTGGGAACGGCACCTGGAGGAGGGCTGCCCGCTGGGCACTTGCTCTGCTTAGTCCTTTGGGGTGGCCACTGGCAGAACATGGCTGGAATGGGTGCAGTGGAGTGGGGTGAGCCCTGGGCCATTCTTTGATCCCTTGTCCCTATTCCTTTCTTAATCTCTAGGACGTTGTATTCAGCCTTCTGTATGGAGCTGGCCTCCCGTGGCTTTGTGGTTGCTGTGCCAGAGCACAGGTGAGGGATGACAGTCACCGTGAACTGTCCTGGCATGGGTACCTGCAGCGAGCTAGGTAGAGGCTAGTTCCCTGTCAGTGTTTTCTTTTTTAGCCAGATGTAACAGCATGCACCGTAATCCCAGTGACTCAGGAGGCTGAGGCAGGAGGTTTGCAAGTCCAAGGCCAGCCTCAGCAACTTAGTGTGATTCTGTCTCAAAAAAATAAAAAGGGCTGGGGATGTGGCTCAGTGGTTAAGTGCCCCCCAGGTTTAATCTCCAATACAAAAAAAAATGTTTTAGTTTTTAGATTTTTGTTTTGATCTTTGCAGTGCTGGGGATCAAACCCAGGGTCTTGCACATGCTAGGCAAGAGCTCTATCACTGAGCTAATGTATATTATCCCTCATGTATTATTTTTAATCCTCCCAACAAGCATGTAAGGCAGGCGTTATGCCCATTTTAAAGAGGAGAAAACCGCCAGGCGCGGTGGTGCATGTCTGTAATCCCTGCACTTGGGAGGCTGAGACAGGAGAATTGCGAGTTCAAAGCCAGCCTCAGCAATGGCGAGGCACTTAAGCAACTCAGCGAGACCCTGTCTCTAGTAAAATACAAAAAAGGGCTGGGGATGTGGCCCAGTGGTCGAGTGCCCTTGAGTTCAATCCCCGGTACCAAATAAATAAATAAACAAAGAGGAGAAAACCAAAGTTCAAAAATGTTAAATAACTTGCCAAAAGTGACATAGCTGAGCTGGGTTCAAACCCCGGTCTGTCCAAAATCTGTGTTTTTTCTACTCTTCTTTGCATGCCTCAGACCCTTCCCTAACTAGCAAAAGGGGAGCCCACGAGACTTGGCTGGAGGGAGGAGCTGGTCAAAGGGAGAAGGGAGTTCACAGTGTCTTCTGCTTTCTCCCCAATGGCGTGTGTATTTCAGAGACCAGTCAGCTGCGGCTACATATTTCTGCAAGCAGGTCCCAGAGGAGACTCAGCCTACCAGTGAGTCACTAGAGGAGGAATGGATCCCCTACCGTCGAATTGAAAAAGGGGAGAAGGAGTTCCATGTTCGGAATCCCCAGGTAGGCCTATGCGACTGGGGAGGGAGGGTTACTGAGCTTGCTTTCACTGTTGGTCAGCTCTCTGTCACTACAATGAAATACCTGGGATAATTAACTAATAAGAGAAAAGGTTTATTTAGTTGATAGTTCTGAAGGTTCCAGTCCAAGATCAGGTGGACCCGTTGCTTTGGGCGTTTAGTGGTGCTAGATGGCAATGAGGGGGTGATGGCAGAGCAGACCCACCCACCTCGTGAACCAGGAAGCAAAAGTGAGGAAGAGACTGGGGTCCCACAAGGCCCCACCTCCTAAAGATTTCACCATCTCCCAAAGTGCTACTCTGGAGACCGTCTTGAATACATAGACCTTTGGGGGATATTCACCCAGACCGTAGCTCTCCATAAACAATACTTTTAACTTTCTTTTTTTTTTTTTTTAATATTTATTTATTTGTTTTAGTTGTACACAATACCTTTATTTTTACGTGGTGCTGAGGATTAAACCTGGGCCGCGCATGTGCTAGGTGAGCACTCTACCTTTGAGCCACAACCCCAGCCCCAATACTTTTAACTTTCTAAATCTTTATTCCCATCTTAGTGGGAATAAATGGGGCATTAATCAGTACTCTTAAAATCGCCAGTATCAGAAACCCAGCTTAAGGGGCTGGGGTGGGGTTGTGGCTCAGTGGTAGAACGTTTGCCTGGCATGCGTGAGGCACTGGGTTTGATCCTCAGCCCCACATATAAATAAATAAAATAAATAAAATAAAAGATATTGTGCCGGGCGCGGTGGCGCACGCCTGTAATCCCAGCACTTTGGGAGGCTGAGGCAGGAGGATCGCGAGTTCAAAGCCAGCCTCAGCAATGGCGAGGCACTTAGCAACTCAGTGAGACCCTGTCTCTAAATAAAATACAAAAAAGGGCTGGGGATGTGACCCAGTGGTCGAGTGCCCCTGAGTTCAATCCCCGGTACCACAAAAAAAAAAAAAAAAAAAAAAAAAAAAGATATTGTGTCTATCTACAACTAAAAAAATATTTAAGAAAAAAAAAAAGAAACCTAGCTTAAGTTTGCTTAAGCAGAAAATGGAACTGATTGGCTCATGTAAGAAGACTATAGGAAGAGTGAGACCACTGGACCAGCTTCAGACGCCATTGGTTCTTGCTCTGAGAAGGAATTCATTCATCTCTGGCTCTCTGCCCTCAGGCTCATCTGCACACTGGCTTACTTCCTGAGGTCTGAACCACAGCCCTCTGCAGCTCTGAGCTTGCATATGTCCAGCTGTTCGGAGGCTGTTCCCTAGTCCCCTACATCTGTGCCATGCTGGAGTTTGAAAAATCCTGGAGAGTGAGTCCTAGCCTGCAGAGAAGTGCCAAAATGATAGTTCCTACCAGAAATACATTGTTAGATTTGGGGTGGGGGGTGGTCCTCATCATCTCATCCCATCCTCCTGACAACCCTTTGGGCAGGTAGAACAACAGGACTGACTCCCTTGTGCTATTGAGTGGTGCTTATGAGAGCTGCAAGGGGCCCCCGTGCTTGCTGAGATGTAGGGGAACAAACCTTCCTTGCATTCTTCCTCGGTTGGCTCTGTAGATGAGACTCTTGCTGGATGGTTGTGGAATGTTCCAGCTCCTACTAGTCTGTCTGTTGCAGGTGCATCATCGGGTAGGAGAGTGTGTGCGGGTACTGAGGATCATGCAGGAAGTCACTGCAGGGAGGACTGTCCTCAACATCTTGCCTGGAGGGTTGGATCTGATGACCTTGAAGGTATGGCAACAGCTGGTATGACCCAGAACCCACGTAGTCATCAGGACTTCCTTGGTTACATGTAACAAACCAAATTTACTGGCTTGAGCCAAAGACAACTTACTAACTCGCATATCTAGCAAGACCCCAGGCAGACTTTAGGCCAGTCCAGGGTCACACTGCCCTCAACGCTCTTCTATCCCTTCTGGGTGAACTTCTCTCTGTATGTGGGCTTCCTTCTCACCATAGTCTCTGCTTTTGGCAAGAAAGATGGTTGCTAGCAGCCTAGGCATGCATCTCAACTCACAGCACCAGAATTAAAAAGAAAGGAGACTGAGTTTCCTGGCTGTGGCCCTGTGTGGGTCACATGCCCTTTCTGGATCAATCACTGCACAGAAGGAGTGTTCTGATTGGCCTGCTGGCGTTACCCTACTTCTGGGTGGGGACTTGAGCAGCGGGATGCAGGGTCCCACCAGGGCTGTGTGGACAGAGGAGGTGTGTTCATTCCCTCAAGGAGGGCTGCCAAGCAGTGGCCAGCCTATGTCCACTGCAGGCTGGCTCCTTCCTGTGGTGGACTCCCAGGAGCACTCCAGGAGGATATGAAACATCCCCAGCATAGACTGGAGTGCCTAGGAAGGCACCTTCAGGTCC
Organism: Tamias sibiricus; assembly: GCA_025594165.1. Classification (NCBI taxonomy): domain Eukaryota; kingdom Metazoa; phylum Chordata; class Mammalia; order Rodentia; family Sciuridae; genus Tamias; species Tamias sibiricus. The sequence continues at coordinate 21,054,642 of CM046658.1, read as the reverse complement.
CGCCATGCTCCCCACCCCCCACCTGGTTTCCTCAGTAGTTCAGGCTTTATTCAGAGAACCAAGAAATCACACAAAAGCATGAAGAAAAAAGAAACAGGTTTTTTGGACATTTTGACATTTGTCCTTCCAGTTATTTTAAAAATGCATTAATACAGCCGGGCGCGGTGGCGCACGCCTGTAATCCCAGCACTTTGGGAGGCTGAGGCAGGAGGATCGCGAGTTCAAAGCCAGCCTCAGCAATGGCGAGGCACTTAGCAACTCAGTGAGACCCTGTCTCTAAATAAAATACAAAAAAGGGCTGGGGATGTGGCCCAGAGGTTGAGTGCCCCTGAGTTCAATCCCCGGTACCACACACACACAAAAAAAAAGCATTAATACATACATGTTTGTTTGTTTATTTGTTTGTTTATTTTTAGTACAGGGAATTGAACCCAGGAATACTTAACCACTGAGCCACATCCCCAGCCCTTTTTTATTTTGGGACAGGATCTCGCTAAGTTGCTTAGGGCCTCACTAAGTTGTTGGGGCCAAGCTTTGAACTTGTCATCCTCCTGCCTCAGCCTCCCAAGTCTCTGGGATTCCAGGCATGTGTCACCACACCCAGCTTTTACATGTTTTTGTCTTTTTTTGGTACTGGGGATTGAATTCAGGGGCACTCGACCACTGGGCCACATCCCCAGCCCTTTTTTGTATTTCAGTTAGAGACAGGGTCTCACTGAGTTGCTAAGTGCCTCACCATTGCTGAGGCTGGCTTTGAACTTGTGATCCTCCTGCCTCAGCCTCCCAAGTGCTGGGATTACAGGCATGCGCTACTGTGGCCGGCTTCATACATGTTTTTTAAAACAATGTTATCATTTAAAACAAGTTGTTTTGTGGGTTCCCCACCACCACCCCTTAGCAAAACAGTTATCTTCTTGTGCTAGTCAATGGCTTGGGGTGGCATGATTCTTTTTTTTGTTTTTTGGTACCAGGGATTGAACTCAGAGGCACTCGACCACTGGGCCGCATCCCCAGCCCTTTTTTGTATTTTATTTAGAGACAGGGTCTCACTGAGTTGCTAAGTGCCTCGCCATTGCTGGCTTTGAACTCATGATCCTCCAGCCTCCCAAGTGCTGGTATTACAGGCATGAGCCACCATGCCTGGCATGGGGTGGCATGATTTTTAGTGGCCATGCAATATTCCATTGTAGGAGTAAGCACACCCCTACATTACTTCCTAGATGATCTCATCACACAAGAAGTCAGCATTGTTAACCTCTCCATGTCAAATAAAAGATGGAGATCAGAAAGGCTAAGTGTCTACCCAAGAGTACTCAGCTTAGTAGTAGAGTCAAACTTTAAACTGGGACTTTTTGACTCCATAGCCTGTGCTGTGTGGCTCAAAGCCTCTTTTTAAAAAAATCTCTCAGGACTGGGGTTGTGGCTCAGTGGTAGAGCACTTGCCTAGCATTCACGAGGCCACTGTTTCAATTCCAGCACCACATTAAAAAAAAATTAAGCCGGGCGCGGTGGTGCACGCCTGTAATCCCAGCACTTTGGGAGGCTGAGGCAGGAGGATCGTGAGTTCAAAGCCAGCCTCAGCAATGGCGAGGCACTTAGCAACTCAGTGAGACCCTGTCTCTAATAAAATACAAAAAAGGGCTGGGGATGTGGCCCAGTGGTTGAGTGCCCCTGAGTTCAATCCCCGGTACCACAAAAAAAAAAAAAAAAAAAAAAAAAAAAAAAAAAAAAAATTAAATAAACAAAATAAAGGTATTGTGTCCATCTACAACTAAAAATATTAAAAAAAAAAAAAAAAAAAAAGTCCCTCGTAAGCCTCTGGTAGTGTCCTCCAAGGAGGATCATTTTCCTGGACAGCTGGCAGTGAGGCAGGACCTGGAGGGTCCTGGAGGAGGGTTTTACCCGTGACTTGATGTGTGCGGCCCACCCCCTCTGGAGAAACAGCCTGTGAGCGCTGAGGTGCAGGCCTACGTGCCTGTGCACCTGAGACAGCCCTGGGGAAGGGCAGCCACGGGCCAGTTCAGTTATTTGAGAAGCAACCTTTGGAAACACAGAATTTTAAAAAAATAAGTAATTTTTTCAACCATAAGACTGAGTAAAAATTGATTATTTCCTGTGTTGACACACTGTGGAGAAGTAGATGTCCTCTTCAATGGCCGGTGACAGTAGGGACTGCCCTGAGGAGAGCCATTCCGGGTAGCTCTCAGCAGTACAGGTGCACAGGAGCTCTGATCCCGCCAGCTCCAGTTCTGGGACTTGATCCTGTAACACCTGCCCACATGAAAACTGTGCTAATGTGCAAGTTATTTGCCCCCATATAGATTGTAATGGCAAAAGATTTAGGGTACCTCAAATGTTTGCCAGCAAGAGAGGTGGTTAATACACTGGGCAGCATGGCTCTATTGTTTGGATAATGCTCACTGCTATAGCACACGAACCCCATATCTCAGTGGCTTACACTATTGAGATTTATTTTTCTCCTATGTAAAGTCTGTGGGGTACCCCTGAATAAGAGGTGATTTCAGGGATCTAGGCTTCTTTTACCCTAGGATTCTGCCATCTCATTTGTGAATCCCACATTTGTTGTATACATTAAGCCAACAGAATTGGAAAGGGCACAGAGGTCCGTCTGAGAGGGTTGGTGTGGACTAGCCTTGGGCGTGGAGATAGCACTTCTGATCACGTTCTCTTGCCAGAACTCGGTCATGAGGCCTCATCTGACTGCTGGGAAATAGTCTAGCTGCGTGCCCAGGAACCGATTTGGTGGTTAGCCAGCTGTCTCTTCCATGGGGAAATCAATGTAGCTGTAAGAAAGGATGAGGAAGCTCTTTCTGAGCTGGAATTGTTACACAAAACAGCTCAGTACGGAACCACTCATATAAAAAGAGGGTGATGAATGTATTCCTGTTTTCTTACGTGTGCCGAGAACGTTAGCTGTCGGTGGGAGGAAGTGGGTAACCTTGTGGAAAAGGCATGGGAAAGGAAGAGGCCTCTCTGTGTACTTCTGGTTTTGGAGGTACATGAAGGTATTGACCTATCTTTTAAAAAGCTGAAGAGTCCATCCAACCCAGTGGCCAAGCTGAAGGTACCAAGTGAAGAGGGAGAATTTCAGCATGAAGGCTTTGGGTAGGAGAGCAAGGCTTCAGGGCAGAGGCTGGGCCACAAAGCCAGAGAAACTTCCAGCGCCCCTCAGCAGGCAGCTGCAGTGGTGTTTTATATAACCATGCCCTGAAGCCTTCTGGGGACAACCAGAAATAGATACTTCCAGATCATGTTAGAATGAACAGATTCTTTCTCTCTTCTCCTGGGCTTTGGATAAAAATCAGGACAGATATTCAAAGAGGAAGTAGGACCTGAGTTGGTGACTGCACAGACAGTCCTTGCTCCAGAGCAAAGTGGAGGAGCCGCAGGAGCACCCCCATCCTCCCCTCGCATGGTCTGGGGGATCCCCAGGACCTGTTCATAAGGCAGGGGCGCTGGAGGATGCAGAGAGCTCTTATTCTTACCATGCTTTAAACTGGCGAGCCAGCGTGGAACTTGACAACATATTCATTTATTCATAGGTGGTGTTTGGTTTTGTTTTGTTTTTTGTGGTTTTTTTTGTAGTTGTAGGTGGACAGCACACGCCTTTATTTTATTTGTTTTATTTTTATGTGGTGCTAAGGATCGAACCCAGTGTCTCACCCATACTAGGCAGGTGCTCTGCCACTGAGCTACAGCCCCAGCCCCTATTCCTAGGTATTTGACTGTCTACCCTAAGCCGGATATTGGGAGGTTGAGATTACAAAAATAAAGGTGAAATGAAAACATGGTTCTCAGAATTCCTGCCTACAGCAGGCTGTTCATGCCAAGGATTGTCTGTCTGCCTGCACTCAGTAGGCAAGAGGTTCTTCTTTTTGTGTGTGTGGTGCTGCGATTGGACCCAGGGCCTCGTCCTTGCTAGGCGGGTGCCCTCCCGCTGAGCTACACTGAGCCTGCTCCCAGCAGGAGGCCTCCGTGTGGCTCTGGTGGTCTACTCTGTATCAAGCCTCCTCAGCCCCTCACTGCTTCTTCCTCTTGCCATTGAGGAATTCCTTTAAAAAAAAAAAAAAAAAAAAAATTTCTGGCTTGGCTAAGTTCTCTGCTTCCCTCAGGGCAGCATCGACCTGAGCCGCGTGGCTGTGATGGGACATTCGTTTGGAGGGGCCACAGCTGTTCTGGCTTTGGCCAAGGAAGCCCAGTTTCGGTGAGTTTCCCAGTGACGCCATTGCTCTTAGCTTGTTCGTTCACTATTGTGCTTATGTATTTAGGATGTGAGTGTTATGTCCTAGGCTTGGTGTCGGGGCGGGGGTTGCTGGAGCTTCAGTGGTGACCAAGGGAACAAGATCTCTGCCTGGAATCATGTCGCCGTGTGAGGAGACAGCCTAGTGAAGAAGCTGACAGACGGGAAAATGCCCAGCACCTGGTGCAGTGAAGAGCATGAAGCAGGCTGACGAGCTGAGTGTCTGTAGGCTTCTCTGAGAAAGAGACATAAGCAAGACGAAAGGCAAAGAGGCCGGCCGTGCAAAGCTCCAGAGGAAAGTCCTCCCAACTAGTGGGAACGACTAAGCAAAGGCCCTGAGGTGGACGCAAGCTGGCTGTGTCAGGGTAGGCAGAGCAGAGTGAGGGCCAGGCACTGAAGACAGGGGCGAGATCACAGGGCCTTTGGGCTAGGGGAGGGAACTTTGGATTTTATTCTAAGTGTGATGGGATGCTAGTGATTTTAAATAACAACAACAACAACAAAATGCATCTTACTTTGAAAAAGTAAGAGGCTACTCTGGCTACTGTGTGAAGAATGGATTGTCTCAGGACCAGACTGAAGGCCAGAGGCCACTGTCAGTGTGAAGCTGAGAGTCGTGATGGATTGGCGTGAGGATGGAGGGAGCGGGGTGAGAGAGGTGAATGAAACACAGGGTTTGTTTTAGAGTTTTCAGGATTGAGTGTAAGTGAGGCGAAGGAGAGGGGAAGTCGAGCCTTCCCTTGGGTAGCCTCATTTGAGTAGAAGATGATTGTCCCTTACTGGGATGGAGAAGATCGAGGTCGGATGGTGACTAAATCTTAGGGCCATAGTCTTGCCTTGGCACCGACGAGGTCTTCCTGACCTCCCCTGCCAGGCGGGCCCTGTGCTCACCCAGCACCTTGCGAGCCGGGGCGCTGAGCCGCAGTGTTCCCTGCCTTGTCTGTTGGTCTTTCCTTTCCTGCTGCCTGGGAGCTTCCTGAGACTCGAGCAAGAACTCTGTCCAAGGCACAGGGTCAAGCACACAGCTGGCCCTCAGTGCTGAGGGGGTGGATGGCTAACTGAAGTGCCATTCTGCAGGACCACAGTCAGGGCCCCAAGAGCAGGCCCAGAGACGGAGATCTGATCCTTGCTGTCAGGGAGGATCTCTGGTAACTGGTAAATCCAAGATCCTAACTGAGGGGTCTGGGCCCTGGTACCTCCTCTCTGGCTTCCTGAGCCGTTAGCCCACTGGGGGAAGCCCCCACCCTCCCCCACCACCCTGACTCCTCTTGCCCAGGTTTCTCTGTTGACAGCTTCAAATATCTGGTCCTCTTCCAGATGTGCCGTGGCCCTGGACGCTTGGATGTTTCCTCTGGAGCGTGACTTTTACCCCAAGGCCCGGGGCCCTGTGTTCTTCATCAATACGGAGAAATTCCAGACAGTGGAGAGTGTCAACTTGATGAAGAAGGTTTGCACCCAGCACGAGCAGTCCCGGATCATAACTGTCCTGTGAGTAAGCCCACAGGCAGGACCTCCTGTCCTTTCCCACTGGCTCCCTCAATTTCTTCTGGATTGTTTTCATAGTACCTGGTATTAATAGAATACCCGAATACCTCCTGAATTCCGAAATCTTAATTCCTTGATCCTTTCTTCCTGTCCCTCTTCTCCACTTAGCTCCTCTGACAGGCATCTCTCTTCAGTAGTTATCTGACTTGATGACAGGATTTACCTGGTGCTTTCTGGTAACGGAGCATTGTGGAATTGTGTGTTAGAGAGGCAGGGGTGTGCGTCTGGGCGGGTTCCAGAGATCTCTGTCCTCTTGGACTTCTGTTGGGGCTTTTGAAGAGGGCATATGGTAGGCCTTTGACACTCACCCACTGGAAGATTCTTAGCACTCTCGTGAACATCCGCATTCACAGATATCACTCTAATGTGCTTTTTTTCCCCCATAACCCCTTCTGTATTTTGGCCAAGAAAAACCACTTCTCTTCACTTTCATCTCCAGCACCATCAGTTGGTTTTCTTCTGGGGGCCACTTTTCATGAAGCAAACAATTCCTGGTGACTTAAAGACAATTGACTGTATAGGAGGTGACGAGGGCCTACAGAGGCAGGGCTGAGTCCGCCCTGGTTCCATCCTGCCCTGTGTGAGCCCCACAGCACACACATGGGGGTCCCCAGTCCCTGCTTCAGCAACAGGATGTGGCTGTGCACGCTGGATCCTCAGAATCACTCGGGGGTTGGAGTGTCCTGGCACCAAGCCCCTGAACGTCGGTTTGTTGATATTTGGTGGCTTCTCCCCTTTCCCCTCTTGGCCCAGGCTCCCCACTAGGACCAGCCCCTCCTCTTTCATTCTGATCTCATGGCATTGGAAGGGGACAGGACTGCTGGAACATTTGTCCAGGCCAGTCAGACTCCAACGTTTGTGACCACCTGGGAAAGGAGGGGAGAGAAGTTGGGACAGGGCGTGCAAAGGGGACTTAACGTCCGGTGGGTGTTATTCTTAAACTGAGTACTGGATACCCAAGTACATTATTCTATTCGATTTTTTTGTTTGTTTGTTTACCTTAAATAATGCATTTTTTCACATTTTGTTGGTGCATTATAGTTGTGCATGCTGATGGGATCTGTTGTTACATATTCATACATGCACACAATGTAACAATATCACTCTGCCGATATCATTCCCCAGCATTTTCTCCTTTCTCCCTGCCTCTCTCCCACTTCCCTGCATCTTTTCTCTACTGATCTCCCTTTGATTTTCAGGAGATCCACCCCTAACTCTGTTTTTCTTTTCCTCTTACTTAACATTATGGTCTCTAGTTCAAATACTGCCTTTTTTTTTTTTTCCAGTGCTGGATTAAACCCAGGGCCCACACATGCTAGGCACTCGCTGTCCCACTGAAGTACATCCCCAGCCCAAATAGTACATTTTTTTTAAAAAATATTTATTTATTTGCTTTAGTTGTACACAATGCGTTTATTTGTACATGGTGCTGAGGATCGAACCCGGGCCGCGCACGTGCCAAGCGAGCGCTCCGCCGCTAAGCCACAATCCCAGCCCGCAAATAGTACATTTTTAAGAAATCAGTTTTCTCTGCATGATGTCATACAGAAACAAAACCTTTAGATTTTCTATCTCTTATTGAATTGAATAGTAAATTTAGTTACGAGTAATTCAGCCTAAAATGAACTTTCTAGTAAGGATTTCACCTGTGAATTCAATGTATTTAGAGGGATGGGGGAGGAGCTTGGTGGTAAAGGGCTTCCCTGGCTTGCACAAAGCCCTGGGTTCAAATCCTAGCTCTGTCCCCTGTCCCCTGCATGACCTTGGGCAGACCATTTCTCAGATTCTGTCAAAGGGGAAAATGCTCCCTAGACAAAGTTGCTGTGAAAATTATGCATGACGATACACGGGAGCCCCTCGAGTGTGTGCCTAACCTCCAGACCCCCACCATTGCTTTTCTTTTCCTCTAGTGGTTCTGTTCATCGGAGTCAAACTGACTTTGCTTTCGTGACGGGCAACTTGCTTGTGAAGTTCTTTTCCACTCAAATCCGTGGGAGCTTGGACCCCTATGAAGGTCAGGAGATCATGGTGCGGGCCATGCTGGCCTTCCTGCAGAGGCATCTTGGTAAGGAGAGAGCTGGGGCCTGTGGGGCAGATGTGGGGTCCCTTAGGATTCATAGCAGCACAGTGATCGGTACTGACATGGCTTGGCCCCAAGAGATTTATGGCAAATGGGAAACCCAAGAGAAGGAGTTATGTAGCGTTAAAGAAAAAGCCCGTAAGCTGGGTGTGGTGGCACACGCCTGTAATCCCAGCACTTGGGATGCTGAGGCAGGAGGATCGCGAGTTCAAAGCCAGCCTCAGCAATGGTGAGGCACTTAGCAACTCAGTGAGACCCTGTCTCTAATAAAAAACAAAAAAAGGGCTAGGTATGTGGCCTAGTGGTCGACTGCCCCTGAGTTCAATCCCCAGTACCAAAAAAAAAAAAAAAAAAAAAGAAAAAAAGAAAAAGCCCATACATGGGAGTTTGGGGACCCCAAGTCTGGCTCCTGTTGGATGAATGACCTTGCCTGGTTATTCAGCCTCTCTGAGCCTTGGTTCCTCAGTGCAGATGGTGCACTCACCTCTCTCTACTGCACCACCGCTGCCCTAACCCAGACTTATCACTTATTTATCTGCATTGTAAGGGAGATTATGATAACTAACTGGGCTAAATATATAGAAGTTTTTTTTTGTTTTTTTTTTTTTTTGTACCAGGGATTGAATTTAGGGGCACTCGACCACTGGGCCACATCCCCAGCCCTTTTTTGTATTTAGAGACAGGGTCTCACTGAGTTGCTAAGTGCCTCACCATTGCTAAGGCTGGCTTTGAACTCATGATCCTCCTGCCTCAGCCTCCAAGTGCTGGGATTACAGGCGTGTGCCACCAGGCCTGGCTTGTATGGAAGTTCTTTTTTTTTTTTTTTTTTTTTTAAATATTTATTTATTTACTTTAGTTGTACACAATGCAATGCATTTATGTTTACGTGGTGCTGAGGATCGAACCCGGGCCGCGCACGTGAGAGGCGAGCGCTCTGCCGCTGAGCCACAACCCCAGCCCGGAAGTTCTTTAAAGAAACCAAACATGGAAGGATGGTGACTAATGACATAAGTCACCATCAGCTAACTGGCAGGGCCTTTACAAGTCTCTGGTCTCCTCCACCCAGAGGGGATGTCTTCCCCAGTACGCCATCAAGCCCTCTCCACCACTGGGAACGTGAATGGTTTTAAAAGTTGGTTCTAGGGCTGGGGTTGTGACTCAGTTGGTAGAGTGCTCGCCTAGCACTTGTGAGGCACTGGGTTTGATCCTCAGACCACATAAAAATGAAATAAAGGTGTTGTGTTCATCTACTATTAAAAAAAAAAAGATTTGATTCTAGTCTTTTGGTTGCGAAGACTACAAGTTCACTAACTTAGCTTGAGAGAAAGTGAAATTCATTTAAGAGAGAGCGCCTGGCAGGTGGGCGATACAGCTGCAGGAGCCTGCTTCACTTGCAGGACTGTCTTCTTTTCTGGTCTGTCTGGTGAGCTCAGCCTCCGTGTTCTGTCCTCTCATGAGGTCCGTTTCTCTTCATTCCAGGATGCCTTTTTCTCTTTTCCTGCTGGTTTTTCTCACGCTGATAACATCTGCTCGTTTATTCTGCTCCTCTGGTCTGCGCCTTTCCTTATCAGCGCCCACTGCTCTCCGCCTCATTTTAAAAATTTCTTAGTCCAGCTTCTCAAGAGAGTCAGTTTGATCGCATCAGCACGTCTTTGCCTGCTAAAGCACATTGTTGGCCACTGTTCAACCCAGTCCTGGCGTCCCAGATCAGGTGTCTCACTGGAGGCCACCACTGCCTGCCACTCCCTCCTTCCATTAGGGAGCTGGGCTTGGCTGACTCCTTGACCTGACTGATGGGAGGGGCAGAACAGCCAGCAGGGGGGCTTCCTGGACAAAATGGAGAGAGCTCACAGGCAGGGAAGGGGCGATCGTCCCTTGGGCAGTGGTCCTGGTCAGGTTTTTTTTTTTTTTTTTTTTTTTTTTTTTTTGGTACTGGGGATTGAACTCAGGGGCGCTCGACCACTGGATCACATCCCCAGCCCTTTTTTTTGTATTTTATTAGAGACAGGGTCTCACTGAGTTACTAAGTGCCTCGCCATTGCTGAGGCTGGCTTTGAACTCGCGATCCTCCTGCCTCAGCCTCCCAAAGTGCTGGGATTACAGGCGTGCGCCACCGCGCCCGGCTTCCTGGTCAGTTTTGAGATGCTCCCTAGTGCACCTGGAGCTCAGTGTAGTGAATTGTTGAAATATAGGAGTAGAGAAGGAGGCAGAGGGCAGGTGCAGAAGCCCATGCATTTGCTGAAGTAAGTGTGAGTTTTATTCCACAGGCTATGAGGAGCTCTCGGTGAGTTCTAAGCAGGGGAATGTCACAATTGGACTTTTAATGTAGTCTGCCTGCGTCCTGGAGGCTGGGTGGGAAGGGGTGAGTTGGGAGGCAGCCCAGGTGGAAAGGAGGCTCTGCAGTCATCCCCGTGGTAAGAGGGTCTGGACTATTCGCCTGACAAAGAGAAAGCTTCTTGGTGGCCGCACGGTGTGTTGTCACATGGGAAACTAAAATAATCTGCAGGTGGCTCATCGGCATCTCTCACTCCTGAAAATACCTGTGGGCACAGCTCTCATCCTGCTGATCCAGGATGTCACCTTCCAGGAAGAAGATGGCTGCTTGCTGCACGCTAGCTGTGTGCTCCTGTCTCCGCTCCTCAGGCTTCCGCCCACTCCCCTGGAGGCTGTTTCACACCTTCCCCTTCCTCCCCAAGCCCTGGCACCTCTTGCCTCCGCCTGTCTCTCAGCTCAGCAACTTTGCCTCCCACTTCATGGCGACTGGAGGCGCCCAGCACTTCCTCCGACCACCCCCCCGCAGCCCTCCCACCCCTGCACACGCAGCCCCCTCCCCCGCTCTCTGCCCAGCGTGATCACACCAGCAACTTTCCCTCTACCTTAGATCATCCATTTGTCCTTTGCTGGTTTATTTCATGCCAAAGTTTCTCTTACCCTAAAAACTAAAGAATTAGGGGGGAAAAAATAAAACCCTGCCAGGTGCAGTGACATGTGCCTGTAACTCTAGTGACTTGGGGTGCTGAGACAGGTTGCAAGCTTGAGGCCAGCCTGGGAGACATGAGACCTTGTCTCAAAATAAAAAATAAAGAAGGGCTGGGGATGTGGCTAAGTGGTAGAGAATCCTTGGGTTCAATCCTCAGTACCACAAGTTAAAAAAAAAAAAAAAAAATAGAAACTCTTATGGCTGGGGTTGTGGCCCAGTGGTGGAGCACTTGCCTAGCTTGTGTGGAGTCCTGGGTTCAATGCCAGCACTCAAAACAAGCAGAAAAAGAAGGTTCTCCCGACTTCAGTATCCCATCCCTGGAAGCGTTGTCACACAATGTCTTTACTTGTCTAATTCCTTTCTTCTCTTTCTCATTCTTTCTTAAGCACATTCCAGTCAGGCTTCTGATTGCACTGCTTCGTTAAACTGCCAGGGTCCTGGTCTCCGGCGGCCTTCACAATGCCAAGTGCAAAACAGTTTCTGCATACACAGCAGTCCTTTACCTGTTTGTAATAATTGAAATTTATATTTATTAAAAACAAAATGAAGTTAATAAAACAAAATATGCAATCCTCATGTCAAAACACCAAATATTAGGTTATTACAGCCCTAGTCATATTTTTTGTTAATGAGAAGTCCCTGGGACACCTATAAACAAAATTGAAGGGTACCTTCACTTAGATTAAATTATTTACCCATTTGAATATCTTAAACTTAAATTGAAATTGAGTTATTTGGATCCATATTACTATTTATTCACAAGCGCTTTGTTATTTTTGGATGTCACACTGGACAGACGCACATACAAACATATATTTGTGACGTCACATTAACATGGATAATTTAGACAAATGACACAATAATACACATATATAAAAAGTAAAAAAATATATATATATATTGTGTGCACACTAAAGTGAGGATCTCTTCAACAGCTGGGAGGAATGACAGCAAGCAGAAAAGAAGGTTCTCCCCGACTTCAGTATCCCATCCAGTTGTCACCCCCTTCCCCTGTTCCCTCCATTTCCTCAGAATGTCTGTCTTTACTTGTCTAATTCCTTTCTTCTCTTTCTCATTCTTTCTTAAGCACATTCCAGTCAGGCTTCTGCATGCACTGCTTCGTTAAACTGCCAGGGTCCTGGTCTCCGGCGGCCTTCACAATGCCAAGTCCTTAGCCAGTTCCCGTCCTCATCTTACTGCAACTCTGAGCAGCTCCTGAGAGGGTTGATAACGCCCTCCCCTGGGAAGCACTGTCTTTTCTTCTGGCACTACAGATTGTCTCCTCTCTGGCTGTCGGCTCCCCCTCAGCCAGCTTTGCCCATCCCAGGGCTCAGTGCTTGGACCCTGGCTTAATCTGTTTTCTGTTGCTGTAACAAAATGCCTGATGTGGAAACTATAAAAGAAAAGAGATATATTTAGTTCACAGTTCTGGAAATGGCACCAGCTCCATCCTTACAGTTCTTCAGGTCACAGACTTGTCACTTCTAGTAGATCTCCCATCCAGTCCCTCAGAACGGGCTGGGGATGTAGTTCTGTGTTAGAGCACTTAGCTAGCATATGTAAGGCCCTGGGTTCAGTCCCTAGCACATACCCCCGCAAAGGGAATCTGTGTCACCAGTCCCACAGCCCCATTCTGTCCAAGTCACCTCTCACCTCAGTTACTCCAAATCTCCAGCCTGTCCCTCTTTCCCCCCATTCAGTCTTTTCTTACTAGAGCAGCCAGAATGGCCTTTTTAGGAAGTGAGTCAGATCTTGTCACTCCTGTGCTCTCAATCTAACAATGGCTTCCCATTTCTCTGAGAGTCCCTCGTCTTGCTGGGCCTGTCTGACGTGGCCACCTGGCCCCTCCTGGCCTCTGCTCCTACTGCTCTTCCCTTGGCCTACTTCACTCTCATCACATAAACCTTCAGTGTCAGGCACACTCCTGCCTCAGGGCCTTTGCACCGCTGCTCCCTCTGCCCGGAACATTCCTCCCAGATAGTTTTGTGGCTCACTCCCACCTCCTTCAACTCTTTGCTCAAATCTCACCTTCTTGGCCGGGCCTGGTGGCACATGCCTGTAATCCCAGCACTTGGGAGGCTGAGGCAGGAGGATCACAAGTTCAAAGCTAGCCTCAGCAATGGCGAGGCACTTAGCAACTCAGTGAGACCCTGTCTCTAATAAAAAACAAAAAAGGGCTGGGGATTATGTGGCCCAGTGGTCGAGTGACCCTGAGTTCAATCCCCAGTACCAAAAAAAAAAAAAAAAAAAAAACCTCACCTTTTCCACCTTGACTACCCTTTTTGCAACACAGCACCCTCACCCCCACCCTCAGCCTTGTCCCTTCCCACACACAGCACTTACTCCCTTTTTACATCCTCCATAATTTATTTTGTTTGATGAGTCTTTCTGCCCATTAGATTATGAGCTCTCCAAAGACAGGTTTCTACCTCTTTTGCTCTTGGTTGTATTTTAAGTACTAAGAACAGAGTGTGGCACATGGTGGGTATGTTCGAAATTTTTGAGTTAGTGACTGTGTAGCATTAATATGTTGAGCACCTATTCAATGCCAGGCCCTGGGGACCCAGAGAAAAATGAGAGTGGTCTCTCCCTCTGTCCCAGGCTGTTTGTCTTGAGCAAGGTGCTGTTTGCCCATTCAGCTGAGCCCTGCTCCCTCGGCTGAAGAGCTCAGACCCTTTCATTTTTCCTGGTCCTGGGGATTGAACCCAGGGGTGCTCTACCACTGAGCAACAACTCTAGCCCTTTTGATTTTTTTAAATTTTGAGATAGGGTCTCACTAAGTTGCTGAGACTGGCCTTGAACTTGGGATCCTCCTGCCTCTGCCTCCTAAGTCACTGGGCTTATAGGCATGTGCCATGACACCCGGCTGGCTGGTCCCTTTCTGACTGTTCTTGCCACGTGAGACCCATCTGCACGTGATCCCAGGGCTCCTCTGGAGTCACACCCAATGTTAATGCTGCTTTATGGTGTTGCTACCCTGTTGCTTTTGCCTGATGTGACGCTGGAGTCTCACCCGCTGGCCAGGGTACCAGGGAGCGCTCTTGCTTAGCAACAACTCTGAGCCTAGAAGTAGACTTTTCATTTTCTCTGCCTTTCTGACCTAGGTTGGGATTTTGTCTCTAGCTCTTATCAGCTGCAGTGACCTTGGGCCAATCAGGTAGCTTCCCCGAGCCTCAGTTTTCTCAACTATAAAATAGGGGTAATAATGGCACTTAGCCCACGGGGTTGTTGTGAAAATTACGTGAAGTAGTGCGTGGGAAGAGTTTGGCCCAGTCCCTAGGATGGGTTCTCCTTCAGGGGACGTTGCTGTCTGTTACATCATCACTGAGTGGCCGCAGATTAAGTAAGTCATTTATAAAGGCACGGACTGAACAGCAGTGGTCATTAGTGCCCCCACGGTCACACCCTCCAGCCAGTCCTTCTGGCATTCCAGGTGCTCTTCCCTGGGAGGACCCCCCGAGTCCCTGAGAGCTCCTCTTCGGCCTCACTTGACATGATTTGCCTAACCTTCCTGTCTTTCCCCTTTCAGACCTGAAAGAGGACTTCGATCAATGGAACGACCTCATCGAAGGCATTGGACCGTCCCTCACTCCGGGGGCTCCACACCATCTGTCTAGTCTGTAGGCACAGCTGGCCGTTTGTAAAAGGTCACTGGAGCTGAGCTTCCCGGGGCACCTGTAACCTGTCAGGAGGGGTCCACGGGACCTTCCTTCACAGACTGAGAGGATTAATCACACGCTGATTGGATAGCTGGGTTCTTTGAATTTGGACTTGTTGATCTTAAACTCACGTTGGGACAGGGACCATTAACTGATAGACAAAGTGATCTTCTGGGACCTGAGCCCTAATGGTGTGGGGAACAAGCAGTGGGGAGAGCCAGGCCCCAGGCCGAGCCCTGTGGAGCCGGGGTGTGACCCTCAGCCCCCGTGCTGCTTCCTCTGGAAACAGTGAAGCCAAGGGACAGAGGGAAATCTTCAGGGCCTCCCGCCCAGCCTGGCACTGCCTCTCCCCGCTCTCTACCTTCTCCCTCCCCAGGGCCACTTGGTGAAGTACAGGCACTTTAGGTAGCTTTCAAGGACACGGGCCATCACCAGATTTGCCATTTATTTGCAGTCTTTCTCATTGCATGAAGCATAGTTCTGGGCCTCCAGCCCATAGGAGGCCAGTGGCCTTGTTCTATAACACAGGGAGACTCTCTACAGCACAAAGGGGTACTCGGAGCTCTGGATGTTTGGGGGGTTTTGCCAGGGAGCAAATGAGTAGGTTGGTCTGGGCAGAGAGAAGAGCAGTGCTGTGTCACCGTTAGCACAGGTCCTCGCCACAGAGGGAGGTAGTGTGGTCAGCTCAGACTTGGGAGGCCACTCCTAGAGTGTTGTCGCCTGAAGCGATGGCCGCTTGGAGCAAAGAAGCCGCGGGAAGAAGTTTAGAGATGAACTGGAAACAAACAGCTCTTTATTCTGATAACTTTTCTCTCTGGCTCTAACTACACCCCGACAAGCCGTCCATGCTCCTCTAACCTCCAAAATGGCGCAGACCTCCTCCGCAATCTCGCTCAAGTCCCTCGAGATTTCCGGCCAAGTCTCGCAAGATCCCGGGCCAAGTCCCGTGAGACTACGGAAGGCGCCAATGCCCAAACATGTCCAAAGCCAAAGCCCGTAGTCCACCGCAATTTAAGCCATCTCCCCAAACAGGGCTCCTGCACTAAAGAAGTCTAGGGTCAGCTTGGTTTGCCCTCTTACCTCAGATACCTTGAGCCGCCAACTTGCTCAAAAGCAGGGTGCTTTAGTTGTATTTTTTTGCCTCAGGCCCTTGCCCCAAATTTAAGTCAAGTTACCGATGAAATTTCCTTTCGGTTCCATTTATAATTTGAATAATATCGATACTTATGTTTGCCTAATGATAGATTGAAATATTCTCTCTCTTTAATCTGCATTAGAGCAAGATGGGGCGCCATCTGGAAGTGACTTTTCCTTCTGTCTTTCTTTGTTCACTTACCACGTGGACCCCTGTGTAAAAGTCTTTATAAGGAAAGGGAGTCTCCAAGGAATCTAGTTCATCAGCCTGAAACTCCATCTCCACCCTCACAGCTTCTCACCTCAGTCCTGGGAGGGGGCCCAGAGCAGGCAGGAGCCCAGGGAAAGGCGTCTACATAATAGTCCAAGGTCAGGGTCACAAAGCAAGCTGGAGGCCTGGCACAGTGGTCCAGGAGGCTGAGGCAGGAGGATCACAGGTTCAAAGCCAGCTTCAGCAACTTAATAAGACCCCGTCTCAAAAAATAAAAAGGGCTGGGGGTGTGGCTCAGTGGTCAAGTGCCCCTGGGTTCAATCCCTGGTACCAAAAAAACAAACAAGCACACTGGAGGATCTGTGAATTCCGTGGTACCCTAGGAGCATCAGGAGGACATCATTATGTCCCAGGCCTCTGGAGCTATATAGCCTGGTTAAAACCCATGGGTTATTAAAATGTATGTTTTCTACTTTCCGGACACATGAGGGCTTTCTAGTTGTAGTTATTATTTTCTAAATCAATCGCTTTGTGGTCAGAGAAAATGACCCACATGGTTTCCATCCTAAAGCATTTGTTGAAACTTGATTGTTGGTCATGTGTGAGGTCAGCTTTGTAAATACTCCATGCTTAAAAAGACTGTATTCTTTATGTGATGACACGCTCTTCCTCAACAACGCATCATGGATTTCTTTTCACAAGAGCATATTCAGAAACACGGTGGGGCCCTCCAGCCCCCAGGTGCGGACAGAGCCCCGCAGCACTCACAAGATGATCCCTGGACCAGCCCCGAGGCGTTGCCACCCAAATGCAGTAGCACTTGAGACCCTGATTCTACCCGAGACCCATAAATAATACAGGTATGTTTTGCAAACCCCTCAACGGAAGGCCTGGAATGGTTAGAAACTGGACCCTCGTCTCCATTCAGTTCAGCTCTGGTGATGACTCACTCATTGGATTAGGTGGATTTTCCATATAAGTGAAAATTATCCTTTAAACCACATGATATAATATTGCCTCTCAGGAATGGGTATACACCAAAAAGATAACACACACTTCTTAAAGTGAACCGACCTCATGTAATCTTTTAGGATCTTGTCAGGATAGACTAGATTATATGGTGGTAACAAGCAACTCCCCCAAATCAACAAAAGTTTGTTGTTTCTTGCCCATGCCACTTGTCCTCTGTGGGTCAGCTGTAGGCTCAGCTCAGTGTCATTTTTTTTTTTTTTTTTTTGGTACCCCCCATTGCCAAGGATTTGAACTCAGGGGCACTCGACCACTGGGCCACATCCCCAGCCCTTTTTTGTATTTTATTTAGAGACAGGGTCTCACTGAGTTGCTAAGTGCCTCGCCATTGCTGAGGCTGGCTTTGAACTCGCGATCCTCCTGCCTCAGCCTCCCAAAGTGCTGGGATTACAGGCGTGCGCCACCGCGCCCGGCTCAGTGTCATTTTTGTCCTCATTCTGGGACCCTGGTAGGTGGAGCCGGAGGAAAGCCTCAACCTACCAGCTCCTTAAGTCTGGAAGTGACACAGTGTCCATTCATGTAGTCTAAGTCAGAGACCATCATCTGGCCATTCCTAGCACCTCGTGCCATCCCAAGAGAACCCAAATGTTAGTGACCAGGTCTCATGTCAGAGCAGTGGTGACCTCTGGTCTCTAAGTGGTGGGTGTATTTGCACC
Organism: Tamias sibiricus; assembly: GCA_025594165.1. NCBI lineage: Eukaryota > Metazoa > Chordata > Mammalia > Rodentia > Sciuridae > Tamias > Tamias sibiricus. The sequence goes on along the minus strand of CM046658.1, from coordinate 21,037,087 downwards.
TGCCTTCTGGCTCCTGGCTGCTGTCCTTTTAGTTCTCTTGATGGCTTTTCAGAGTTTGCGTTATCTCCCTGTAGTCACGCTGCCAGTTGTCACTCTTCCAAGCCTCTAATGTGCTAGCCGCTAGCCGCCTCCCTCTTCACACCAAATTTGTGACTCCTGATGTCCAGTGGACTGAGAAATCAGCCACGTTATTTGAAACTGTGCATCAAGGAAAGCTGGACAGTCACAGAGGCGTTAGGGCCCCTTCTGCAGTCAGGCAGGTTGCCTGTAGCAGAGGGGCTTTGTGGTCCCTCTGGCTGTTGGGGAGGGATATCACAAGGCCTTTTGTCATTTGTTCTGGTTTTTGGTTAGCTGTGTCCCATCACAGCCAGATGCAGAGGCCAAGTGTCACTGGCCATAGCTGCATGGCAGAATGACAATGATGATCACAGTAATCTCAGTCAGCATTTCTTGGGCCCTACTGTGTGGCAGGGACTGCACTCGGTGCTTTGAATGCATCATTTACTTCTCACAGTAACCCCACGAGGTCAGGGGCATGAGCTTCATTTTATGTACAAGGAAACAGAAGCTTAGAGAAGTGATTTCATCATCTTAGCAACAATTTGGCAAAAGTAGGTCTTGGCATCAAAATCCAAGCTCCCGATCACTGAGTCATTGTACCTAAGAGTCAACTTGGTTTTGCATTTGCTTCTGTTTCTTCAAACTGCCAGAGTATGGGCAATAAAATTTCATGATAGATTGACCCAGAAATGTCAAGATCTCCAGCAATTTCTATATGGCCCATATTGGGTTTCAGTGACAACCTTAGTGCTATTGAGAAAGGGGAGAGAACCGAGACTCACTGAGAACTGTGGGCAGGTGCTCTGTTGATTTGATAAACCTGGAATGCAGGATTAAGAATGTGGTCTTCAAACTGGGCGTGGTAGTGATGCACACCTGTAATTTCAGTAACTCGGGAGGCTGAGGCAGAAGGATTGCAAGTTCAAGGCCAGCCTTAGTAATTTGGTGAGGCCCTGTCTCAAAACAAAGGGCTGGGATGTGGCTCAGGGTCCCTGGGGTTAAAGCCCCAGTATAAAACAAACAAACATGGTCTTCAGTCAGACAACTCCAACATTGTTAGCCATGTCACTTAATGCTTTATCAACTTATGTGACTGTATTTTCTCATTTGTAAAATATAACTTCTTTCCTTTGTGTGTGTGTGTGTGGTATTGGGGACTGAAGATTGCTCTACCACTGAGGTTCATCCCCTGCCCCTTTTATTTTGAGATAGGGTCTTGCTAATATGCAGAATCTGTCCTTGAACTTGCAATCCTCCTGCCTCAGCCTCCTGAGTAGCTAGGAATACCTGCTGTAAAATGCAAATCCTAACAGTATTTATCTCATTATGTGATGTGATCATTAAACAAAATAATGCATAATGATTACTCAGCACAGTGGCTACATTAAGGGCTCAATAAACATTTGCTCTTACTAGTGTTGTTTCATTTGGTCCTCCTTACAAACCTATCAGGTTAGGTGTAATTTGCCCTAGCACTAAGTGGTCCAGCTGGTCTTGGGTTAAATTGTCATTCTAGTATCTAAAGTTTCATGAAACCTTCTAACTGCCACTCAAGTGCTACCATTGTGTCCTCCTGTGTTTCCCATTCTCTTTGTTCTGGTTTCCCTGCTCCTGACATCAAAAAATCTGCCACCGGGCATGGTGGTGCACGCCTGTCATCCCAGTGTCTTGGGAGGCTGGGGCAGGAGGATCGCAAGTTCAAAGCCAGCCTCAGCAATGGCGAGGCACTTAGCAACTCAGTGAGACCCTGTCTCTAAATAAAATACAAAAAAGGGCTGGGGATGTGGCCCAATGGTCGAGTGCCCCTGAGTTCAATCCCCGGTACCAAAATAAATAAATAATAAAAAAGGGTTGGACATGACCAGTGCAATTCCACATCATGTATAACCACAAGAATGGGAAGTTACGCTCCATGTATGTATGGTATGTCGAAATACAGTACCGTCATATGTATCTAAAAAGAAACAAATAAAAAGATATTTGGAGGAAGAGAAAAAAGGCTGGGGATGTGGCCCAGTGGTTAAGCACCCCAGGGTTCTATCCCTGGTACCAAAAAAAAAAAAAAAAAAACCGCGTCAGAATCCACGCCATAGTTCCAGCCCTGCAGGCTCTGTACCACCAGGAGGATGCCATACTCAGGTTCTGGTCTGGGTTTTAATTCCACGCCTACTCATCCATGTGCATCTATGCACCAGGTACCAACGGAAGGGTCTAAAATGTCAACTGGGAGAAGCAAGAGAGGCTCTGTGTAGCGTGGCCAAAGGGGAGCACCTGGCCAGGAAGCTGGTAGTAGAGGCCACGTGCATTGATTTTTGCCTGCTGCCTTCGAGCCTGCCTGGGGTTGGGGCGTGAGGTGTCTTGTGTCCTCAGGAGACATCCCCCAGCCTGGGAATGGCCTCTGCACAGTCCCTCCCTCCCTGCAGCGTCCCCTTCCTGCCGCGCTCTCCTGTTCCCTCCCCTGGGTGTTCTCCTCAGCTCGCCCTGCGCTGATGTTTACAGGCTCGGGCTGTTGTACTCATCACCGCTCGGTTGCCGCGCGCGTTTGCCTGGACATGGCTCTTGTGTAGAGTACCAGCCTGGCATGGTGGGCTGATGGAAACAGGACCACGCTGGAGCCCTGAGCTCTTTTCTCATTCCTTGTCACTTCACCTTCTCTGGCTCTGAGACCCTGTGTGTGTGTGACTTCTGCTTCCCTGCCCATAAGTGGGGATGAGAGGCGGCAGCTGTTGAACTGGCTGCTCTGTGAGACCCTCCAGCTCTGGCGTGTTTCTGTCGTCGTCGTTGTGTTGTTAAGATCTGTAGGATGCCCCGGGGTGGTGGTGCAGGCCTGAAATCCCAGCAGCTCTCGAGGCTGAGGTAGGAGGGTTTTAAGTTCAAGGCCAGCCCCTGCAATTTAGCAAGACCCTGTCTTTAGAAAAAAAAAGGGCTGGGGGTGTGGCTCAGTGGTTAAGATCTGCAGGCTGCTTCTTCCCTGAGGAATTGCACTCTGTTTCCTCACTCTGCCTGGTCTTGCCCGTCCTCTCCTGCCCCCTATTTCTTGCTGAGTGCTCTTCTTTTCCACGGTGCCCTTCCTGTGCCCTGCCATCGTCCCAGCAGACATTTACCTCCTTTCTCACCACGTTGTGCTGGCTTTTGGGTCTCCCCAGCCTCCTTTCTGTATCCCCAAGTACTGCTAACACTCAGACCCGTTTCTAGTCCATCTCTTCTATGAAAGCGTCTTGATTAAATTCAGCTAGCATTTGATCTCTGGCCCCCTGCTTCCCAGGAGAGCCACAGTCTGTGCCACCTTTAGCATTGCACATGATTCCATTATCCCAGGAGCCGGCCCATCTGTGGTCGGGAAAGAGCATCCTCCTGTTGACTGACATGGGGAGTGGGGATCCTTCTCCCAGCCCCCAGCAATTTCTTGTTCCCCAGCCAGACTTGGGGCCAGCTGGGGTTGGCCCAGCCCTCCGATGTCTCCAGCTGCCTCTGCTTCCTTGTTTTTTGGTTTTTCCAGATCCCAGCTGTGGAGCCAACAGAGCCAGCAAGAGTTCAGCCAAGGGCAGCTAGAGCAAACTTCAGAGCTACATGGACAAGTAGCATTTGGGAATTAAAAGCAGGGCAGAGCTGAGCCCAAATCACACCGTGTTGGAAATGAGGGGAAGCAGTTTGCTGGCTTATTTTTCCCATCTTGCTTTCATCTAAAAAAAGAAGCTACTTAGAAATACAGTCCCCCTCAGGCTGCTAAGCCAGATGGCCCCTAGATGCTCAGCCTGCCAAGTGTGTATATATAATTATTCATCTTCATGGAATCACACCCAGGTTTGAATTCAGACACTGACACTTTTTTTTTTTTTTTTTCTATTTGAACTACAGCCAGTGATCCCTTCTGAACTTTTGTTTCTTCTTCTTCTGTAAAATGCAGCTACTAATGTCTGCTTTGCCCACCTCAAGGTGTTTTCGGTGGGGTTGGGTGGACGCCATGTAAAATATAATAACACTTTGTAATCTGCAAAGGACTAGACAAATCTCTTTTGCTCTTAAGAAGAAAAAGTGCCATATTTTGTTTTTGTCGTAATGTGCTACTACTTAATGAGCACTTATCCTGTGCCAGATACTGTGCTAAGTGTTTCACATGCACTGTTTCATTTAGTCCTAACCTCATCTCTATTCTGCAAATTAGGTGAGGTTCAGAAATGATGACCCAGTCACATCATGTAGCACATAGGTGATGGAGGCAGGAATTGAGCCTGAATTGTGGGGCTCCAAGGCCAGTGCTCTTAATCCCTGTTCATTACTGTATCTCTCTCTCTCTCTCTCTCTCACACACACACTCACACACACACACACACACACACACACACGAGGTCCTTGATCCTATGTAGACTAAAATAACCTACACTTTGTTCTCCAGCTAAATGCACTAAGCAATTGAGTCAACTGCTACTTTTGTTGAAGACCTAACAGAGTCTAGACCGTAAAGTGCTTTTCTCACAGTGAAGTCGGGCTCCCCCCCATCCATGCACACACCTCCTGTAAAGTGAACAATTCAGGATACAAACCCATTGGTGCTCTCTCTATAAAACCAGGGAGCCAACCAGCCAGCAGAGAAAATTTTAAAAATCTCTAACACAGATTGGTGATTCCACATCACTAATTAGCATGCTCTAGATGCACATCGGAATCATCTGGGAACTATGTAGAGATACAGATACCCTGGCCACATCTCGGAGAGCTAGAGATGCTGATTCCAGAAGGCTTGGTGTGGGGCCCAGTTGCATGAACGGCAAGCTCCAGGCGTGTTCCTGATCTGCAGCCAAGCTTGGGAGACTTCACTAGGATTTAGGCCTTTTAGCCTATTTTCTTTTAGGGAACAAGAGTCAGTGCTAGCTGGAAATAAAGAATCATACAATTATAGAATTGGAAGAGCAATAACATGATTTGGTCCATGAGGAAACCAGAGCTCAGAGACCTCTGAGAACGCTGAACTTTTGCACGTAATCCATTATTCCAGGAACAGGAACATGAGCAACAGGAGGCAGGGTCACTGGGGCCATCTTGGAGCCTGGCTGCCCACAGTGTTGAAGATGGGTTCAGCAGGCAGTTAGCAGACTTGAATTAAAATCCAGCGCTGAGGGTGTAGCTCAGCAGTAGAGCACTTGCTTAGCATGGGCAGGGCCCTGGGTTCATCACCAGCACTGCAAAAAACAACAACAAAAAAAGTTTCTAATTTGCAGTCCAGTGCTTTTTCTCAGGCAGTAGGGGGAGTACTGGGGATTGAACCCAAGGACACTTTACCATGAAACTGCATCCATACACCTTCTTTTTTAAAAAATTTATTTTATTTTTTTATTATTATTATTTTTTTGATGCCAGGGATTGAACTCAAGGGCACTCAACCACTGAGCCACATCACCAGGCCTATTTTTTTGGGGGTACTGGAGATTGTACTCGGGGGCACTCAACCACTAAGCCACATTCCCAGCCCTATTTTGTGTTTTATTTAGAGACAGGGTTTCACGGAATTGCTTAGTGCCTCACTTTTGCTGAGGCTGGCTTTGAACTCTTGATCCTCCTGCCTCAGCCTCCCGAGCCGCTGGGATTACAGGCATGCACCACCATGCCCAGTGACCTTATTTTCTATTTTGAGACAGGGTCTCACTAAGTTGCTGAGGCTGGCCTCAAACTTGCCATCCTCCTGCCTCAGCCTCCTGAGTCATCTGGGATTACAGGTATGTGCACTGCACCCACCTGCAGTCTAGTGCTTTAAATAGATCCATGGATGCTAGGATTTTGTCCGCATGATCCACTCAGTCACCATGATACCTGTGATTTCCAGCAACTACACCTGGGAGTTTTTGTGAAAGGAAGGAGCGTGGCCTGAAAGGCCTATAAGCATGGACCCAGAGGTCATTGCCATGTGTGTTCCCTCATTCTATAAGGTTAGGGGCAGCCTGCACTGTGGCCAGCCCTGTCCTCATGGAACCAGATCTAGAGGAGCACAAAGGCAAGTCAGCCGTTCCATGTGATAGGTGTTGGGCCTGTGTACTGCCCAGCAGTGACGCAGGAGGCTCAGTTCAACATCAGCAACGGAGGAGGAGTAAGAGGGCTTCACAAGGTGTCCTGTTCTTGAGCTTAGTATTTTTTTTAATATTTATTTATTTGTTTTAATTGTACACAATGCCTTTTTATTTTTACGTGGTGCTGAGGATCGAACCCGGGCCTCTCACGTGCCAGGCGAGCGCTCTACCGCTGAGCCACAACCCCAGCCCATAGCTTAGTATTTTTATTAGTTACATATTGCTGCCAAATAAATTATCCCCACATTTAATAGCTTAGAACAACAAACATCTCCCTTTCAATGGCTCAGGAATCCCTTTCAATGGCGGAGCAGCATGGCTGAGTGGTTCTGGTTGAAGGTCTCCCACGAGGTTGCAGCCAAGATGTCAGCTGGGAGGCTCGACTGGCCAGAGGACTCCCTTACAAGATGGCTCGCTCATGTGGTTATTGGCAAAAGGCCCCAGGTCCCCACCTCATGGAGGCTCCATAGGACTGCTGGGAACTGGCTTCTCCCAAAGCAAGTGATCCAAGGGAGGGTAAGATGGAAGCCACAACCTGTTTTATGACCCATCCTTGGAACCCCCACTCCATCGTCACTTCCACACTATTGTATGGACACAGGTCTATCTGGTGTGGGAGGGGGCTCCACCAGCACATAAGTATAGGAGGCAGGGATGACTGGGGCCATCTTGGAGGCTCTGCCCACTGTGTTGAAGATGAGTAGACTGTTCTAGCTGGATGAGAGAGAAGAAATGCATTGCAGGCAGAGGAAGTAACACGTGAAGTCACAGGATTGTAAATAGCAAGGTGTAATGCGTTGGGGACGTTGTAACTGGTGTGGGAAAAAATGAGTGAAAAGGATCTAAGAGCTCACTGGCATCAGAGAGGGCCGTGTGTGCTGTGCTGAGTGCATGAGTCAGGCTTTATCCTAAGGCCAGCAGTTTTCCTTCCTCTGCCAAAGCTATACCCACATCAATCAAGTCAGACTTATGTGGGTATAGCAAGAGCATACCCCCATACCAGTAGTTTTCACAATTGCTCAGGCGATTCCAAAATGCAGCCGAGGTTGCCCTCCGGTGCTGTAGGCAACAGGAGCTAGTGGAAAACCTTGAAGCAGGAGATGCCTGCGATCCCATTTCCAGTCTCCTCTGATGGAAAAGTGTGGCTTATTCAGAAAATTCCATATTAGAGCTCTTAAGTCCCTGGCATCTGTGCTCACCCCCTCACTCAGCTATTATAAGTTTCAGCATCTCTGCTGCTAACAATTAAGCAGAAATAACTAAACTGTAGCAGCCCAAGTAAGTCCCCAGCATCTTAAATTGCCTCTTATTTACAAACTTCCAAACCCAACATGGATGCCTACAGTCTCATCCTATCCTAGTCAGTCTGGAGGTCTTTTCCCACTGAACACTGTTGTACGCATATGCTTCTCTCTTTCTCATAGTGTTCTTTTTTGGCGGGGGGGTACTGGAGATTGTACTTGGGGACACTCAACCACTAAGCCACATCCCCAGCCCTATTTTGTGTTTTATTTAGAGACAGGGTCTCACTGAGTTGCTTAATGCCTTGCTTTGGCTGAGGCTGGCTTTGAACTCGCGATCCTCCTGCCTCAGCCTCCTGAGCCATTGGGATTACAGGCATGTGCCACCATGCCCAGCTCTCCTAGTGTTCCCATCCAACAGTTTGAGACATGGGAGTATAAAGGTTAGGGGCATAGGCTTCTGAGACAGAGCCACCTCTGAATTTGACTCCTGATGCCATTGCTTGCTAGTCTGGTGACTTAACTTCTCATGGCCTCAGTTAACAGTTAACTTACCTGAAAAAAAAGAAATGATAACACCTACTTCAGAAGATTCTCAGTGTTGTTGACTATGATACTGCATGTAAAAGCCTCTCTCCCTAACACTCGATGTGCAGTCAGGGCTCCATAAACGTCATCTATTACCCAGCACTGCAAATCCAAAGGGCATTTTGACGTTCTATTGTGTCATCTTACCCCAGTCTGCTTCGTTTCCCCCAATACTAGGTAATGTGAGCCATTTCTAGTTTTTAGCTACAATATACATTTCTTTGTATAGGTTGGTAGGTTTTTCTCTTCTTCTTGATCTTTTAGATATGGAAACTGAAGAATGGGGATTGAAGTAACCTGTCAAACAAAGATCATACTGCTTTTAGTGACCACCAGGCCTAGGGCCAGGTCCCAGACACCCTAAGCCTTGACCTCTTGTTGTTCTCACCCTGCTACCCAGCCCCTGTTCTCACTGGAGACCTGAGGACAGGCCCTTCTTGCCACCTCCTCTTCAGGCTGAGTGATTCTGATCTCCTACTGTGTCCTCTGACACCTCCTTCCCACCCTTTCATCATCCTAGAGGTCCCTCATCAATCCAGTATAATTGGAGCAGCATCCCCACAGTTCCCCCGGGAAATGGAAGCAGACGATGACTAATGCTTTGGAGACCTGGACTCGTCTCTCGGCGCCTCTGGATCTCCGTGGGTTGGTTTCGTGCAGTCAGATGGGGACAAGAATCCTGTCTGACTCAGAGAGAGCCCTTCCTCCTACCCCTGAATCCACCCTCCTAGAACAGTGGAACCATAGAGATCATTTTCTGACCCTGACCCTGTTCTTGAAAATCGGAGTGCTCCCAGGCTCCGTGCTGCAGGTCCACCAGGGGCAGATGTGGCCCCAGCCTCCGGACTCCAGGTGATGCTGGGAGGAGAGCCCCAGAGCCAGGGGGTGGACCTGGGCAAAGGAGCTGAAGGATGCCCGATTTTCTCTTGCGAAAAAGGACTGTGCCCAGCTCAGGGATGTTCATGGATAAATGACATAACTGATGTGGAGTCTGGAGCTCTGGGCTCAATATATGGTGGCTATTGTTCCCTAGAGCAGGAGCAGTTAAGAGTCTAGACTTTGGAGCCAGAGAATCTGTCACATCCTAGACACCCATTGACCCACTGTGCAATCTCAGACAACTTAAGTCACTTAATGAATTTACTTGTTTCAGGCATTAAGCACAGGACCTTAGAGATTATGTCATGTCAATTTCTCAACAATTTTTCGAGGTACTGATTTCATGAATGAAGATACTGGGACATGGATTTGGTAATCTTTACATAGTCATTCCATTTCCTTTTTCCTGATTATTCTCCAGCTTGCTGCATGCTCTTTTGCCAAACACACCCATCTTCTCTCCCTCCGAGGCTTAATAAGCATTCTCTCTAGCTTTTAAGCTTTGGAAGGGGCAGCAGACTCTGAAAGGCCACTCACCTCTTCGCCTCGCCAGGTTCCAGCCTGGCTGCAGACTCCTCCCAGCCTGACAGCCTGTGCAAGCGTGGCTCCTCTCCCTCCTGCCTGTGAGCTTCCTTTGTGTGTGTCTGCTATCTGGGTCCTTGTTATGCATGTACCCTGCTTCCCCTAACACAAAGGATTTCCTGAACATACATCTCCCTGGCCAACTGGATGCAATCAACATGGCTTGACTGTACTGAGTGGAGAGTTCTAGGTATAGATTCATTTTTACCCCTCAATATGTTCAGGAAAACATCCCTTCTTTGTTTTCCAGCATGCAGTCTGTTGGTACGAGATCTGATGCCAGTCTGAGACCTGGTTCTTTATTTCTGGAAACTTTGAAGGCTGATCTTTATCCTTGAAGGTCAGACTTTTTCACCAATATGTGTGCCTAAGATAGACATCTCCTTTTGATGGGAAGACTGATGAATAAAAGATTTGGTTGGTTAATATGGAAAGACAGCTGGTGCAGATTTCCTTAGAGTGTGTGAGTTTTTCTCTCGACACAAAGGATCTCTTTCCTGAGTGGAAGGGCTGACTGGGCTCTGGGTAGGTGGATAGCACTTATCAATAAGACGCTCCTCTGCCAGGTGTGGTGGTGCTCGGCTGTAATTCCAGCAAACCAGGAGGCGGAGGTAGAAGGATTGCAAGTGCAAGGCCAGCCTCAGCAATTTAGTGAGACCCTGTCTCAAAAATAAGAAGGTATACTTTGTATACAAGCAGTTGTATGTAAAAAGATGATATACTTGTGCATTATGAATAAATAAATAAATAATCTAAAAATTAAAAAAAAATAATAAGAAGGGCTGGATGTAGCTGTGTAGTAAAGTACCCCTGAGTTCAATCCCCAGTAATCTCCAGTACAAGAAACAAAGAAAAAGAAAAAAAACAAACAGCCTCCCCTCAAAGCATGTTAGGGTCCCCATACGTGGAAAAATAAGAAGTGGAACAATTAATGGGTGAGGGGCCTGTTAGTGGCAACAGACAGAAAACAGACTTGATCCTGTTTAAGCAAAAAGGGAATTTACCAGTGTAGAAGTTGGAAGTGGGATTGCTGGGTGCCCATATGGAGGTCTGGGGGTGGCCAGCAGCCCAGACTCCCAGCACCCTAATAGTCCAGGATCCCCCAGGAGGACCCTGGCCTAGTCCCTCCCAGGGTCAGACTATTGGACCCCATGGAAGGAAGCCCGGGCTGCACACACCTCTAGGACCAAGCACTGTGGACAAGAGAGAGAGGTACCGAGTGGCTAGGCTTGTGCCACGCCCGCCTGTTGCACAGGCACAGCTCTGTGGCTGCTTACCAGACCACATGGAGTGGCAGAAGGGCAGGCAGAAAGACTACCCAGACCCTCATAACGACTCGACGACTCGAGGGTGTTTGATTCCTGGGAGGGGTTACTTTTTGCTTTCCCCTCTGGGACCTCTGGGTTTCTTCATCTGGGAGCCTCCCTAAGATCTTTCACTTTGTATCAAAAGCACTTCCAATACCTTTATTTATTTACTTATTTGATACTGGGGTACTTTACCACTGAGCTGCATCCCCAGCCCTTTTTATTTTTAATTTAGAGACAGTGATCTTCCTGCCTCAGCCCTCCTCGCAGCTGGGATTATAGGTGTGCACCACCACGCCCAGCAAATCTGTAAGCTTTAATCGTTCCTAGTGTGGAATGGTGTGTCCAAAGTAGGCATCTTCAGTTGTACTCTGAGCCTCCTCTAAGCTGCTTTGGGTGACAGTATTGCACTCCTGGATAGGATGCCTGGTCTAAACAGGGCAGTTGCCTCCCCAGGGAGATCTCCTTTCTCCCTTAGGATCTCAGCTTGAGTCACTATTTTTACTTGTTTTTTATTTTAATTTAATTGGTTTTATTCTCCCCTTGTGTTTTATACCGCACCCCCCTCATTCTTGGAGGAACAGATGCTGCCTTAATCAATTTAGCCTACTCCAACTTGACACCACAGCCTGGGGGCCAAAACAACAGACATTCCTTACAGTTCTGGAGGCCTGGAAGTCCTAGGTCAATGTGCTGGCCGAGTGGGTTGCTTGTGGGCCACTCTGTCCTCACATAGTGGAAGGACATCTGGTCTTTCTTCCTGTACTTTATGAAGGGCAAAAATCACATCAGAGACAACAGTGCAGCCAAGTGATTTATTCACCAGCCTTTATGGCTGGTCGGAGGTAGAAGAAGTACAGGGAGAGAGGAGTCAGGGAGAAGGGAGTGTGCGAGCTCTGAAAGGAAGGTGGGTGCCTGGTTGCGCTGGCTGTGGTCTCTGGAGCTGTTGGCTGGGGCAGCTGCTATCAGGCTGGAGGTGGTGGGTCTGGAGCTGTCCCAGTGGCTGCCTCCTCTCAGCAGGGACGAGCTGTTGAGACTGAGCTCCAGGCAGGCAGGAGCTTTAAGTAGGGATTTCTGTTGGGGGGGTGTACCACAGCGATTTAACGCTATTGGCTCTTTCCCTGGGGAACAGGGCGACCTTTAAGCCTATTGGCTCCTGCCCAGGGAAAATGAAACTAGGTTGCTTCTCATGGAAATTTCCATGGGGGAGGTGGCCCATTGGCCCAAGCCTATCTATTACTTTAAGCACTCTACCACAAGCTGCACCCCAGCCCCTTTCTCATCATGCCATCATGGGGGTCCCATCTCATGAGTTCATCTCAAACCCAACCATCTTTCCAAAGGCCCCGACTCTGAATACCATCACATTAGAGGTTAGAGTCTTAGGGGAACACAGATACTCAGTCATAATAGGAGCTTGTTGTAGAAAATCCTGAAAAATTAAAAAAACATAAAATAGAAGAAAAGCACAAAGTATCCTACCATCTAAAGGTAAATAGGACTAGAAACTTACAGCTTATTTTCTTCAAATGTTTTTCATCACTGGGGATTGAATCCATGGGTACTTTACAACTGGACTACATCACCAGACTTGTTGTTTTGTTTTGTTTCATTTTGTTTTGTTTTGTTTTGTTTTGAGACAGGATTTCACTAAGTTGCTTAGGGCCTCACTAAATTGCTAATGCTGACTTTGAACTTGGATCCTCCTGTCTCAGCTTCCTGAACCACTGGGATTACAGGTGTGCACCACTGCACACCATTACATTAAAAAATTATATATATTTTTTGGGGGGGTACCAGGGATTGAACTCGGGCATACTCAATTACTGATCCACGTCCCCAGCCCTTTTTTAAAATTTTATTTAGAGACTGGGTCTCATTGAGTTGCTTAGCATCTCACTTTTGTTGAGGCTGGCTTTGAACCCATAATCCTCCTGCCTCAGCCTCCCGAGCCACTGGGATTACAAGTGTGTGGCACCATGCCTGGCTTAAAATACATATTTTGAATCAGATCTGTAGTCTCAGCACTCAGTAGGCTGATGCAAAAGGATCACTTGAGTTCAGGAGTTTGAGCAGAGCGTGGGCAATTTAGTGAGACCTTGGCTGGGGATGTAGGTGGATGGTAAAGCATATATATATATATATTATATATGAAACCTGGGGTTTGACCCCCAGCACCACTAAAAAAAAAAAGTATACTTTTATATAAAACTTCATATCTTATAAGCATTTTACCACAATAAGCAATCTTTTGGGGGGGGGCTGGGGTTATGGCTCAGCAGTAGAGCACTCGCCTAGCACATGCGCGGCCCGGGTTCAATCTTCAGCACCACGTAAAAATAAATGCATTGTGAACAACTAAAGCAAATAAATAAATATTAAAACAACAACAACAACAACAATCTTTTGGGGTGGGGAGGGTAGGTACCAGGGATTAAGCTCAGGGGCACTTGCCCACTGAGCCACATCCCCAGCCCTATTTTGTATTTTATTTAGAGACAGGGTCTCACTGAGTTGCTTAGCACCTCGCTTTTTGTTGAGGCTGGCTTTGAACTCAGGATCCTCCTATCTCAGCCTCCTGAGCTACTGGGATTACAGGCATGTGCCACTGAGCCTGGCTCACAATAAAAAAATCTTTATAAATATTTTATAATATTTGTATATCATTTTAGTGACAAAATACTTATACCCTAACTATCATAATTTATGTAACCAATCTAATATTGGGTGCTGAGCTTGTTTTTACATTTTTACTATAAAAATTAACATTATTCCTTGTGATGGAACTATTAAGTGTCTTGACCATAGAGGTGGTCCCACAAAATTACAAGTGATAAAATTGCATAGAAAATGGCTGGGGGCGGGGCTCTGGTTGTGGCTCAGCGGTAGAGCGCTCGCCTTGCACGTGCGCGGCCCGGGTTCGATCCTCAGCACCACGTAAACATAAATGCATTGCATTGTGTACAACTAAAGTAAATAAATAAATATTAAAAAAAAAAAGAAAATGGCTGAGGGTATAGCTTATTGGTAGAGCATTTGCCTAACATGCACAAGGCCCTGGGTTCAATCCCCAGTACTACCAAAAAAAAAAAAAAAAAAAAAATCATTGTGTGTAACTAAACACCACACAAATGGAGTCCTCATAAAGTGGTAGAATCTGAATAAAGTGGGTTAATCATATGAATGTCAATTCCCAGATCTTGATTATGCAAGATGTTATCCTTGGGAAAATTGAGAGAAGGGTGTATGGGATCTCTTGCTATTGTTTCTTACAACTGCCTGTTTATCTACAAATTTAAAAAATGAAAAGTGTTTTAAAAACACTATCCAGAACATTTGTTCTACGTACATAGGTACCTCTCAATTTCTAATTTTTTCCTTTGAGTAGATTCCTAGGAGAGAAATTACTCATAAGAAAATTCAGTAAGAAGCTAGGTGCAGTGGTGCACATCTGTAATTTGGGAGGCTGAGGCAGGAGGATTGCAAGTTTGAGGCCAGCCTGAGCAAATTCAAATCCCACCTGGGTAACTTAGCAAGACCCTGTCACCAAGTAAAAAACGGTTGGGGATGTAGCTAAGTGGTAAAGCACCCGGGTTCAATCCCCAATACCGAAAAAAAGTTTTCAGTAAGAAATAACTCTCTCAAGCCGGGCGCGGTGGCGCACGCCTGTAATCCCAGCACTTTGGGAGGCTGAGGCAGGAGGATCGCGAGTTCAAAGCCAGCCTCAGCAATGGCGAGGCACTTAGTAACTCAGTGAGACCCTGTCTCTAATAAAATACAAAAAAGGGCTGGGGATGTGGCCCAGTGGTCGAGTGCCCCTGAGTTCAATCCCCGGTACAAAAAAAAAAAAGAAATAACTCTCAATCTTGGCATGCTGGAGTTTATGCTTGTCACCCAAGAAGCCTTGCAGGTATAGAAAACTTACCCAGATGCTTGCAGAGGAAGAGGGTTTCACCATACTGACAGACTGTTCTAACAAACACGGAATGCTAGTTTATACTGAGAAATGTAAATGGAGGGCACAGGACCCCGTGCATTGAGCCAGGGCTTCCTTTTCCTGTTGGCCCTACCCTGGTGGAGCCACGTTACAACGGGAAGATTGATTGGTGGTATGGAGCAAGGAGAATTAAGTGACACGATCTGGGCCAATGGAGCCGGTGGCATAGCTCAGTGGTAGAATACTTTGTCTGGAACATAGCAAGTCCTGGGTTGGATTCCCCAGTCCAGGAAAAAAAAATAAAAAAGGAAAAGGAAAAAGATATAAAGCCAGATCCTGCTGTACCGGTCTCCACAGCAGAGCTAAGCCATTGCCACCAGGAACAAACACGTGGGTCCTTAGGCCAGGGTAGCCCTCCCTTTGCAGTGTTTGAATGGGGTCAGCACATATTTGCTTCTGTAACTTCTTCTTTCTGGGCTTCTAAGGTTTACTAAGCCCCATTCCACCAGTCTACTCTTCCTTTAGGTGTGTGAATATACCTAGCAGGTTGTGGATAAATCCTGTTGGCCAGGGTGTCGGTCTGTCTCCCAGTACTTGGTCTTAACTCCTGGTTCAGTGGATCCTTGGAAGCTCTTATTGCCCTGAAATTGCATGCATGACTTTTTTAAAAATATATTTATTTGTTTTAGTTATACACAATGCCTTTATTCTTATGTGGTGCTGAGGATCGAACCTGGGCCACACACGTGCTAAGCGAGCGCTCTACCGCTGAGCCACAACCCCAGCCCTATATGCATGACTTTTGAGTGTTTGGTCAAATGAGTATTTTTCTGGAGAGAGAATTTGTAATGTTTACCAGATCTTCAGAAAAGCATTTCAGTTTAACCATGAACATGGTGAGGCCCCGGTGTGCCAGGCTTTGTAGGAAGGAGGGCTTTACAGGCATGATCCCATTTAATCCTCACTGAGGCCAGGAATTTTGCCCCAAGTGATCAGCTTGGGCAATCTAAAGAACTGCTGCTTTAAAGTGGCTTTGTAAATCTCTTCTCTGTCTTGTTAGTGTCTGTGCTGTGGGGAAGTCTCCTTTGCCTTTTATCTTCCTGGACGAAGAATGATTGGCAACGAGTAGGTGACCCATGCCACATGGCACTGTGGAATGGTTCGTTGGTTCTTCCCGGTGGCGAGCTCTGCTGTCTGCCCTGGACCGCAGCTAGCTGTTCTCTTTTCTCATTTACAGACCTCCCTGTGCACTCGGATTAACCTGTGAACTGGCGCCTGGACTCCGTGTCTTGCTCACTTTTGCAGCCTGGATGCCCGTATGCTCCTGTAAATGCCCTTTCTTACCAAAAGCACCCCACTGTCTTTCTGCTCCCCCTTTTCCTCCAGTGGGGGCTTAAAACCTACAGGTTTCCTAAAGGATCATTGGGCAGCTTTGTTTTTTTTTTTAATCAAATGTGGCATACAACAGAAGATCAGACAGGAGGTTATTCACAGTCACTTCTTCACTGTGTCTTCATTAATTTTCCAGACACTACTGGGTACTAGGGATGCCAATAAAAATATGTGCCTCATGGAGCTTGGTTCCTAGGGGAAGAAAACAGACAATGAACAAATGAGCAAGGAAGATATACACAAGCAAAACAGGGGTAGGGCGTACAGAGGACTGGGATGGGGCATTCAGTGGTTAAATCCATCATCAGGGAAGATTAAATCCATCATCAGGGAAGGCCTCACCAAGAAGTGACAATTGAGGTGGTCCCTGTCTATAACCCCCAGCAGCTTGGGAGGCTGAGGCAGGAGGATTATGAATTCAAAGCCAGCCTCAGCAGCGAGGCCCTAAGCAAGACATGGAGACCCTGTCTCCAAATAAAACTTTAAAAAGGGCTGGAGATGTGACTCGGTGGTTAAGCGCCCCTGGGTTCAATCCCCAGTACCAAAACGTTAAAAAAAAAAAAAAAAAAAAAAAAAACCAAAGTGACAATTGAACAAAAGCCCCTGTGACATAGACAAAATGTGCACACTGGGGTCGGGCAGACCTATGTCCAAATCTTGGCTCTGTGCTTCTAAGCGCGTGGCCTTGAGCTAGACCCTGACCCTGAGCTTTAATTTCCTTGTTTACAGAATGTAGATAGAAGGTGTTGTGAGGTCAGGATCAAATAATAGATATAAAGTGGCACCAAAAACGTAGATGGGAACCACTGTCATAGCTGGTAGATGATGTTGAGGGTCCATCCTCCAGGGTGTCCTGGTTTGGGGTGGGTCTTGCTTGGAAGTAGAAGCCCAAAGGGAAGGGCTGGAGCTCTTTCCAGAATCCAGCCCCAAGATGAAATCTAAACCTTCTCCAGTGGTGATGGAGATGAAATCCTCACTGCAGCAACAAGAACAGCTCTTCTCTGAAGAGGGGCTTCATTTTTAACAAGAACTCCCTGTGCGTCGCCTCTCTTCTCCCTGCCTGGTCAAGGTGTGGTCTTAAATCTGGTTTACTGATTGCAGAAACCTGGATTGCTTCAACATGCCTGATCTATTTTCATCTCTCTACCACTTGCTTAAAATAAAGAGCTCATTGCTATTCTGCCCACGGCTGCGTCTAAATCATAACTGAGCTGGGAGTTGAATTCATTTTTCTCTCCTGTGCTAAATACCGTTTCTATCTTGGCAGAGCCTCCAGGTCCTTGGATGGCAGTGTCGGCTTGACAGTCAATGCCTGGACCTGAAGGAAGAGACCGCGGCAAAGGACCCCACCCCAAGCAAGCTTCCTCCCAAGACCATGTTGTCTCCCACGCACGGAGCCAGCCAGGATCTCTCCTCTCCTTCTCTCCATCCTTCATTACTGGTGAGGGGCGGGAGGCTTATGGGACTTTAACCTGCAGCATCTCTGGCAAAGGCTTGAATCTAAGCATTCTCTAGACTTCAGGTTCTGCCTCTTTGACTCTCATTTTAGGAAAGAGAAAATTAGCAAAATGGGGACATCAAAGGAACTCCAGAGACAGTTTCACAAACATGCATTCAAAGAGACTCTTGGAGCCTGGTCTGGTGGTGCATGCCAGTCATCCCAGCAACTTGGGAGGCTGAGGCAGGAGGACCATGAGTTCAAGGTCAGCCTCTAAAACTTAGCAAGACCATGTTTCAAAATAAAAAGATAAATAAACAAAAAGGGCTGGGGATGTGGCTCCGTGGTGGAGTGTGTGCTTAGCATGCTCAAGGCCCTGGGCTTGATCCCTAGGAGCAAACTAACAAAAATTCCCCACAAAAAAATAAAATAGGAGAGAGAGGCTTTCTACTTCTAAAAGGAACATGGTCACGTTCTAAAGCCAGCCTGAAACTCCGGCTTTTCATCTCCAACCTTCTCCTCTTCGAGCCCTAACTCCTCCCATGTAGCTCCTCTCCTTCTCTTTCCCCTGAGAAGGGCCAGCAATATTGTCATCGTTTCACAATCAAATGAGCCCCGCCGAGGAGGGCTTGTTGGCATGGTCCAGATTAGAATGCGCAGCTCCCTGGAGGACAGCCGGCCTGCAGTGTCCCTTGGCTGCCTCATTATTTTAATCATTACAAGTTTCTCCTTTTCAGTTAGCCGCAGTGTCCTTGTGATAAGGAATCCTTGCCACCTACCCTTGCAAACATCAGGAGTAAGGAAAGGCATCAGGGAAAAAGAACAAAAGCCTTATTCTAGAGTAACTGGGAAAACAGAAAGGGTAAGCGCCCCAGAGAGTCAGGAACACAGGAGAGAGAATCAGGCCTGGCTTCTTCCTCTCAGCCACCGCCATTTAGAAATGGCCCCGAAAAGCAAAGGGTTTGGGTTTCCAGCAGCAGAGGTGGGTGGCAGGGAGCCAGCTATGGGAAATGCAAAAAAAACAAGCTCTGAAGCGAGTCAGCCTCTGTCCCATGCCCAGGCTGCTACTGACTGGCCTTGTTATCCTGGACACGTTAATTTCTATTTCTCAGCCAGTTTCCTCATCTGTAAAACAGAAGAATAAGAATGACATCTCGCTGGGTGTGGTGGCGCACGCCTGTAATCCCAGCACTTTGGGAGGCTGAGACAGGAAGATCACAAGTTCAAAGCCAGCCTCAGCAATGGCGAGGCACTTAGCAACTCCATGAGACCCTGTCTCTAATTAAAAAAAAAAGGGGGGGGGGTGTTGGGGATGTGACCCAGTGGTCAAGTGCCCGAGTTCAATCCCTGCTACCAAAAAAAAAAAAAAAAATGACATCTCTGGGGCTGGGATTGCAGCTCAGTGGTCGAGCACTTGCCTAGCATGTGCAACCACCTGGGTTCAATCCCAGGTACCACACACACACATGCACATGCACACACACACACACACAAACCTACTCTACAGGGTTGTTCTAAGGAGTAAATGAGATGATATATAAAAAGTGACTAGCATAGCCAAGCCCGGTGGCGCATGCCTGTAATCCCAGTGGCTCGGGAGGCTGAGACAGGAGAATCATGAGTTCAAAGCCAGCCTCAGCAATGGTGAGGTGTTAAGCAACTCAGTGAGACCCTGTCTCTAAGTAAAATACAAAATAGGGCTGGGGATGTGGCTCAGTGTCCGATTGCCCCTGAGTTCAATCCCTGGTACCAAAAAGGAAAAAAAAAAAAAAATAGTGTCTACCATAGAACACAATGAGCAGGAGTGTGTTATCCAATGCCTACCATCTGCCACGTCACTGAAGATGCTTGTATGGACAGGGCAGGTTCCTCACCCTCCAACAGGGCTTCTGTGTCTCCATGCTGCCCGTTAGCTGTGCACTGGCTGGAAGAATCCATGCAGTCCACAGCTTTGGAATCCATCTTCCTGCCTCCGGGTGAAGTTAATTGTGTGAGAACAGAGACTGAACCCAAGACCTGAGATAATGGGAACATAAAAAGAAATAATAGAAGCATAGTAACTGGCCCTTTCCAGGGAGAAGGCGTAAAATGTCAGGGCAACCCTGAATTTCATTTTGTCCTCCTCCGAGGCTTGTAAGATTTGGTGCTGAGTAACCGAAGAGGTTAAGTGTGGCTTCTCTGGGACCTGGATAAAAGTAACTGTCCCTGAGGCCCTGCATGCACTAACCGCTTCCTCTGCTCCCTGTCCCGATTAAGGCTGGCAGGGTCAGTGCTTTGAGTCCCCCAACCTGCCTCATGGAGGGAAAATAAATAGCAAGATGGCCACAGGGCATTTGGGAAGGGATGCTGGTCAGAACCTGTGGATCTAGAAGCCACTAGTAAGCACTTTTTTTTTTTTTTTTTTTTGTGGTACCAGGGATTGAACTCAGGGGCCCTCGACCACTGGGCCACATCCCCAGCCCTTTTTTATATTTTTATTTAGAGACAGGGTCTCACTGAATTGCTAAGTGCCTCGCCATTGGTGAGGCTGGCTTTGAACTCGCGATCCTCCTGCCTCAGCCTCCCAAAGTGCTGGGATTACAGGCGTGCGCCACGGCGCCCGGCAGCACTTTTGTTTTATGAGATCCAGGAATTTAGGAAAATGCCTTTTGGCAGGTTTAGGTGAAGCCAACCCTCAGGTGGAAGTCAGGGAGTGGCCGCAGAGGCGGGAGGGTGTGACAGAGGCCATCTGCCCATCACTGTGCCAGGGGTCTGGGCCTTAGAGCTCCATCTGGGGCATGTCCTGGCCCAGGCTGGGCCTGAGGCCTTGCCCACCCTGCGGTGTAGGCCGTGCCATGTTTGCCTTTCCCTGGCAAGCACAGGATGCTTCACGGGGCATAAATTATTTTCATCCCTGGGTCCCCAGAAGTGTAAAGTGGGTACCCATCACTTCTCAGGAAAGTAGACAACATTGCTACAATCGAGTACCTCAAAAGCGAAAATCCCCAAGTCTACAGCCCAGCTCTGCTTGCTCAGAGTCCGCATGTCCGTGGTTCCAGATGCTTCTTTTCCTGGGGCCACGAATCTGGGGCCTGGGCTTTTGTGAAGAAAGAGAGGTTCCCCAAAGAGCCAAAGGCTCCATGGTGACAAAGCTCCCTTCCCTTTCCTGCCTGTCACAGGGGAGGTTTACAGGGCCACCCGGAAGCCAGAGGAGCAATGGAACCAGCCCCAGCCTCCGATCGCGATCGCGAGGTGGGAGCTCTCACCACTCTGCTGCCATCTCTCCTGCCATCTGCCAGTGTATCAGACCCTTGTCTACTGTGGGGCGTCACTTCCCGTTCCCTGTCTGCCTCTTGACTATTGAGAAGTAAATGAGGCAAGTGACTTCAGGAGCCGCTGAGAGCATGTTGAGAGTATGACATAAACTCAAGGTGTGATTCATTCAAAAATGACTGCTGGGGACCCTCAGGCTGTTCCCTTCTTTTGTTTCTTTCATCCATCCCTGTAACACAGGGAAAATGTTGATTGGATACTTGCCCTGTGCCATAGACTTTTTTGGAGAGTGGTAGTGGTGATTGAACCCAGGGCCTCACTCATCCTAGGCAAGTGCTCGACCACTGAGCTGTATCCCCAGCCCTGAGGAGGTGGCGGATCTAAGCAAATAATTGTGGAATGTAGCCCTGAGGCCTTTTAAAGAGAGATCCAGGGGCTGGGGTTGTGGCTCAGCGGTAGAGCGCTCGCCTAGCACTTGCGCGGCCCGGGGTTCAATCCTCAGCACCACGTAAAAATAAATGCATTGTGTACAACTAAAACAAATAAATAGATATTAAAAAATAAATAAAGAGAGATCCAGCTCTGCCTCCCACCTTGTTCCATGTTAAAATGGCTCCAAAATAGGCCAGACTTCAGCTCACATGAAGTTGTGTTGACTGATGTTTGTGGTGGAAATTACTGTGATCTCAGGCTGGGGTTGTGGCTCAGTGGTAGAGCGCTTGCCTAGCATGTGTGAGGTACTGGGTTTGATTCTCAGCACCATATACAAATAAATAAAATAAAGGTCCATTGATAATGAAAAAATATTTTAAAAAAAAAGATTACTGTGATCTCAAACAGGGAATATAATATATAACTAAGTAAAGGTTCAGATTATAAAAGTCATTTTTCTTGGCTCCCAGCTATTACACAAACTAAATATGTTTTTGCTCTGTTAATTTCATTTTGTATTCCTTACAAACATTTTTTAAAATATTTTATTTATTTAGTTGTACACAATGCCTTTTATTAATTTTTACATGGTGCTGAGGATCGAACCCGGGCTGCGCACGTGATAGGCGAGCGTTCTACCGCTGAGCCACAACCCCAGCCCCTCCTTACAAACTTTTTTTTTTTTTTTGGTACCAGGGATTGAACTCAGGGATTGAACTCAGGGCACTGGACCACTGGGCCACATCCCCAGCCCTTTTTCTGTAATTTATTAGAGACAGGGTCTCACTGAGTTGCTAAGTGCCTCACCATTGCTGAGGCTGGCTTTGAACTCGCAATCCTCCTGCCTCAGCCTCCCAAGTGCTGGTATTACAGGCGTGCGCCACTGCACCCTCCTCCTTACAAACTTTTTAACTATTGCCTGTTAGTGCTTTGCAGAGGTACTGTTTCTTAAAAAAAAAAAAAAAAAAAAAAAAAAAAAAAAAAAAAAACTGGATTAATTTGAGATTAATTTGAGCCATCCCCTACAGGACAGATAGTATATAATGCTATAATGCTGACTTCCAGTACTAATACTAACCCAATTAAATGAAAGTGATAACTGTACAATTATAGATATTAAAGTTACAACTTGTTACTCCCTCTTTAAGACTGTCGAAACTGGCTTCCTGGGTGTTTTAAAACCAAAAACTTGGAGATCAAAGTCCAGGCAATAAAAGGGCCAAGAAAAAAGCAGCCAACATTTTGGCCTTTGCCCTCTAGGGTCAGCCAGGACCCAGAGAACAACAGGACCCATCTCTGGGCCCTGCAACTCTGATGAGTCACCCAATCTGCTGATCAGGGAGATTGAGAGGACCCTAAAGAACAGGAAGCCAACTAGTGCACATCTGCAAGAGGAGGGTCACTGGAGACAGAAATATCCCTGATACTTCCGAGAGAAGCCACATATTGTCAGCCAGACCCTGACCCATCCTGGCAAGTGGCACCATTGGTAGAGGAAAGCTAAAGGAGGCAGGAGGCTTTGCACATGTCCCTAAGAGTGATCTCTGAGGACCTTCAGCTGACTCTTATGAATAGATAGGAACAAGGTCAGTTTTGACCAACTTGGTCTTAAACACCTGGCAGGAGAGTATAACCTGAAAGCGCAGTCCTACATGGACATTTAAAAGGAAAAACAATGGTTTTTTAAAATGTAACTTAAGATTTACACTTGTGTCAGCCTTACTAAACGTGAGTAAAGCTAGAGGCTATAAAGGAAGAGTTCGCGTGTGAGAGTGCCTAATAATAACGATCACAAGAGTTATGAATTTGTCTAAGTTAATTCAAGTCGGATTTCATAGACCTACACATCTTCCTAACCTCCTACATTGATGAACTTGATCTGTTTTTCATTGATAAGACTATGAATTACTGTCCTCATGGTTTTCAGAGGCTGGCTGAAATACTAATTGTTTTTTGTGCTAATTGTTTACAAAAATGTAATGTTTTGCTGTCTTTGCTATTGTCTTCACATGATCCCTGCCCTATGTATGTCTTGTTCAGTCACCTGCCATCTGTCACTGTGAACCTCTGGACTGCTGTGATGCTGAATGCCCTTAACTGTCCATGCCCCACCTGATAGAGAACAAGGACTTTGGGTTACTTCCCCCAACTTCACCCCCTTTCAGCAGAAAGTAGCTTGGAGATGTCATTACCCATTTTCCATAGAAATGGAAGCTAGAAATTGATAGTGGGGAAATGTGACAGGGGTTCACTTGATGCTTTGACTATATCCCTTATGGCTTTGAAATTTACATGATTTTTTCTTTTCCCCAAACTTCTCCCTGATCTTCTTTTCCCTAACCTTCTTCCTGATCTTCTTTCCCCTGATCTTCTCCTTTCTGATCTCTCCTCCCTAATCTCATTTTCTCTGAATCACCTCTTCAAAAGCCCCCTGCTCCTGTGGATAGGCAAAATCACAGCCTTTGGGACAGGAGTCTCCTGTGTTTCTCCGTAGCAACGAACCGTATTTTTCCTTTTTCTCAAAATAAATAAATAGAGACCCACAGTCGCAAGACCTTCATCAAGGTGTCCAGAAGCCTTGTGGAATAAAGAAAGGGAACAGTGAAGCCAGAGAAGGCCTCACGAAGGAGGAAGAGTAGGCGGGTGATGGGGTGGCACGGGAAAACAGGTCTGGAGAGTGGGGGGCAGGTTGATTGTAGCTGCCGTGCGGCTGCCTGAGGGCAGTCGCTTCTTATCAAGGTGGAGCCTAGTGATTACCCCTGGCATTCTTTTGGGACAGGTTCAGGTATGTATTGTGTATGTCTTAGTATGCCTTGCTGGGTTGAAAGAAAGAAACCTCGTAAAAGAGATTCCATAATGGTGCTTTGTTGTGAGGTCCCGGAGAAAGAAGGATTTTTTTTTTCTTTCTTTTTTTAGGAAATTCCCCATTGCTAGCACTGGACCCTCAATTTCCAAGTCAGTGTGATGCTGTTCAGGTTACACTGAGCTCCGAGCCCCACCTGCTCAGGGAGCGTCTAGTGCTGGCTGATGGTGGTTCCTGAGAGAAAGAGGGCTCACTTGCATTGGTTTGCCATAGACCAGTCAGGCAGGGTTTCAGCCAAGTCACCATGGCAGGTGCTGGTTTCCATTGGTCACAGCATACAGCAGGCCATCCTTCCCCACGTTCAAGACTTGGTTTTAATCATAACCCACTACAATCTTATGCACAGAAAATGCCTGATCTTGACCTGGTTTCCCCTGGGGAAAACTTTGTGGCCTTCTCTTTTGGGAAATCCACAGAAAGTTTGAGCTGAGAGCTGGGCATGGTAGCACATTCCTATAATCCCAGCAGCTGGGGAGCCTGAGGCAGGAGGACTACAAGTTTGAGGCCAGCCTCAGCAATTTAGCAAGGC
This sequence comes from Tamias sibiricus, assembly GCA_025594165.1. Taxonomy (NCBI): domain Eukaryota; kingdom Metazoa; phylum Chordata; class Mammalia; order Rodentia; family Sciuridae; genus Tamias; species Tamias sibiricus. The sequence continues at coordinate 21,012,525 of CM046658.1, read as the reverse complement.
CCTCAGTAACTTAGTGAGACCCTGTCTCAAAATTAAAAATAAAAAATGCTGGGGATATAGCTCGGTGGTCAAGTGCCCCTGGGTTCAATCCCCAGTGCCAAAAAAAAAAAAGAAAAGAAAAAAAAAAAAAAGAAATTTGTTGGAGCAGAAAGATCACTGTCCAATTTATAGATGGGGATATGAATGAGACCCCCAAAAGGGCAATAGACTTGTTCAAAATTGTACAGCAGGGGCTGGGGTTGTGGCTTAGTGGTAGAGCACTTGTATAGCACATGTAAGGCACTGGGTTCCATCCTCAGCACCACATAAAAAAAATAAATAAAATTAAGTTTAGAAAGTGTTATAATTTTTTAAAAAAATTATACAGCAGATTAGCTGCAGGTCCGGGCCCAGAACCAGGGTTCCTGACTATAGTCTGGTTTCTTGGTCAGTACGCAAAGGTGTTCCCTGTTTGTAAGGTGTGCATGGACCCAACTACTGTGTTCAGGCAGTGGGCCACATCCTGGGAATGGGCAGGCCACAGAATCCTCTAAGAAGGTTACAACCAAGGTATCAGAGCACAGATAGAAAAAGATAGCTGTTTGATTTTAAATGGCCCCAGAAAAAAACAATGTAGTCAGGCATGTTATACTGTGTCCAAGGGAGAAATCCCCGTAAGGCTGTGTCTGAACACTCGGCGACCTTCTTAGAAGGGTGATCGTCAACATATTTTATGTTTCAATCTTGTTAAAACCAGGCAAGCCGCAGCAGAACTTCTGGGCCCAGCCATTGGCCAGCAGAGAACAGGGAGCAGCTGAGGGAATAGAAAGGGGCAAGAGTGGACCTCCTTGACGTGCCACTTCCTAAGCCATCTGCTCTCACACAACCCCACTCCACAGCCCAGAGCAGCTAAGAGAGGCCCAGGAGTCTTCGAAACACAAAGTTTTTTAAAAAGGATTCATGGAGTCTGGTGCAGTGGTGCACATCTGTAATCCAAGTTACTGAGGAGGCTGAGGCAGGAGGATCACAACTTCAAGCCCACTCTAGGCAATTCAGTGAGACCCTGCCTCAAAAACAAACAACAGGGCCCAGTAGTGCAGGCCTGTAATCCCAGCAGCTTGGGAGACTGAGGCAGGAGGACGGTGAGTTGAAGACCATCCTCAGCAACTCATCGAGGCCCTAAGCAACTTATTGAGATCCTGTCTCAAAAAAATAAAAAGGGCTGGGGATGTGGCTGAGTGGTTAAAGTGCCCCTGGGTTCAATCCCTGGTACGCAAACAAACAGGGCTAGGTGTGTAGCTCAGTGGTAGAGCACCCATAGGCTTAATCCCCAGTATCAGGAGGAGGGGAGAAAGGGAAATGTGGAGTGTTTTGTTTTTGTTTTTTTTGGCTGCCCAGGTTTCTGCTGCTCCCACACTATGTCACTTCACGATGTGTATGGGGCTGGGTTTGGGGTGGTGGTGCTGTCAGAGGCCCCACGGAGGGGCAGTAGCTTGACTTCCAGAAAGATAAGTTGAAAACCCAGCTCCAAGGTAGGCTCCAGAGCCCGGACCCTGGCAAATTAGTCTTTTGGCCTGGTTGCCATGGAGACAGACAGGCAGCAGCTGCTCAGGAAGAAGAAACTGCAGCTTCCCGACATCTAGAATTCTGAGACAACCGTGGTGGGGGAGGGGGCTGGACACCGCCCTTTCTCCTGCAGATGCAAAGGCCCCTGCCTGTCTCCCCAGGTCTCAGGCTCACAGGATCTCAGGTGTTGCCAGGGTCACAAAAAACAAAAGGGAGTGGTTTCCTACTTCTAGGCCAATGCCTTCCCCTCTATACCATGGTTGCCTCCTGCTTAGCTTTTGGAGCAAACAGATCTCCAGCACTGAGCCCTGGGCCCTGGGAGAGTGTCTGAGCCACCTCCTTGGAGGGGGCAAGTCATTAGAGGTGAATCCCAGCATGTTGGCCACTGGAGGCCAATTTGGCCCATTACTCTGTCGCTGTCTCTCTGGAAAACCTGGCAGAGGCTGTGTGGGTCTGTGACCAGCCATTGTCTAAGAAGGGAGCTTGATTCTGAGCCCAGAGGGAACTCAGCAAATGATGGGTTTCTTTTTCCCTCGTTTGATGCTACACTGATATCATTAATTTGTGGCTTCATTGGCCACGTTGTCCAGCTGGCCACCCTGTCACACCCGACCTCCCTGGCCTGGTGGAAACAGTCCTTGGCACTCTTCCTCCCTTACCCGTTATCTCTGGAAATTAAAGGTGGGAGAGGAGGGGGCCTGGGATCCAGGTCACCTGAGTCCACTTTCCCAGCAGAGCCGCCAGAGCTGCCGGGAGGTGGTGTCCCAGCATCTCGGTTTCACCCCTTCAGTAAAAGGAGACCGGAGGCTGGTATCTGGGGCTTTGAGTTCTTGTGCTGTCCACGTGAGCAGGGTCCTTACATAATGGAACCGAGACTCTGTGCGAAGGGAAGGAAAGGAAGGAGAAAAACAGAGGCTGCTACTGGCCAGCCTGGACTTTTGATGTTGCTGTTTTAATTACAGAGGTAGTTCATGTGTAGGCGTGATCAAAGTAAAAAACCAATGCCAAGGATTATAAAGAAAATTGAGAAAATAACCCAACACTTCAAACTGTATCTCTCTTCCTAGCCGGAACTGCTAGCAATTTTCTAGTGCATCCCCTCAGATCTTTCTGTTTGCTTTCATCCCCACCCCACTGCCATATTATTGCTATATTTAAATTCCACAACAATATGAGATCTCATTTTTATAAAAGATGCAAACACCACAGATAAACTTAGAATCAAAAGCAACCTGCCTTTGTTGTTCATTCCCTTCACCAAACAGCTTCTGTTAAGAATTTAATGCCCTCGCACACATGGGTAGAGTTTTAGTTTTTCTTTCTTTAGCATAAATGCAATCGTAACACCCGTTTTGCTTTGCAAGTTGCTTTTCCCACCATAATAGTAATACTTAGACTTTTGTTTCAAGAGAGTAAACCTGGGCTGGGGATGTAGCTCAGTGGTAGAACGTTTCCCTAGCATGCTAAAGATCAATAGTAAAGATGGTAAAGATCAGGCTGGGATTGTGGCTCAGTGGTAGAGCGCTCGCCTAGCACATGCACAGTCCGGGTTCGATCCTCAGCACCACGTAAATAAACGCATTGTGTACAACTAAAGCAAATAAATAAATTTAAAATATATATATATATGCCGGGCGCGGTGGCGCACGCCTGTAATCCCAGCACTTTGGGAGGCTGAGGCAGGAGGATTGCGAGTTCAAAGCCAGCCTCAGCAATGGCTAGGCACTTAGCAACTCAGTGAGACCCTGTCTCTAAATAAAATACAAAAAAGGTCGGGAGATGTGACCCAGTGGTCGAGTGCCCCTGAGTTCAATCTCCGGTACCACAAAAAAAAAAAAAAAAAAAAAAAAAAAAAAAAATATATATATATATATATATATATATATATTTGCTTTAGTTGTACACAATGCAATGCATTTATGTTTATGTGGTGCTGAGGATCAAACCCGGGCCACACTCGCTCAAGGTGAGCGCTCTGCCGCTGAGCCACAATCCCAGCCCCTAAATAAATATTTTTAAAAAAAGATAGTAAAGATCAATGCCCCAAAGTGGGTATTGATCCCCAATACCCACAAAAAATTAAAAATAAATGGGAAAAAATAAGAGTAAACCTACCCTATTCTGCATAGCTCCTATTTCATAGCCTACATTTAGATGTCCTTGTTTACCTGATCTCCTCCAATAAACAAGTTATTTACAGTCTTTTTTGTTGTTGTTGTAACAGGGATTGAACCTAGGGGTGCTTAACCACTGAGCCACATCCCTGAAGCCAGAATTAGACATGCAGTCAGTATAGATAGGTAAATCGAGTCAGGCCTGATCAAGGAGGCCAATTTTGAGTGAGTCCAGGAAGCTGGAGACTGTCCCCTGAGGGACTGAAATGTTAATTCCTTCAGAGCCCTTCCTCCACCCTTATCAAGAACTTGCCCCAGCTCCAACCTATTGCCAAGGTAACATATCCCAGGAATTGCCCCTCCCTCCAGGGAGCTATAAAGTTGTTAATTAATGTGTCCTGGGCTTCACCACCCCACCCTCCCCCCTTCTACCCATCTGTTACCCACCTTTTGGCCATCCCACCAAGCATTCCTGGGTCTGGTCACGTAAGCAAGAAGGAGAGAGATAAGGGGAAGAGAGTAGGAAAACAAAGGAAGCCTAGGACTTATAAAAAGGGCAGAACACCTCGCTTCTGGGGATACCAGGATACCAGCTATGGCCCCCTTCTCCCTCCCGGGAGAAGTCTACGTTACCCCTTTTAAATAAATCCTGCTTTATATGCTTGCCTTGACAGGCTTCTCTAACGTTCAAACCTTAACATGTGAGGGAGCAGAACTCGTCACTGATAACCGACAGTATCATCCCCAGCCCATTTTTTATTTTTATTTTGAGACAGAGTCTCATTAAGTTGCTTAGAGTCTCAATAAGTTGCTGGGGCTGGCTTTGAACTCCTGATCCTCCTGCCTCAGCCTCTTGAGCCTCTGGGATTACAGGCATGCACCACCATGCCCAGCAGTCTTTACTTATTAATAATAATGTTTTCAGCTCTTTTATGCCTACTAATACAGGGTTTATTTCTAGAAATAGAATTGCTGGGTTAACATGTCTGTATATCTTTAATTTTCCTAATTACAACTGGGATTCATTTTTAAGTTTTTTTGTTTCTGTTTTTTAATTATCCAAGATGTAGATGCTTATTGCAAAGAAACTGAAAAATATACAAAGCTTTGGAGGGGAAAAAATCACTGTCTTTCCCCCCAGAAACCACAACTGTTTACATAATTTTAGTTATAGTTTCTTCCAATTATTTTTTATGTCTGCAATTGTTACAGTGATCAGATCATACTGCATAGATAATTTTCTGACCCACTTTTCTTAACATTATAAGCATTTCCAATGTCACTAAGATATTTTTGTAAAACATCCTTTCATGATCTTATAAAAGGTATTATATTAAATATACATACCATAATTATTTTAGTCTATTTTTCTGTTGTTTAGCTTTTAAGTTGACTACATTTTGTTTTTCACTGACACCTTAGTGTTTGTTTTTGTTCTTGTTTTCATAAGTCTTTGTCCAAATTCCAATAATTGGAGCTGGGGATTATGAGCACTTGCCTACCACTCATGAGGTCCTGAGTTCATTCCCTAGCACCACAAGCAAAACAAAACAACAAAAATCCAATAATTTACTAAGCTAGATTTCCAAAAGAAGTGTTATATCTAGAGGTAGGGATTTTAGGGAATTTATGTTTTTTTTTCTTAAGTCTGAATTTCTAATATGTACACATGGTACAAAATTCCAAAGGCATTGAAGGTGATACAATGAAAAGAAGGTCTTTCTCCTACCTAGTTCCTCCCCAAAAGCAACACAATTAACTGTTTTCTTTTTGTATATGTTTCTTATGGGGGAAAAACTTAAATGTATGCTCCTTTTTTCCTATAGAAATAGGAACATATTAGATAGATGCTTTTGCTCTTGTCTTTTTTCACCTAATATTTCTTGGTGATTCCTCTATATATGAAAGAGAGAACTGGCCAGGTGTGGTGGTGCTGATACAGGCTGATACAGGAAGTCCAAGGCCAGCCTGGCAACTTAGTGGGATGCTGTCTCAAAAAGATGGGGGAGGCTGGGATATCACTCACTGGTAAAGCACCTCTGGGTTCAAACCCCAGCATGGCAAAAAATAGAGAACTGCACTATTTTCTTCCCTTTCTTCTTCTTCTTCTCCCTTTCCCCCTCCTCCTCTTCCTCCTCCTTCTTAAGCTTTATTTTATTTATTTGTTTTTATGTGTTGCTGAGAATCAAACCCAGAGCCTCACACATGCTAGGCAAGCGCTTTACCACTGAACTACAACACCAGCCGCCCCACCTGCTAAATTGCTGAGGCTGGCTTTGAACTCATGATCCTCCTGCCTCACCCTCCTGAGTCACTGTGATTACAGATGTGTGCCACTGCACCTGCAGAACTGCATCAGTTTCTAAATATTGCAAAAAATTTATTTTAAATGAATGTGGCATAATCAAATCAATCAATTCAATTGCTGCATTTGTAGGTTGTTTTTCATCTCTCTCTGTTGCAACTGTGTAGTGATGAATGCCCTTACCTATACCTTGTACATATGTGCTCTCATCTGTACAATAGGTCTTGTAAGTGGAATTGGTGGGTCCCAGGTTTGAGTATCTTACCCCTTAGATAGCTCTTGCTCTCTCCAGAGCAGGGGACAATGTTTAAAGTTCTTGATACGAATGGCCAGAGTGCTTTCCAGAAAAGTGTCACCTGTTTATACTCTCACTAGCATTTTTCCTCCTGCCACTGATTTGCCCAAATCACAAGACAGTAAGATCTTGTTTGCAGTGTTTGTTCTTAATAGCCATTTTTTCCCAAAAGGATCTGTTTAAGATTAGCAAAAGTGAATAAATGGTTAATTTTTAAAATCTTTTTTTTTCAAATTTTAGTTGTAGATTAACACAATATCTTTATTTATTTATTTATTTTTAATGCAATGCTGAGGATGGAACCCGGTGCCTCATACATGATAGGCAAGCGTTCAGCCACTGAGCTACAACCCCACTCCCAATCTTTTTTTTTTTTTTTTTTTTTTTTTTTATTGAAACTCAGGATCTGGGAGAATTTCCTTATCCCAGTTTTGCCACTGTAAATATTGTGACCTTGACACATGACACCCCCTGACATGTCTCAGAATTGTTCTGAGGATAAGAAACTTGGTAAAGTGCTTGGAACGTGGCAAGGGCTCAAGAGGTGGTAGCCAGCCCTGGAAGTCACCCCAGGTCCCAAGGAAGGCAGGCTTTGAGGCTCCAAAGGAGGCTTGGGCGTTGCCAGCGCCTTTGTTCTTTCCCTCAAATTCTCGCACTGGTCTTTCCTGCCCTGAAGAGGAAAACGGAAAGCTGGCCACCAGCTGCTAGGGGAAAATACCGGAGCCCAGGACTGGTCCTTAGGGGCCGGGGGCGGGGCCCTCTCGCGGTGTCACCGCAGAGTTTGGTCTTCACCCAGCGTGGAGGGTCAGAGTCCTCCTGTGGGGCTCCCCCGCGGGCGATCCGAGACAGACAGCGCGGAGGGCCCCTTTCTTGCTTGTTGCTTACATAATTCAGTTCTTGCTCCCAGCTGACCGGCAGGCCGTGGCTGCCTCTGTCCCTCGAGCCACACGCCTCTCCGCGGAGCAGGAGGGCGCGGTCAGGTGTGCAGGCTCCCTGGCCATGGGCGAGGAGGCAACGAGTGTGGTCCTCTCAGCTCGCGCTCCCTTCGGGCCAGGGACCCTCACCCACTACCTGGGCTCCACGAGGGACAAGGGGGTGTCGCGGCGTCTCGTGCTGGGCGCTGGGCGCTGCAATCGGGCTGGCACCTCTGCCCGGGTTCAGGTGGGCCTTTGCGGGCTCCGCGCCAGCGGACAGTCCAGCGAGCCTTGGCCGCCCGCTTCTAGCACAGAGCAGCTGCTCTGAAAAGTCAGCTGCTCGAGACGCCATTTCGGTCCCCACCCTTGCCTTGGCTCTGGCCGAGCCAATCATGATGCGTGTGTGCAGCTGTGCGCGCCGCAGGTGGGGTGACAGCGGATCTGCGCGGCGTGGCGAGGCCATTTTCTGAGCGGACTTGCAGTCATCTCCACTCGTGGGATAATCGCCGTGTTGGAGAATTTTAGCCATTCCTTTCCCGCCCACCCCTTCCTTTCTTCTCCATGGTCTTAACTTGATTTTCCAGGGAGAACTGACAGTAGATGGGGGCAGGGTGTGGTGCCACAGGGAACAATTGACCCGGGGTCCAGTCTGGCCCTGACCCTAATCGCTCCATAACTCAGCCCTAGCCCTCAGTCTTTTTATTTATAAAAATGGAGGGAAGGGTTAAAATCCGACAAGCATGGGCGGGGTTCTGGGAAAAACGGGTTATCTCAATCTGTCCCTATTCAGGGAAATACTTGCAACAGTTTGCTACCACCTGATCTAACAACAAACCACCTAAAACGGCTCATGGGCCCACAACTGGGAATGTGTAAATAAAATAGAGCTCATAGAAAAGATGAGTCATTATATCACAGTTGGAAGGAATAAACTGCATCTATTCACTGGAACACGGATGAAAAGAGCTCCAAATATAAGTAAAAGCAGAAAGTTGCAAAAAAAATAATGCATAATATAAGTTTTGCAATACATCAAAGAGAACCGTGGATTTTTTATTCAAGGAAAAAGAAAGATCAGAAAAGATACACTCCTAACTCATGAGAGTGGCTGTCACTGGGGAGAGATGCAGGGAGCTGGGATAGCAAGTAGAGGTGAGAAGGAACTTCGGTTTTTCCTCTAATATTCTAATTTTTTCTCTTATAAAATGGCAGTCCAGGGGCTGGAGGTATAGGTCAGTGATAGAGTGCTTGCCTAGCGTGCACCGGGTTCAATTCCCAGTACCCACTCCTCCAAAAGGCAGTTCATTCACATATAAGGAATTGCAAATTGTATATTCATAAAGAAAACACTGAAGGGGCTGGGATTGTGGCTCAGTGGTAGAGCGCTCGCCTCACACGTGTGCGGCCCGGGTTCGATCCTCAGCACCACATAAACATAAATGTACTGCATTGTGTACAACTAAAGCAAATAAATAAATATTTAAAAAAAAAAAAAAAAAAAAAAAAAAAAGAAAACACTGAAGACAAATATGTTCAAATGTCAACAGTGGATAATTCCAAGAAACAGTGGTCATTTTTATTTTCTTTTTTGTACTTTTTTGGTTTTGTTTTAGTATTTTGTGTGTGTGTGTGTGTGTGTGTGTGTGTATACACGCACATGCTGGGGATCAGACTTAGAGCCTTGTGCATATTAAGCACGTGCTCTACCAGTGAGCTACACCCCCAGCCCTAGTTTTAGTTTTTCAACACACAGAAGTCAAGTCTTTCCTCAGTTTGAAGAGTCTGTGATCTTGAGATTCTAAACACTCATTCTAAAAGTCTAGCAACCCCACCCTACCCCAAAGGCTTACAAGAACAGTGATACTTCACCCCAGCCCCTTCCTCAGTCTCAAATTTAATTTAAAAAAAATTTTTTTTAGTTGTAGATGGATACAATATATTTTATTTATTTTTGTGGTACTGAGTGAGAATCAAACCCAGTGCCTCACAGGTGCTAGGCAAGCTCTCTACAACTGGGCCACAACCCCAGCCCCTCAAGTTTAAATTTAACCCCTCCTCCACTTGAAATCTATGGGCTCCAGCCAGAGCAAGCTCCCTGCAGTTTCACCAAGTTAGTCTCTCTCTCTCTCTCTCTCTCTCTCTCTCTCTCTCTCTCTCTCTCTCCTGAGTATTTTTTTTTGGGGGGAGAAGGGGTTACCGAGTGTTGAACTTAGGGGCACTCGACCAATGAGCCACGTCCCCAGCCCCATTTTGTATTTTATTTAGAGACAGGGCCTCACTGAGTTGCTTAGCAACTTGCTTTTGCTGAGGCTGGCTTGGAACTCACCATCCTCCTGCCTTAGCCTCCTGAGCCTCTGGGATTTCAGGCAAGCACCACCGAGCCAGGCTCTCCCCGGTATTTAACTGCACCATGTCACGTCCTCCCACTGGTGCCATCTCCACTTTCTCTTTGCCTGCAAACTTCCTTCAGTTCTCATCAGCTGTCCTTTCCTCTGGGAGGCCTCCCTGGCCTGGGTCAGGGCTGTGCCTCAGTGTCCCTCAGCTCTCAGAGCAGATGGTCTATTTACTGTGCCCCCTTAGGCCAGGGACTTGCCTTGTGGGCCTGACAACTCCTAGTTGAATAAATAGCCAGTCAGGATCAAAAGCAACAAATTCTCTGGACTGAGTTCTCTGGTGCTCATCCTAGAAACTCCGAGAGGCCACTTGCTCAAGGTAAGAGACAGAACCAGGATTTGAACTCAGAGAGTCTGGCTCCAGAGCCCACATTCTTAACCCTTATGCTCTTAGCTCCTAATGCACTCAGTTTACTCATGTACCGGATGAAGGGCAAAGCATCACACCAGGGACAGCCGTGCAGCCAAAAGATTTATTTAACAGCCTTTGTAGCCAGTATCGAAAACCGGAGAAGAGGTGCTCTGGTCGAAGGTCGAAGAGGTGGGAGAGGGGAGTCAGGGAGAAGGGAGTGTGCAAGCTCTGGTGGGAGAAGGGAGTCAGGGAGAGGGGAGTGTGCAAGCTCTGGACAGAAGGTGGGTGCTTGGTTGCACCGGCTGGGATCTCTGGAGCTGTCGGCTAAAGCAGCTGCTGTCTGGCTGGAGGCTGGAGCTGTCAGCTGGGAGCGGCCATCGGGCTGAAGGCGGTCAGTCTGGAGCTGTCGGCTGGAGGAGCTGCCGTCAGCTGGAGGCGATGGGTCTGGAGCTGCCGGCTGGGGCAGCTGCCGTCAGTTGGAGGCAATGGGTCTGGAGCTGTTGGCTGGGGCAGCTGCCGTCGAGCTGGAGGCGATGGGTCTGGAGCTGCTGCAGTGGCTTCCTCCTCTCTGCAGCAACGAGCCGATGTTGTGTCCATGTGTCTCTCTCTGTCTGAGTCTCTCAAATAGGGCCTTATATAGGGATTTCTGGTGGGGGGTGCACTAGAGCAACCCCAAACACCATTGGCTAGAACAGGGTGTCCTTTAAGCCTATTGGCTCTTGCCTGGGGAAAAGAAACATTCTGCCCGGGGAAGGAACATCCTGTCTGGAACATCTTGAAACAAGGTTGCTTCTCTTAGGGTGTGGAAAACTCTGAGGGCGGGGGAAGGTAACCTATCTATCACCGGATATGTACTGAAAGCCTTCTATGTATCAGGTACTGTCTTTCAGTGGTGAAGACACAGCCCTATTCTCTTACATTCAATTCAGGGGCTAGGGGTGGAGGAGACACAGAAAATAAATAAATAAGTTACTTCCTTGGGATAAGAAAGATGAAATATACAGGGCAATGGGGGAACAAGTTGGAAGGTAGAGGAAGATCAGGAGTTTGGCTTTGGATACACTTAGTTTGGAGACAACCAAGTGAAGATACAGAACAGAAGTTGATAAGTAAGTCTGGAGTCCAGAGCATAAACTTAGGAGCATCTACAAATTGGGAAGTCAGAAGCGTGTAGTGGCACATATCTGTAATCCCAGCGACTTGGGAGGCTGAAGTATGAGAATTGCAAGTTCAAGGCCAGCCTGGGCAATTTAGCAAGACCACATCTCAAAATAAAAGTTTTAAAAAGGATGGCCGGGCACAGTGGCACGTGCATGTAATCCCAGCAACTTGGGAGGCTGAGGCAGGAGGATCTTGAGTTCAAAGCCAGCCTCAGCAATGGTGAGCCACTTAGCAACTCAGTGAGACCCTGTGTTTAATAAAATATAAAAAAGGGTTGGGGATGTGGCCCAGTGGTCGAGTGCCCCTGAGTTTAATCCCCGGTACTAAAAAAAAAAAAAAAAAAAGAAAGAAAGAAAAAGAAAAAGAAAGAAAGAAAGAAAGAAAAGGAAGTCAGCACAGATGATATTCAAAACCACAGAACTGGCTGAGGTCCCCAGGAGAGTGATGAGGTCTAGAGAATGGGTCCAAGTTGAGTTCTGTGGTGCTAAGAGGTGAAGGAGACAGAGGGGACTACCAAGGAATAGTCAGTGAAGTAGGAGGGAACCTGGACCGAGTGTAGCATCCTGGCAGCCAGGTGAATATACTGGTTCAAGGTCAGCTGGGGCAAGGACGATGAGAACTTGAAATTGGCACGGGAGTCAATAAGATAGATCTCATGGGTGATCCTGACACAAGCTATGTCTGCAGAATTTGGCAAGCCCAAGTCTACAAAGAGGATTTAAAGAGAAAGGGCAGAAAGGAGTTGGAGACAGCGCTTTTATAACGGACAGCAAAGAAATGAGGAGGAGGAGACACGGGAGGTTGTAAGGTAGAGTTGCAGCGCAGGTGCACGCTGATGGGAAAGACCTGGTGGAGCAGGAAACTGGCGCGTGAGGGGGATGTGCCACAGGCACACACACTTCTGCCCCTCCTCCTCTCTGCCTCCACTTCCCTGTCCTCTTCTCCTCACCCCACTTTCTCATCTTACAACGAGCACCACAGTGGACTTCACTGTGAGCAGACAGTACACTGACTCCCTGTTCCTGGGAGGACTTACCAGGTTATCTTGATCTTTCTTTGCACAAAAGCAGGGCTCTCTCAGGCCACCAAACAGGATCTTTTCAGTTCCCAAATGAGGATGCATTGAGCACTGTAGGCCCCAGGGGCCACTCCTTTTGCCTGTTGTCACCTCCCCGGTATCCTGTACACGGGATTCTTTGCTGTGTACCTACGAACCAGCTGGATTGTAAGGGCCTTGAGGACAGGGACTCCACAGGATGCTTCCCTGGGACCCCACGGTACATGATTGGGTGCCACACAGAGAGTTTTCATTCAATCAATATTTATTGAGTGCAGCGTGTGTCAGGGTCTGTGCTAGGTGTTCCAGATTGACATCTCTGCCCTCAGGGAGCTCATGGTCCAGAAAGGAGGTCATCAAATAGTAGCAAATAGATCAAGTGCCACACTAGGGAAATGTGGGGTGCGCGGAGGCCTACAGAAGGAAGAGGTTAACTCCGATGGGGTGTGGTCAGGGAAGGCTTCAGAGAGGGGTGGCCATGAGAGGGCACTTGTGAGGTGGCCAGGAGTTCCCAGAGGCTGGAGGGGAGAAGTGTGAAGGGCAGGTGGAGGGAGCACAAGGCACAGGGGCACGCAGTGTGCAGTGACCTGGGACGGGAGGAGGGCAAGACCTTTCATAGGGTTGTACCTGGTGGGGGCATAGCAAGAGCAGTGGGGAAAGGCCCCGGGGGGGGGGGTAGGCAAGAGCTGGACTGTGGAGGGCCTTGTGTGCCACGCTAAGGAGTTGCCCTTAAACCCCACAGGTGCTGGGTGAGTGCTCAGAACTTAGGGAGACCCCGATGATGTGAGTGGAGCCAAATCTGACTTGCTTTCACCTCATGATATTAAAACAAATTTTATTTATATTTATTTAAAAGTCAGGAGGTGGGGCTGGGGCCATAGCTCAGTGGCAAAGCACTTGCCTAGCATGTGTGAGGTACAGGGTTCAATCCTCAGCAGCACCATATAAAAATAAGTGAATAAAATAAAAAGTATTAAAAAAAAAAAAAAAGTCAGGAGATGACATGAAAAGCCCTAAGTTGCAGCTTCTGTAGTCACGGATTGTTGTAGGTCAGCCATCAGCCAAAGCTGAGCAGAGCCCTCTGTGATGGACTGACTTGTGTCCCCTAAGCATATGTTGAAATCCTAACCCTCCTGTCCCTGTGAGTGTGACCTTAGGTGCAAATTGAGTCTTTGCAGATGATCAATCTTAGATGGGGCCTTTCCTCTACCATTTGCCCCAGTCTCCTCCAGGGCTATGGCTTGTCCTGGGCCCTCCCTAGGGATTCTAGTTGGCAAGCACCAGTCCTGGGATGGACTGGAGGGAGGGGTGGCAAGAAGACCAATGAGAAGGCTGCTGTGGTCATCCTGTGGAGTGTGGCAGACACTGCCGACTGATGGATGCAAGGACCGTGCTGGCGTAGCTCTTGCTGTCTGTTAGCCAGAAAACTCCCAAGTTCCCCAAATAAACCCCAAGTTCCAAAGATGCATCTGTTTGCTTCCCTCCTGTCTTTCCTGTTGTGGGGCATCCATCCTCCCCCCTGACACCCCAACCACCCCACGTTCCTGGCTTGAATTCCATTCAGTGTAGACTTTCACCCCGCCTGGAAGGGGTGCGATTTCAGCAGCCTTCCTTTCAACTTTCCGTGACAGCTGTAACCTCTCTTCTCACTGAATTGCTAAGATTGCTGATGATGCCATTCGCTTGGAAGCCTTCCCTGCAAGGGACTGGGGACATGCTTTTCTGCCAGGCCGTGGAAACGTGAGCTATGGAATGGCTCAGAAATTTAACGAATCTAAAGAAACTGGTAATTCCCCCATTTTTAGGCCCACAAGAGCCCAGCCAATAAATAGACTATGAAAATCATCCTCCTAGCTCCATGTAGGAGAAACAAATGACCCATTTGAAGCCCCAAAATTCCAGCAGAGGACAAGAGCTGCACCCCACGACTGCTTGCATTTTGATGATTTGGAAAAAGCTGGTTGGAGAAGACACTAGACAGCAATCACCCCAGCTACCTCGTTAAAGGAAATGATGTCACCAGCTAAGAAGACAAGATGCTCCGTGTAAGTTGGTATCCTGGGTTAGATCCTGGAGCACAAAGGACCCCAGTGGGAAAATGGGGGATCCTATCTAAACTACAACATTAACGATGTTAGTGTAGTTTAGATAAATGTACCATGATTATGTAAGTTGTTCACATTAGAGAAAGCTGGCTAAAGGGTGTGTGGGGACTCCATGAACTGTCTCGGCAGCTATCCGGAAATGAGATTGAAAATTAAAGTTTAGAAAAACAAATAAAACACGTTTCTTTTTTTTTTTTTAAGTTGTAAATGGACACAATACCTCAATTAACTTATTCACCTCTATGTGGTGCTGAGGAGCGAACCCAGTGCCTCACCGGTGCTAGGTAAGTGCTCTACCATTGGGCCACAATCCCAGCCCCATAAAAACATTTTTGAAAAAAGAAAAAATAGCACTGGAATAGTATTTTTTGAATTTGCAAGAGACTGGACTCCAGAACATACACTCAGATGTGCTGTCTGAACTAAAGCCCTAAGTGTCATTTTGTGGCCAAAAGTGGAACAATTCAACACTTGCTGAGTGTCTGTTCATGGTGTGGGAGGGATATCAAGACCAATTCCTACAGAATCCTACCCTTAAGGAGCTTACTCTCCAGTGAGAGAGACACCTATGAGGATAACTACAATACCACTACCACATAGTCATGGGGGTCAGAAAGATTAATCAAGATCTTGAGGACTGGGGCTGTAGCTCAGTGGCAGAGCACTTGCCTCACATGTGTGAGGCATTGGGTTTCGATCCTCAGTACCATATAAAAATAAATAAATAAATAAATAAATAAATAAATAAATAAATGCATTCTGTTCATCTACGACTACAAAAAATTTTTTTTTAAAAATTCCGGGCGTGTAATCCCAGCACTTTGGGAGGCTGAGGCAAGAGGATCGCGAGTTCAAAGCCAGCCTCAGCAATGGCGAGGCACTTAGCAACTCAGTGAGACCCTGTCTCTAATAAAATACAAAAAAGGGCTGAGGATGTGGCTCAGTGATTGAGTACTACTGAGTTCAATCCCCGGTACCAAAAAAAAAAAAAAAAAAAATCAAAAAAGGTCTTGAACTGTGGAGTTGTTTTTTTTTTTTTTTTTTTTTTTAATTGTTCTGGAGAATAACTCAGGGGCCCTCCCCTCCACTTTTTTTTTTTTTTTTTTTTTTTTTTTTTTGAGGTAGGGTCTCACTAAGTTGCCCAGGCTGGCCTTGAAATTCCGATCCTTCTGCCTCAGCTTCCTGAGTTGCTGGGGACTACCGGACATGTGCCACTGTGCCTGGCAAGGAAAGAATTTCCTTATAGATAGAAACCAGGAACTCAAGGCTGAGGGTTGGTTCTATGGCCTGAATGTTGTGTCCCTTCTAAACTCTTATGTTGAAGCCTCCTCAGCTTTAAGGTATATGGTATATGGAGGCGGGGTCTTTGGAAGGTAATGAGGTCATGAGGGTGTAGCCCTTATGAAAGGGGTTAGTGCACTTATAACAAATAGAGGAGATGTGGGCTCTCCTCCAGGAAAAGGTGGCCATCTACAAACCAGGAAGCAGACACTGGGGCTGCTCCTACCTTGATGGACTTCCCAGTCTCCAGGACTGTGAGAGATAAATGTTTATTGTTGATGCCCCTGCATACCCCCCCCACACCTGTGGTATTCTATTACAGAAGCCTGAACTTAAGCCGGGCGCGGTGGCGCACGCCTGTAATCCCAGCACTTTGGGAGGCTGAGGCAGGAGGATCCCAAGTTCAAAGTCAGCCTCAGCAATGGTGAGGCACTTAGCAACTCAGTGAGACCCTGTCTCTAATAAAATACAAAAAAGGGCTAGGGATGTGGCCCAGTGGTTGAGTGCCGCTGAGTTCAATCCCCGATACCAAAAAAAAAAAAAAGAGTACAGAAGCCTGAACTAAGACAGTTGGTGTCAGCCAAACACTGGGACATACAGGTATGTGGCCTTTGAGGAAACTGAAACCTGGCGGGCGAGGAGTTTGGGGATAGCGAGAATGAAGGCAGAGGTCCCTAAGACAGGAGGGCATCATGAGAAAAATACAAAATTGTTGTTTATTTTGAAAATATAATCCTCCCCTAGGGCGTCAGGTACACTAGGCAAGTGGTCTTCCACTGAGTTACATCCCAGCTCAGTTGTAGTTTTTGTTTTGTTTGTCATTAGTAAAAGCAATACATTAAAAAAAAAAAAAAAAAAAAAAAGGTAATACAGGCTCATTAAGGAGTTTAGAAAATCCAGAATAGTACAAAGGAGAATATCAAATTCAACTGTTCTTTTACTCTCCAGAACTAGTATTTTGGTGTCCTTTCTTTGTTTCTTCTAGTACATCACAAACCTTTCCCCATCTTATTAAAAAAAAAATAATCCTAGGGGCTAGCAATATAGCTCAGTTGGTAGAGTGCTTGCCTCACATGCACAAGGCCCTGGGTTCAATCCCCAGCACCACACACACACACATATACACACAAAAAAAAAAGAATCATAGGACCAATGATATAGCTCAGTGGTAGAGCACTGGTCTAGCATTCAGGAGGCCCTGACTCTGGCTTCCATCCCCACCATGCAAAATACTAATGAATTAAAAAGGCCAGGCGCAGGGATGGTGCATACCTGTAGTCACAGAGGCTCTGGAAGCTGAAGCAGGAGGATCCCGAGTTTGAGCAATTCAGCAAGACACCATCTCAAAATGAAAAATAAAAGGGGCAGCTCAGTGGTAAAGCACCCCTGGGTTCAATCCCCAGTACCCAATCCCCAGCTTATCCACTCTACCCACTGCAAAAAGAAAAAGAATCTTAAGGCAGGAAAGGAAGTCATTTCAACCATCTCCTTTCTAATCCAAGAATCTAGGTCAATGTTCCTGATGGCTGACTGGCAAATTTTTGTCTGAACACCTCTTCTAGCAAGAATCTCATGCATTATGAGATCTACTCCGAGATTCCTCAAAAGACTAAGTAAGGAACCACCATATGACCCAGTTATTCCACTCCTTGGTATTTATCCAAAATAATTAAAATCAGCATACTACAGAGATACAGGCACATCAATGTTTACAGCAGCGTAATTCACAATAGCCAAGTTATAGACAGCCCAGGTGCCCATCAACAGATGAATGGGTAAAGAAAAACATGGTATTATATACACAATGGAGTTTTACTCAGCCATATAGAAGAACAAAATTATGGCATTCGCTGATAAATGGATGGAAATGGAGGACATCATGCTAAGTGACATAAACCAGACTTAGAAAGTTAAGGGTCAAATATTTTCTCTTATATGCAGAAGCCTGAGCAAAATAAGGGGTGGGGGTGGGGGGAGAAGAAAGGTATCCCACAAATATAGAAGGGAAATCAGTGGAGCAGAGAGAGGAAAGGGATAAGAGGGGGAAGAAAGAGGGACAGGAAAAGGGAGGAACTACAGAATGAAATTGACCAAATCATGCTATGTATATATATATATATATATATATATATATATATATATATATATGAATATGCCACAGTGAATTTCACCTTTGTCTACATCTATAAAGCACCAATGAAAAAACTATAGAGCTGGGGTTGTGGCTCAGCGGTAGAGCGCTCGCCTAGCATGTGTGCGGCACGGGTTCAATCCTCAGCACCACGTAAATAAACGCATTGTGTACAACTAAAGCAAATAAATAGATATTAAAAAAAAGAAAAACTATAAATAAATAAAAGGAAGACCAATAGAACAGGGAAGGGAAATGGGGCGTGGGCAGGAAAGAAGGAAGTGCTGGAAACTGAAATAGAGCAAATTATATTCCATGCATGGATAATTATGTAAAAGTGTACCCCAATATTATATATAACTATAAATGGACTAATAAAAAAAGTAAAAAGCCAAAAGTGGTCCATTCTGTTGCTAAGTTCAACAATGACAGATTTCATTATTCTGTTCATCCTTTTTTTTTTTTTTTTTTTTTTTGGTAATACTAGGAATTGAACTCAGGAATTGAATATCAGTGTTTCACCGCTGAACTACATCCCAAGTCCATTTTTAATTTTTTATTTTGAGACAAGGTCTTGTTAAATTTCCCTGACACCTTGAATTTGCAATCCCCCTGCCTTGGCCTCCCCACTAGCTGGGAATACAGGCATGTGCCATCATGCCTGGCTCTTATGTTCTGGTAGTCCTTCCCTATCACCACTCCTCTTTGAGAAAACAGATCTTCAGATGCATGAAGAATCAAAGGGTTTGGGGCTAGGAATGTAGCTCAGTGGTAAAGCATTTGCTTAGCATGCACTGGGCCCTGGGTTTTAAGCCCCAGTTCTGCAGGGGGCGCGGGGCGGGGGGGGGGGGGAATCAAGGAGTTGCGGAGTGCGGCTGGTGCATGCCTGTAACCCCAACAACTTGGAAGGCTGAAGCAGGAGGATCTGACGTGTGTAGCAGCCAGTAGCCATGGGGCCTGGGGCAAATGTCTAAAGTGCTCGAGTCTTCCTCCTGCATCTGTAAAATAATAGGGCTAACTAAATAAAGCAGTTTAGAGTGATACTCAGAGCACAGAGTTGAAACCAGACTGCGAAACCCATGTCACTTCCCTCATTGGACCAGTGATCTCATCTCTACAGGCCAGCCACTGCTGATGTCTGCAGACCTGTGCAGGAGTGTAAAAGGGAAGCCCCTGTACCATCTTACTACGTGTCTCAGAGTCACAGATCGAGCTAACAAACTTTTTTCTTTCTTTCTTTCTTCTTCTTCTTTTTTTTTTTTTTTTTTTTTTTTTTTTTTTTGGTACCAGGGATTGAACTCACGGGCACTCGACCACTGGGACACATCCCCAGCCCGTTTTTGTATTTTATTAGAGACAGGGTCTCACTGAGTTGCTAAGTGCCTCGCCATTGCTGAGGCTGGCTTTGAACTCGTGATCCTCCTGCCTCAGCCTCCCAAAGTGCTGGGATTACAGGCGTGCGCCACCGCGCCCCGCTTCTTCTTCTTTTTTTTTTAATGCAAGATCGTTCTCTCCTCCACAAGAGCCTAGACAACCAGGTTTTGAGTCAAAAATTCTGCTCCCTATTCTTCCCTTTCCTGCTCCCATGGCACTCACTGGCCTACTTTCTGTGAATCATAGGCAGGAAGTTTGCCCTTGGGAGGATGCACCCAGGCTAGGGCAGATGCCGAAAAGAGACTTGGGCCATTTTGGCAAGGGAATTCTGGAGCCCTGGGTACCCAGAAGGTGGTCTGGGAAGGGTGCCCAAGTTCCAGTGGGCTCACCTCTTTGGCCCCAGGGAACTCCATGCCTTTGTGGGGGGCACACCTGGGGGAATTCAGGGTGCAGCCTTCTACAGTACAGA
The DNA here is from genome assembly GCA_025594165.1 of Tamias sibiricus. Taxonomy (NCBI): domain Eukaryota; kingdom Metazoa; phylum Chordata; class Mammalia; order Rodentia; family Sciuridae; genus Tamias; species Tamias sibiricus. Next base: position 20,993,029 of record CM046658.1, on the reverse strand, counting down.
GCTGGGCAAGGACTCCATTTGAAATGTGTCAGGAGATACCGTCCCTGTGACTCAGTTTCTTTAGGGTGATCAGCTCATCTGAGATCTCCTGAGACTTTCTCTGTTTTAGCACTGAGAGTCCCTCACCCTGGGAAAACCCTTGAGTTTTGGGGGAACAAGGACAGTTGGTCACATTTGCTTCCTTATCTTTACAAGAAGATTTTCATGAGGATCAAATGAATTCATATGCATGGAGTATTTAGCTGTGTAGTAAACATGTATGTTAGCTATTATTATTTAAAAGGTTCCATTCTGCTAGAAATATGCTAAAATTCTACCATCAGAGGCTTCAGGTGACACAGAGTGGAGACTCCAGTCTGAATGAATGTTTAAGCCCAGAGGGTGACAGTCTAGTGGAGCTACTAGCTGGGTGGGGAATCCCAGATGTGGGCTGTTGGGCAGACATTCGTTCACTGTGTATCATAAGGGGTTTGAGGGCCTTACAGGATGTCCATGAGGAGAAATTCCTTAGGCAGTAGGACATGTGCTTTTAGCATTCAGCAGAGAGGGGGATGAACCCAAGAGGAAAATGGAGAATCATCCCATAAAAGGAATCATTAAAGCCGGGCGCGGTGGCACACGCCTGTAATCCCAGCACTTTGGGAGGCTAAGGCAGGAGGATCGCGAGTTCAAAGCCAGCCTCAGCAATGGCGAGGCACTTAGCAACTCAGTGAAACCCTGTCTCTTAATAACATACAAAAAAGGGCTGGGGATGTGGCCCAGTGGTCGAGTGCCCCTAAATTCAATCCCCAGTACCAAAAAAAACAAAACAAAAAAAAAGGAATCATTAAAGAAGGCGCAGCCTTGCATTAGAGGGTTAGGGTTAGAACATGGAGTGCTGGCTCCATTCCACTCACATATTTAAGTGTGCACTTGTCCACAGTTCACTTGACTTGAAAATGCCATTGATTTTAAGTCATACCATTATTTTATGTCCCGCAAAGAAAAGTGCTGTCAATGCTTAAGATATATTATTTACTGACTATGAGGCCAAACTGATTTCAAAAATAGAAAAATGTGGAAAGAAATAAATCTTAGAATTAATTAAGATTTAATGCCAGCCAAGTCACGACTGCAATGCCAATGGCGTGGGAGGCTGAGGCATGAGGATTGCAAGTTCAAAGCTAGCCTCAGCAACTTAGTGAGGCCCTAAGCAACTTAGCAAGACCCTGTCTCTAAAAAAAAAAAAAAAAAGGGGGGGGGGTGGGGTAAGGTGCTGCTGCTGGGAATGTGGCTCCGTAGTTAAACGCCGCTGGGTTCAATCCCCATCAGAAAAAAAAAAAAAAAAAAAAAAAAAAAAAAAATTATGCCAGGCATTGTGTCAGGCCCCAGGGGGACAGGAATGGGATACAGAGAGGGAAAAGACCCTGCCTTCAAAAAGCTTCCTGCCTTCTGGTGGCACCCACAGATCCCTCCGCAGCAAGACTGGCTGAAGCAAGCTCCACCGTACAGGCGCCAGAGCTGTTCTGAAATCAGCTGCTGCTGGTGAAGTATTTATAGGAGTTATTAATACACACAGAATTGACAGGCACGTCTTTCCTGGGATTTCCGGTCCTCCCCCAGCTTTTCCCTAAAGCCTGAAATTTCTGGAGACAAAGCCTTTCAAACCATTTTTGAATGAATTGAGATAATGACTTGAAATGCCACATGCTGAGTGTTCGATTGGTAACACTCCTGTGGAAGGCAATTTGGTACTATCCAAATTACAAATGGGTCTTCCCTTTGACCCTAAAATACCACTTTTAGAAATCTGTCTTGCAGATACACTCACTAACGGGGGAAATGCCACGTGCATAAGGCCATTCATTATAGCATTGTTTAAAACAGCAAACAGTTGGGAATAACCTAAGAGCAGTGGACAGAGAGAGCTCTGGCTGACAAGATCATGGAATGTTTCATGTTGTGGACACCAGATAAGGACATGCTTGATGTAGGAACAGGGAAAAGACCCCGGACGTGCACTGTTAAGTGAAAACTGCTAAACAGAGAACAGTTACAGTAGGCTACCATTAATTATTTATGGGAGGAGTGGGGGACAAGAGTACATATCTACACATTAAAAAGCATGGGGGGAGGGGCTGGGGTTGTGGCCCCGGTTCGCTCCTCAGCACCACGTAAACATAAATGCATTGCATTGTGTACAACTAAAGTAAATAAATAAATATATTTTTTAAAAAGCATGGGGGAGGGGCTGGGGTCGTGGCGCAGCGGTAGAGCGCTCGCCTGGCACGTGCGCGGCCCAGGTTCAATCCTCAGCACCACATACAAATAAAACGCATTGTGTACAACTAAAACAAATAAGTAAATATTAAAAAATAAAAATAAAAACATAGGGGCACACCAGAAACTGGTAATAATGATTTTGGTGAGACAGAGATAGGTAAAGAACTTAGTAGATAGGGACAGAGAAGGGGGGAGAAATTTTATACTTTTATTTATTTGTTTGTTTCTTTATTTATTTTGTGGTTCGGGGATTGAATTCAGGGGCACTCGACCACTGGGCCACATCCCCAGCCCTTTTTTGTATTTTATTAGAGACAGGGTCTCACTAAATTGCTAAGTGCCTCGCCATTGCTGAGGCTGGCTTTGAACTCGCGATCCTCCTGCCTCAGCCTCCCAAAGTGCTGGGATTACAGGCATGCGCCACCGGACCGGCCTTATACTTTACTTTTAAACCATATAAATGTGTTATCTATTCAAAATGTTGAATTAATGGAGTTTTTTAAAATACCCCATGGGGGGCTGGAGATGTAGCTCAGTGGTAGACCGATTGCTTGGCATGTGAGAGGCCCTGGGTTTGATCCTCGCCCTGCAAAATAATTAATTCATTGATTGATTAAATTAAATACCCCATAGGGAGGCTGGGGATGTAGCTCAGTGGTAGAACATGCTCTTAGCATGCTCCTGACCCTAGGTTTAATCCCCAACACCAAAATATAAAATAGGTTTGGAAATATAGCTCAGAGGTAGAGTGCTTGCTTAGCATGCATGAGGTCTTGGATTTGAGCCTCAGCACTGTTTACAATATATATACATATATATACATATATGTATGTATACACATATATATATTTTACAGCAACTTAGTGAGGCCCTAAGCAACTTATATATATATATATAAAATATTTTTAAAAATAAAACACCTCAGGGGCTGGGGTTGTGGCTCAGCAGTAGAGCGCTCGCCTAGCATGTGTGCGGCCGGGTTCGACCCTCAGCACCATGTAAAAATGAAAGGCATTGTGTAGGGGCTGGGATGTGGCTCAGCGGTAGGGCGCTCGCCTAGCACATGCGCGGCCTGGGTTCGATCCTTAGCACTACATAAAAATGCATTGTGTACAACTAAAAGAAAATAAATAAACATTAAAAAAATACTTTAAAAAAGGCATTGTGTACAACTAAAATAGATAAATGTTTAAAAAATAAATAAATAAGCCAGGCGTGGTGGTGCATGCCTGTAATCCCAGCACTTTGGGAGGTGGAGGCAGGAGGATCATGAGTTCAAAGCCAGCCACAACAATGGCAAGGCACTTAGTAACTCAGTGAGACCCTGTCTCTAATAAAATACAAAAAAGGGCTGGGGCTGGGGCCCAGTGGTCGAGTGCCCCTGAATTCAATCCCTGGTACCAAAATAAATAAACAAACAAACACTTAACGGAAAGAATTACCTAGCAACTACTACTCCCACCAAAGGGTGGAAGACTAACAGTCATTCCTTCGTTCAATAATCTCTAGCAGTCAAGAAAGTTCTCTATCAATGATGTTTAAGGGTACAGCAGGTACAACATGCCAGGTATTATCCTCAGTGCTTTTGTTATCAGAGGAGTTCCCAGAGAGTGGGACCTCGACTTAGGACAAGTCACCAAGGTTCTTGGCCAATGAGACCGAACAGAACTTCAGCAAGCACCAGTCAGAGACACAGGCAGAAAAGGAAAGCAGTTGCACCTTCAAGGGAGAACTTGGGCCAGTCATCTCCAGAGGAAAAGACAACAGTCTGTTGGTCTGGGGTGTTAATATTTATAGAGGGACAATGGCTAGGGGCTGGCTAGAGGAGGAGTCAGGGTGGAATTATACACTTTCACACTAGTTTTTCTAGGGCTGGCACCTTGCCCTCATGTTTTCATAGGCAAGGACATGGGTCAAGGGCACAGGTCAAGGGGACTTCCAACTAAGGTCATGGACTGGGTTGCCTAAGGAGCTTGTTTTGCATTTCAAAGATTCATGGCCCCTTTCTGTCATTCCAATAGCTCATGGCCATTCTGTTTTGAGAAAATAGAAGTTTACCTTTCTTTTTCTGTATTCCCAAATTCCTGTCTTACTTTCAGGTGCTTTATCTCTAACCCTCATAATACACTCCCCAACCCATCTTAGAGTGATCTATTATTACAGGAGACCAGCAGAAGACATGAGGGCTGTGAACATCCAAGTCCCCATCCTGGGCCAAACCCAATACTGGGCACTCAGGACACCAAGGCAAAGACAGTGTCCCCGTGCCCTAGGATCTAATGGTCTAGTAAGGGTCATGTGAAATTGCAGATTCACAGGTTTAGAAAAGCAAAGGCAGGAAGTGAGCTTGAGAACACGGAGCCTGAGGACCAGGGACAAAGGGAAGAAAGAGGCTGAGACAATGAGAAAAAACCTCTCCCACCACAACCTTGGCCAAGGAGCGGCCCCATGAGCAGCAGTGGAACTCGGGCGCCTGTATGAGAGACAACCCCGGCAGCCTCAGAACCAACAAAGAACAAAGCCTGCTGTCTCTCTGGGAACAGAGAAGATCTGACAACAGCCCTGCTCGTTTCATCAGTGTAGACGTCCCTTCTGGACTTTGAAGCCTGAAGTGCCCTCCTTGGCTGTCTACACAGATCAAATAAACTGGATGGCTGCCATATCTCGACTTCACTTTGTGCTAATCCATAGTCACAGCCAGCTTCGTAACAATCCAACCAAACCATCTGAGCAGAAGCAAAAATAGTTCTCATGGGCAAAGATAGACAGTTTCAGGACGGGAATGTTAACTCCTTGCTGCCTCTGCAAGAGGGAGTGGAACTTGAAGAAGTTTTAGGAAGCCTTCAAGAAGGGAGATTCTGCCCCTCTCCACAGTGAAGTCTCAAAGCCATTTTTTCTCACCTTAGAGTTGAAAGCCCTTTCTATTCCATGGCACGCAGATGCAAACTCATAAAAGCCGACAATATATAGAGGTGGTCTGGCTCTCAGAAAGGCAACCCCAGCCTAAAGAACAGGCAGCATCCCAACTCACAAGCACCTTTTCCCTTCACTGTGGTACTGGGATTGAACCCAGTGGCACTCTACTACTGAGCTACATCTCCAACCCTTTTTATTTTGAGAGAAGATCCCCCTAAATTGTCCAGGCTGGCTTAGAATTTACAATCCTCCTGCCTCAGCCTTCAGAGTAGCTGAGATTATAGGCGTGCATCACCACACCCTGCTCACAAAGACTTTTCTATTCACCAGATCATTGTAAGGGAATTTTTTAACTCATCCCCTTCTGATCCCAACCAGCGGTGAGGATCTCAGGAAATCCTCCTCATGGAGACTGGTAGGATCAGGTATCTAAAAACAAACCCAGAAGACAAGTGGCATTATTAACAAGAACAACAAAAAAATTAAAAATCTACATGAGTTCTAACATCTACAATCCTAGCTATGGTTTCCATGGAAATAGACATCTGCTCCAGGGAGAAAGAAAAGGTGGGGTGAAGTGGTGTAAGTGCTTTAAAATAATCAGTGTTTTGAAAGATTAATTTTTTTCCTGTCACAACATTAATAGTCAGAAAAGTAAGATTTTCATGTGGCAATTTCTTATATTTTAAAAAATTTATCAAATGGGCGTGACTTTCCTATGCAAACTTACAGATCAAATACAAAGACATCAAGATAAAAGGCTAGTTCAGGGGATAATAGACCTCTTGGCATTGGAATTCTTGCTCATTTGTTGTGTCTGTCATTTTTCAGCAAGGTCTTAGCCTGGCTCCTTTTTTTTTTTTTTTTAATGATTTCTGAGATTCTGCTCAGAAAACTGACAGATGGAAGCACCTGGCTGTTCTGTTAAGTTCCTGAAAGAATCCTTTCGGGGTTCAGAATCTGAATCATTCCTGGTCCCCACTTGCATGCTGGGCAAAAGCCACTTAGACTGGCTGGGGGGAGGCTGACCCCACACAAGGGCGATTGTTGTAGAAAATGCTGCAACCAGCATATTTCAGGCAACAGCGAATTGCTAATTGTTTGCTTTGTGTGATATTTGCTGCCTGTATGATTCAGTTTTTATTGTCCCCAACACCTATTAATTGTGTTTTATCTCTGGCAATCCCTAATGACTAACTAGACATTGGAGCCTTTTTAAATTAGGACTGTTGTTTTCAGAGAGTTGGTCAAATGTGTTTCTTGGTTTGGAGACATTAAGCCCATTAATAAAATGAAGGTGTCCTTTCTGTTTAGTCAGACTCTCAAAGCAGATGCCTTGATATACCATCACCCGAGTCTTGGTCAGAGGAGTGGGAGAGGGGGTCTGGAACTGGGCATTTTATTTATTTTTCTCATTTTGTGGGGAAAGGGAGGTCAGTCATTCTAAGATAGTCAGGGTCAAACCAATTTCCTCTTGCCTCTGCTGTGGTTCTGATCTATCCAGGCCAGAGGAAAAGTGACCTTGTGGTTCCTTTTGTTTTCATTCTTAAAAAAAAGAGCCCAGCACCGTTCTGGGGAGCACGTGCTCCAAGAACAAAAGCAACACTTAGCTGCAGTCCGTGTATCTGGAACTGTTACTGGTCTTCATTCCCTATCATGGTGAAGGGTTGGCAGAGCAGATGGAGTCTGCATTTGAGCCCGTGGCTTTGTTAGACCAGAGGAGATCAAATTCCAGAGCCTCACGCTTTTCTGCACGGGGTCCCTGGTCACCAGCTGAGGACACTAGTGAGGACGCACACAGTGAGGGAAGGACCACGCCCGCCCGTGACCCGTTAGCACTGAGTGGGTTAGAGACTATAATGATGTCATAACACAGGTGGCACGCGGGTGTCCATAAGTAGGACGCTAAAGGGCAGGGAGCTATGCAGGGAAGTGGAGTGACATTGTCCTATCACAAGGACTCGGGCATCTTAGGCGACGGTGCGGGGTGGTGCACCAGAAGGGGCACTGCTCTGTTCGGGTGCCGTCATTGGGACAAATCAGGGTAAGTGGTTCAACTGAGGAAGAGTCCAGGCAGCCAAGGTCTAATAGGTAGGGCGGGACCCCCTTACCTCCGCCCCGCCCCACCCTTTCCCCAGAGATGGAAGCCAGTTCTGACTCAGGCCTGGTCGCCGCGGCAACGCCCTCTTTCGCGGTGAGACCGCAGCCCTAGCCGCTGGCTCCCACCTGCGGAGACCCCCAAGCACTCCCACCTCTGCATTGTCCTCGTGCCCCGTTGGCTTGGACTACATTTCCCGAGGTGCTTCGGGTCCAGAGAGGGCGGAGCCCACTCGGGTAGTGGGGAGGGGCCGGCACGTGCCGCTGAGCTCAGCCAATGCGGAGCCCCGTGGGGAGGTCACGTGCTGCTGTTTGGCGCTTTTGTGCGCGCCCAGGTCTGTTGGTGCTCAGTGTGGCCAGGCGGCTCGGATCGAGCAGGTGGGGTGTGGGGTTCTCATTAGGGGCAGCGGTGGTGTGTTGGGGGCAGTTTTGAGAAACGCGGTGGGCGGGAGCGGCCGAGCTGTGGCAGCAACCCCCTGTGGAGGGCGGCGGGCGTGGCCGCGGGCCCCCGAGGGGCTGGCGGGCGGGGGTCGCTCCGCTTTGTGTGTGGCTCGGGCGGAGCCCCGGCTTTGTCCCCACTCCCTGAGAGCGCGGCGGTCGTGGGGAGGGGGCGCGGCCAGCTGAGAGAACTCTGGTCGTCAGTCTCCGGGTGCCGTCGAGGAGACAATAGGGGGCGTGGGCCCTCGTCTGCTTCCCCTTTCCCTCGCTTTCTGAATGCATCTTTTGTGGGGTCCCTATTGTCTGAAGGGGCAGGGCGCGCCCCCGGGGAGCAGCAGCCCTAGAGCCAGGCTGCGGGCGGCGGGGGGGCCGCGCCCCTTCCCCGCGGTTGCCCTCCCCCATGATGTGGAGACGCGCCACGATGGCTCGCCGATCCTCGCGAAAGGGGGCCGCGAACAGTTCGGGGATACTCCTGGTTGGGTATTGAGGTGACGGGAGGAGGTAAGCAGCAGACAGCGGAGCTACCAGGCGGCCAGTTCCCTGAGCCTGCCCCACCCGCCGAGCTGCGGCGGAGGCTTGGCGGTGTTTTTTGGCGGGAGTTGGGGGGGGGCGTCCGCGCGGGGCGAGTTCGGGAGGGGCGGAGTTACCCGGATAGGACCGTTGGCCCCGCCTCTCCCTCCCCTTCCCACGCGCGCGCGGGCCCCGCAGTGTAGAGAGTTCGCCGAGATTCGAAAAGGCGCGGGGAGGAAGGGGGCGGGGCCAGGGGCCGGAGCTCAGGGCGTGCTCTGATTGGTCGGGGAAACCTGCCCTCTCTGCTCGCCCTGGCCAGGGCCACGCCCATCCTGGGTCCGGTGCTGTCTAATGCTCTGTAGAAGCTAGACGTTTTCGCTGTCGCAGATTTCAATTTCTATGTGTTGGGAACCTGTAATCTTAGGTTTTCAATGCTAGCCCGGGGTCTACAAGAATTGTGATGTTTTTTAAAAAATCGACAAACACATATAGGATTTTTTTTACATAGGGAAGAAATATTAAAACTTAAAGGTTCATAAAACTTAATTTTGCCCACTGTTGGGCAAGGAGCTTAAACCTCAAGAACAATAGGAGTTGAACATTATTGGTTAACATTAGCTTGGGCGTCTTGTTATCCACCATGGCAGACCAGACAAAGCAGGGGTGGGTATTTCATTTGCACAATGAGTTGTAGGCAGTATTAAGATGGCTCCGATCTCACTGTTGAATTGGATCTGAAATATCTTCTCATGGTTTGGGCGAAAATTTTTAGTTTTTTTTTCGGGAGAATGAATCTTTCAACCTTGTAACTTAATGTGTTATTTTTATTTTTTGAATAATCAAGGGCAGTTAACTTAATCTTTTGCAATCAGTGTTTTGTTCAGCTTTCCCAATATGTTTCAGTATTTTTCAGAAACATTCATAATTTTCTTAATGATGTACGTAATTCCACCGTGATTTTTCTGACATCTATTTGTGTGGATGTGATTTGAGGTCCCTTTGTATTGATGACATACAGAAATGCAAAGAAATTGATTGCATGCTTTTGAAAATCATTTTCAGGGCTTTCCTTACCAGTGGATTGTGTAGAATACACTGCCAGTCTCTTGTCTTCTATTCACCATGGCTTCTTCTGGTAGGTAATCTATTCAGAAAAGCTGAAATTGTGATGGGCTTATGATTGTAGAATAGGAGGTAGCTTAGGTTTTAAGATTTTAATCTGGCACTTGTGTTTTGGTTTTATCAAAAACCCATTTTCTGAATAGGAGAAAAATTAAAAAGAAAAAATGATTATCACTTGAATGTACTGAGAGCTCATAATTGTTTCATAATTAGAGGATTTGGCTTGGTCTAAAGCAAATTTGTGGAGTTTGCACAAGTCTTTCTTTTGTTCATTAAAATGATTGTCAAATACTAATTCCTCAAAATGGAGTTCATTAATCCAAAAATGTTGAGCTTTGTTTTTCTGGGAGATGGTATTTAAGTAATTACTTGCCTACACACATCTTCGCCAGCCCTGATTCTATTCATTAAATTGGCTTGGTTTTTAGAAATTATGGAACTGTTTATTAGAATAGGAAATCCCATTTTTCTGAATTATCATAAATATGATCAACTCCAGATATTCAGGTGAAAGAACTGGAGAAGCGTGCGTCAGGCCAGGCTTTTGAGCTGATTCTCAGCCCTCGGTCAAAAGAATCCGTCCCAGATTTCCCCCTTTCCCCTCCAAAGAAGAAGGATCTTTCCCTGGAGGAAATTCAGAAGAAATTAGAAGCTGCAGAAGAAAGACGCAAGGTAAACATCACAGCTCACAGAAAACAGGATATTTATTAACATGAAGGGGCAAATCAGTTTGTTTCCATAACGGGAAGAATACAATTATAGCTACACTGTGATTTTTAACTGTGAAAATTACATATGACAATAGTGGAGGAAAATATCAGCCGACATTTATTGAGCTCTTATTATGCCAGCTCCTTATGTTTTTCTACTTTAATACAATGACTCTACAAGGGTGTAGGTATTGTCTCAGATAATGGAGATTAGAAAATAGCCTCAGGAACACTAAGTCATTTTCCTGAAGTCCTACACCCAGAAAGTGTTGGGGCCAGAATTCTAGCTTAGTTCTGTTTTAAGGAATGCTTATACTACTTGTGCTTCCTCTTTGGAAAATATAACATTTGTTGGCAGGATTCTTTGTCTCTAGGTTTATTTTTTGATAGCTATACAATAAAAATATTTAAAATTGCTAGCAATGTGGATGTGTTGCTCAACTGGTATTGTGGTAATCTTTTCTCTTATGTAAGCACAGAAAGTAGCCATCTTTTAAAAGAGCTAATCAGAAAAATCAAATACTAACAGTTGTAAGAAAAATTGGGAAACACAATTTTATAATTGGAAATTAAAAGTATTAATTATCCTACTTCCCAGAACTAACCTTTATTAATATTTTTGTGTATTTCCTTCCATTAGCATTAATTTACTAATTTAGTCTCATTTAGTCTCCCTTTTCCCAATAACTAATTGGGGTAAGTGTATTTAATTTTTTTGTTAAAGTTGGGGGAATCTGAGGTACAAAAAGGTGAAGGATGACTGGGAATGTGACCCAGTAGTACAGTATTTGCCTAGCATGTTCAAGATTCTGGCTTCAATCCCTGGCACCGCAAAGGAAAGAAAGGTGAAGTAGGAATTCACCCTACACTAGCACTCATAGTATGATTTGAAATCAAGCATGCATACACACACATATATGACCCTTTTAAATAGGTGGAGCATGTGCCTTGTACCTTTCTTTCAGTGCCGCATTCTCTGTGGATACTGAACTACTGTTAATGCTGGGAATCGGTTCTCCAGAGTGACGGTGTTTACATTGGTGCGTCATCTTCTGCCTGCTATTCTATGTAGTTGGAGTTCATGGAGTAGGAGGAAGCAGTATGAGTGGAAGCTAGGCCAAGGGAGGATTTAAAAAAAAAAAAAAATTATTTGTTTTAGTTGTACACAATGCCTTTATTTTTATGTGGTGCTGAGGATTGAACCCGGGCTGCACACATGCTAGGTGAGCGCTCTACCGCTGAGCCACAACCCCAGCCCTCAAGGGAAGATTTTAAGAATCACAAGAGCCTGTGGTCATTAGCTTGTGCTTTATACAATAACCACCTAAATGTAGTGAAAAGCCTATCATCATGACTAGGATATTGCAGAAGCGAGTTAACAGAACCAGTGGCAGATCTCTGTAGCTATGCCCTGCAAGTCAGTGTTTCCAAACACATCTGAATCTGTATAATAGTTATGGCTAAAATTTTAATAACGAGCTAGCTTATCAGGATTTTCTTAATGGCGACAGGGTGTGGTGATGCACGCCCATAATCCCAGCAATTCTGGAGGCTGAGGCAGGAGGATAGCTAGTTCAAAGCCAGCCTTGGCAACTTTGCGAGATCCTGTCTCTAAAAGATGAGGGGATGCTGGGGATGTAGCTTGGTGGCAAAGCATCCCTGAGTTTAGTCCCTAGTACCAGAAAAGAAACAAGAAATAATTGGGCAAGAAATCTCTGAGCAAGTATGGGCAGTTTTCTAAAGCAAATACAAGTACTAGAAAAAGAAGATGAATGTACAACTATAATGCACCAATTTAAAAATTTGGGGAAAAAGATTTTCACAGCATTTTTATGATAAGGAAAATCATGTCCTAACTTTAGTATTATTTAAAGGGACCCTATTTTCTGCCTTTTAAATCTTCTCTGACATGATTTTTGTAATTTTAATTAATGCCAAAGACATGTCAGAGAGTCTAGCCTGTTAAACTTTTTTCCAGTCTCATGAAGCTGAGGTCTTGAAGCAGCTTGCTGAGAAACGAGAGCATGAGAAAGAAGTGCTTCAGAAAGCAATAGAAGAAAACAACAACTTCAGTAAAATGGCGGAAGAGAAACTGACCCACAAAATGGAAGCTAACAAAGAGAACCGAGAGGCACAAATGGCTGCCAAACTGGAGCGTTTGCGGGAGAAGGTTGGTTTCTTTGTTGAGGGGTTAAGAGCCTGCAGTTTGAGGCACCAAAGAATTGTCATGAATTAATTACCTTGATTAAAAAGTGTTAGGTGTCTTTTTGTGTCATGAATTTGGGAGCATAACAGTAAATGAGATGGAATATTGAGGGCCGGAATATAGCTCAGTGATAGAGGGTTTGCCTAGCATGTGTGAGGCCCTGGGTCCTATCCCCAGCAATATAAAGAAAAGAATAAAAAGTTTGAGTAAATTTCCAGCATAACTGGACATTCCTTGGGAGAGCAGTAGGAGGCTTAGCTGTTAGGCTTCACAAGTGACCCAGGAGATTTAAGATGATGCCCTAGAACTCTTTATTTGGTGAGTCCCACAGGCTGTAATATGTGTACTGAGCCTATGGGGTGTGGAGTATAGTTTAACTGGACTTTTTATTCAACTGATGATGGTTGTATACAATTTCTTCACAGGATAAGCACGTTGAAGAAGTGCGGAAGAACAAAGAATCCAAAGATCCTGCTGATGAGACTGAAGCTGACTAATTTTGTTCTGAGAACTGACTTTCTCCCCTTCCCCTTCCTAAATATCCAAAGACTGTACTGGCCAGTGTCATTTTATTTTTTCCCTCCTGACAAATATTCTAGAAGCTGATGTAGGACTGTATAGGTAGATCCAGACTGTAAGATGTTGTTTTAGGGGATAAAGGGGAGAAACCGAAAGTGTTTTTAATCTTTTTCTAAAGTGTTGGTCTTTTTAATGTAGCTATTTTTATTGTTGCATCTTTTCTACTTCAGTACACTTGGTGTACTGGGTTAATGGCTAGTACTGTATTGGCTCTGTGAAAACATGTTTGTGAAGAGTATGTAGTGGCTTCTTTCAAATTGTTAGATGCTGAATATCTGTTCACTTTTCAATCCCAATTCTGTCCCAATCTTACCAGATGCTACTGTACTTGAATGGTTAATAAAACTGCACAGTGCTGTTGGTGGCTTGCTTCTTTCTGTTCAGATAATTATCAAGCGGTAGAGACCCTCCTAGTTTATGCTGTTCCAGACGCGGCTTTGGGCTTGTGGAAGCACCCAGCATGTACATCACTGCAAGCTCTCTGCCCTGGGTTTCTTGCTTCAGAGGCAGTTTGCATTGTCTTCTTCCACAATCATCACTTTGTGTTGCTGCCTCAGCCCAGATCAGCTGTTACTATATTCTTTCAGATGTTTATTTGCAAACAAACAGGTTTTTGTTACTCTGTCCCTGTTAAAAAGGCAATTTAAAGGCACAAGTGGTGTTTCTAGAGAATAGTTTAGAGGGAATCTTAAGATATTAGGATATTTGATGGTTGGTTTACTCAGTATTAGTTGGGGGTGCAACCTAATACTGTCCTTCCATAGAGTGATAACTCAACAGTCAGGATACTAATGACACTTTGTGCTGCTGGAGCAACTTTTATGAAATGATTAAGGGAACTTTAATAATTAAATTCTGGAGAGTAGTATTTGACACGTGGTTGAGGTTGGCAAATAATTCATCTTCTATATAGAGGCCATAATACTATTGTTAGCATACTGCCTCTCAATTCAGGGAAAGCCTCTGGCTGCTGTCCTAGGCTGTTTGGGAAATAGCCTTAATTACAAATGAATATTTGCTTCTTAGACATCTGTATGAAAGCTCTAGTAAGCCAAATACCTACAGCAAAAAAAATGTTTCCGCGAGGGCCACTGAGATGTACTAACCTGTGTGCTCCTGTAGCTCTGGCTTGATCTTGATTTGGGTTTCACCAAACTTATTTGTGAGAATAGTAATGGCCTATCTCCTGTGTTAGAACTGAATGAATGTGGTGTGTATGTGCCGAAAGGGCACGCTTAGAACTATTGAGTGTATAGAATAGCAATTACTGTTTTCATCCAAAGGCTAATAAATGATCCCAGTTTATAGTCTTGAGTTGGAAATGATTATGTAATTTTTTGTGTGCCTTGACTTTTTTTTTTTTTTAAGATACCAATGTCAACAACCCTGCATGACACAGGTGCCAGGTACTTTCTTTTTAATATTTATTTATTTACTTTAGTTGTACACAATGCAATGCATTTATGTTTACGTGGTGCTGAGGATCGAACCCGGGCCGCGCACGTACGAGGCGAGCGCTCTGCCGCTGAGCCATAACCCCAGCCCCTGTCTTGACTTTTTTAAACTAAAATGATAGTAGCTGAGTTTGGATGAAAGCTTAATATAAAGACTTAATAGCCATCGAGAGCAAACAAACAAGATCGAGTGTATTTTTAGTATGTAACAATAGGTTTTGAGCAGTATCAAGGTGAAGGTGAAGTTTATGTGCAGGGCCTTGACACTGTTCATCTTTGGATCGTATCTCTGGCACAAAGGATTGATTCTAAATGTTCACACCAGTGAATTGTGCCTACAGGATCTGCATAAGGCACTCATTCTGAACAGATGGGAATAGAGTAGAAAGACAGCCTGGAGGTAGGAATTTGGAGTAATAGAATCAGGTGTCCTACAGATGGCAATAGGATACACAGGGAAGAGAATAGACCAGGAGAAAGCAAGAAAGGGTCAAAATGGGTCTGAAGGAAGAAGGTCCTTCAGCTAGTTATGGCCAAGCCCGTGGTGCCCTGGCTTACTATCAGAAGGCAGTTCTAAGCCTCAACCTCATGACAGTGATGTCACAGGAAACAGAAGGAGATGCAACCTACCCATGGTAATGAAAAGCCCTGGCTTTTTTTTTTTTTTTTTTTTTTTTTTTTTTGTGGTACCAGGGATTGAGCTCAGGGGCACTCGACCACTGGGCCACATCCCCAGCCCTTTTTGTATTTTTATTAGAGACAGGGTCTCACTGAGTTGCTAAGTGCCTCGCCATTGCTAAGGCTGGCTTTGAACTCTCAATCCTCCTGCCTCAGCCTCCCAAAGTGCTGGGATTACAGGCGTGCACCACCGCGCCCGGCTTCCCTGGCCTTTTTATTTCACCCCTAACCTTAGTACTTTATCTTGAGCAGTTTTCTGGTTTCCTTATCGATCAGAAAAGAAGGTTGGGTTAGGTTCCTTATGCACCACTGTGAGATTCTTCACATTTGGCTTAGGGGGAGGTGAGTAATGGCTGCCCGTGAACTTCTGGAGTCTTGTTTTTAGGTAGGGGACTCTAAGCTTGGTGACTTACACATGCTATGTGAGTGCTGTGTCACTGAGTTATATGAACTCCCAACCTCCTGGGAATCTCAGTGTCTTCTCCCAGGCCTGAGTGTTCTCATCCTCAGGAGTCTGCCTCTACACAGGCATGCCCACCTTGTGGCACCACTTCTCATAGACTGGCCTCATAAGGCCAGTGTAGATTGACTAACAGCCTGGGGCCTATCAATCTGGGGATCGAACTCAGGAGCACTGTATACCACTGAGCTAAATCCCTGGCCCTTTTTATTTTTTGAGACAGGGTCTCATCAGATTGCTGAGACTGGTCTTGAACTTGCAATCCTCCTGCCTCAGCCTCCTGAGTTGCTGGGATTGCAGGTACATGCCTGTAATAAGGGACTTCTGAACAGATTGGAAACAGGATAAAGAGGGCCCAAAGGTAGGAATTTGAAGTACTTGAACTTTGTGATTGCATGGGCTCCATGGAAGAGAGGTTTGAGGGGTGGAAAAAGGCCCTTGAATCAGCACTTAACAAGAACCCAGAATGCTCCACCTTGGGCCATATGCTAGGGCTGGGAAGATGAGGTGGGTTCCAGCACATCCTGTGCTTACAGGTGAAGGGAAGGAAAGTTGTAAAACACCTGAGAGTGATGTGGACCAAATTCATGGCTTAACCACATGTGCTCAAGTGCTCAGTAAAAGCAGTAAGCACAGGGGGCTTGGGCAGTCTGGGAAGCTCAGAAGAAGAAGGGTTTGAGCTAGACGCTTGAAAATTCAAACCCCAAGAAAGCACTTAACTCTTAAAAAGCACACCAATGCAGCATGCACAGAGAACCAGCATAGTTAATGGCTCATGGCAAGCTCTTCCATGCCTTTGTCCTAAGCCGTGGAAGCCCTTTGAAGACTTCAGAATACAGGGGCAGTAAGTCAGTGAACGTTTTTTTTTTTTTTTTTTTTTTTTTTTTTTGTGGTACCGGGGATTGAACTCAGGGGCACTTGACCACTGGGTCACATCCCCAGACCTTTTTGTATTTTATTTAGAGACAGGGTCTCACTGAGTTGCTAAGTGCTTCCCCATTGCTGAGGCTGGCTTTGAACTCGTGATCCTCCTGCCTCAGCCTCCCAAAGTGCTGGGATTACAGGTGTGCGCCACCGTGCCCGGCTCAGTGAACGTTTTAAGGTAAGCAAGTGAATGGACAGGAGAGCAGATGCTCTTGGAGCGGCACAGGTGAGGCCATGAGGGTCCGTGCTGGAGGGCCCCTTTAGGCTCTGGAGAGGGCCTTGGGTCATGTTAGGCAAGTGCTTTGCCACTGAGCTACATCCCCAATCCTGGAGGGATGGTTGTGACTGACAGTGTATTGAAGAGCTGGGACATAAGCTGCTGAGCATGGGAATCCAGAGGAGGAGAAATAAACCACTCCAAGCTGACTGGGAAGATGGTGCCAGCATCAGAGCTACTGTTTATTGAACAGGTGGTGTTACATAAATGGCCTTCACTGTGTAGAGAAGTAAACAGGTTAAGGATGGTTTCTGCAACTTGCCCAACATCCAAAGCTAGTAAGAGAGCCTGAGCCCGGCAGTCTTACTCCAGGCCCTGGACAGGAAGGGGTACTGCTGGAAGGGGAGATCACGCAGTTTGGCATCCTCTGTTGCCCTGAATAATTCCTATCTACCCCAGACCTGCACACCAGACTCAGCCATCAACAAAGCCCCAAATTCAGCCAGTACCACCTCCTTAAGAAGGCAGTTGATGGGCTGGGGTTGTAGCTCAGCAGTAGAGCACTTGCCTAGCTTGAGCGCAGCCCAGGTTTGATCCTTAGCACCATGTAAAAATAAAGGCATTGTGTACAACTAAAGCAAATAAATATTTAAAAAAAAAAAAAAAAAAAAGAAGGCAGTTGATGAATCATCTCATTATTCTGGCCTACCTTGAAGAGAATTCCTCTCTCAACCCCCAGCACTTTTTATTTTTTATATATTTTTATTTTTGGTACTTGGGATTGAACCCAGTGGTTCTCTACCACTGAGCTACATTCCTATCCTTTTTTGTTTTTCATTATGAGACACAGTCTCACTAAGTTGCTGAGGCTGGCCTCAATTTGGCATCCTCCTTGCCTCAGCCTCTAGAGTATAGGATTTTAGGTGTGTGTTCCCATGCCCAGCTCTATTATTTTCCAAAGGAGAGTTCTGATTTTCAGTGATGTTTGTTCTTTCCATGTAAATCTGTCCTTGCAGATGAGGATTTGTCTACTGCAAATTCAGTTTTTGAATCACTGTTAAATGTGACTTATGTAGAAATAAGTGATGAGAAGGACAGGCTTATAGAGGTGATTTCCCCCCCTTTGGGTAGAGCCTGGAGTAGGTACCTAGACGTTTCCTTCCAAAACCAAGATTGTGTGATTCTCTGAGTGTTTCATTATTTTGAGATGGGGTCTCACTGTGTTGCCCAGGATAGCCTTGAATTCATGATCCTCCAACCTCAGCCTCCAGAGTGACTTGGATTACAGGCACATGCCACTGCACCCAGTTTCTCTACCTGACCAAATTGCAGACTCTCTGTGATAGGGGCCATATCACATGCTGAGGATTCTGCTGAGCTGAACCACCAGGTTCCAGAAACATCACTGGTGACATCACTGGTGTCAAGAGTGACACCTGCCTCTGCCCAGGTGAAAGAGAGGGTCCCAAGTCTCCATGTGGCTGTCCCTGTCCCTGCCAGCAGAATTTGGTATTCTGCATTTGAGGGGTGCAGGAAAGGTTTTCTGACTGACTGTATATGAAAGCACCTATATTTTAAAACTTATTCGTAGGATTTGATGGGCTCCAAAATGCAGCAACCTCAGTGGAGAGGCTCCACTGAAAAGACCTAGCCGCCTTCCAGCATGGCTAGGAATAGTACCTTCCCTGGCGTTGGCCACCAAATCCTACTGAGACAAGTGAGCTGCTTGTCTCAGTAGGATTTGTTCCAAGAGAAGGAGGAACAGGCAGGAGTGAGCCAACTGTCATGACTGCCATCTCAGCAGATGACAAGTGACAGGAGGACTGAGCCTCTGTAGCTGTAGGAACTTCTGGACCTGGGCTTCCAACCCCTTTTGTCCCTGTGTTCCCTTACTGGCAAAAGCCCCAGTATTCACTGGGATGGGGTGTTGGTGAGGACCCTTCATGCTAAGCCTAGCTGCTCTTCTTTGCTGCTGTACAGCTCTCTCTACTTAAGGGCAGAAGCTCTAATTATTTTCATGATCTAATTGACTACCCTAAACAACCCTCTGAGATTATCGTGCCCATTTCACAGGTGAAAAATGAGGTAACTGGGGTAGATCAGTTGTTTGCCCAAAGTGACATGACTAACAAGTGTGCTAAGGTCCAATCAGACACAGATTTTTAACCTCCATGCTATACTGCAACTGCTCATGTATCACAAATGTGATTCACTCACATGCAATTAATGGTTTCAGGTGTGTGTCTCCAGCTAGATGCAGGGTCCTCAAAAGCAAGGGATTGCCTGACACATTCACTGTTCAATCTCCTGCTCTGAACCTAGCTTACGTATGAAGGTTATTAAATATGTGTCAAATTAAATATTTGGGTTATGACTCCCTGGTCTATCTGAAGCCACCTGTTTTGTCCTTGTCTTGTGTGGACCCCATGGGAGTCAACTCAGTTGTCTAGAAACAAAGGATAGCTCCGCCTTGCTTTGCAGACTGTCCTTGGAGATGCCCAATCCTTAGTGGAATCCTAGTTCCAAAGGCACAAGCTGGTGGCCTGCAGCCAAGTTTGGTCCAAAGGAATATTGCATTTCGCCCATACTTTTTCATTTATTGAATCATTTGACAATTTAATGTGAAAATATGATTTCAGGCTTCTCTTGAAAAACCATTACGTGTGGCAACCCTGGGCACAGTCTCACCCAGGTGCAATCAGTGGACTCTGGGAAGCTGCTGCCCCCTGGAGGCAGGACTTGTGCTCTGCAGTTCTTTCTTCCTCTGGTCCGCGGGACTCTCTTTCACGCCCCTCCCTGCCCCACCTAGAGGGAGGCCTAGGGTTTAGGTTGTTTGCAGTTCATTAATCCCCCAGGGTTTTTGTTTTTGTTTTAAGTAAAAACCCAATCAGAGCCCGCAAGGTGGCGCTGGCCGTAATCCCAGCAGCTGAGGCAGGAGGATCACAAATTTGAGGCCAACCTGGACAATTTAGTGAGACCTTTTATCCCAGGGCTCAATCCCTAGTACTGAAAAAAAAAAAAAAAAAAAATGGAAATTGCCAAGGAATCCAATCAGTATAGAAGATGTACTAGAAAAAGTGACTCTTCCCTCTTGAGCCCCTAGTTGTCCTCCCTGTATCTCCTTCCAGACACATTGTCACTCTATGAGCATGGTCACCACTAATTAGCACTTATTGACCAGATCCCAGCGAGGCATCAGGATAACATGGTACATTTTCAAAGTACAGAGACTCGGGACCCTCATTAGGGCTTTGGAGGCAGAATTTCTAAAATTGGAGCCCAGGTATCTAAAGTTTTAAGGGCTCAGAGTATTTTCTCTTGCTCAGCTAGGTGGGGACACCTCTGTTCAGGATGCAATGTCCTAAGATCAGTTGCCACTCTACACTCCCCCACAGTCTGGGAGAGATGAATCTGGGCATTTAGGCCAGGACTCCTGGTGTGCGGGTGGTACCCAGAACAGGGACACCCAGCCAGGGGAATGCAGGGCCTGAAACTCAGCCATAGCTGAGAGCAGAGGCACATGCCATACCCTCACAGCTGCCTCCGACCCCCCAGGAAGAGTTCAACTGTCCAAACAAATATAGGGTGGCCTGTGCTGTGACCAGGGGTATAGACAAGGACTTCTTGGCAAGTGCAGGCCCAGGATGACTTCCAGTAGGAAGTGAATGCTTGGCCAAGTTTGTGTGGAATCAGAAACAATAGAAGGCACATCTCTACCCCATACATCCCTCTCAGTCCAACCCACCCATCCCCTGCCTTGGGGTTCCCTATGGTCATCAGGCACCACCCTTCTGGCCACACCAAGGACACTTTTTCTTTCTTTCTTTCTTTTTCTTTCTTCTTTTTTTAATTCTGATTTGTTTATAAGGGACACTTTCTATTTTTAATTTTTTATTACTGGGGATTGAACCCAGGGTGCTTTACCACTGAGCTATATCCCCAGTTCTTGACATTTTATTTTGAGACAGGGTCTGCCCTAAATTGCTGGCCTGGAACTTGCAATCCTCCTGTTTTAGCCTTCCCAGTAGCTGGAATTACAGGCATGCACCCCCCTACCTGGTCCTGGGACAACGTTTTATACATATATATATATAATATAAATATAATATAAAATATATATAAATAATATAAATATATAATATAAATATATAATATAAAATATATATAAATATATAAATATATATATAAAGGTATATATATATATATATATATATAATATATATATACCTTTATTTTATTTTTTATGTGGTGCTGAGGATCGAACCCAGGGCCTCACATGTGCTAGGCGGGTGCCACTGAGCTACAGCCCCAGCCCCCCCAACACTTTAAAAGCAATGTACATCAGTCATATACATGTATGTAACAATGAATCCCACCATCATGTACAAGTATAATGCACCAATAAAATATGGAGAAAATTAAATACAAAGAGATGTCACCACAGATTAAAAAAAAAAAATCAAGAAAAAGCCCCAGGAAGCCGGTCGCGGGTGTCGCACGCCTGTAATCCCAGCACTTTGGGAGGCTGAGTCAGGAGGATCGCGAGTTCAAAGCCAGCCTCAGCAATGGCGAGGCACTTAGCAACTCAGTGAGACCCTGTCTCTAATAAAATACAAAAAAAGGGCTGGGGATGTGGCCCAGTGGTCTAGTGCCGCTGAGTTCAATCCCCGGTACCAAAAAAAAAAAAAAAAAAAGAAGGCCCCAGGGCCTACAGTGGGAGGGGAAGGGTCAGCTTATAAGTTAGACCAATGTGTCTTGCCTGGGCTTTTGGAGCTGACTGACCAGGTATCTAGAAGTACCGACAGTAGGGAATGGGGGTGTGAGAGCCTCGTGCCTCTGGAAAGTCTCCTGAGAGGCTCTGCAGAGCTGGAGTCCTCCCTCTCAGTGCCCGAGTCAGTGCCATCCAAGTGTAGCCCAGGGATGGTGCCAGTCCATCACCTGTTGAGGGTCAGCAACGATACCGCGGGAAAGAATTCAGAGGCAGACTGGAAATGAATAGGTTCTTTATTCTTCCTTCTTCTAACTTTCTCTCTCCAGCTCCAACAACCTCTCCAACTCCAACACACCCCCTCTAGCCAACCTCACCCAGTTAAATACTTTTTGCCTTAACAAGTATACACAATGTTAACAGCTCAAACTTATAGGTGTGTCACATAGTGTTCACGGCATAGAAAGATTCTTAGATAAATGCATGAATATCAGGTGAAAATACTTAAACACCTCTAATGGCTCTCAGCTAGCCGCCATCTTAGCTATCTCCTTATTAGGGCTCTTACATTTCCTCCCTTTTGTTTTAAAAGAGGGAAAATAGATGGGTGAGCTCTCACCAACATCGGGATCGACTGTGCCTGGCTTAGGCGTCCACACGTGCAACCCGGCATCCTTACCCGTCATGGGATAATCAAGGCTGTGCCCTTGACTCCTGTCTTAGGTTGATATGTCGGCCCCATGAGACTGTCCCATTATTGACTACCAGCCGTCCAATCATGAGGAGATGCTCCGGTTCTAAGGCGGCAAGCTTTTTGCTGACGAGCCAAGTTCCATAGCATATCAAGTTCTTTAAACAAATCAGCTGCCCTAAGTTCCATTAAGTAACGCACTGAGTTCTCTATACCTGCAAGGTATTGTCCCGTGCAATGTCCCAAACATCCTATAGTCCATTTGCTAACATGTTGATCTAGGAGGCCTCGTGCATGCAGAGCAGAGGCCACACTGTTGGTGAAGTTGTTTTTTTGATGCTTGAGCAGCAGGGATGCTTGTAGCGATTGTGATTCCCTGCAGCTGTAGCAGCAGCAGCCGTCTCTTTTATGTCTAGACAAATGCCACCGGCAAATCTTCAGGGCCGCTACCTAGAAACTCAAGCATCAATCATTAGAGGAAAGGCAGTGCTATTCCAGCACTGAGTCAAGAAGCTAGTTGTCAAACTAAAAAATAGAATTATTAGATCAGGAAATTGAAGTTGATTTCTGCTCACAAATACACATTGCTGCTTGAGCTCCCACCAACGTAAGCTGGCAAAATGTCACATTCAGAACGGATTAAAGAACGACTGAAGGCACTTAGCTGACAAAACACTACATTTAAGATAAATTAAAGAAAAGCTAAGAGCATATTAGGAAAATAATTTGTTAGCTGGAACATTTGAGCCTCTGCATACACAGCAACCTTCCATGAATTATACCCATTGAAACAATTTAAATTAATCAGCTTATTTAAACAAATAAAGTTAATTACAAATAAACAATCCCATGACAAATACCAAAATATCAGGTTGAACAGTATTAGTCAAATTCCTCGCTGAAGAGAAGTCCTAGAGATACTTATAAATTAAGTTTGAAGGTACCTTCATTATTGTATTTAACTAAAAAAGAACAGAAATTATTTGGATCCTCTTTTTTTTTTTTTCCTCATGAACGCTTGGTTTTTGTTATTTGTGACGTCACATTAAACATGAAATCTGGACAGACGTACAGACATAAAGACATATTTGGTGACATCACATTTACATGAAATCTAGACAAAGTGCACAGACATAAAGACATATATTAAAAAAGAAAAACACAATTGTGTGCACACTAAAGAGAGATCCTCTCGTCCCCGGCCAGGAGGAATGAGACTTAAGTTGTTAATTTATTGAAGGAAAAAAGCGCGCAGCTTAAAAAGTTCTTAGCTGAAAAGGCAAAGATGAGGTTCCTTTGTCGGAAAAGAGACAAACTTGCGCAGGTGCGCGGATTGATACCTCTTTTAAGGGAATCATTCCACAGCTACTTCATCTTGGCCCTTTTGATTTGGCACTTGTTTTATTAATCTTGATTCTGCAACAACTTCATCTTGGCCTTTTTGATTTGGTACCTGTTTTATTAATCTTGATGGTATCCACACCGGTGAGGTTTCATGCTGTGGAAAAACACAAACAGATCCTCTCTCCAAATTAATACTGGGTCTGGGCCTTTCATGTACCTGAAAGAACATCCTTCCAGTAAACCAAAGGTTTATGTTGTTGGTGTGGATTCCAGTGTCTGTCTCCAGCCGAATATCCTTTGGAATCCAAAGTTAAAAAATTTAAAGTAAAAAGGGCAACGGCTAATCTATCTTTAGGATTTGTCCAATTTCCATTCTTTTTGTTTCAAAAGGATAAGTTTGAGTGTGGTGATTAGCTCATTCAATTATACCTTGGCCTTGAGGATTATATGGATTACCAGTCTTATGAAGTATACTGAATTTGGAGCAAAACTGTTTGAAAGATGAGGATGTATATGCAGGGCCATTGTCTGTTTTAAGCATTTTGGGAATGTCCAGTGCAGCAAAAGCTTGTAAACAATGAGATGTAACATCTTTAACTTTTTCTCTAGTACGTAAGGAAGCAAAAATAATGCCCTGAGCATGTATCTATGGTCACATGAATAAATCGCAATTTTCCAAAACTTGCTCATGAGTGATATCTATCTGCCACAAATGATTGGGCATTAATCCTCTTGGGTTAACCCATAATGTGGATTGGGCAAATGTGTCCACACAAGATTGACAAGCCTTCACATTGTTCGAGCTTGATCTTTAGTTATATTGAAACTTTGTTGTAAAGTAGTACTATTAATATGAAATTGAGATTGGAACAAGGTAGCTTGGTGGACTGCTGAAAATATAAAGATCATTTGAGTGAGAGCATCGGCCTTTTGATTACTAGCTTCATGGAGAGGACCAGAAAATTAGTATGAGCTCTGATATGTCCAATAAACAAAGGTTCTTTACGTTCCCATAGAAGGTTTTGAATTTGAAAAAAAAAAAATTTAAAAGCTGGAGTTATGAGGTGCTATTGGACCTGCTAGCACTCCAATTTAGGGACAACATGTACAATATAGTGGCTGTCTGAAAAAATATTTATGGGCTGTTCTTTAAAACTTTCAAGAGCTATAATAATAGCTTCTAGTTCTACTAAATCGAGCTGATTTATGGGCAGTAATATGAATCATATTTTCTTGTTGAGTGACTACTGCAGCAGTACCATTAGAGGACCCATCTGTAAATACATTTAATGCCTCAGGAATAGGTTAATTTTTTTATTACCTGTGGAAATATAATGGGATGATTGATACAAAAAGATAGTATAGGAGACTTAGGAAGATGGGTGATTATCAAAATTTGCAGAAGTAGAGCATCTAGCTATAGCCCAATCATTATCATTGAAGCATAAATATTCAACCTGTGATGATGAATAGGGGAGTAATAATAGTAGCGGGGTGAATACCAAAGATTTTTAGTAGATGTCTTAAGTCCTTGAAGAATAAGTTTAGCCACCAAGGAGGTGTAAGACTCAATTGTACTTTTAGAAGAGACGGGCAAATGTATCCATAACAAAGGCCCCTGTTGCCAAAATAATCCTGTGTGGGTATATATTGTGAAGAAATAATGATCAATATCAACGGTCGAGCAAAATCAATTCTATCACAATGGATCCTTCAATGGCCTTTTCTACCAACTTTAAAGCTTCCCTAGCATCAGGAGTCAATGTTCGCGGGTGAAGATGGATCAGGGGTTCCCACGAAGGATATCAAATAAGGGTTTAATTGGCCAGTAGTAAGGCTTAGTATAGGGCGAAGCCAATTAATGTCTCCCAGAAATTTTTGAAAATCATTAAGAGTAGCTAGATGTTACTTATTTATTAAAATTTTTTGAGGCCTAATAAAAGTATCCATAATTTGGAATCCTAGATATATAATATTGGAGATCTAGTTTTAACCTTTTCTTCAGCAATGTTTAATCCATACGATCGTTTCAAGTTTTCTGATATATCGCTAAATATGGTGAATAAGACTTCTTGATTAGGATGAGCAAGCAAAAACATCATCCATATAATGGTGGCACATAAGCTCTGGTATTTGTTCTTGATAGGCTGAATAAACTTTACCTACATAGATTTGCAATATAGTGAGGCTATTAGCCATTCCCTGGGGTAAAACTTTCCACTGAAATCTTTGATCAGGGCCATTTTTATTAATAGAAGGAACTGAAAAAGCAAACCTGGGGGCCATCCAGAGGATGTAGAGGAATAGAAAAGAATAATCCTTTATATCAAGAGTTATAAGATGGAAATTTTTAGGAATAAAGCTACAGGATTAGGAAGTCCAGATTGGGTAGGGCCCATAATTTGCATGGTTTTGTTGATTTCTCTAAGATCATGTAACAATCGTAATTTTCCTGATTTTTTTCCTAATCACGAATATGGGGAATTCCAGGGAGAGGTGGAAGATGCTATATGTCCTGCTTCTAGTTGTTCTCGG
This sequence comes from Tamias sibiricus, assembly GCA_025594165.1. Classification (NCBI taxonomy): domain Eukaryota; kingdom Metazoa; phylum Chordata; class Mammalia; order Rodentia; family Sciuridae; genus Tamias; species Tamias sibiricus. The sequence continues at coordinate 20,967,178 of CM046658.1, read as the reverse complement.
GATTAGTAGTGGGCCGCATTGTAATTTCTCTCTAGATAGGGGCCACTGAGGGACCCAAACTGGCTTATCAGAAAGCCATGTTTATTTTCAAAATTGTTTTCTCTCAGTGGCCCCCTAAAAAAAAATATCCTTTTACCTTTTGGTGATGATTTCCTTTTGTAACACCTGTGGCCTTGGTTGTGAGATGTACTCCCATTTGTTGTAAAAACATCTCTTCTCCATAAGGTAACTGGCAAGCTGGACAAAACATAAGGCTGAAATGTTCCTTGATGCCCTTCATCATCCTCCCATTTTAAAACTGTTGCACTTTGTCTGGGTATTAGACTATCCCAAGCCTCTCAAACTGGTTGAGGCTTTTTGTAAAGGCCAGTGTTTTGGCCATTGTCCCGTACATTGATAATGGAAGAGTCAGCCCCAGTGTCAATCAATCCCTCCATCTCTATACCTTGAATTTTTATTTTGCACATAGGCCTCTGTGAACAATCCTGAACCCAGCAAGCCATAGGTCCCGAGCCAGTGGAACCAAATCCTCTAGTGTTCCTATTTTGAGGCATACTCTTAAATGAGTCATGTAAACTGGAAGGAGAAGCAGCTGAGCAATTCTATCTCCTTGGTTAATAGAGCAAATGCCTCGAGGTGAACTAAGCATAATCTTAATTTCTCCTTGGTAGTCTGAGTCTATTACACCAGGAGTCACTTGAAAACCTGATAAGCTTTTAGAGCTTCGCCCGAGGATAAGTCCTACAGTTCCTGAGGGAAGAGGTCCCCTGACTCCCATGGGAATCAGTTGAACCCCCATTTCAGGTGTTAGCACTATCCAGGTGGTGAACAGAGGTCTAGTCCTGCACTTTCCTCTTGTTCCTCTAACGAGGGGAGTCAATGGTAAGAGGGATTGTGTCTAGGAATCATCTGGTATGGATGTTTGAGGATACTCTTCCTCTAATGCCTCGTACATTTTGTGGGCCCCAGGGCATTGGGCCCCGTGCCCTGTTTTTTGAATTCCTAGACAAAATGTTTCCATAAATATCAAATTTCCTAGATCTGCACTTATTAGCCCAATGGTTTCCTTTTTTACACCCTGGGGCAGCAGCCTGGGGCATGATATGAGCTTGGTCTTATTTCTCTTTGGGAATATTGTCTAGAATAACCTGATTGATTATAATAATTTTTTAGGTTGAGTCCTTTTTGTGAAATTTTGAGGGAAAAGCACCTCTCAATTGCTGCTGCAATCACATTTCCTGTGATAAAGGTTGTCATTTATATCTTTGCATAGTCTTATATATACAGAAAGGTCCCTTTTAGATTTCCAAGGTCTGATAGTGTCTTGACAATATTTGTTGGCATTTTCATATGCCAGCTGAACGACTAATGGCATGGCTTGATCAACGTCTCCAAACACTCTACCTGCAGTTCGCAAAAGCCTAACAGCAAAGTCAGCATATGGCTCATTAGGTCCCTGAATTACTCTAGACAAGCTACCCTGTAAGTCACCAGTTCCTTGTAAAGTTTTCCATGCCCTAACAGCTGCGGCGTATATTTGAGCGTAAACTCCAGGATCGTACTGAATTTGAAGCTGTAAAATCAGCAAACTGCCCTTCTCCAGTTAACATATCTACGTTACGGTCTGGAAATCCTGCAGTCGCATTTCTTTTAGCTGTTTCTACACAAAATTCCTGGGGGCTGGGGTTGTGGCTCAGCAGTAGAGCGCTTGCCTAGCACGTGCATGGCCCGGTTCGATCCTCAGCACCACATACAAATAAACGCCATTGTGTACAACTAAAGCAAATAAATAATATTTTTTTAAAAATTCCTGGAATTGTGACCTCCAAATCAAGTATTGTCCCCCCACTCAATACTGCCTTACATAAGCCTTTCCAGTCTGAGGAGGTTAAAGTTAAAGTGTTAAGGGACTCCAACATGCTCAACATGAAAGGAGCTTGGGGCCCCATATGTCATTATTGCCTCTTTGAAATTTTTTACAGTTTTAAAATCTATTGATTGGTAGTACCTCTGTCCTGTTTTCATTTTCAAATACTGGCAGATCCCATTGTCCCTGCGAGTTTTGACATTCAAGGGCACACAAGTGCTCAGAAAGACCGTTTAATTTCTGTTTCAAGGGCACACAAGTGCCTAGAAAGGGACCGTTCATAGTTTTCTGTAATTGATTCAACCCATGAGGCCACAAAGGATTCCTCGGGAAAGAATTCAGAGGCAGACTGGAAATGAATAGGTTCTTTATTCTTCCTTCTTCTAACTTCTCTCTCCAGCTCCAACAACCTCTCCAACTCCAACCACCCCCTCTAGCCAACCTCACCCAGTTAAATACTTTTTGCCTTAACAAGTATACACATGTTAACAGCTCAAACTTATAGGTGTGTCACATAGTGTTCACGGGCATAGAAAGATTCTTAGATAAATGCATGAATATCAGGTGAAAATACTTAAACACCTCTAATGGCTCTCAGCTAGCCGCCATCTTAGCTATCTCCTTATTAGGGCTCTTACATTTCCTCCCTTTTGTTTTAAAAGAGGGGAAAATAGATGGGTGAGCTCTCACCACATCGGGATCGACTGTGCCTGGCTTAGGCGTCCACACGTGCAACCGGCATCCTTACCCGTCATGGGATAATCAAGGCTGTGCCCTTGACTCCTGTCTTAGGTTGATATGTCGGCCCCATGAGACTGTCCCATTATTGACTACCAGCCGTCCAATCATGAGGAGATGCTCCGGTTCTAAGGCGGCAAGCTTTTTGCTGACGAGCCAAGTTCCATAGCATATCAAGTTCTTTAAACAAATCAGCTGCCCTAAGTTCCATTAAGTAACGCACTGAGTTCTCTATACCTGCAAGGTATTGTCCCGTGCAATGTCCCAAACATCCTATAGTCCATTTGCTAACATGTTGATCTAGGAGGCCTCGTGCATGCAGAGCAGAGGCCACACTGTTGGTGAAGTTGTTTGATGCTTGAGCAGCAGGGATGCTTGTAGCGATTGTGATCCTGCAGCTGTAGCAGCAGCAGCCGTCTCTTTTATGTCTAGACAATGCCACCTGCAAATCTTCAGGGCCCGCTACCTAGAAACTCAAGCATCAATCATTAGAGGAAAGGCAGTGCTATTCCAGCACTGAGTCAAGAAGCTAGTTGTCAAACTAAAAAATAGAATTATTAGATCAGGAAATTGAAGTTGATTTCTGCTCACACACATTGCTGCTTGAGCTCCCACCAACGTAAGCTGGCAAAATGTCACATTCAGAACGGATTAAAGAACGACTGAAGGCACTTAGCTGACAAAACACTACATTTAAGATAAATTAAAGAAAAGCTAAGAGCATATTAGGAAAATAATTTGTTAGCTGGAACTTTTGAGCCTCTGCATACACAGCAACCTTCCATGAATATACCCATTGAAACAATTTAAATTAATCAGCTTATTTAAACAAATAAAGTTAATTACAAATAAACAATCCCATGACAAATACCAAAATATCAGGTTGAACAGTATTAGTCATATTCCTCGCTGAAGAGAAGTCCTAGAGATACTTATAAATTAAGTTTGAAGGTACCTTCATTATTGTATTTAACTAAAAAGAACAGAAATTATTTGGATCCTCTTTTTTTTTTTTTCCTCATGAACGCTTGGTTTTTGTTATTTGTGACGTCACATTAACATGAAATCTGGACAGACGTACAGACATAAAGACATATTTGTGACATCACATTTACATGAAATCTAGACAAGTGCACAGACATAAAGACATATATTAAAAAAGAAAAACACAATTGTGTGCACACTAAAGAGAGATCCTCTCGTCCCGGCCAGGAGGAATGAGACTTAAGTTGTTAATTTATTGAAGGAAAAAGCGCGCAGCTTAAAAAGTTCTTAGCTGAAAAGGCAAAGATGAGGTTCCTTTGTCGGAAAAGAGACAAACTTGCGCAGGTGCGCGGATTGATACCTCTTTTAAGGGAATCATTCCACAGCTACTTCATCTTGGCCCTTTTGATTTGGCACTTGTTTTATTAATCTTGATTCTGCAACAACTTCATCTTGGCCTTTTTGATTTGGTACCTGTTTTATTAATCTTGATGGTATCCACACCGGTGAGGTTTCATGCTGTGGAAAAACACAAAACAGATCCTCTCTCCCAAATTAATACTGGGTCTGGGCCTTTCCATGTACCTGAAAGAACATCCTTCCAGTAAACCAAAGGTTTATGTTGTTGGTGTGGATTCCAGTGTCTGTCTCCAGCCGAATATCCTTTGGAATCCAAAGTTAAAAAATTTAAAGTAAAAAGGGCAACGGCTAATCTATCTTTAGGATTTGTCCAATTTCCTTCTTTTTGTTTCAAAAGGATAAGTTTGAGTGTGTGATTAGCTCATTCAATTATACCTTGGCCTTGAGGATTATATGGGATACCAGTCTTATGAAGTATACTGAATTTGGAGCAAAACTGTTTGAAAGATGAGGATGTATATGCAGGGCCATTGTCTGTTTTAAGCATTTTGGGAATGTCCAGTGCAGCAAAAGCTTGTAAACAATGAGATGTAACATCTTTAACTTTTTCTCTAGTACGTAAGGAAGCAAAAATAATGCCTGAGCATGTATCTATGGTCACATGAATAAATCGCAATTTTCCAAAACTTGGCTCATGAGTGATATCTATCTGCCACAAATGATTGGGCATTAATCCTCTTGGGTTAACCCCATAATGTGGATTGGGCAAATGTGTCACACAAGATTGACAAGCCTTCACAATTGTTCGAGCTTGATCTTTAGTTATTTTGAAACTTTGTTGTAAAGTAGTACTATTAATATGAAATTGAGATTGGAACAAGGTAGCTTGTTGGACTGCTGAAAATATAAAGATCATTTGAGTGAGAGCATCGGCCTTTTGATTACCTTCATGGAGAGGACCAGGAAAATTAGTATGAGCTCTGATATGTCCAATAAACAAAGGTTCTTTACGTTCCCATAGAAGGTTTTGAATTTGAAAAAAAAAAAAATTTAAAAGCTGGAGTATGAGGTGCTATTGGACCTGCTAGCTCCAATTTAGGGACAACATGTACAATATAGTGGCTGTCTGAAAAAATATTTATGGGCTGTTCTTTAAAACTTTCAAGAGCTATAATAATAGCTTCTAGTTCTACTAATCGAGCTGATTTATGGGCAGTAATATGAATCATATTTTCTTGTTGAGTGACTACTGCAGCAGTACCATTAGAGGACCCATCTGTAAATACATTTAATGCCTCAGGAATAGGTTAATTTTTTTATTACCTGTGGAAATATAATGGGATGATTGATACAAAAAGATAGTATAGGAGACTTAGGAAGATGGTTATCAAAATTTGCAGAAGTAGAGCATCTAGCTATAGCCCAATCATTATCATTGAAGCATAAATATTCAACCTGTGATGATGAATAGGGAGTAATAATAGTAGCGGGGTGAATACCAAAGATTTTAGTAGATGTCTTAAGTCCTTGAAGAATAAGTTTAGCCACCATGGAGGTGTAAGACTCAATTGTACTTTTAGAAGAGACGGGCAAATGTATCCATAACAAAGGCCCCTGTTGCCAAAATAATCCTGTGGGTATATATTGTGAAGAAATAATGATCAATATCAACGGTCGAGCAAAATCAATTCTATCACAATGGGATCCTTCAATGGCCTTTTCTACCAACTTTAAAGCTTCCCTAGCATCAGGAGTCAATGTTCGCGGTGAAGATGGATCAGGGTTCCCACGAAGGATATCAAATAAGGGTTTTAATTGGCCAGTAGTAAGGCTTAGTATAGGGCGAAGCCAATTAATGTCTCCCAGAAATTTTTGAAAATCATTAAGAGTAGCTAGATGTTACTTATTTATTAAAATTTTTTGAGGCCTAATAAAAGTATCCATAATTTGGAATCCTAGATATAATATTGGAGATCTAGTTTTAACCTTTTCTTCAGCAATGTTTAATCCATATCGTTTCAAGTTTTCTGATATATCGCTAAATATGGTGAATAAGACTTCTTGATTAGGATGAGCAAGCAAAACATCATCCATATAATGGTGGCACATAAGCTCTGGGTATTTGTTCTTGATAGGCTGAATAACTTTACCTACATAGATTTGCAATATAGTGAGGCTATTAGCCATTCCCTGGGGTAAAACTTTCCACTGAAATCTTTGATCAGGGCCATTATTATTAATAGAAGGAACTGAAAAAGCAAACCTGGGGGCATCCAGAGGATGTAGAGGAATAGAAAAGAAATAATCCTTTATATCAAGAGTTATAAGATGGAAATTTTTAGGAATAGCTACAGGATTAGGAAGTCCAGATTGGGTAGGGCCCATAATTTGCATGGTTTTGTTGATTTCTCTAAGATCATGTAACAATCGTAATTTTCCTGATTTTTTCCTAATCACGAATATGGGGGAATTCCAGGGAGAGGTGGAAGATGCTATATGTCCTGCTTCTAGTTGTTCTCGGATTAGTAGGTGGGCCGCTTGTAATTTCTCTCTAGATAGGGGCCACTGAGGGACCCAAACTGGCTTATCAGAAAGCCATGTTATTTTCAAAATTGTTTTCTCAGTGGCCCCTAAAAAAAAAATATCCTTTACCTTTTTGGTGATGATTTCCTTTTGTAACACCTGTGGCCTTGGTTGTGAGATGTACTCCCATTTGTTGTAAAACATCTCTTCTCCATAAGGTAACTGGCAAGCTGGACAAAACATAAGGCTGAAATGTTCCTTGATGCCCTTCATCATCCTCCCATTTTAAAACTGTTGCACTTTGTTCTGGGGTATTAGACTATCCCAAGCCTCTCAAACTGGTTGAGGCTTTTTGTAAAGGCCAGTGTTTTTGGCCATTGTCGTACATTGATAATGGAAGAGTCAGCCCCAGTGTCAATCAATCCCTCCATCTCTATACCTTGAATTTTTATTTTGCACATAGGCCTCTGTGAACAATCCTGAACCCAGCAAGCCATAGGTCCCGAGCCAGTGGAACCAAATCCTCTATTGTTCCTATTTTGAGGCATACTCTTAAATGAGTCATGTAAACTGGGAAGGAGAAGCAGCTGAGCAATTCTATCTCCTTGGTTAATAGAGCAAATGCCTCGAGGTGAACTAAGCATAATCTTAATTTCTCCTTGGTAGTCTGAGTCTATTACACCAGGAGTCACTTGAAAACCTGATAAGCTTTTAGAGCTTCTCCCGAGGATAAGTCCTACAGTTCCTGAGGGAAGAGGTCCCCTGACTCCCATGGGAATCAGTTGAACCCCCATTTCAGGTGTTAGCACTATCCAGGTGGTGGAACAGAGGTCTAGTCCTGCACTTCCTCTTGTTCCTCTAACGAGGGAGTCAATGGGTAAGAGGGATTGTGTCTAGGAATCATCTGGATGGATGTTTGAGGATACTCTTCCTCTAATGCCTCGTACATTTGTGGGCCCCAGGGCATTGGGCCCCGTGCCCTGTTTTTTGAATTCCTAGACAAAATGTTTCCATAAATATCAAATTTAGATCTGCACTTATTAGCCCAATGGTTTCCTTTTTTACACCTGGGGCAGCAGCCTGGGGCATGATATGAGCTTGGTCTTATTTCTCTTTGGGGATATTGTCTAGAATAACCTGATTGATTATAATAATTTTTAGGTTGAGTCCTTTTTGTGAAATTTTGAGGGAAAGCACCTCTCATTGCTGCTGCAATCACATTTCCTGTGATAAAGGTGTCATTTATATCTTTGCATAGTCTTATATATACAGAAAGGTCCCTTTTAGATTTCCAAGGTCTGATAGTGTCTTGACAATATTTGTTGGCATTTTCATATGCCAGCTGAACGACTAATGGCATGGCTTGATCAACGTCTCCAAACACTCTACCTGCAGTTCGCAAAAGCCTATCAGCAAAGTCAGCATATGGCTCATTAGGTCCCTGAATTACTCTAGACAAGCTACCCTGTAAGTCACCAGTTCCTTGTAAAGTTTTCCATGCCCTAACAGCTGCGGCGTATATTTGAGCGTAAACTCCAGGATCGTACTGAATTTGAAGCTGTAAATCAGCAAACTGCCCTTCTCCAGTTAACATATCTACGTTACAGTCTGGAAATCCTGCAGTCGCATTTCTTTTAGCTGTTTCTACACAAAATTCCTGGGGGCTGGGGTTGTGGCTCAGCAGTAGAGCGCTTGCCTAGCACGTGCATGGCCCGGGTTCGATCCTCAGCACCACATACAAATAAACGCATTGTGTACAACTAAAGCAAATAAATAAATATTTTTTTAAAAAATTCCTGGAATTGTGACCTCCAAATCAAGTATTGTCCCCCCACTCAATACTGCCTTACATAAGCCTTTCCAGTCTGAGGAGGTTAAAGTTAAAGTGTTAAGGGACTCCAACATGCTCAACATGAAAGGAGCTTGGGGCCCATATGTCATTATTGCCTCTTTGAAATTTTTTACAGTTTTAAAATCTATTGATTGGTAGTACCTCTGTCTGTTTTCATTTTCAAATACTGGCAGATCCCATTGTCCCTGCGAGTTTTGACATTCAAGGGCACACAAGTGCTCAGAAAGACCGTTAATTTCTGTTTCAAGGGCACACAAGTGCCTAGAAAGACCGTTCATAGTTTCTGTAATTGATTCAACCCATGAGGCCACAAAGGATTCCTCCACTTGATGGTCCTTCCTAACTGACTCAGCGGAGGAGGCTGTGCTTTCATGGTCACTTTTATTTGACTTCTCTTCACTACTACTATTTTCATTGGTAGTAACATCCTGAGTCCCAGGTTCAATTGAAAGCACGTATTCTTCAGCTATTTTTTATAATTCTCGAGGGCTGGAGTTGTGGCTCAGCGGCAGAGCGCTCACCTCGCATGTGTGCGGCCCGGGTTCGATCCTCAGCACCACATAAACATAAATGCATTGCATTGTGTACAACTAAAGTAAGTAAATAAATATTTTAAAAAAAATAATTCTCGAATAGCTTTAGCAGCTCAGATCTTTGTGTTTTTTGAGCCCATACTAATAACTATCCTTACTGGTCCTAACTGACTCAGCGGAGGCTATGCTTTCATGATCACCTTCCTCCTCACTATCAAACGGGCCAGCTATATCAAAGAATTCTTCCATAGCCTTTATCACTCGGGTCTTAGTTATTTTCGAACCCCTTTTAACCGCTCTGATGAGACTCCTCGATTTTCTTACTGTGCCGATTCCGAACTCCCCGTACGGGCCACTACTTGTTGCCGCCTGCAGCAACGATACCGCGGGAAAGAATTCAGAGGCAGACTGGAAATGAATAGGTTCTTTATTCTTCCTTCTTCTAACTTCTCTCTCCAGCTCCAACAACCTCTCCAACTCCAACCACCCCCTCTAGCTAACCTCACCCAGTTAAATACTTTTTGCCTTAACAAGTATACACATGTTAACAGCTCAAACTTATAGGTGTGTCACATAGTGTTCACGGGCATAGAAAGATTCTTAGATAAATGCATGAATATCAGGTGAAAATACTTAAACACCTCTTATGGCTCTCAGCTAGCCGCCATCTTAGCTATCTCCTTATTAGGGCTCTTACACACAATGAGACATTGAAAATGAGCATTTAAGAACTTCTGTAGGGCCGGGAGTGGTGGCGCACACCTGTAATCCCAGCACTTGGGAGGCTGAGACAGGAGGATCATTAGTTCAAAACCAGCCTCAGCAATGGTGAGGCACTTAGCAACTCAGTGAAACCCTGTCTCTAATAAAAAACAAAGAAGGGCTGGGGATGTGGCTTAGTGGGCTAGTGCTCCTGAGTTCAATTCCCAGTACCAAAAAAAAAGGACCTTCTATAGTAATTTCACAAGGTCTTTTGAATACTATTAAAGTGGAGGCTGGCATTTGACATCCTTTTTTTTTTTTTTCTTTTTTAATATATTTTTTAAAAATTATGGTTGGGGCTGGGGTTGTGTGGCTCAGCAGTAGAGCGCTCGCCTAGCACATGTGTGGCCTGGGTTCGATCCTCAGCACCACGTAAATAAACACATTATGTACAACTAAAGCAAATACATAAATAAATAAAAAATTATGGTTAAGTATACATAGCATAAATGTACGTTTAACCATTGTAAGTGTACAATTCAGTGGCATTAAGTACATTCAGAATATAATCATCACCACTATTTAGTATTTTTTTTAAAAATATTTTTATTTATTTGCTTTAGTTGTGCACAATGCGTTTTTTATTCAATGCATTTTATTTGTACGTGGTGCTGAGGATCGAACCCGGGTCGCCCACGTGCTAGGCGAGCGCTCCACCGCTGAGCCACAATCCCAGCCCCTTTAGTATTTTTTAAAGTTTTACAAAAGTATGTTATCTTCAAGTTTAAAAACATTGTTTTAGGGGCTGGGATTGTAGCTTAGCGGTAGAGCGCTTGCCTAGCATGTGTGAAGCACTGGGCTCAAACCTCAGCACCACAGAGAAATAAATAAAAGTCTTGTGTCCATCTAACACTAAAACAATAATTTTTTAAAACTCTATTTTAGTCCAATTTGTAAAGCACTTGCCTAAATATTGACCTGGGGTTTCCCAAAACCTCAAAGATTTCGGGGACACAGCCCTACCTGAAGGGCTTGATTGCATTGCTTGACTTCATTTCCTCAAACTGCTGAGTGGAGGTTGTCCCCAGAGAATGGAGTGGGCTGAGGGTCAAGGAGTGGACAGATGAGCACCACCCTTGGAGGAGACCAGTGAGGCACTGCTCCGTTGGGGCTGGGGCAGGACTCGGGCTCCCCTGTGAGGGCTGCTATGGGCGCCTGGGCCCAAAGCCTTCATGAGAGGCTGGCAGGCTTGCCTTCTGACTCAGCTGGGAGGCCTGTTTGTTTCGAATTCCAAGAATGTCTGCACTAGCCCAGGGCTTAGTAGATTCTGCCTTTCTATTTAGAGGAGGAACCTGGAGGCCAGGGAAAAGATTTGGCCAAGGTCAGGGTCAGTTAAGTGATGGTCTCAATTCCCAGGCAGAAGCAGGGCAGCAGTTTTTGGAATCACACAGAATGGGATTCAGTTCTGGCTCTAGCAGCTCTGCAGGGGCTGAAGGCATCCACACCCGTGTCGGAACCTGGGGATAATCCCAGGGCTGGGAGAGAGGGAGGCTGGTGCTGGGTTTAATGAAGCACCACCCAGGGCCTGGCCCCTCCCTGCCCAGTGAGCCTTCTGTGGGTCCCAAGGTCTCCTCATGTCCCCCCCTTGTGGGTGAAGGGACAAAGGCAGACAGAGGTGAACAGGGGGCACAGTCCCCGGGCATCTCTCCTCCCAAGTGGACTTCTCGCAGTACTTTTCTGCCAGCTCTTTGGCTGTCTTTGTTCTTTCTGGGACTCAAAGCGTTTGTGAAATGTCAGGATTGGGCCAAAAGGGCTAAAATCCCGGGCTGGGGTTGTGGCTCAGCGGCAGAGCGCTCGCCTCCCACGTGCGCGGCCCGGTTCGATCCTCAGCACCACGTAAACATAAATGCATTGCATTGTGTACAACTAAAGTAAATAAATAAATATTAAAAAAAGGGGGGGGGGCTAAAATCCCGTTGGGGGAGGAAGTGCTGAGGTTTGGGGGCTCTCAGTTCCTGTATCTTTTCTGAGAGGGCCAAACTCCCAGAGCACATCTGACCTGGCTGTCCCTGGATGAGGGGGCTGCCTGCTTTGCTGTCACCTCCCCGTGTTGGCTCACGCCTGGTTCTCTTTTCCTTTCTCTCTTATGGCTAAGGATTTTTGAGCTCTACCATTTGCCACATATTATATAAGCATTTTAGATATTTTGTTTTGTTGAATCCTTAAATGAATACTATTCTTATCACATTTTGTAGATGATGAATCAGGCCCAGGGAGGTTAGGGCACTTACTCATAGCTAGTTTGTGGCACAGACAGTAGGCTGCTCTCTCCATGCCATTTCCCATAGGGCCAGATCCCTTTCTGGCCTAAATTCAGGGAGTCCCGATATGGCAGGTGCCTGTGTGCACTTCCTCCTTCCGGTTTTCTTTTTGTGTGTGTGTGTGGTACTGGGATCGAACCCAGGGCCTTATGCATGCAGGGCAAGCACTCTACCAGCTGAGCTATGTCCCCAGCTCATCTTTCCTGATTTTCTAAATGATTTATGACTCAGCCCCTAGAGATGCTCCCACTAGCAGGATCACCTGGGTAGTCAAGGTTTGGATAATGACTGATTGAGGACCACCTACTGGTTCTGCTTTCTAACACGTATATCTCTTGCCTCCAATTGCCTTTCTCTTTAAATGAGCTAAAAGGTATCTTAAGAGACTAACCAAAACAGGCCCCTGCACACAAACATTCATTGAACAAAAACATGGAGCCCTCTTACATGCCAGGCACAGTATTAGGCCCTGATGATATAGCCGTGGACGAGGCAGGCAAGACCCCTGCCCTCCTTCATGAGTTTTCATTCTGTAGAGGAGATAGATGTGGTGGCCAAGGCTGGGGATGTGGCTCAGCGGTAGAGTACTCGCCTAGCACGTGCGTGGCCCGGGTTCGAGCCTCAGTACCACATAAAACTAAATGCATTGTGTAAACACATTGTGTACAACTAAAAGCAAATAAATAAGTATTTAAAAAAAAAAAAAAAGATGCGGTGGCCAGGCACAGTGGTATACACCTGTCATCCCCGCAACTCGGGAGGTTGAGATAGAAGGACTGTCAAGTTTGAAGCCAGCCTCAGCAACTTAGCAAGACCCTCAGCAATTTAGTGACACCCTGTCTTTTTTTTTGACTATTTTTTTATTTTTATAATTTTTAATATGTACAACTCATAGTGCATGTATTTAGCATCTTTTTCCATACAATTGTTTGTATACAGAGTATATTCGTACAATTCAGGTCTTCAATCATGCATTTAGGAAAATGATATCCATCTCATTCAAACACCTTTTCTTTTCTTTTTCCTTTTCTCCCTCTCCCTCCCCCCTTAACACCCTGTCTTAAAAAATAAAATGGTCTGGGACCCTGGGTTCAATCTCCAGTAATTAATTAAATTATCCAGTAAATAATTTTTAAAAAAATGATGGTGAATGTTATGGGCAAGAAGAAAAGGAGTAATATAATAGGTGGTGACTGTGACAGGGGTGGGCCTCTACAGATGAATGGGCAGGGCCAGTGTGTTCCTGGCAGAGGTAATGACCATTGCAAAGGCTCAAAGGCAGGAGCTAGTAGGTGTGAGGAAGGAGCACAAACGGAGCCCGTATGAACTGTGTGTGGTGGTACACACCTGCATGGCCAGTTACTCGGGAGGCTGAGACAGGAGGAGCACGGGGCAACTTGGTGAGAGCCTGTCTCAAAATAAAAATAAGAAATAAATAAATAGGGCTGGGGATGTAGCTCAGTGGTAGAGTGGCCCTGGGTTTGATTCCCAGTACCCCCCCCCCCCCACGCCACATGATTGGATAGGTGGCGAGAAGTTCCCTGCGGGGAGGGGTGGTCAGGGTCTAGCCATGCTACCTGTGGGCCAGGGCGAGGGGTTTGTGGTATAGTCTACGTGCGATGGGGAGCTTTGAGGCACTTCAGAGGCGGAGTGACGTGTATAAGACATTGAATGAACAGACACTGGATGAACAGATGAGTGGGTGCTGGTTTGGCTGGTTTGGTATGTGCAGGCCACCCCTCCCCTGACCCTTCAGCCATTGTGAGGAGGAGGGGCAGTGGAGTAAGGGGAGCAGGAGTTCAGAAGAGAAAGAGATGCTGGCCGCTAGGACAGTGGGGTGCCAGTGTGCTGGAGGTGGGCCTTGGGGTGGGGGGACGACTCCTGGGCTTGGCCCCTGGGCTGCCAAGGGAGTGGCAATGCAGTCTATGCAAATGAATGAGGCAGGAGAAGGATCCATTCTCTCCTGCTTTTTTATAACAAAATGCCTGAAAGTCTTTTCCTGAAGTCCTGACCTGTCTGGCCCTTTCTAACACCTTTTTCCCTTTTCCCATCATTTCCCTGTCTGGAATGGAGAGATTATACCTAGAAGTGCAGCAGCTACCTTGGGATCACGAGAGTAAAAGTCACATGATAAGATGGCCAGAGTACGGGACAGATGGAGCCTGGGACCTTGATGGCATCACTGAGCTGACACACAGCTTGGGTGGCCTACCCCAGCTTCTGTGGTAGGAGGCAAATTCATCCTTTCTCTTGTGTGTGCTGTGCACTGCTTGCTGATGGGTCATGCTCAGTTTGAGATTTTGGAGGACCGACCTGGGTCTAAGGAAGGGGAAGGGGTTACCTGTATACACCAAGTTAGCCAAACCAGAACCCAGTCATTCATTCATTCATGGAATATTCATCATCGGGGACTGTAGCTCAGTGGTAGAGCACGTGCTTAGCATGTGTGGCCCGGGGTTCAATCCCCAGCAACAAGAGGAGAAACAAGGGCAGGGGTTGTGGCTCGCGGCCAGGGTTGATCCTCAGCACCACATAAAAATAAATGCGTTGTGTACAACTAAAGCAAATAAATAAATATTTGAAAAAATTAAAAAGGGGCTGGGGTTGTGGCTCAGCAGTAGAGCACTCGCCTAGCACGTGCGCGGTCTGGGTTCAATCCTCAGCACCACGTAAAAATAAAGGCATTGTGTACAACTAAAACAAATAATAAATAAATTTTTTTAAAAAACATTAAAAAAAAAAAAAGAGGAGAAACAAATATTCATAGAGGACCTACTATGTACCAGACACTATCCTAGAGGCTGAAGATTTAGCCCTGAGGGGTTTGTCCTCTGGTGTAATGTAGATGCCAGTCCTGCCTCCTGGGCTTTTGCATTCATTTGGTTTCAAAGGTGGCAGGGTTTGAAGTATGGGCAGAGGGAGTGGGTGGGGTGTGGAATGTCCACAAGAACCTTCTGACCCGCCTTTATGTTAGCAAATCAAAATGGTCAGCATATTTCTCCAGTGTTTTCTGTGAGCCAAACACTGGCTGCATTCTCTCTGAGGGAGGTGTTGCCCTCATTTCCTAAGAAGCTGAGCCCACAGTCACAGGGCTAATGAGTGGCTGTGCTGGATTTGAACCCAGGGCTTTCTGACCCCACAAACTCTACTGGCAACACGGACACCCCCACTTCCTGGCTACCTCTTGGCCCTCTTTCCTGAACATCTATTCCTAGTTGACAAACCACTTCCTGATTTCCCCTGTCCCTTTGCTTTGCCCAGGGCCTGTCTCTTGTGCCTCT
Organism: Tamias sibiricus; assembly: GCA_025594165.1. NCBI lineage: Eukaryota > Metazoa > Chordata > Mammalia > Rodentia > Sciuridae > Tamias > Tamias sibiricus. The sequence goes on along the minus strand of CM046658.1, from coordinate 20,952,017 downwards.
CCATCGTCAGGCACCTAACAAGGGCACGGCACCCTTCATTAATTCATTCGTTCACCTCTTCAAGACGCTCTCTCAGTGCTGAGTGGTGGGAACATAGGACAAGTCACAGATCCAGACACACAGCCCAGGAAGGGAATAGGCAGCCAATAGGTGTCACAGTGCTATGGGTGGGGTAATCAGAAGGGCCAATATGTGTACAGAAAAGGACAACCAAGTCAGACTGAGGGTGACATGGGACCAGTCAGGGAGGGCTTCCTGGGGGAGTCGACACCTGATCTGAGCCCCAAAGGAGAAGCAGGAGTTGAGTTGATTATAAAGGCAGCAGTGGGGGTTTTGACCCGGGAGCAACAGGTGGAGGGCTAGAGGTGAGAGGCCTGTGGTGGGGGGCAGCTGGGCGTGATGGAGCCCAGCAGGGAGACTTGAGCCTGGGTGGTCGTGGATGGGGTGGGGTCAGCCCTGCCTGGGGAGCCACCCATGGATGGGAGCAGGGTAGTGCCCAGCTGGATCATGGAGCTCCGTGAACCCTTGCTGGTAAAACGAACACCTGAGAGAAGGAAGGAAAACTGCAGGGCTCCACGCACGTCCCGCAGGGCAGGAGGGGGCGTTCAGGATCTGAGGGTGGAAGCACAGGCCAGGCAGATGCTTGGACACCGGCCAACTGCCCCCAACCCTGCCTCCGTGAGTCCCCAGCCTGGGCCTCCCCATCGCTGGCCAGGGTCTTCCCAGCAGCCTCCACCCTCACCCGTGGCTTCTGCCTTGCCCCGCACACTGTGGTCCCCACAGCAGCCAGAGGGACCTTGACAGCCAGTTCCTCCATCACCTTGCCTTCAAGAGCCCCTGCCCGTGCCGAGCTGAGGTGACACCCTCCCACAGGCCTCTGCTCCCACGGCCGGCATGGCGGAGTGCTCCTGGGCAGTGCCACCCACCCAGCGCCCACTCGTGGGGGTCACGCCCTGCCCTGCGCCAGCCTCTGGACCTGGCTGACTGAGACCTGAGAGACGACCTCCTGCAGACCCTGCCAAACCTCCGCCTTCACTCCCGCAGCCAAGGAGGAACTGGCAGGAAATGGCCGTGGGCAGTGAGCAGACCAGGCCTGCAGACCCCTCCCTCAGTCCTCCTCCCTGGGCTCGAACCCCTGTGGCACGTCGTGAAACCATGCCCGACCTTGTCCTGACATGGGACGTTGCCGTCTGAAGGCTGATGTGGCATCGTCAGGGTCCCACCCTGTGCCCTGGAGGTGGCGACAGAAGGCTAGGAGCCATCAGAGCCCAGGCCCCTGTGCAGTGGAAACCAAGGTCAGCCTCCAGCACGAAGAACTTCCAAGCTGCCGCTCTCTCCCCTTCCAGCGGATGAGGATCAGCAGCAGAGGGGTAAGAGGAGGGCCTACTCACAAAGGCCCCTAAGCCATGTGGCTCATTGCATCTGTGGAACGAGTTTATTCTGAAGCATCAAGTTTCCCTAACAAAATATTACGATCATGGTGGCCTCATGAAACGGGAACAAGCCTTTGAGAAGCTTGTAGGTGACATAAAGATTATTCTCATTGGGTTGTTGTAAGAGCCTTTGATATATCATTATGAGGAAGTAGCTCTAAGATGGCGGCTGGCTGAGAGCCAAGAGGTGGCGCTTACTTGTTTGTCAGACAACTTACCATGACTGACCTTTATAGTGATTGGCTAAGAATTTTTCCGTGCTCGTGGGCACTGCGTGCTGTAGCATTAAGTTGAGCTTGTGATAAGACACGTGTATGCTTATTAAGAAAACTAATGCACCTGTGAGGAAAAAAAGGGTATTTAACCAGACTGTAGAGAGGAACAGGAAGAAAGAAAGAAAGAAGAAAGAAAAAAAAAAGAAGAAAAAAGAACAATAAAAGAACTACTCATTCCCAGTCTGCCTCCGATTTCTTTCCCGCGGTATCGTTGCTACAGGCGGCAACAGGTTGTAAAATAAAAAGGTAAATAAATAAAATGGAAACCAGATCATGTCCCACTTCCAGTAAAAACCCGCCAGTAGCCTCCCCATAGCACCAAAGGAAATCATCTTAAGATAATTTTTTTTGGGGGGGGGGAGATACTGGGGATTGAACTCAGGGGCATTTGACCACTGAGCCACATCCCCAGCCCTATTTTATATTTTATTTAGAGACAGGGTCTCACTGAGTTGCTTAGTGCCTTGCTTTTGCTGAGGCTGGCTTTGAACTCACGATCCTCCTGCCTCAGCCTCCTGAGCCGCTGTGATTCCAGGCATGTGCCACCGCCACTGTGCTGGCTAGGAAATCATCTTGTGCCATCAGGCCCCAGGGTCACTGGGCCTCTGTGATCTTTTCACCTTCTACTTTTTCCCTGCCACTGTCAGCTCAGCCTGAGGCCAAGGCCACCTCAGGGCCTTTGATAATTGCGTAAATGTTACCTTAGCAGCAGCAATGCCTTCTCTGATGACCTTAGCTAAAACAGCCGGCTCTGGCCCCAGCGTCATCCTCTACCTCTTACCCTGCTTGATGTTGATTCACGGTATTTATGTGGATTCTTTCCCCCTCATTAGATGATGTGCTTCAAGGAGAGTGGAGACAGCGTTTGCCTATTAGCAACGGCATCCCTGGCTCTTGGAATAGGGCCCCAGGCACAGCGGGGAGGTGTCCATAAACACCCATGGAAAGGGGCTGGGGTTGTGGCTCAGCGGCAGAGCGCTCGGCCCGGGTTCGATCCTCAGCACCATGTAAACATAAATGCATTGCATTTTGTACAACTAAAGCAAATAAATAAATATTAAAAAAAAAGAAAACACCCATGGAAAGAAGATGCCTGGACCCTGACCGCCCCTGTGTGGCTGTGACCACGAGTTGTCCCCCACCCTCTCCTATTGGCCTGATGTCCGTCTGTGTCCAGCTCCTTGGTGCTCTATCTCCATCAGCTAGCTCTCAGGGACAGAGTGGAAAATTCCACTTGGACGCAGGAAGGACAACCACGTTCCCTGGGCTGGGCTAGAGGCACTGAGAGGAAATTTCCACAGCCACAAAACTGTGTCTGGCGGCATGAAAGGAGTGGCTGGGAGTCCTGGGAGGGGTCAGGGTGGCCCATGGACATCTGTGCCTGCCCCTCTGCCAGACTTGGAGAGCAGCACTGTTGGGATCAGGTGCTCCATCGGGGCTCCTCTCACACTAAGCTCCCGCCTATAGGGCCTGAGGTGTCTGTCCTAGAACCAAAGGAGGAGGCAGAAGGCTCCGTGGCCATCAACAAGTTCTATCTGCTGCTTTTTCAGATGGAATAACTGAGGCCCAGAGAGGGGAAGCAATTTGTCCAAGGTCACACAGGAAATAAACTGGAACTCACTGCACTGCCTGGATCTGGGGTTCTCTTTTTCTCTTCCATTCCCTCCTCTGCTGCCCTTCCCTCCCAGTGTCCTCCATCTAAGATTTCCCGGTGTCTGCTTGGGGCCAGCCCAGCACCCGGAGCTCTCTGCCTTAGAACCTCAGCTCCCCGAGGCTGTCTTGCCTCCTTCTCCTCCTCCTCCTCTGAGCCCCACAGTTGCCTCCCCTGCCCCCACACTCCTGCTGCTGCCACAAACATTGCTATACATTAACAAAACAAAAACAGTGCCCAGGTTGCTCCCCATTCCAATTAGGTCAGAATGTCCAGGCGTGGCCAGGCATGGGCATTTCCTCAGGATCCTGTGCGGCTTCATTTGCAGCAGGTTTGGAACCAGTTTTAGCTTTGATGAGTGGCACCTCCATCTCCTATCCCTCAGTCCCAGGGCTGCAGATGACTTGGTGACTTTTTTTTTTTTTTTTTTTTTTTTTTTTTTTTTGCCCCTAGATTTACTGTCTGGACTCCTGGACGGGAGCCCCAGGGCAGACCTGGACTAAGCTAGCCTATCTCCCTTCACTCCTGCCCTTTGCCCGGTCTGGGGCCTCATCATGGGCATGGCTTGCCTGGTCTGACCTTTATCACCATTGGCAGGTATTTAACAAATATTTACCTCCCCCCCCTTCTTGAGGCACTAGGGACTAAACCCAGGGGCACTCTACCAATGAGCTACATCCCCAGTGTCCCCAACACCTAGAACAGGGCCTCACACAGAGCAAGGAGAGGTGCTCAATAAATACTGTGGAGGAAGATACTGGACCCTGACTCCTATGAGTGGCCAGTAACTTCAAGTTGTCATCATCCTCTGCCATTGCCGCCATCTCTGTCTCCAGCTCTGTGCTTGAATCAGTATCCATATCTTTCTGACCTCAAACCCCTTTTCTTATTCCACCTCAAGGGTTCCCTTGACCACACTGTCCATGAGTCTCAAGGTCACTGCCATCCTCAACAGTAAGTATTTGTTAAGGCTGAGGCAGCTTAGAGAGACCCTGTCACAACACAAAAGGTCCTGTGCTGGCGGCAGAGCCTTCTAAAGAGGACGCTCCCAGAGGGGTGTCTTCCCAGAGCAGGTGAACGGGGTGCAGAAGCTGAGGCGTGGAAGTCATAAGGGATCCGTCCAGGAGGGCCCCTTCCTGTCTGGCAATGCACCATGAGGTCCCTGTTGGGAAAGTTTCCTGGAAATCCAGAGAAGTGCCCCAGGGGACAACATCAGCCCTTGGAGACGTGCCACATCCAGGGTCAGCAAAGCCTGGTCACCCCCCCAGCAGCCTGCCCCACTGCTTTCGGCTAGGAGAGAAAGTGGGGAGATAAATGAGGAGAGTGACCCCGTCCCCTCTTCCCCCAGTAATCCCAGAGCCAAGTGAAGTTTTAGACTGACAGCAAAGACTTCCCGGTACCTAGAGGATGGGTCTGTGCTTGTGCACCCAAGAGGTGAAAGGTGCCCCAGCATCTCCCCCGGGGCCTCCAGAGGAGTTGCAGGGTCCTGGCGAGAAAGATGAAGGCGCTGCTGGGGCCACGCCCAGTGCCATTGTTCAACAACTGCTTCCCTGGTAGCGGCACGGGGAAGCCAGTCTGTGCCAGCATCAATGGAATTGCTGCCAAATGCCTGTACAGCCTGGCAAGGTCCTTTATGTCCCAGGCCTGGCTTCTCTAGCTGTGAAATGCCTCTGTGTGCCGGCAGGGGTGGTACATGCCTGTAATCTAGTGGCTTGGGAGGCTGAGGCAGGAGGACCCGCGAGTTCAAAGCCAGCCTCGCAACTTAGGGAAGCCCTAAGCAACTCAATGAGAGCCTGTCTCTAAATAAAATATATAAAAAGGACTGGGGATGTGGGATGTGGCTCAGTGGTTAAGCACCCCAGGTTCAATCCTTGCTACAAAAAAAAAAAAAAAAAAAAAAGCCGGGTGTGGTGGCGCACGCCTGTGATCCCAGCACTTTGGGAGGCTAAGGCAGGAGGATCGCAAGTTCAAAGCCAGCCTCAGCAATGGCGAGGCACTTAGCATTAGACCCTGTCTCTAAATAAAATACAAAAAAAGGGCTGGGGATGTGGCCCAGTGGTTGAGTGCCCCCGAGTTCAATCCCCAGTACCACAAAAAAAAAAAAAAAAAAAAAGAAAGAAAGAAAGAAAGAATGTCTCTGTGCAAAGGGCCCTACCAGACCTTGCCAGTCTGCAGAAAGATCCAGGGACCCTCAGTTCTGAGCTAGAAAAACAAACAGTCAGTGTCTGAAACAAACTCCAGGGAGGCCTGAGGAAGTCAAGCAGCAAGACTGAAAAATGATCTTCTCCTCCATGCAATAAAGAAACAAAAATTCTAAAACTTGTGGTTTAGGGGTAGGGGGCATAGCTCAGTGGTAGAGTGGTAGATAGGTAGGGCCTATCACACACAAGGAAGGTCCTGAGTTAAATCCCCAGCACCACTCACACCCCAAAATTGTTGTTTAAAAATTGCAGGAGCCCTGTTTGGGGAGATGGCTTGAAATGCGGTTGACTATGAGCCGTGGAGATTTGGGCATTGTCGCCTTCCGTAGTCTCACGGGACTTGTCCCGGGATTTCGAGTGACTTGGCCGAAATTGCTGATCGGGTCAGCGCCATTTTGGTGGTGTGTGTGGTGTGTGTTAGTCGTTGTTAGAACCAGAGAGAAAATTTATCAGAATAAAAAGCTGTTTGCCTCCAGTTTGCCTCTGAACTTCTTCCCGCGGCTCCGTTGCTCCAAGCGCTTCAGGTGGCAACAGGTGGCAGCCCGTACGGGGAACTTCGGAGTGGACAGGTAAGAACTGAAAGGTCTCTAAAGATGGGTTCAAATATAACTGAATCCCAAGTGATAGAGGCTATGCAAAGACTCCTTGATATACCTGACTCTGTTCTCAGTGAGGAGTATATAGATAAAAGTGAAAGTGATCAAAAAAGCGTAGCTTCCACTGGGCCAACTAAGACCAGTAAAGAGAGTATTAGAAGAGTCCCAAAAATGACAAAAATCCAAGCTATTAAAGCTATTCGGGAGTTATTGGTGATAGCTGAAGGATACTTGCTCTTAATGGAACCTGGGCCTCAGGATATTGCTGTCAGTGAAATTAGCAGTGGTGAGGAATCTAGTAAAAGTGATCCTGAGAAAATGAGGAAAAAGAAACTAAAAAAGACCGAGAAAAAGGACCGTCAGGTAGAGGAACCACTTGTGTCCTCTACTCCCCCATGGGTGGAATCCATTACAGAAAATATGAAGGGTATTACTAGGCATTTGCATACCCTAGAAACAGAAATAAAAAAGTCTTTCTGATTGCTTATGCGCTCTCGAGGACAACTCACAGATACATTGGGAACCGCCAGCATTTGAAAAGAAAAATGGACAGAGGGTCCATCAGTCAGTAGATTTCAAAACAATAAAAAAATCTCAAAGAGGCAGTAATGACTTATGGGCCCCAAGCTCCTTTCACGTTGAGTATGCTGGAGTCCCTTAACACCTTTAGCTTAACCCCCTCAGACTGGAAAAGTCTATGTAAAGCAACATTAAGCGGGGGGCAATTCTTGGTTTGGCGATCGCAATTCCAAGAACTTTGTATAGAAACGGCTAAAAGAAACGCGGCTGCAGGGTTTGAAAACTATGATATAGACATGCTCACAGGAGAAGGGCAATTTGCAGACTTACAGGCTCAAACAGATTATGACCCAGATGTATATGCTCAGATAAACACAGCTGCCTTAGAGGCATGGAAAACTGTACAAGGACCTGGGGATCTACAAGGTAGCTTGTCAAAAGTGATTCAAGGACCTAATGAGCCGTATGCTGACTTTGCTGATCGACTTTTGAGAACTGCAGGTAGTGTGTTTGCAGATGTTGACCAAGCTATGCCATTAGTTGTTCAATTAGCTTATGAAAATGCTAATAAATGGTGCCAAGCAGCCATCAGGCCATGGAGAACTAAAAAGGATCTTTCCGTATATATACAACTATGTAAAGATATAAATGACGCCTTAGTCACAGGAAATGTGATTGCAGCCTCAATGAGAGGTACTTCCCCTCGAAATTTCACAAAGGCTAAACGTAGACATTATAATCAATCAGGGTATTTCAGGCAAAATTATCATAATCAATCAGGCTATTCTAGGCAAAATCCCAAAAGAGAAATAAGACCAAGCTCATACCGTGCCCCAGGCCGCTGCCCCAGGTGTAAAAAGGGAAAACATTGGGCCAATAAATGCCATTCAAAATTTGACATCCATGGAAATCCTTTGTTCAGGAATTCAAAAAAACAGGGCACGGGGCCCAATACCCCGGGGCCCACAAATGTACGGGGCATTGCAGGAGGAGTATCCTCAAGCATCCACTCAGATGCTTCCCCGACACAATCCCTACTACCCATCCACTCCCTCGCCAGAGGAACAAGAGGAAATGCAGGATTAGACCTCTGTTTCACCGCCCGAATAGTGTTAACACCTGAAATGGGGGTTCAACTGATTCCCACAGGAGTCAGGGGACCTCTTCCCTCAGGGACTGTAGGACTTATTATCGGGCGTAGTCCTAAAAGCTTATTAGGTTTGCAAGTGACCCCAGGTGTAATAAACTCAGACTACAAAGGGGAAATAAAAATAATGCTTAGCTCACCCCAAAGTATAAGTTCTGTTAATCAAGGAGATAGAATTGCTCAGTTGCTTCTCCTTCCAAATTTACATAATTCATTTAAAATGGGTATGCCTCAAGAAGGGAACAATAGAGGATTTTGTTCCACTGACTCAAGACCCATGGCTTGCTGGGTTCGAGACTGCTCAAGGAGGCCTATGTGTAAAATAAAAATCCAAGGAATAGAAATGGAGGGATTAATAGATACTGGAGCTGACTCTTCCATTATTAATTTACGCCAATGGCCCAAGCACTGGCCTCTGCAAAAAGCTTCAACCAGTTTAAGAGGCTTGGGATATAATAACCTCCCAGATAAAAGTGCGGTAATTTTAAAATGGGAGGATGATGAAGGCCATAAAGGAACATTTCAGCCTTATGTTTTACCTAATCTACCGGTTACTTTATGGGGAAGAGATATTTTGCAACAAATGGGAGTACACCCTTGCAACCAAGCCTGCAGATGTTAAATGTGAAAACCTACAGGGTAATCTTAACCATAAAAGAACTCATTATCAAAAAGTACAGAGTAATCTTAACCCTAAAAGTAATCATTATCATAAAGGAAAAAGATATTTTTTTTCGGGGCCACTGAGAAAATAATTTTGAAAATACCATGGCTTTCTGATAAGCCAGTGTGGGTCCCTCAGTGGCCCCTATCTAAAGAGAAATTACAAGCGGCCCACCTACTAGTTCAGGAACAATTAGAAGCAGGTCATATAGAACCTTCCACCTCTCCCTGGAATTCCCCCATATTTGTGATCAAGAAAAAGTCAGGAAAATGGCGATTGTTACATGATCTTAGACAAATTAATAAAACCATGCAAGTTATGGGCCCTACTCAACCTGGACTTCCTAGTCCCGTAGCTATTCCAAAAAATTTCCATCTTATTACTCTTGATATAAAGGATTGCTTCTTTTCTATTCCCCTACATCCTCTGGATGCCCCAGGTTTGCCTTTTTACTTCCTTCTATTAACAATAATGGCCCTGATCAGAGATATCAATGGAAGGTTTTACCACAGGGAATGGCTAATAGCCCCACCATATGCCAAATATATGTGGACAAGGCTATCCAACCCATTAAAAATAAATATCCAAACCTCATGTGTCTACATTACATGGATGATATTTTATTGGCCCACCCTAATCAAAAAATCTTATTTAATATATTCAGTGACGTGGTAGAAAATTTAAAAAAATATGGATTATGTATAGCAGAAGAAAAAGTTCAAACCAGATCTCCCATATTATATTTAGGATTTAAAATCATGGATACTTTTGTTAGACCCCAAAAATTCTAATAAATAAAGAACATTTGACCACCCTCAATGATTTCCAAAAACTACTGGGAGACATTAATTGGCTTCGCCCTACACTAAATCCCACTACTGGCCAACTAAAACCTTTATTTGACATCCTTCGCGGAGACCCTGATCCATCTTCACCACGAACATTGACTCCTGATGCTAGGAAAGCTTTAAAGTTAGTAGAAAAAGCCATCGAAGGAGCTCATTGTGATAGATTTGATTTAACTCAACCGCTGATGTTGATTATTATTTCTTCACAATCTACACCCACAGGAGTATTTTGGCAACAAGGGCCTTTATTATGGATACATTTGCCCATCTCTCCTAAAAGTATAATTGAATCTTATACCTCCATGGTGTCTAAACTTATTCTTCAAGGACTTAAGACTTCTACTAAAATATTTGGCATTCACCCTGCTACTATTATTACTCCCTATTCATCATCACAGATTGAATATTTATGCTTCAATGATAATGATTGGGCTATAGCTAAATGCTCTACTTCTGCAAATTTTGATAATCATCTTCCTAAGTCCCCTATATTATCTTTTTGTATTAATCATCCTATTATATTTCCACAGGTAATAAAAAATCAACCTATTCCTAAGGCATTTAATGTATTTACAGATGGGTCCTCAAATGGTACTGCTACAGTAGTCACTAAAAAAGAAAATATGACTTACATAACTGCACACAAATCAGCTCAACTAGTGGAATTGGAAGCTGTGGTAAGAGCTCTGGAAAATTTTAGGGACCAGCCCGTAAACATTTTTTTCAGATAGCCACTATATTGTACAAGCCGTCCCAAAATTAGAGTTAGCAGGACCAATAGCACCTCATACTCCAGCCTTTAAATTGTTTTATCAAATACAAAAACTTTTGTGGGCAAGAAAAGAACCTCTATTCGTAGGCCATATTAGGGCACATACTAATTTGCCTGGTCCCCTCCATGAAGGTAATCAAAAGGCTGATGAACTTACAAAAACAATATTTATACTTTCAGTGCTCCAACAAGCTACTTTATTTCACTCCCAGTTTCATGTCAACAGCACCACCTTGCAACGTAGGTTTAAAATCACAAAGGAGCAAGCCAGAACAATTGTAAAAGATTGTAAATCTTGTATGACACATTTGCCCAATCCTCATTTCGGCGTTAACCCTAGAGGATTAATGCCCAATCATTTGTGGCAGATGGATGTTACTCATGAGCCAAGTTTTGGAAAATTGCGATTTATTCATGTGACCATAGATACATGCTCAGGCATGATTTTTGCTTCCTTACATTCTGGAGAAAAAGTTAAAGATGTTACATCTCATTGTTTGCAAGCTTTTGCTGCATTGGGCATCCCCAAAATGCTTAAAACAGATAATGGCCCCGCATATACGTCCTTATCTTTCAAACAGTTTTGCGCAAAATTCAATATATCCCATAAAACAGGCATCCCATACAATCCTCAGGGTCAGGGCATTATTGAAAGAGCAAACCGAACACTGAAAATTATGTTATTAAAACAAAAAGAAGGAAATTGGAAAAGTCCTAAGGACAGATTGGCAGTTGCCCTGTTTACCTTAAATTTTTTAACTTTAGACTCTAATGGTTATTCTGCTGGAGACAGACATTGGAATCCACACCAACAACATAAACCTTTGGTTTACTGGAAGGATGTTCTTTCAGGTACATGAAAGGGTCCAGATCCAGTATTAATTTGGGGAAGAGGATCTGTTTGTGTTTTTCCAAAACACGAATCCTCTCCAATATGGATACCATCTAGATTAATAAAACAGGTACCACATCAAAATGATCAAGATGAAGTTATTGAAGAATCAAGATTAATAAAAAAGGTACAAAATCAAGAGGACCAAGATGAAGGTATAGAATGATTCCCTCAAAAGAGTCCTTCAAAATATTTCACAACTTAAGTGTCATTCCTCCTGGCCGGGATGAGGAGATCTCTCTTTAGTGTGCACACAATTGTATTTTTTTTTCTTTTTATACATGTCTTTATGTCTGTATATTTGTCTACATTTCATGTTAATGTGACGTCACAAATATATGTTTGTATGTTTGTGCATCTGTCCAGTGTGACGTCACAAATAACAAGCGCTTATGAAAAAAAAAAATATATATATATACATATGGATCCAAATAACTTTAATTCATTCTAGGTTAAGAGTATTCAATTAAGAGTAAATAATTTTATAAATGAAGGTATTTTCAATTTTGATTTATAGGTGTCCCTGGGACTTCTCTTTAGCAAACAATATGACTAGTGCTATATAACCTGATATTTTGGTGTTTTGACATAAGATTGTTTATTTGTTATTAACTTCATTTGTTTAATAGCTCATTAATTTCAATTATCTCAACAGGTAAAAGATTGCTCTGTATACAGAGACTCAAGGGTTCCAGCTAACAAATTATTTCTCTAAAGTGCCTTTACCTTTTCTTTAATCTATCTTTAATGCAGTAATTTTGCAGGAGCCCTGTTTGGGGAGATGGCTTGAAATGCGGTTGACTATGAGCCGTGGAGATTTGGGCATTGTCGCCTTCCGTAGTCTCACGGGACTTGTCCCGGATCTCGAGTGACTTGGCCGAAATTGCTGATCGGGTCAGCGCCATTTTGGTGGTGTGTGTGTGTGTGTGTTAGTCGTTGTTAGAACCAGAGAGAAAAGTTATCAGAATAAAAAGCTGTTTGTCTCCAGTTTGCCTCTGAACTTCTTCCCGCGGCTCCGTTGCTCCAAGCGCTTCAGGCGGCAACAGGTGGCGGCCCGTACGGGAACTTCGAGCGGACAGGTAAGAACTGAAAGGTCTCTAAAGATGGGTTCGAATATAACTGAATCCCAAGTGATAGAGGCTATGCAAAGACTCCTTGATATACCTGACTCTGTTCTCAGTGAGGAGTATATAGATAAAAGTGAAAGTGATCAAAAAAGCGTAGCTTCCACTGGGCCAACTAAGACCAGTAAAGAGAGTATTAGAAGAGTCCCAAAAATGACAAAAATCCAAGCTATTAAAGCTATTCGGGAGTTATTGGTGATAGCTGAAGGATACTTGCTCTTAATGGAACCTGGGCCTCAGGATATTGCTGTCAGTGAAATTAGCAGTGGTGAGGAATCTAGTAAAAGTGATCCTGAGAAAATGAGGAAAAAGAAACTAAAAAAGACCGAGAAAAAGGACCGTCAGGTAGAGGAACCACTTGTGTCCTCTACTCCCCCATGGGTGGAATCCATTACAGAAAATATGAAGGGTATTACTAGGCATTTGCATACCCTAGAAACAGAAATAAAAAGTCTTTCTGATCGCTTATGCGCTCTCGAGGACAACTCACAGATACATTGGGAACCGCCAGCATTTGAAAAGAAAAATGGACAGAGGGTCCATCAGTCAGTAGATTTCAAAACAATAAAAAATCTCAAAGAGGCAGTAATGACTTATGGGCCCCAAGCTCCTTTCACGTTGAGTATGCTGGAGTCCCTTAACACCTTTAGCTTAACCCCCTCAGACTGGAAAAGTCTATGTAAAGCAACATTAAGCGGGGGGCAATTCTTGGTTTGGCGATCGCAATTCCAAGAACTTTGTATAGAAACGGCTAAAAGAAACGCGGCTGCAGGGTTTGAAAACTATGATATAGACATGCTCACAGGAGAAGGGCAATTCGCAGACTTACAGGCTCAAACAGATTATGACCCAGATGTATATGCTCAGATAAACACAGCTGCCTTAGAGGCATGGAAAACTGTACAAGGACCTGGGGATCTACAAGGTAGCTTGTCAAAAGTGATTCAAGGACCTAATGAGCCGTATGCTGACTTTGCTGATCGACTTTTGAGAACTGCAGGTAGTGTGTTTGCAGATGTTGACCAAGCTATGCCATTAGTTGTTCAATTAGCTTATGAAAATGCTAATAAATGGTGCCAAGCAGCCATCAGGCCATGGAGAACTAAAAAGGATCTTTCCGTATATATACAACTATGTAAAGATATAAATGACGCCTTAGTCACAGGAAATGTGATTGCAGCCTCAATGAGAGGTGCTTCCCCTCGAAATTTCACAAAGGCTAAACGTAGACATTATAATCAATCAGGATATTCAGGCAAAATTATCATAATCAATCAGGCTATTCTAGGCAAAATCCCAAAAGAGAAATAAGACCAAGCTCATACCGTGCCCCAGGCCGCTGCCCCAGGTGTAAAAAGGGAAAACATTGGGCCAATAAATGCCATTCAAAATTTGACATCCATGGAAATCCTTTGTTCAGGAATTCAAAAAACGGGGCACGGGGCCCAATACCCCGGGGCCCACAAATGTACGGGGCATTGCAGGAGGAGTATCCTCAAGCATCCACTCAGATGCTTCCCCGACACAATCCCTACTACCCATCCACTCCCTCGCCAGAGGAACAAGAGGAAATGCAGGATTAGACCTCTGTTTCACCGCCCGAATAGTGTTAACACCTGAAATGGGGGTTCAACTGATTCCCACAGGAGTCAGGGGACCTCTTCCCTCAGGGACTGTAGGACTTATTATCGGGCGTAGTCCTAAAAGCTTATTAGGTTTGCAAGTGACCCCAGGTGTAATAAACTCAGACTACAAAGGGGAAATAAAAATAATGCTTAGCTCACCCCAAAGTATAAGTTCTGTTAATCAAGGAGATAGAATTGCTCAGTTGCTTCTCCTTCCAAATTTACATAATTCATTTAAAATGGGTATGCCTCAAGAAGGGAACAATAGAGGATTTTGTTCCACTGACTCAAGACCCATGGCTTGCTGGGTTCGAGACTGTTCAAGGAGGCCTATGTGTAAAATAAAAATCCAAGGAATAGAAATGGAGGGATTAATAGATACTGGAGCTGACTCTTCCATTATTAATTTACGCCAATGGCCCAAGCACTGGCCTCTGCAAAAAGCTTCAACCAGTTTAAGAGGCTTGGGATATAATAACCTCCCAGATAAAAGTGCGGTAATTTTAAAATGGGAGGATGATGAAGGCCATAAAGGAACATTTCAGCCTTATGTTTTACCTAATCTACCGGTTACTTTATGGGGAAGAGATATTTTGCAACAAATGGGAGTACACCTTGCAACCAAGCCTGCAGATGTTAAATGTGAAAACCTACAGGGTAATCTTAACCATAAAAGAACTCATTATCAAAAAGTACAGAGTAATCTTAACCCTAAAAGTAATCATTATCATAAAGGAAAAAGATATTTTTTTTCGGGGCCACTGAGAAAATAATTTTGAAAATACCATGGCTTTCTGATAAGCCAGTGTGGGTCCCTCAGTGGCCCCTATCTAAAGAGAAATTACAAGCGGCCCACCTACTAGTTCAGGAACAATTAGAAGCAGGTCATATAGAACCTTCCACCTCTCCCTGGAATTCCCCCATATTTGTGATCAAGAAAAAGTCAGGAAAATGGCGATTGTTACATGATCTTAGACAAATTAATAAAACCATGCAAGTTATGGGCCCTACTCAACCTGGACTTCCTAGTCCCGTAGCTATTCCAAAAAATTTCCATCTTATTACTCTTGATATAAAGGATTGCTTCTTTTCTATTCCCCTACATCCTCTGGATGCCCCCAGGTTTGCCTTTTTCACTTCCTTCTATTAACAATAATGGCCCTGATCAGAGATATCAATGGAAGGTTTTACCACAGGGAATGGCTAATAGCCCCACCATATGCCAAATATATGTGGACAAGGCTATCCAACCCATTAAAAATAAATATCCAAACCTCATGTGTCTACATTACATGGATGATATTTTATTGGCCCACCCTAATCAAAAAATCTTATTTAATATATTCAGTGATGTGGTAGAAAATTTAAAAAAATATGGATTATGTATAGCAGAAGAAAAAGTTCAAACCAGATCTCCCATATTATATTTAGGATTTAAAATCATGGATACTTTTGTTAGACCCCCAAAAAATTCTAATAAATAAAGAACATTTGACCACCCTCAATGATTTCCAAAAACTACTGGGAGACATTAATTGGCTTCGCCCTACACTAAATCTCACTACTGGCCAACTAAAACCTTTATTTGACATCCTTCGCGGAGACCCTGATCCATCTTCACCACGAACATTGACTCCTGATGCTAGAAAGCTTTAAAGTTAGTAGAAAAAGCCATCGAAGGAGCTCATTGTGATAGATTTGATTTAACTCAACCGCTGATGTTGATTATTATTTCTTCACAATCTACACCCACAGGAGTATTTTGGCAACAAGGGCCTTTATTATGGATACATTTGCCCGTCTCTCCTAAAAGTATAATTGAATCTTATACCTCCATGGTGTCTAAACTTATTCTTCAAGGACTTAAGACTTCTACTAAAATATTTGGCATTCACCCTGCTACTATTATTACTCCCTATTCATCATCACAGATTGAATATTTATGCTTCAATGATAATGATTGGGCTATAGCTAAATGCTCTACTTCTGCAAATTTTGATAATCATCTTCCTAAGTCCCCTATATTATCTTTTTGTATTAATCATCCTATTATATTTCCACAGGTAATAAAAAATCAACCTATTCCTAAGGCATTTAATGTATTTACAGATGGGTCCTCAAATGGTACTGCTACAGTAGTCACTAAAAAAGAAAATATGACTTACATAACTGCACACAAATCAGCTCAACTAGTGGAATTGGAAGCTGTGGTAAGAGCTCTGGAAAATTTTAGGGACCAGCCCGTAAACATTTTTTCAGATAGCCACTATATTGTACAAGCCGTCCCAAAATTAGAGTTAGCAGGACCAATAGCACCTCATACTCCAGCCTTTAAATTGTTTTATCAAATACAAAAACTTTTGTGGGCAAGAAAAGAACCTCTATTCGTAGGCCATATTAGGGCACATACTAATTTGCCTGGTCCCCTCCATGAAGGTAATCAAAAGGCTGATGAACTTACAAAAACAATATTTATACTTTCAGTGCTCCAACAAGCTACTTTATTTCACTCCCAGTTTCATGTCAACAGCACCACCTTGCAACGTAGGTTTAAAATCACAAAGGAGCAAGCCAGAACAATTGTAAAAGATTGTAAATCTTGTATGACACATTTGCCCAATCCTCATTTCGGCGTTAACCCTAGAGGATTAATGCCCAATCATTTGTGGCAGATGGATGTTACTCATGAGCCAAGTTTTGGAAAATTGCGATTTATTCATGTGACCATAGATACATGCTCAGGCATGATTTTTGCTTCCTTACATTCTGGAGAAAAAGTTAAAGATGTTACATCTCATTGTTTGCAAGCTTTTGCTGCATTGGGCATCCCCAAAATGCTTAAAACAGATAATGGCCCCGCATATACGTCCTTATCTTTCAAACAGTTTTGCGCAAAATTCAATATATCCCATAAAACAGGCATCCCATACAATCCTCAGGGTCAGGGCATTATTGAAAGAGCAAACCGAACACTGAAAATTATGTTATTAAAACAAAAAGAAGGAAATTGGAAAAGTCCTAAGGACAGATTGGCAGTTGCCCTGTTTACCTTAAATTTTTAACTTTAGACTCTAATGGTTATTCTGCTGGAGACAGACATTGGAATCCACACCAACAACATAAACCTTTGGTTTACTGGAAGGATGTTCTTTCAGGTACATGGAAGGGTCCAGATCCAGTATTAATTTGGGGAAGAGGATCTGTTTGTGTTTTTCCAAAACACGAATCCTCTCCAATATGGATACCATCTAGATTAATAAAACAGGTACCACATCAAAATGATCAAGATGAAGTTATTGAAGAATCAAGATTAATAAAAAAGGTACAAAATCAAGAGGACCAAGATGAAGGTATAGAATGATTCCCTCAAAAGAGTCCTTCAAAATATTTCACAACTTAAGTGTCATTCCTCCTGGCCGGGATGAGGAGATCTCTCTTTAGTGTGCACACAATTGTATTTTTTTTTTCTTTTTATACATGTCTTTATGTCTGTATATTTGTCTACATTTCATGTTAATGTGACGTCACAAATATATGTTTGTATGTTTGTGCATCTGTCCAGTGTGACGTCACAAATAACAAGCGCTTATGAAAAAAAAAATATATATATATATACATATGGATCCAAATAACTTTAATTCATTCTAGGTTAAGAGTATTCAATTAAGAGTAAATAATTTTATAAATGAAGGTATTTTCAATTTTGATTTATAGGTGTCCCTGGGACTTCTCTTTAGCAAACAATATGACTAGTGCTATATAACCTGATATTTTGGTGTTTTGACATAAGATTGTTTATTTGTTATTAACTTCATTTGTTTAATAGCTCATTAATTTCAATTATCTCAACAGGTAAAAGATTGCTCTGTATACAGAGACTCAAGGGTTCCAGCTAACAAATTATTTCTCTAAAGTGCCTTTACCTTTTCTTTAATCTATCTTTAATGCAGTAATTACCCTCAGTCTTTCTTTGTTTTGTTCTAAATATGATATTTTTCCAACTTATGTTTGTAGAAGCTCAACCAGTGATGTGTGTGAACAAAAATCAACTTTAATTTTCTAATCTAATTATTCTATTTTGTAGTTTGACAACTCGCCTCTTGACTCAGTGCTGCAATAGCACTGCCTTTCCTTTAATAATTGATGCTTGAGTTTCTAGGTAGCGGGCCCTGAAGATTTGCCGGTGGCATTGTCTAAACATAAAAAAAGACGTCTGCTGCTACAGCTGCAGGGATCGCGGCCGCCGCAAGCATCCCTGCTGCTCAAGCATCAAACAACCTCACCAACAGTGTGGCCTCTGCTCTACATTCATGGGGCCTCCTACATCAACATGTTATAACAAATGGACATTTTGATCTTTCATTGTTTGGGACTTTACGGGACAATGCCTTGCGGGTATTTGTCTAGAGAATTCAGTGTGTTACTTGATGGAACTTAGGGAAGCTGATTTGTTTAAACAATTTGATATGCTATTCAATTTGGCTCATCACCAAAAGGCTTGTTGCCTTAAAGCCGCAACATCTCCTCACAATTGGACGGCTGTTAGTCATCATACACAGTCGATCCTAAAGGGCTCCATTGGATGGCTGGTTAGCCAATGACGGTAAGATCCCCAGAGGGGGACAACCTAAGACAGGCACAGTCGCACGGGACAGTCTCATGTGGCCGACATATCAACCTAAGACAGGAGTCAAGGGCACAGCCTTGATTATCCGATGACGGGTAAGAATGTTGGTTGCACATAGACGTCCTAGAGCATTACCTCTTTTAAAACAAAAAGGGGGAAATGCAGGAGCCCTGTTTGGGGAGATGGCTTGAAATGCGGTTGACTATGAGCCGTGGAGATTTGGGCATTGTCGCCTTCCGTAGTCTCACGGGACTTGTCCCAGGATCTCGAGTGACTTGGCCGAAATTGCTGATCGGGTCAGCGCCATTTTGGTGGTGTGTGTGGCGTGTGTTAGTCGTTGTTAGAACCAGAGAGAAAAGTTATCAGAATAAAAAGCTGTTCGTCTCCAGTTTGCCTCTGAACTTCTTTCCGCGGCTCCGTTGCTCCAAGCGCTTCAGGCGGCAACAAAAAAAATGTTAATTTTAGGGGGCTGGGATTGTGGCTCAGCGGTAGAGCACTCGCCTAGCACATGCGTGGCCCGGGTTCGATCCTCAGCACCACCTAAAAACAAAGGCATTGTGTACAACTAAAGCAAATAAATAAATTCAAAAAAATGTTAATTTTAGCAGGGCTTGGTGGTGCACACTTGTCATTGTAGCAATTTGTGAGGCTGAGGCAGAAGGGCTCTCAAGTTCAAGGTCAGCTTCAGCAATTTAGCAAGGCCTTGTCAAATAAAAAGGGGGAAAGGGGGCAGGGGATGTAGCTCAATGGTAGAGTGCCCCTGGGATCAACCCCTTACTGGAAAAAAAAAAATCTCTCAAATTGTTCCCACCCTCAGCCAGAGCAACCACTAATTTACTTTCTCTCTTCTAGAATTGCCTTTTCTAAATAGTTTCATATAAATAAAGGCATACAATGTGTGCTTTTTCGCTTCTGGATTATTTTCACTGAGCATATTTCTGAGGTTCATTCATGTTGTAGCACGTATCAGTACTTCGTTCCTTTTTATGACTAAACAAACACCTTTCTATTACCTGCACATGCTGCATTTTGCTTATCCATTTATTGGTTGATGGACTTTTGGGTTGTTTTCTACTTTTGGGCTGTTTGGATTAAGGCTGTTATGCACACTTGTGAACGAGTCTTTGCATGGATATTTGTTTTCAATACTCTCCAGTAGCTTACTGGAAGTGGAATTGTGGGTTGTATGACAACTCTGTTTAACTCTTCTCCTTGGGGTGGGGGTACTGGGGATGGAAATCAGGGGAATTTCACCATTGAGCCACATTCTCCACCCATTTTATTTTTTATTTTGAGACAGGGTCTTGCTAAGTTGCTTAGGTCCTCACTTAAGTTGCAGAGGCTGGCCTGAAACTTGCAATCCTCCTGCCTCAGCCTCCTGAGTCACTCAGCGTGTGCCACTGCTCCCAGCTCTGTTTAACATTTTTTTTTTTTGAATATTTGTTTTAGGGCCTGGGATTGTGGCTCAGAGGTAGAGCGCTCGCCTAGCATGCATAGGGCACTGGGTTTGATCCTCAGCACCACATAAAAATAAAATAAAGATAGCGTGTCCACCTATAAATAAAAATAAATAAATAAAAATATTTCTTTTAGTAATAGGTGGACACAATAACCTTTATTTTATTTTTATGTGGTGCTGAGGATCAAACCCAGTGCCTCACATGTGCTAGTCAAGCACTCTATGGTGGAGCCAAAACCCTAGTCCCTAAATTTTTTTTAGGGAAAAAAATTTTTTAGTTGTAAATGGACACACACAATACCTTTGTTTTATCTATCTATCTATCTATCTATCTATCTATCTATGGTGCAAGGATTGAACCCAGTGCCTCATACAAACTAGGCAAATGCTCTACTTCTGAGCTACCACTGCAGCCTCTCTGCTTAACTTTTTTTTTTTTTTTTTTTTCTTTTTTGTGGTACCGGGGATTGAACTCAGGGGCACTCGACCACTGGGCCACATCCCCAGCCCTTTTTTGTATTTTATTTAGAGACAGGGTCTCACTGAGTTACTAAGTGCCTCGCCATTGCTGAGGCTGGCTTTGAACTCGCGATCCTCCTGTCTCAGCCTCCCAAAGTGCTGGGATTACAGGCGTGCGCCACCGCGCCCGGCTTCTGCTTAACTTTTTGAGGAGTAGAATTGTTTTAGCTATTTGAATCCTTTGCATTTTGATGTAAATTGTAGAAGCAGCTCATTGATTTCTGTAAAAAAATAAGTCTGCTAGGAGTTTGCTAGCGATTGAGTTGAATATATAGAACTATAGATATATCTTGTAGGTTTTGTGTGTAAATCTTACACTACTTTTATTAAAAGTAATCCTTGGTATTTACTCCTTTTTGATGTGAATTTGTGCAATCACACCTAGTTTTTTTTTTTTTTTCCCCAGTACTGGAGATTGAACTCAGGGGTGCTCTACCACTGAACCACATCCCCAGCCCTTTTTTTTTTTTTTTTTTTTTTTTGTGGTACCGGGGATTGAACTCAGGGGCACTCGACCACTGGGCCACATCCCCAGCCCTTTTTTTGTAATTTTATTTAGAGACAGGGTTTCACTGAGTTGCTAAGTGCCTTGCCATTGCTGAGGCTGGCTTTGAACTTGCGATCCTCCTGCCTCAGCCTCCCAAAGTGCTGGGATTACAGGCGTGCGCCACCGCGCCCGGCCCCAGCCCTTTTTATCAAAGATTTTTTTTTTTTAGTTGTAGATAAACACACATTATTTTTATTTATTTTTATGTGGTGCTGAGGATGGAACCCAGTGCCTCACACATGCAAGGCGCTTTACCACTGAGCTACAGCCCCAGCCCTTCTCCAGCCCTTTTGTTATTTCTATTTTGAGACAGTTTCACTAAGTTGCCCAGACCGCTCAAACTTTCAATCCTCCTGCCTCAATCTTCCAAGTAGCTGGGATTATAGGTGTGCACCACCATGCATCACACACAATATTGAAAGAAATAATAGTTATTATGATTTATAGCACTTAATACTAAATGAAAAAAGAGAGAAAAATAAAAATATCCTGAATATGCAACATTTGGGAAGAGACTGTGCCAATTAGGGTGTGTTCTCTATTAACAGGATATTCTGGAGTGATCCCTTAGGGGGCTGGGGTAGCTCAGGGGCCTCTCTCCAGGATGGAGTAGAAGCCTGGCAAGACCAGGAGGCCCTAGTGACCAGCTGCCCAGTGCTTGTTCCTCCTCTGTGCTCTTCCTTCCAGCTCTTGAAGTCAATGTGGCCACGTGACTGATGTGAGCCGGGGGCCTGTGAATGAATGTGGTGCCCCTCACTCCTGAGCAAAAGCTTTAAGAGCCAGTGGTTTGAAAAACCAGAGAAATGAAAAGTTGTGCTGCGATTGTGTACAATGAATCAAAATGCATTCTGCTGTCATATATACCTAATTAAAACGAATAAAGTAATTAAAAAAAAAAAAGAGCCAGTGGGAAACTTACATTGTTGGAGCTCCAAGAAGGACACCAACAAACATGGCTTATTTTTTTTTTTTTTTTTTTTTTTTTGCATGCTGAGCAATGTCGTCTAAAGGAAATGAAAAGCTTTCAAAGCAGGCTCAGAATCCAGGCCCCTTTAACTTTTCTTCTTCCTCTTCCTCAAGTGCAGGGAGAGGATGTTCCTCAACTGCACGTGCGAGTCAGCTTTCTGTCACTGTGAAAAAATTGCTGAATAAAACAAAGGAAAGATGTATCTTGGCTCACGGTTTTGGAGGTTTTAGTCCATGGTTTTACTCCATTGCTTTGGGCCTGCGGTGAGGCAGAACATCATGGCGGAAGGGTGTGGTGAAGGAAAGCTGCTCAGCTCAAGGCAGCTGGAAGGAGAGAGAAAGAGAGGGGGGAGGGAGGGGCCCAGGACAAGATGTAGTTCCCAAGGACACACCTCCAAGGATCCTTCGACTAGGTCTCACCTCTTAGTTCTCACCTCCTCCCACCAAAAGTCCATTCAGCTATGAATCTATCAGTGGATCGATCCCTTGGTGAGGTCGGAGCCCTCATGACCTGACCATTTCCTAAAAGTCCAATCTCTGAACAGTGCTGCACTGGGGACTTCAGTGCGTGAGCCTTTGGGGATGTTCCAACTACAACGTTGCCCAAGACCAGACTACAAAAGGGAACACAATTGTGGCCTTTCATCTGCACCCTGAAATCAATCCTGTTATCTATTTGGAAAAGAAGACTGAGGGCTGTAATCACACTCGGATGGACAGACTTCCATTGCAAGATATGTCTGTCCCTTGGGGTCATTCAAATCCCAAAGAAAATTACTTTGCAAGCTAATTTCTGTCCCCTGGACTGTTCATTCTCCTAATAATCATTTACTCTTCCCCCCAAAATTTCCTACATACCCTATCTTCTCCTTCCCATTTACATTTCTAAAAAGATCTTTTTTTTTGCGGGGCGGGGGTGGGGGTCGGGGGTGGGGGGGGGCGGGTACCAGGGATTGAACTCAAGGGCACTTGCCCACTGAGCCCCATCCCTAGCCCTGTTTTGTGTTTTACTTAGAGACAGAGTCTCACCGAGTGCTTAGTGCCTCACTTTTGCTGAGGCTGGCTTTGAACACGTGATCCTCCTACCTCAGCCTCCCAAGCAGCTGGGATTGCAGGTGTGCACCACCGCACCCAGCTCATTTCTGAAAAATCTTGAGCTAGTGGGGAATCACATTCCTGTAATGATTCCCCTCTTACACATTAGTCTTTCCTTCTATTTATTTTTTGTCAATTTATTAGCAAACCTTCAGAGGGCAGAGGGAAAATTTCCCCTTAACCACACTATACTGTTTTAACCTCTGCAGAGGTGGCTGGTTGCACCCTAGGGCTGCTGCATCAGCCTCGGTCCCGGAGTGAGGATGCCAAGGAACAGACATGTAGAGTGGAACAGAGCTATGTCCTGATTTATATCACTGAGCTGTTGGGGTTGCTTGTTACTGCTTTGTAACATAGCTCATCCTGACTGGTATGGGGTAAAAGTTTGTTGAAAATATGAATGAAGCTGGGCGCAGGGGCGCACACCTGTAATCCCAGCACTTAGGAGGCTGAGGCAGGAGGATCGTGAGTTCAAAGCCAGCCTCAGCAATGGCGAGGCACTTAGCAACTCAGTGAGACCCTGTCTTTAAATAAAATACAAAAAAGGGCTGGGGATGTGGTCGAGTGCCCCTGAGTTCAATCCCCAGTACCAAAAAAAAAAAAAAAAAAAAAAAAAAAAAAAATATGAATGAAACAAAAGAGCAGAACATTAAATTTTTTGTCTTCCTGATTAAAACTATGATTAAACTAAAAATATTTGAATATGGTCAATAAACCTAAGGGAATGAAAAAATTAAAACCAGCTAGAGTTTTAGAGGAAGGGATGGATGGTGGGCAATTGCTTTCTCTTTTTTTTTTTTTTTTTAAATATTTATTTATTTACTTCAGTTGTACACAATGCAATGCATTTATGTTTACGTGTGCTGAGGATCGAACCCGGGTCGCGCATGTGCTAGGCGAGCGCTCTGCCGCTGAGCCACAACCCCAGCCCCCAATTGCTTTCTCTTAAATGTATTTTAATAGATGTTCAGCCTCACTCCTAACAAAAGAAACACAAACTAAAAGGAAACAGATTCCACATTTGGTAGCAGATTGGCAAAGACTGAAAGGTTTGCTGGGTGTAGTGCATTCCTATAATCCTAGCAACTCTGAGGCCGAGGCAGGAGGATTGCAAATTCAAAGCCAGCCTGGGGGATTTAGCAAGACCCTGTGTCAAAATAAAAAAATAAAAAGGGCTGGGGATGCCACTCAGTGGTAGAGTACCCCCTGGGGACCATCCCCAGCACTGGGAACAAAACAAAACAAGAAACAACTGGAAAGGTTTGAAACCATGCTCAGTTGACAAGCAAAACAGGTACTTTATTATTTGTTACATCTTTTAAAATCCCCTTTGACTCAATAAATCTGTTTATAGGACTTTATCTTATACATATTCTGTTCATAAGCAAAATGACGCAGGTGAAAGGTTGTTCACTACCGTCTTGTTGATAAGCCAAAGACTGGAAACACAACAACTGTCCACAAATAGAAGGTTAGTTAAGTAAATTATGATCTATACATACGGTGGAAACTACTCAGCTAGGGGACTAACTACTAACTAACTACTCAGCTAACTACTGAGCTAGGGGACTTTTTTTTTTTTTTTGTACCAGGGATTGAACTCGGGGGCACTCGACCACTGGGTCACATCCCCAGCCCTTTTTTGTATTTCATTTAGAGACAGGGTCTCACTGCGTTGCTAAGTGCCTCGTCACTGCTGAGGCTGGCTCTGAGGCTGGCTTTGAACTCATGATCCTCCTGCCTCAGCCTCCTAAGTGCTGGGATTACAGGCGTGCGCCACCGCGCCCGGCTGCTAGGGGACATTTGTATACCCGTAAGGGATGATCTCCAAAAATGTTAGGAGAAAAAGGAATAAAGGGAAGGAGCAGTACGTAGGCACCTGGAGCTGTACTTCAAACACAGTGGGACTCCAGGTACCAAAGGAAATACCTTGTCTATGGCCCCAGGGCCTGTTGAGACACTGTTTTTTTTTTTTTTTTTTTTGGTACCAGGGATTGAACCCAGGGCACTTAGCCACTGAACCACATTTCCAGCCCTTTTTAAAAATGTATTTTATTTAGAGACAGTGTCTCACTAAGTTGTTCAGGGCCTCACTAAGTTGCTGAGGCTGGCTTTGAACTCGTGATCCTCCTGCCTCAACCTCCTGAGTTGCTATGACAGGTGTGCGCCACTGTGCCCAGCTGTTGAGACTCTTTCTGTGGGCGGGTCTTGTGGGCCCTAGGTAACAACCACGAGCAGTTTGATCTGATACTCTCAGATTAGGGAGAAAAAAATTCCCATCACTTTAAGTTATAAAATGATTTTATTTCAGTAGTTTGAGAGAGCTATAGTCACAATTTTGGACTACTTAGTCAAATTTCCTGGGGATGTCGCTCAGTGGTAGAGCATTGCCTAGGGCGAGTCTCTGCTTCCATCCCCAGCATCGCAAAAATAAAAATTTTTTCTCCTAGGCCTGCTCCAGGCTGGAAGGCAGCACCCTTACTCCCTTCCTTTTTTCCTTCCATTGATCTCCACTGAGTACCTATTTTTTTGGGGGGGCGGGGTACCGGGGATTGAACTCAGGGGCACTCGACCACTGGGCCACATCCACAGCCCTTGTTTTTGTATTTTTATTAGAGACAGGGTCTCACTGAGTTTCTTAGTGCCTTGCCATTGCTGAGGCTGGCTATGAACTCAGGATCCTCCTGCCTCAGCCTCCCAAGTGCTGGGATTACCGATCATCAATGATCTGGTCCTGATGATACTGCCGGTTATCATAATGAGTCCTTGCTTCTCCCAAACGTTGAAGTATAACACCGAAGAAGCACGCTGAGGCAAGTGTAGAGTGGAAAGTGAAAGGCAGAAAAGACTCTCCCCCAACCCCCAGGCAGAAGAGGACCCAAAAGGCGGAATCCGTGGGAAGGGGTGGTCTTATCCCCTTTATATCTAAGGTCTTTTGGCCTCTTCCATTCCTGTCCTTGATGTGGCTTATCTCCCTCTCCCCTGCATGTGGTGGGGGATGCAGGTGGGAAGGCCAAAAGGTGGAAGACTTGTGGGCCCATGGGGCAGGGGAGGCGTGGTCTGGGCAGGAAGGGCCTCGGTGATTTGGTTAGCACCTCCTTGTTTTACTGGGAGCTGCTTCATTCACAGTTCTTTAGGATGGGTCCTGGCCTTGGGGACATTAATATTTCCATCTTCCAGGTGTAGTTCGATTTCCCTGGCTCAGATCGTCTTCATTTTCTTTTTCTTTTTTTAATATTCTTTTAGTTGTCAATGGACCTTTATTATTTAATTTGTTTATATGTGGTGCTGAGAATTGAACCCAGTGCCTCACACCATCCTAGGGAAGCGCTCTACCACTGGGCCACAACCCCAGCCCCAGACTTCATTTTCTTTATTAGACTTGATATCAGATCCGATTTACCCAACTACACTAACTACCTCTCTTTAAATCTGGCTTCACTGAGATACAGCAATGACCTGGGCATGAGAGTGACCTCTGGAGGCAGAATCTGACCATCCTGGGGTGCTGAATGCCCTGACAGAAGATGAGACAGGGAAAGCCTGTTCGAGGGAGGGGGGTAGAGTGGGGAGGGGACCAGTGCTAGTTTAGATGGGTGCCAAGGGAAAGCTTCTCTGATAAAGTGACATTTAAACAGAGGTCTGAGGAAGTAGGAGGCCAGGCATTGAGCTGTTGGAAGCCAAGGCTAGCTTCATGGCCCCGTGACTGTGCAGTCAGTTTCACATATCTCTGTGCTTAGAAGGGTCCCAGGCTTTGTCATGTTCTGGTATCACTATCTTGAAATTAGGTTTTGCATTTTCATTTTGTATGGGGCCCCACAATGAGGTAGTCAGTACCATCTGGGGCAAAGTGAGTTCTAGGCAGAGGGAGGTCCAGTGCAAAGGTCCTGTGGCGGTGTGGGCAGGTGTTGGCCTCCCTGAGCCTGGAGTTGGCCATGGTCGGCTTCTGTTTTTGCCCTTTGTGCTCACCCCTCCTTCTCCTACTGCCCACTGTGGCTCTGGCTCCTCCAGGGCTGGAAGGGGTGAGGTTCCAGAGTCAGGAACAGTCTGGAGCCTGGGGCTGTGCCAAGAGCCAAGAGTGCTCGGCAGCACCGTTCCCAGGGGGTTAACCGCCTGCACTTCTAGTCTGTACCTGAGCCTGCAGGGCTAGCTCCTCCCATTACTTGGGAGAGAGCCCAGAGGCAGGAAGGAGGATGGTGCCTGCGGGTCACCTGGGGTGAGGCTGGAGTCCACCACTGCTGAGGCTAAAATCTGTGGTAGGTTTAGAAGGTGTGACCCGGGCCCTGTCATGCCTGCCACACTGCAGAGAGTCACTGCGGGATCTCCTCCTGCAGATCCCCAATGGGGAGTGTCGCCACTGGCCACTTGCTTGTGATGACTCCCTGATCCCAGGACGTCCCGGGATCCCTCCAGGCTGAGGCTGCAGGCCCCTGAGGGGACCTTCCTGGGCTACATCTAAGGCGGCCCCAGGTTGGCTCTGTCCTGTTGGCCCAGTCCTGGGCTGGGGGAGGCCCGTGGCCGCCTCCATGCCCAGGCAGCCCCTCCCATCACAGGCCTCTCTACCTTGTGGCCTCAGGGGTACAGACAGTCCTTCCTCTTTAAGAATCTCAGGCAAGCCTCAGAAACAAGCCGTGAAGGTCAAGGGGACACAGAGTCTTCTTGAAACCCCCCTCCCACTCCACCCCCTCAGGGAGAACCCTCTAACTCCTGTACCCCCCCCCCCCCCCCCCCCCCCCGCCCCTCAGCACAAAGCCCTACTCCTACCTTTAATGTCCTCTGCCACCACCAGATCCCCCGGCCCCAGCCCCACAACGCGATGCTCACTCCTAGACTTACCCGCCTCTCACCTCTGCACGGGGACATGCTGTGTCCCCTCCTGTGGGCTTGGCAAACTCATCCCGAGATACTCACAGCAGATCTTAAGGCCATGAATCTCTGTCCTGCTGCATGGTGCCCCTGTCCCTCCAGGCATGGCTGAGAGCTGGTCCTGAGCCAGACGCCCTGGGTTTGAACCCGTGTGTACGCGGCCAGAACAGCGGTGCACAGCAACGGCCTCAGTTCTGGGCTACCCCCAGCCTGCCTGCCTTTGTCCCTTTCTTCATTTTTTTGCTTGTTGGCAAAAGGAAGGGGAGTGAAGAATGAAATAATCCTCAGCATTTATTAAGCACTCACTGTATGCCAGGTCCTGCGGGTGCTTCACATGCATCACCTCCTTTGCTCCTCCTGCCAACCCCAGGTAATGGGTTACTGTGACCCTGATTTTTTTTTTTTTTTTTTTGTACCAGGGATTGAACTCAGCAACACACTAACCACTGAGCCACTTCCCCAGCACTATTTTGTATTCTATTTAGAGACAGGGCCTCACTGAATTGCTTAGGGCCTCACTAAGTTGCTGAGGCTGGCCTAAAACTTGCTATCCTTGGGGCTGGGATTGTGGCTCAGTGGCAGAGTGCTTGCCTCACACATGTGACGCACTGGGTTCAATCTTCAGCACCACATAAAAATAAATAAACAAAGATATTGTGTCCATGTATAACTAAAAAATATTAAAAAAAAAAAAAAAGAACTTGCTATCTGTTGCCGCCTGAAGCGCTTGGAGCAACGGAGCCGCGGGAAGAAGTTCAGAGGCAAACTGGAGACAAACAGCTTTTTATTCTGATAACTTTTCTCTCTGGTTCTAACAACGACTAACACACGCCACACACACCACCAAAATGGTGCTGACCCGATCAGCAATCTCGGCCAAGTCACTCGAGATCCCGGGACAAAGTCCCGTGAGACTACGGAAGGCGACAATGCCCAAATCTCCACGGCTCATAGTCAACCGCAATTCAAGCCATCTCCCCAAACAGGGCTCCTGCAGCTATCCTCCTGCCTCAGCCTCCCGAGCTGCTGGGATTACAGGTGTGCACCACCACGTCAGTGTGACCCTATTTTTGAATTGAGGAGAGTGATGTCCAGAGAGGTGACTTGCCCAAAGAAACACAACCGGGAGTGGCAGAGCTAAAGTGTGAACCCAGGCAGGACCCACCCCGAGCCTCCCTGCTTTGCTGCCCACAGTGAATGGATGAGCTTGAGAAGACGGTGTTGGGGACAGCTCAGGCACCACACATTCATCCCTTCCCCTGCCTTGAGTCTACTGAAGTCCCTCCTGATGGTCCCCCGCTCAGAGCTGGCTTTTGTCAGATACCTGACTTTGGTCTGCCCAGGAATCAAGGCCAAGCCTGGGACCAGGTGCAGCAGCCAGCTGGGTTCCAAGCTCAAAGGATCACAGGGGTTGGGGGTGTCTGGGTTATTAGCTGTAGGTGCCCAGACTGAGATGGGGGTGGCAGAGAAGTGAAGGGAGGTGCCCTCGGCTGCCCAGGGACTGTTCTCACCCTTCCTGGGCTGGGGAAAGGAGATGGAGTGGAGGATGGTGAAGGAGGAAGTGTTCCTGCCTCGAAGCCACTCCTTGATTCCAGGCCTGTGCAGCAGATAAGAGTGGGCGTGGGTCCAGCTCTCCGCTAGCCAAGTGAGCGGCTCTGTGTGGGTAGCATCCTCCTGAGCTTGCTTCCTCATCCACGGCTGCAGAACATCCTCTGACCTTCAGCCCGTCTGAAGGGCTTTGCACTGGGCCCAGCAGGAGCAAAGACCCCATAACTTGTTACTGTCCTTACTTTTTGTTTTTGAGACGAGGTCTAGGTACATTTCCCAGGCTGGTCTGGACTCCTGGACTCAAGGGATCCTCCACCTCACCCTCCCGAGTGCTGGGACTTACAGCTACACACCACTTTTATTAATTATTTAATTCTCAAATATCCATAGCCACATGTTTCATGGGTAAACGACCTCTCTCATGCCAGTGCACCTCTGGGCCCTTTTCTCAGAGCTCCAGTACATCTGGAGCTGTGTGACCTGGGATATATGATTTCTCCCCTCTGGGCCTCAGTTTTTCTGTCCGTAAAATGGGAGTCATCACTCTTCCCTCAGAGGGATGCTTGACGCTTCTGAGAATCAGTTTCCTAATTTGAAAAATAGGTTAATCATAGTGCTTGCTTCATAGGGTCCTCTGGATCAAAAAAAGTCACACTGGTGTTTGACACACTGCTTGTTACATGGCAAGAACTTCATAAACTGTTGCTTTAAAAATAAGCCGAGCACAGAGTAGATGTTCCAAAAACTGAAGCTGAGTCCAAGCCATCTTCTGAGACTTTAGTTTTTATTCACTATGATACACTATATTCCATTATATAGACTATTTTCTCCATAATGTCATTATTTTCATTTCCTGTACCATATCTGTTTTAAATGAGGATTTTCAATGCTACTCTTTCTTTCTTCCTTTGGTACTGGGGATTGAACCCAGGGGTGCTTTTACCACTTAGCCACCTCCCCATCCCTTTTTTATTTTGAGACAAGGTCTTGCTAAGTTGCTCAGGCTGGCCTTGAACTTCCCATCCTCCTTCCTCAGCCTCCTAAGTCACTGGAATACAGGCATATTCCACAGGCCTGGCTCTACGCTACTTTTCTATTTCGGTACTGGGGATTGAACTCAGCGGCACTCGACCACTGGGCCACATCCCCAGCCCTTTTTTTTGTATTTTTAAATTTAGAGACAGGGTCTCACTGAGTTGCTAAGTGCCTCGCCATTGCTGAGGCTGGCTTTGAACTCGCAATCCTCCTGCCTCAGCCTCCCGAAGTGCTGGGATTACAGGCGTGCGCCACCGCGCCCGGCTCTATGCTACTTTTTCTATCAATATGGAAATGAAGAAAGATTTAAGTAATTATTTAGGTCTTTCACCCCCCCCCCCCCCCCCCTTTTTTTCTTTTTTTGAAACAGGTCTTGCTATTTTACTGTAACTGCCGAGTGCAAGCAGTCCTCCTACCTCAGTCTCTCAAGTATCTGGGGCTGCAGGTGTTTACCATGATCCCTGGCAGATTTAGGTATTCCTTTTTGGTTTGTCTGAACTTGTTGAAGGAGAGATGGGTTTCATGCTATTGCATTATGATTAGATAAGTTTCATTGTAATATAGAGTGAAATTTACATTCCCCTAGTATTTTGCATTGGACAAGAACCTTCATGTCCCTTGTACTATTCAATCCTAATATGCCTCAGGCTGGTGGTTTTAGCTTCATTGTACAAATTATAAAACTGAGGCCCAGAGAGAGCAAGACTTGTCTAAGGTACAAGGTGAGCTGGGGTAGTGCCAGGCTTTGGGCTGCCATGTCCCCTTCACACCACGGCAGCCCTCCCCAGTGGCCTCAAAGCTCCTCCAGGGCAGGGCAGTGTCTCCTGGAAGGCCTCTGTTTACCAGGCCCTCCTCAAGTTGACCGCCTCCGCAGCCGCACTGGCGAGCCGAGGAAGTTGGACAACGACTTCTGCTCTCTGGATCTGCTTTTCCCCATTTCTACCACCAGCACAACAAGTCCCAAGACTTGCTGTGGCGGCTGGGAGCGACCCCTTCCGCCTGCGGGGGCGACACGTGCTTGCGCAAGGCCGAGTCCGGCCGGGCGGGCGCGCGGGGGAGGCGGCCGGGGCCCGCAGCGCCGCCCTCCCGGGCTCCCGGGGCCTCCTCGGGGCGCGGGGCCGCCTCCCGCAGCCCTTTATCTGCGGGCCGGGCCGTCGGGACGCGCCGCCGGCTCCCAGCTCTGCCCGCCACAGGTGAGGCTGGCCAGCGGCGCGGCGGAGGCGCTCCCGGCTCCGCGCGGTGGGGCCGGGGGCAGGGTGGGGGCGCTCGCCAACGGAGCCGCGGAGGGAGGGGCGGGAGGAGGAGCCGAGCTTGGGGACGCACCTGCGGGAGGGTGGGGGGCGGCTTCGGGGAGTCCCTGGGCCTGGAGGGAGGCGCGCGCGCACGGCCCGAGGGGCCGCACGGCCCCGGGTCCCGGAGCGCGGGAGAGGCCTGGAGGGGAGCCCCGCCGAGAAGAGCACGGGGTGGGCTGGGGGTAGTGGGGGTGGGAGAGCGGAAGGACAGTGGAGCTGTGGCACGGGCCGGGGAGTGGGCAGGGCTGGCCTGGGAATGAGGAGGACCTGGAGGACCTTCGGCGGGGAACCGGCGCCACCCAGCAGTGCCTCCTCACCGCCCGCCCCTTACAGGAGGAGGAAGCTACGCGATAATGGGGCAGAAGGGTGTGTGGGTGGTCCCCGCTCAGGAACCAGAACTGGGGGAGTAGCACTGTTGGGGCCCAAGAGAGATGCTCTCGCTCCCAAGGCCATGCCCTCCCTGGGGTCTGGAGGGCGTGATTTCCCCAAGGTGAAGGAGGGACACCGCTCCATGCCCCTCACAGCGCTGACCTCTCACCTTCAGCTTGAGGACCCCAGAGTTCCCTGGGGCAGCTCCCCGAGGGCTGTGGGGCTATTTCAGGCCAAGGCCTGGGAGTTCGATGGATTCTCAGAGCCTGGCTGCACTTCCTGGACGGGTAGGACCTCAAGTTGGAGCTCCTGTCTGGGTAGGGACCCGGTCTCCCGTCGTGGGGCTTATGCTGCCCCTGGGCCCCCTTGGTGAGAGAGAGGCTGTCCTTCTGTGGTCTCACTTCTGTTCCCAGGAGGCCCTTGCTGGTCAGCAGTGCTCCAAGCTGTGCTGGCTGATTGTAGCCAGCTTGCCCAACCTCTCTGGGCTGCCCCCCCCCACCGCTCCCCAGGGTCCCCTCCTCAGAGCAGTGGTGAATATCAACTCCATGAAAGAATTTCTTTAAGAATTACTTATTTCAAGCCAGGTGCAGTTGCACAGGCATGTAATCCCAGCAATTTGGGAGACTGAGGCAGGAAAATTGCAAGTTCAAAGCCTGTCTGAGCAACTTAGTGAGACCCCCTGTCTCCAAATAAAATTTAAAAGAGGCCTGGGGATGGAGCTCAGTGGCAGAGTGCCCCAGGACTCAATCCCCATGCCATCCCCACCCCAATTTGCTCATTTCATTCTGACCACATTTCTGAGTACAAACAGAGGCTCAAAGCACAGTTACAAACAAAAGCAGTTTTTGTACAGTCTTGGAAGCCTTGGCGGGGCTTTTTCTTTAAGCACATTGGACTGAGTTGGGGAATTGGTTTGCAGTGAGGGAGGTGACCCAGTTGCTGAGAAATCTGGAGGCCACCCAGAGAGGGGAACTTGGCTTGTCCAATCTGTGTCCCCCTGCTAGGCACCAGGGAGTTGACTGGTGGAGGAAGGGCAGGAGTACTGGCTTTGGAGAGAGAGAGGTGCGTGGCCATCCTGCTTCAGTGCCTGAGATGCCAGCTCAGGCTCAGAGTGAGGGAGAGGGGATGTGTGTGGAAGGTCTTGCTAAACAGCAAGCCACTTATAACTTGATTAATGTTAGTGCCTAATACTAAAAGTTCAGGCTCTGCCATAATGTTTCCTCCTCTTTAGGATCCCTGCAGAAGGTTTGCCTCTGAGAGACCCAGTATTAATACTGGCCTGGCCTTGTTATTGTTTTATTTATCTTTTTTTTTTTTTTGGTACTGGGGAATTAAGACAGGGACGCTTAACCACTGAGCCACATCCCAGCCCTTTTTATTTTTTATTTTGAGACAGGGTCTCATTAAGTGGCTTAGGGCCTTGCTAAATTGCTGATGCTGGCTTTGAACTTGCAATCCTCCTGTCTCAGCCTCCCCAGTGCTGGGATTACAGGTGTGTGCCACCGCACCTGGCTATTTATCTTTTTTGAGATGGGATTTTGCTGTGTTGCCCAGGCTGGTCTCAAACTCCCAGACTCAAGCAATCCTCCCACTGAAGCCTTCCAAAATGCACCATGGTGCCCGGCTTTATTATTGTTTTTTTAAAAATTTACTCTTTAACTGGCGCATAAAACCAAAATCTGTACATATTAGCGGGGTGTTATGTAATGTGTTGATAAATGTATACATGTGTAATGTGTAAAAACCATGGCCTTAATCCCACAAAAACCAAAGGCCAAATGTTCTTTTAGATATGCAGATGTGACACTGAGTGGTGGGGGAGAATAGAAGTCCACTGGATTAGACAAAGGGGAATGAAGGGAAGGGAGGGAGGATGGGAATAGGAAAAACAGTAGAATGAATCAGACATAATTTTCCTGTGTTCATTTATGAATACATGACTAGTATAGCCCCATGTCATGTCTAGCCACAAAAATGGGAAGTTATACTCCATATATGTATAATACATCAAAAAACATTCTGCTGTCATATATAACTAAGAAAACAAAAAATAATTAAAATTTTTCAACATGGAAAAAAAAACATGGCTTTATTATTTTTATCTAATGAGGTTACCCTTTGCCTTCCAAGGCAAGATAAAGTTATCTTTAATAAAAAATGCTGAACAATCAGGGTGAAAAGCAACAATGAATATTTTGCGTGCTAGGAAAGAGGCAAAGAAGTAAAATTATAGCCAAATCATACTGGTGATAGGTGTTTATATTTATAAAGTTAGGCTTTTACAAGGGCCCAAGGGTTAGGTATTTTCATCCTGATTGTAACTAAGGAAATAAGCTCAGAGAGGATAAGGAACTTTTAGAAAGTTACCCAGTAAGTTCCAGACCTGAAATCCCATCTGCACTGAAAACTGAGGATCCTGGCTTCTCCTGAAGCTGTCTCAGAGGTGAGTGATGGACGCCCACCCTTGGGGCAGGGGCTCTGTCCGGCTCTCCGGGTTGCCAGCTGAGCAGCATTCTGGGAGCAGCTGTGCTGAGGCTGGCATATAGGGAACACTGAGTGAAATCTGGGAATGGGAGTAACTCTGGGCTCTCATTCTCCAAAGCCTGTTTTCTTTTTCTTTCTTTGCTTTTTATACAGGAGATTTATTTATTCACTTATGTATTTATTTATACTAGGGATTTAACCCAGGGGCAACCCAGGGGCACTTTACCACTGAACTACATCCCCGGTCCCTCACCTTTTTTTTTTTTTTGGTACCGGGGATTGAACTTAGGGGCACTTGACCACTGGGCCACATCCCCAGCCCTTTTTTTTTTTTTTTTAATATTTATTTATTTACTTTAGTTGTACACAATGCAATGCATTTATGTTTATGTGGTGCTGAGGATCGAAACCCGGGCCTCGCACAGAGTGCTCTGCCGTTGAGCCACAACCTCCGCCTGCCAGCCCTTTTTTGTATTTTATTTAGAGACAGGGTCTCACTGAGTTATTAAGTGCCTTGCCATTGCTGAGGCTGGTTTTGAACTTATGATCCTCCTGCCTCAGCCTCCCAAAGTGCTGGGATTACAGGTGTGCGCCACCGTGCCCAGCTGGGCCCCCCAACTTTAAATTTTATTTTTTATTTTGAGGTAGGGTTTAAGTTGCTGATGCTGGCTTTGAACTTGCGGTCCTTCTGCAACAGCCTCCCCAGTCCTGGGATTACAGGCATGTGCCAGTGCACTGGGCCTTAAAGCTGATTTTCTGTTGCACTTCCACAGTCTGGCCTTCCATTTTGCTCCAGGGCTATTATGGGAACCTTTGACCTTGGGATGGAGTCCAGGAGGAAGGTGTGGAGGGTACCTTGAGCTTAGGAAAGGGCCCTGTGAATTGTCTCTCTGACTGACAGAGGATTCCACTC
This sequence comes from Tamias sibiricus, assembly GCA_025594165.1. Classification (NCBI taxonomy): domain Eukaryota; kingdom Metazoa; phylum Chordata; class Mammalia; order Rodentia; family Sciuridae; genus Tamias; species Tamias sibiricus. The sequence goes on along the minus strand of CM046658.1, from coordinate 20,916,550 downwards.
GAGCCCTAGGGTGAGCCCTGAGGTTCTGGCCAGCCTGGAAGCCTTCCAGATCTTCTGCTAGCCCTAGCCAGGCTGGACATGTGCCTCTAGAATTACCTTGCATAACTCTAGAATTACCTTGCGTGTCCTCCTGCTCTGGGCCAGGACTGCTGGGGCTGCTGAAATTGAGGCTCTTTGCCCTGTGGATGTCACTTCCCAGCCACCTGGCCTTGGCCTGGGGGTGAATGCCAGTTTTTAGGGCTCTGTGAATCCAGGGGCTTACTCTGATGAATGGTCTTTGCTGAGAACAATTTAATGAGGAAGAAGGTCAGTATCTTCACAAGTCTGAACTCCAAATTTTCCTGATCCCTAAGTATACCTTCAGGGATAAGGTAAATGCTTAGGAGACACAGTGAACTCTCTGACCCCCAGATCAGTGGTACTAGCTATTGAGGGCTTAAAGAGGACTTGACTTTTTTTTTTTTTTTTTTTTTTTGGTAAGAGAACCCAGAGCACATTTCTTTATCCTTTTTTTTTTTTGGGGGGGGGGGGGTGGGGTACCAGGGATTGAACTCAAGGGCACTCGACCACTGGGCCACATCCCCATCCCCAGCCCTTTTTTGTGTTTGTTTTATTAGAGACAGGGTCTCACTGAGTTGCTAAGTGTCTCTCCATTGTGAGGGTGGCTTTGAACTCGTGATCCTCCTGTCTGAGCCTCCCAAGTGCTGGGATTACAGGTGTGCACCACCGCTCCCGGCTTAGAGCACATTTCCTAAGTGGAGGATATTTCAAATACTATTACTCTTAGTCATAATAATAACATAGCAATCATTTATTGAGTCTCTAAACTGTGCTAAAACTTAGTTCTAGTAAATTTAATCTTTTTTTTTTTTTTTGAACCAGGGATTGAACTCAGGGGCACTTGACCACTGGGCCACATCCCCAGCCCTTTTTTGTAGTTTATTAGAGACAGGGTCTCACTGAGTTGCTGAGTGCCTCGCCACTGCTGAGGATGGCTTTGAACTTATGATCCTCCTGCCTCAGCCTCCCAAAGTGCTGGGATTACAGGTGTGCGCCACCGTGCCCAGCTGGGCCCCCCAACTTTAAATTTTATTTTTTATTTTGAGGTAGGGTTTAAGTTGCTGATGCTGGCTTTGAACTTGCGGTCCTTCTGCAACAGCCTCCCCAGTCCTGGGATTACAGGCATGTGCCAGTGCACTGGGCCTTAAAGCTGATTTTCTGTTGCACTTCCACAGTCTGGCCTTCCATTTTGCTCCAGGGCTATTATGGGAACCTTTGACCTTGGGATGGAGTCCAGGAGGAAGGTGTGGAGGGTACCTTGAGCTTAGGAAAGGGCCCTGTGAATTGTCTCTCTGACTGACAGAGGATTCCACTCGAGCCCTAGGGTGAGCCCTGAGGTCTGGCCAGCCTGGAAGCCTTCCAGATCTTCTGCTAGCCCTAGCCAGGCTGGACATGTGCCTCTAGAATTACCTTGCATAACTCTAGAATTACCTTGCGTGTCCTCCTGCTCTGGGCCAGGACTGCTGGGGCTGCTGAAATTGAGGCTCTTTGCCCTGTGGATGTCACTTCCCAGCCACCTGGCCTTGGCCTGGGGGTGAATGCCAGTTTTTAGGGCTCTGTGAATCCAGGGGCTTACTCTGATGAATGGTCTTTGCTGAGAACAATTTAATGAGGAAGAAGGTCAGTATCTTCACAAGTCTGAACTCCAAATTTTCCTGATCCCTAAGTATACCTTCAGGGATAAGGTAAATGCTTAGGAGACACAGTGAACTCTCTGACCCCCAGATCAGTGGTACTAGCTATTGAGGGCTTAAAGAGGACTTGACTTTTTTTTTTTTTTTTTTTTTTTGGTAAGAGAACCCAGAGCACATTTCTTTATCCTTTTCTTTTTTTTGGGGGGGGGGGGGTGGGTACCAGGGATTGAACTCAAGGGCACTCGACCACTGGGCCACATCCCCATCCCCAGCCCTTTTTTGTGTTTGTTTTATTAGAGACAGGGTCTCTCACTGAGTTGCTAAGTGTCTCTCCATTGTGAGGGTGGCTTTGAACTCGTGATCCTCCTGTCTGAGCCTCCCAAGTGCTGGGATTACAGGTGTGCACCACCGCTCCCGGCTTAGAGCACATTTCCTAAGTGGAGGATATTTCAAATACTATTACTCTTAGTCATAATAATAACATAGCAATCATTTATTGAGTCTCTAAACTGTGCTAAAACTTAGTTCTAGTAAATTTAATCTTTTTTTTTTTTTTGAACCAGGGATTGAACTCAGGGGCACTTGACCACTGGGCCACATCCCCAGCCCTTTTTGTAGTTTATTAGAGACAGGGTCTCACTGAGTTGCTGAGTGCCTCGCCACTGCTGAGGATGGCTTTGAACTCATGATCCTCCTGCCTCAGCCTCCCAAAGTGCTGGGATTACAGGCGTGTGCCACTGCGCCCGGCTAATAAATTTAATCTTTGCAGCAATCTGTGAGGTAGATAATATTGTCATTCCCATGAGGGAGTTAAGGATCAGAGAAGGTGAGTCACTTGTCTAAGGCAACATAGCTAGTATACTATAGAATCAGGTGTTAAACCTGGTTGTCCAAATCAAGAGACTATCTCCTTCCCAAGCCTTTAGAGTGTTTGCTTTCTCCTTTATTTCTGGTGTCCTTCATTCTGATTCCCACTGAACAGAGGACAGGAACCAGCTAAGTTTGCCTGGTATCCATCAACCAGGTCCTAGACACCTGGTTTCAGCGCAAGCTTTGCCCTTCTGTTGCTGTGTGGTCTTGGGTTAGTCACAACTTTTCAGCCCTCGGCTTTTCTGCATCTTGCACAGAGGTTAATGGTGAGCCTCCTGCAGCTGAGGCCAGGCTAGGTGGTCACAGGGTGCAGCTTGATTTCACCAGTGTAGGAGCTGTGAAGGGAGGAGAGAGGTGTGGGAAGTTGTCCTTAGCCCCACCCTCTGGTGACATCACATAAGACATCTGCAGTCCCTGGAAGCCCCGCCCCAGTGCCCCTTACCTGTGGAAGTGCCACCCAGTGTTTGGCATCTGGAAACATTTCTCAGTCCCACAGCCCACGTCATCAGCCACCAGGCTTGAAGGAAACACCCCCAGGTACTCAGTGCAATTTGAGGGGTCTGGCGGGGCGTGTGGGGGTGTGCAGGGCTGGGCTGGGCAGCCTGTAGGGCCTGGCTGCTGAGGGCAGACTGCTGGTCCCTCTGACACCTACTCCCTTCCTCTGGCTCAGGCTTGGCTCCTTTGCCTGCTCCCCATCTTCCCCTGGATTCAGGCCCTCTTTCCATGGATACAGGGGATGGGAATTAATTCTGAAAATAGGTCTATTTTAAGTGGAACAGGGCTTCTGGCTGAGGTCTAAAAGAAATAGGGCAGTGGGAACTTTGTCACCCTAACACAGTGCCTCTGGGTTCTGTCTTTAGGGCATACTGTGTCTGGGGGCATGGGGCTTGTGAGCAAGCGTTGTCCCCCTCCTGAGGAGGTTGCTGGGAGCCAGGGCTTCCCTGTGCAGAGCAAGTGAGTGACTGGCAGCTGAGAGAGGCTGAGTCGCCTGAAGCCTAAGGAGATAGTTGGTGGGAAAGGACCTGGTTGCCCATTTAGACCAGCGTTGTCCACAATCATCTGTGGGGTGCAGCTGGGTATGACAGGAGGCAGGGCAAGACCTGGAGCTGGTTCCAGATCTTGGCTCCGCCACACGCACTCTCTTGGACCTTGAGTAAGGAGCTCTTTATGTGCAGCAACAAAATGGGCATATGAATGCCCACCTCACAGGGAAATGAGAATTAATTGCAGCAGGGCTGTGAAGATGAGCATATAGTAAGCACATGCCATTTGGGCTGATTTATAATGCAATTACTGGGAAAGGAATCCTTGGTTATGTAAGTGTGGAACATGTAGGTTCAAGAAAGCTGAGTAGACGTCTTTGCTGCGGGACTTCTCAGAGCCTTTTATGTGCTGTTATGTAGGGGGAAGTTCTAAGAATGGGATGTGGATCATAGGACTGGACATAGCAGATTATAGGGACCCAGTAGCTAGGTGTCCCAGGGCACCTTCATTTTTTTTTTTTTTTTTTTTTTTTTGTACCAGGGATTGAACTCAGGGGCACTTGACCACTGGGCCACATCCCCAGCCCTTTTTTGTATTTTATTAGAGACAGGGTCTCACTGAGTTGCTAAGTGCCTGGCCGTTGCTGAGGCTGGCTTTGAACTCGCGATCCTCCTGCCTCAGCCTCCCAAGTGCTGGGATTACAGGCGTGCGCCACCACGCCCGGCGGCACCTTCATTTTTTAAAAATATTTATTTACTTGTACACAATGCAATGCATTTATGTTTACGTGGTGCTGAGGATCGAACCCGGGCCGCGCATGTGCGAGGCGAGCGCTCTGCCGCTGAGCCACAACCCCAGCCCCGGGCACCATCATTTCCTGGTCCTTTCTCCATGGCAGAGTGGAAACCTTGCTGGGGTGTGTACAACTCAGAGACAAGGCCCTCCTGTCGCCAGGCTCTGGTTACTTCCTGTGAAGCAAGGAAGCTGCATGAGAACTCGGACCTCTAGAGGCCTTTTCTGGCCCCTGAGCTCCTGAGTTAGGAAGCCATGATTGTGGACAGGGGCATGCCTCTAAGGTGGAGGCCAGATGGTTGCAGCGGAAGCCCAGTGTCTTAGGGGAGGAAAAGGTCCAGCACTGGACGCCCAGTTCGCAGGGATGTTCTCCTACTTTGGGTGGAAGTGGACCCACAAATTAGTCCATCAGCACAACCTGACCTGTGCCAGGCTCTCTGGGGTAGTGCAGATGGCTGGCACTGCGGGGGGGGGGGGGGGGGGGGGGGGGGGGGGGGGGGGGGGGGGGGGGGGGGGGGGGGGGGGGGGGGGGGGGGGGGGGGGGGGGGGGGGGGGGGGGGGGGGGGGGGGGGGGGGGGGGGGGGGGGGGGGGGGGGGGGGGGGGGGGGGTGGTAGGTAGCTGGCTTTATGCAGTGGTGGAAGGCCTTAGGACCTCCTGCCTCCTGCTGGGTAGGAAAGGCCTGATGCCAGAGCCAACTCCAGAATCCAGTGTGGGGAAGGGATGCGGGTCAGGCTGGTGGGGGGTGCTGGCAGGGCTTGTCTTGATGCTGCGTAGCAAGCGCCCTGCATTTACTTGGACTGTGTGAAGTATGGTGGCCTTGGAGGTGATTACCTTGCTGCTAGGGGCAGGCAACACCAATGCTTTATCCTGCCCTAGAGTGGCTGGCGCAGAGGTAGTTGCAGTTGATGAACAATGAAGAGAAACCCTGGGTACAAAGTCCAGAAAGCTTGTTGGAGGGGATGCTTTTGGAGCCAGGGCAGGGGGGGGGGGGGAATAATTGGGCAGGTTTTCAGTAGCTAGTTAATGAATGCTCACAAACCTGAATTAAGCAAGGGGCACCAGGCAAAACAAGAGTGCAGTTGTGAAGTGGCTAATGGCAGTTGCCACCTCGTCTTGCAAAGGCCAGGTTAGCATGGTGGTTAAGAGTCCAGACTGACTTCAGCATGTGCCACTGCCCTTCCTGGCTGGCTGGGTGGCAAGGTACTTCATATCTGTGCCTTGGTTTCCTGTTCTGGAAGATGGGAACATGGGTGGCGTCTCCCGCACAGGGGTGATCATTACTGAGCGCTGCCTGGCACATGGCTGGTGCTGTGTGAGCATTTGCTGTTGCTCTTTTCCTTTCTGTAGCCTCTCCCAGGTCATGGCGTTCCCAAGGGCAGGGGTCAGGTCCTTTTCCACTGTGCCCTCTCCTGGGTCCGTCACCCATCTGAGGCACAGCAGGCTCAGGATCTGATAGGTGAGTGAATGAATCGATTGTGTCACCTATTGTAGGTCAGAGGGAAAGCGGGGAGGGCATTAAGGAGGCCCCCAGAGGGGGCACCTATACTGGCCTCAGGATTTCAACTCAGGGAATGGTAGTCAGCGCAGGGTGTGGCACTGGGGTTAGGTGGGAAATGAGGGTTGTAGCAGTCATAGGGCCTGGAGTGCCAGGATGAAGGGTTAGATTTGATTTATTTGGAATCAGAAATGTGCACAGTGGGAAAACTGGCTGAGGAGGAACTGGAAAGTGGAGGTGGGGCTGAGGGAAGGGCGGTTTTCATTGGATTGGTTGTTAGTTGGGGATTTTCTGGACAAAAAGTAGCTTTTTGAGTTGGACCTTGGAGGGTATGAAATGTTATCAGAATGCTACTATGTTGTCCTTTTATTCAGCAAATACTGAGTATCAGTCTCTTGCTAAATATCAGGGGTGCACAAAATAATGAAACACACTGTCTGCTTTATTGAGCTCAGGTTAACAATTTCAATGCCCAGGAGAAGTGTTATAACAGCCAAAGCATAGTCTGAAGGACAGAAGAAATGGGTTTTGAGGGATGAATAGGAGTTTGCCAAGTAGGCTAGATGGGGAAAATGTCTCAGGAACAGCTTGTGCAAAGATATAGACATGTGAAGCAGCCCTAGGGGTTTGGTGAGGCTGTGAACCGGGTCTGAAGTGTGCTGTGGTTGAGCAGCAAGGCTGAGAACAAAGAAGGCACTGATCATATAGGGAAATGGAAGACTAGTGGGAGCCTCTGGCATCGGGGTCTGTTAATAGGGTCACTGTCCCACCAGGTGAACACTGGTGGGGGCACAAACGGCTGAGAGCGCCAGCCCCTTCTCCCGCGTTCTAGTGATGGGTCTGTCTGTGCTGGAGGAGAGCAGACAGCTGGGGCTGCTGTGTGGCGCCAGGGAGCTTCTGCAGGAATGCTGTCCTGACGCCGCCCACTGAGCACCTCCTGGGCGGCAGAGCCTGCTGTAGGCTCTCGGGGAGCAAAACAGGGCTCTAGCTCTCCTGAGGTCGGATCTGGGCTCTCCTTAGGATGACTCCCTCTCCAAACCCAGCACAAGAACAGGGCTGTGGGAAGAGGGAGGAAAACCCGGCCATCAGAGCCGGGCTGCTGCTCGCAGGCAAGCAGGACACTGGGCCCTTGACTCTGCTCTGGCCTCTCTCCCAGCTCCCTGTCCAGGCCCCCAGCCGTGGCCATGGCGGTAGCCCAGAAGTTCAGCCACCTCCTGTCCAGTCTGTGGCACATCGGCCAGGAGCCCCTGCAGCCAGAGCCTGTCTTCACGGTGGACCGGGGCGGAGGTGCCGCCGCTCTTCTGGAAGCCCTACATCTACGCTGGCTACCGGCCCCTGCATCAGACCTGGCGCTTTTACTTCCGCACGCTGTTCCAGCAGCACAATGAAGCGGTGAACGTGTGGACCCACCTGCTGGCGGCCCTGGCGCTGCTTCTGCGGCTGGCCATCTTTGTGGGTACCGTGGACTTGCTGGGAGACCCGCACGCGCTGCCCCTCTTCATCATCGTCTTCGCCTCCTTCACCTACCTCTCCTTCAGCGCCCTGGCTCACCTCCTGCAGGCCAAGTCCGAGTTCTGGCATTATAGCTTCTTCTTCTTGGACTACGACGTGGGTGTGGCCGTGTACCAGTTTGGCAGCGCCCTGGCGCACTTCTACTATGCCATTGAGCCCACCTGGCATGCCAAGGTGCAGGCCATTTTCCTGCCCATGGCTGCCTTTCTTGCCTGGCTCTCCTGCACTGGCTCCTGCTATAACAAGTACATCCAGAAGCCAGGCCTGCTGGGCCGCACTTGCCAGGAGGTGCCCTCAGCACTGGCCTATGCCTTGGACATCAGCCCGGTGGTGCACCGTATCTTGGTGTCCCCTCACTCTGACACGGACGACCCAGCCCTTCTCTACCACAAGTGCCAGGTGGTATTTTTTCTGCTGGCTGCGGCTTTCTTTTCTACCTTCGTGCCTGAGCGCTGGTTCCCAGGCAGCTGCCATGTCTTTGGGCAAGGCCACCAGGTTTTCCACGTCTTCTTGGTGCTGTGCACACTGGCCCAGCTGGAGGCTGTGACGCTGGACTACGAGGCCCGTCGGCCCATCTATGAGCCTCTACACACCCGCTGTCCCCACAACTTCTCCGCCCTCTTCTTGCTCACCGTGGGCAGCAGTGTCCTCACTGCGTTTCTTCTCAGCCAGCTGGTACGGCGCAAACTCAGTGAGAAGACCAAGTGAAGGGAGGGGCAGCTGGTAGGGAGGGGTATGGTGGGGGACAGGGGTTTGGGCTTGGCCCTGGATAGGAACAAGGCCTGGTAAAGTTGTTTGTGTCTGGCCCGCGGTGACTCCCTGCACACACCTCAACTCTTAAGGATGACACTGGCCAATCTTTACACTTGGGGATTGACCAGTTGCTGCTGGGTCAACTCTGGATCTACCCAGCTCCCTGCCTGGGACAGGGAAAAAGATGAAGGTGTGGGCCACCCTGGCTTTCCCTCCACCGCCTCCCCCTAGGGGTAAAGGTGGGGCTCTGCTGGGTTGAGACCCTGGTTTGGGGCTTCTGGATTGTCTGGGTGGGTGGTAAAACCTAGACCAGAGTTACATTTGAGTTCAGAGGCGGGGAGGCCTCTGTATCCCACCTCTATCCACATTTTACCAGTAGAGGGGAAAAGGGACAGGCTCATATATGTGCAGGACCCTACTGTCCCTTGAGCCCCAGTCTGGATCTGAGTTCCAGTGAGCCCCAAAAGGTAGAAGACTGTGCCAGACTCAAGGAGATCCCAATCAGTGCCACATATCCAAGTCACCACTCCAGAGAGTGAGCCCCAAGTCTCCTAGCTCTGGCCTGTGTCCCACACAGCAGTTCCCAGAGTCTTTCCCAGATCTCTTTTCTTTTCTTTTTTTCTTTTTTTTTTTGTGGTACTGGGGATTGAACTCAGGGGCACTCGACCACTGGGTCACATCCCAGACCTTTTTTGTATTTTATTTAGAGACAGGGTCTCACTGAGTTGCTAAGTGCCTTGCCATTGCTGATGGCTGGCTTTGAACTCGTGATCCTCCTGCCTCAGCCTCCCAAAGTGCTGGGATTACAGGCGTGCGCCACCGCGCCCGGCTTTTCCCAGATCTCTTATTCATGATTCAGTAACCTATCCAGTGTTTCCTTGGCCTCTGCTCAGAGGCAGGCCGCCCACCAGGCCCTGTGGTCAGTGCAGCATCACAGAGGATTTAATACCAGAATGAACTGTCAAGGAAGAAGGGAGAAGGGAATAAGCTCTCCGGGGCACACAGGGTCTTAGCTGGGAAGAGTGAATAGGAGTTTGCAGATAGAATAGGACATGCAGGCAGAGGGGAAAACCCGAGCAAAGGCCCAGAGGTACAGGAGGAGCTCAGTGGACCTAGAGCTAGGGCTGCTTTGGACTTTTGCTATGTCCTGGATATAAATAAAGTGACTGTGATAACAGCTGCTGCTTTGCTTTTTTTTTCTGTTCTAGGAGGGAGCCCTGCTCATGATATTGGGGGAGGTTTTCCAGGGTTAAAGCTGGAGGCCCTGGGGGTTGAGGGAGAGGAATTACTGTTTTATGTTTTCCCAGATAGGTTGGGGCCTTATTTTATATATATATTTTAATATTTATTTGCTTTAGTTGTACACAGTGCAACGCATTTATGTTTACGTGGTGCTGAGGATCGAACCCGGGCCGTGCACGTGCTAGGCAAGCGCTCTACCGCTGAGCCACAACCCCAGCCCCCCCCGCCTTATTTTATATAGAGAGGTATATGTAATACACACACACACACACACACACACACACACACATATATATGACTTAACTTGGCAAAGGAGTAGGGAGAGTTTTATTACTAAGTTTCAGGAGTACTTAAAAGAATGTGTATAAAATATACATAGTCCTGAAGCCAGAATTAGACAGGCAGTGGTATAGACAGGTAAATCGAGTCAGGTCGGATCAAGGAAGCCAATTTTGAGTGTCTGTCCCCTCAAAGTTGGAGAAGTTGGAGACTGTCCCCTGAGGGATTAAAATGTTAATTCCTTCAGAGCTCTTCCTCCACCCTTATCAAGAACCTGCCCCTACCCCAACCTGTTGCCAAGGTAACATGCCCAGGAACTGCCCCTCCCTACAGGTAGCTATAAAGTTGTTAATTAATGTGCCCTGGGCTTCTCCATCCTGCCCGTGCCCTTTCAGCCCATCTGCTTCTCACCTTTTGGCCATCCCACCAAGCACTTCTGGCCCTGGTCACATAGAAGGAAGGAGAGAGATAAGGGGAAAGAGAGCAGGAGAGCAAAGGAAGGCTGGGACGTACAAAAAAGGCAGACCTGCCTTGCTTTTTGGGATACCAGAATACCAGCAATGGTACCCTTCTCCCTCCTGGGAGAAGTCTATGTTTACCCCTTTTAAATAAGGAGTAACATAGACTTTATATGCTTGCCTCAGCGTGCTTCTCTAATGTTCGAACATTTGGGGGAACAGAACTCATCACCAACATCTGGCGGTATCAGTCCCACTTTAATATGACAAAGTTTTTAATTTTTGTTTTTTCCTTCAATCAAGGATTTTATGTTAATTTTTATAATACTACTTTTCCCCTAGTACATAAGCAATATGTGTATAATCAAGAGAAATTATAAGAAAACCTCCAAATGAACAAGAAATATACCACTGCTAAAATATTCTGGGGGGACTATGTATACATAAATGTAATATATTGATAAATATTTTGATACATTAAAATATATGATGTATAAAATATGCATTATGTGTGTGCGCGCGCACACACACACATACCTGAAGATTATGGTCAGTCATGGAAGCATGTTGCATTTGTGAAAGGCTTTCAGAATTAAAAAGTACTTTCACAAATGTTACCTCCCTTGCTCCTCTGTAAAGATCTAAGGTCCTGCACTATACACTGAAAGCTTTTTTTTTTTTCCCCCTTTAAGAGGAAGGGCTTGATAAATCGCCCAGGCTGGCCTCCAACTTTCCAGGATCTTCAACCTCCCGAGTAGATGGGATTATAGGTGAGCCCAGCTGAAAAGCCAGGGTTGTTTTTTTTTTTTTTTTTTTTTCTTTTTCTTTCTTTTTTTTTTCTCTTCTGTGCTAGGGATTGAACACAGGGCCTCCGGTGCTCTAGGGAAGCGCTGTACCGCTGAGCCACATCATCACCAGCTCCCCCAAACTAGCTCTTGACTCCAAATTTTTTACTTCATGTTTTCAAAATCCTCTTCTATGTGGTTTCATAGTGATGCCCAGATTAAGCTCGAGCGTTTGGTAACCATTGGGGTAGCGCTTTGGCACCAGCTTTGCAGTCGGGGCCAGGTCTGGGAGGACTCGAGGTGACACAGGAAAGCTCCGAGCCCCGGGTATTACATTTACAGTAAAAAGCGCAATTCGGCAACGCCAAAGTGCGCATTCCTGGCACGGCGTCGAGGACCCAGTCACACAGCCGGGTTTCTGGACTACTCCCGAGAAAAGGAGAAGAAAGAACCCAGCCGCCTGAGAGAATCCGCAGGCGCCCAAATCGCCCAAGGACGTGCAGCTGATGCCGATAACGCAGCGGGCGGGACTTCGAGGGGCGGGGGCTTCGGGGCGACAGGCTCTTCCGGGGCGGGGCTTGCGTCCGGACGGCCGCGGTGTGGCTCCGCCCCCCGCGTTGGCGCGAGTTCCGAACGGTGGCGGAGGCAGCCCTGGCGTTCTCCAGAGGCCTCCAGAGCGGGTTCCCGGAGTCTAGGTAACTTGGTCTCCTCAGCTGTCATGAAGCGCATAGGCCCGAAGGAGGAGGAGGCGTGTGGCGTGTGGCTCGACGCGGCGGCGCTGAAGAGGCAGAAAGTGCAGGTGGGATGGGGGCACGGGCGAGGGCGTGTTGGGGAGCCCGTAGGCCCTGGGAGCGATGGAGTGAAGTCCCGGCGCGGAAAGGAGCAGCTTCGAGGAGTCACAGGCAGAGGGGCTGGAGTTCGAAGAAGGCTGAAAATGGGTTCGGAGCGGGAGGAGAGAAGCTGCGGAAGGCAGGCGCTGGCTGTGGGGGGATTTGAAGACTCAGGGCGGCGAAGTTTGGAGGCGGGGAGAGGGCGGGGCCGAAGCTTGCGGGGAGGTGGCGCTCCTGCGAGGTGGCGCTTAGTAGAGGCCGCGGTACTGGGTGATAGGTGCCTATGCAGATTTGGAAAATTCCAGCTTGACGGTCTGTTTGTACCCAGCTTGCCAGGTTGCAGGACATCCATCTGCCAGGAACCAGTAACTTCGGGGGCGGGGGCGAATAGAAGATTCTGGAAGGGGATCTGATCTAACCATTTATTGCACATCAGCCCTGCGCCAGATACTGTAGTAGGGACTTAATGTGCGTTGTATGTATCCTTACTCTTGCTGGGAATGAGGAAACAAGCTGTGTAACTAACCCAGGAGAGGCTAAAAATCACATCCAGCAAGATGTCTTCAGTCGTTATAAAGACAACTTGAATTCGCTTGCTAGGTGGGGAGGAGGGGAAGAAAAAACACCCGATGTCAGTTTTTTTTGAACTCAGGGCACTCCACCACTGAGCCACATCCGCAGCCCCATTTTGTATTTTATTTAGAGACAGGGTCTCACTGAGTAGTGCCTCGCTGTGGTGAGGCTGACTTTGAACTCGCGATCCTCCTGCCTCAGCCTCCCAAGTGCTGGGATTACAGGTGTGCACCACCGCGCCCAACTCCAATACCTTTGTTTTATTTATTTATTTTTATGTGGTGCTGAGGATTGAACGCAGCACCTCACACATGCTAGGCAAGTGCTCTACCACTGAGTCCCAGCCCCAGCCCTTTTCCTTTCTTTCTTTCTTTCTTTCTTTTTTTTTTTTTTTAATTAAGAACATAATACAAATTTGTTTAAAAAAATTCAAATAGTGTAGAATTGTGTTAAATAAAAGACCTCATTGGTGGTTACTAATGTTTACAATTTAGTATTCTTCAGGGCCTTTAATGTGTGTATATATCAGTACACTAGTCCCCCTTTAACTGTGGTGGATACATGCCAAGACCCCCCAGTGAATGCCTGAAACCTCAGATAGTATTGAATTTTATATACACTATGTTTTTTTCACATATATATGTGTGTATCTGTGTGTGTGTATATATACATATATACATTAAGTTTTAATTTATAAATTAAGCATAGTAAGAGTTTAAAAACAATAATTAATAATAAAATAGAGGGGCTGGGGTTGTGGCTCAGCAGTAGAGCGCTTGCCTAGCACATGCACGGCCCCAGTTCGACCCTCAGCACCATGTAAAAATAAAAGGCATTGTGTACAACTAAAATAAATTAAAAAAAAATTTTACAAAAAAAATAGAACAATTATAAAAACATAGTTGTAATGAAGTATGTGAATGTGGTATGTTTTCAGCTGCCACAGGGAGAGTAGTATATGCAACATGAATGTGCTGGACAAAGAGATGACTCACATTCTGCTAAAGCAGGATGGTGTAGAATTTCATCATCCTACTCAGTGACAATTTAAAACTTAGGAATTATTTATTTTTGGAATTTTCATTAATATTTTTGGATCTTGGTTGGCTATGGGTAACTGAAACAGCAGAAAACAAAAACTTGAATAAAAGAGGACTACTAATATATATATATATATATATTTCCCTTACACATTGTATCAAACGTTTCATTCTGCTGCTACTCTTTAACTAAATATATGCTGGAAAACTTACCTATGAGAAATATAGGTATGTATGTAGGTATGTATGTATTTTTGTGGTGCTGGGGATTGAACCCAGGGCCTTTCACATGCTGGGCAAGAACTCTACCACTGAGCTACATCCCCAGCCTGACAAACAGGTTTTAGTATGAGATTTTTTAAGCCTATTTCAATTTATACAATTTAAAAGTTCTGTATTTTAAATATTTTTTCTCTGTGTTAAAACATTGAAAGATAGTTGTCACAGAGGTTTTTCTACACAGTAAAGATAAAATTATTTAGAATATGATTTGTATATTTGCTGTTTTAGTTGTATATTTCATTTTTTAAATATTTATTTATTTGCTTTAGTTGTACACAATGCAATGCATTTATGTTTACATGGTGCTGAGGATCGAACCCGGGCCGTGCACGTGCTAGGCAAGCGCTCTACTACTGAGCCACAACCCCAGCCCTTAGTTGTATATTTCAGTGTCATTATAATTTAAAAATAATTTCTATACTCCACCTATAATACAACTTATTTCTTATTCTTGAACTAAGTAGCAGAGAAGGAAAAATGGATATATTCAAGAAAAGTAACCAGGTGCAGTGGTGCACACCTGTAATCTCAGTGGTTTAGGAGACTGAGATAGTAGGATTGCGGGTTCAAGGCCAGCCTCAGCAACTTTGTGAGGCCCTAATCAACTTGGTGAGACGCTGTCTCAAAAGTAAAAAAAGAAAAAGGGCTGGGTATGTAGCTTAGTGTTAAAGTCCCCCTGGGAGCAGGGCGCGGTGGGGCACTCCTGTAATCCCAGCACTTGGGAGGCTGAGGCAGGAGGATCACGAGTTCAAAGCCAGCCTCAGCAATGGCGAGGCACTTAGCAACTCAGTGACACCCTATCTCTAATAAAATACAAAAAAGAGCTGGGGATGTGGCCCAGTGGTCAAGTGCCCCTGAGTTCAATCCCCGGTACCAAAAAAAAAAAAAAAAGTCTCTCTGGGTTAAATCTCCAGAATCAAAGGAAATAAAAGGAAGAGATGAAAAGCAAAACAGAAATGGGAAGATACATGAAATCTTGGCTGAGTCTTCAGTGGTATCTGGGGCAGCTTTGGTGGAACAGTGAATGCCACCCTGATATTACTAGCATTAAATTCATCAGAGATTCTTTGGACCCTGCCTTCAAATGTGTTCAGAATCTTACATTTCTCACCACTTCCACCACTGCTACCTGAGCTAGAATGACCTTTTGCTAAATTGCTTTGTTAAATTTAATTCCATCATCCCATAAAAACCAGAATCTTTTTTTTTTTTTTTTTTTTTTTGTACCAGGGACTGAACTCAGGGGCACTCGACCACTGGGCCACATCCCCAGCCCTTTTTTGTATTTTATTTAGAGACAGGGTCTCACTGAGTTGCTAAGTGCCTCGCCATAGCTGAGGCTGGCTTTGAACTTGTGATCCTCCTGCCTCAGCCTCCCAAAGTGCTGGGATTACAGGTGTGCACCACCACGCCTGGCTGCAAGCCAAGTACACTTCTGTTTGGCATCTTTATGTATCTCTGCTTAAAATGCATAGGGGTTAGCTAGTCACATGGCTCTTCATCATTTTTCAAATGACAACTTATCAGTGAGTTCTCCCTTAACCATAAAATAGCAATCTTTCCCTTATCCCTACCTCCCATCTCCCTCACAACCTTATTCTTGCTTTGTCTTTCACCATAGCGCTTTTCCCCCTCGGACATACAAAATGCTATATGTTCAGTTGTTCCTGTATTGTCTTTTTTGTCCTCCTAGAATGAAAAGTTCCATCAGGCAGTCCTCCAAACAGTGTCTGATACTCAACAAATATTTATTGAATGAGTAAATGAATGAATGAACTAATCCATCTGGGCTTTGCTTTCTCTGTTAGATAGGATGATTATGATGATGATGATTTGTAGCTGTAGATGGACAGACAGCATGCCTTTATATCATTTGTTTATTTTTATGTGGCGCTGAGGATTGAACCCAGTGCCTCACACATGCTAGGCGAGCGCTCTACCACTGGGCTACAGCCCCATCCCCTAGATAGGATTATAATTGCTTCTTATTCTCTATCTCACTCTGGTGAGAGGAGAAGTGGGAAGACTGAGCTTTTTAGTGTTAATATGGATTAGGGACCCTCAGGGAAATGGCAGTTAAAGTGTGTACTTAACAACCTCCCCCTTTTCTGATCTTACTGAAATGATTTTTTAAAAAATAGAGAAGAAGGGCTGGGGTTGTGGCTCAGCGGCAGAGGACCTGCCTTGCACATGTGAGGAACTGGGTTTGTTGTGCCCTGCGGCTTGGGACCCCCAAGAAGACCACCAGAGACCACGGTCAATGCAAACAACAAAGAGTCATTTATTAGCAAGCTCGAGCTTGGTCCTCCACGCACTCGGTAACCGGTGATGCTAAGAGGCCCCTAGCTCAGATTTAGCAGGGTTTTTATGATGAAATACAAAGTTAAGGGGGTGGTTCACAGCGTTCTTCTGATTGGTTGACATGTAAAGTTTCATACAAAGCATTTTATTTTTATGTTTTGGGTCAGCCTGACCGCAAGGGATCGGGTGGTCGGCCACCCAGCTTTTTTGCAAAATAGACAAAATAAAGAGCAGGAACATTCTGCGGTTTTTTTGAGAACTGAGGACAGTTTGGGAAGGACTTGTGTTTACACAAGTTTTTGCATTTTCTCATCTTTCAGGTTCAATCCTCAGCACCACATAAAAATAAATAAAATATTAAAAAAACAAAACACAAAAACTGAAAAGGCTAAATAAAAGTACTAAAGTCCAAGATATCAGCAGCACTGTTAGGGTCAGTATTATTGTAAGACTGCTAATGTGATTTAAATATTTGTCAGTTTTGTAGAGAATTCTTACAATTTTATGTTGTTTTGGCACCCATTTTAATTATAAGTTGGACTTTCTCATGCCGGAAGGCTCAGTAACCTTGACAACAGTGTCTAGTTCTATACTCCAGTCTTCCTTTCCCTCACTTCCTCAATGTGGTCAGTCCATATTGTTGCCTTATACCACTGCTCACTGGTGGCCACTTTCCTGTGGGACAGCTACATGTAGCCTGCTTCACTGGTTCTGCTAACCCTCATACCCTGTGTGGATTGTGCACATATGATGACCTCTCAATCATTGTGTGACCTAACATACAGTGGGGGGATGAAGGCCAGCATCTCATTAAGGGGTCCTTTCTGAGGCTGGCCTTGAACTTGCAGTCCTCCTGCCTCAGCTCCTGAGTTGCTGGGATTTCTTCTCTATTTTTTAAAGATTATTTCAGTAAGATCAGAAAAGGGGGAGGTTGTTAAGTACACACTTTAACTGCCATTTTCCAGGATAATTTAAGCCACCCTAATCTCAGATAATTACTAAGTAACAAAGCACAACTACTCAGAAATATTTACAGAAAGAGAAGCCCTGATAGATCTAGTCCACATGGGTTCTGGAACTAGACAAAAGACGAAAGGGCTCAGGTGGTGTATTTAAGGGGGTACATCAAAGACAGGGATAAGCTTTCAAGGGTGGAAACTTCCTTCCTGATGTCTTGCAGTCAGCAGGTTGATTGACATCTTGTTAGGTCACACCCATCTCAGATGCTGTGTGGGATCTTTGGCAGAGCTTAAGGGGAAGTTCACCTGCATCAGGCAGTCAATCCCTGTGGGGGGTGCCATGGGGAATTCCCAAGGCCAGACTTATCCCCTCAGGAGGCTGCTATGCCCAACAGTCCACACATAGCCCAGGGATAACTCTTGACACTAATGCTCATGCCCACTTACTTTAAACCCACCAGTTAAAATTACCCAAAGAACACCTATTTGGATAACACCCTGGACCCAGTACTGAAAAGCATTGGACCACAGGTCCCTTCCTGTGCTCACTGATCTCTGTGTGTGTGTCTCCAGGCATGCCACAGGATTGTAAGGGATAAAACATTTATCTCCACTTTATGCCTCCTAATCATTGGAGGGGTAGGGGTGCTTGCCATCTTAAAGGAGTAAGTATATTTAATTTATTTACTTAGGTTTTTTTTTTTTTTTTAAGTTTTTTTCCCTTCTCATTCTCTTTCACTGTCTTTTAAGGAGTTTGAGTATATTTTGCAATGGTGAGAACATAACTATTTTTCTTATTATATTTATGCGGGTAAGCTGTGACTGCTTATCTGTCTTGTCTGTCTGTCTATCTGTTTTGCAGTACTGAGAATTAAACCCTGGGCACTCTGCCACTGAGCTTCATCACCAGCCCTTTTTTTTTTTTTAATATTTATTTATTTGCTTTAGTTGTACACAATACAATGCATTTTACGTTTACGTGGTGCTGAGGATCGGACCTGGGCCGCGCACATGCGAGGCTAGCACTCTGCCGCTGAGCCACAACCCCAGCCCCCCCTTTTTTTTTGTTTTGAAACAGGGTCTTGCTAAGTTGTTGAGGCTGGCCTTAAACTTGTGATCCTCCTGCATCAGCCTCCCAAATTGCTGGAATTAGATGTGTGCGCCACCACACCTGGCCAAACTGTTAAAGTTTTGTGGTAATTTATTACACAGCATTAGACAACTAGTTCGAATAATGTTAAGAAAGGCTTCATGAACAATAGGAGATTTTAATACCTACTTTCAGTAGTGAATGGAACAATTAGGCAGAGATCAACAAGGAAATAGAAGACCATTATAAACCAAGTAGACCTAATAGACATGAACAGAACAGTCTACTTGACAAGAGAACACGCAATCTTCTAAGTTAAACATTCCATGAATGCTATCTATAAAACAAATCTCAATAAATTTAGGTTGAAATTATAAAGTGTATTCTCCACAATGTAATAAAGCTAGAAATCAATAACAGAGGAAAAGTGGAAATTTTACAAGTATGTTGAAATTAAGCAGCACATTTCTAAATGACCAGGAGAGTCAGAGAAGAAATCAGAAGGAAAATTAAAAAGAGTACGTTGAGATAGAGCCAGGCACTGTGGCGCACACCTGTAATCCCATTGGCTCAGAGGCTGAGGTGGGAGGCTCACGGCTTCAAAGCCAGCCTCAGCAACAGCAAGGTCCTAAGCAACTTGCTGAGACCCTGTCTCTGAATAAAATACAAAATAGGGCTGGGGAAGAGCTCAGTGGTTGAGTGCCCCTGAGTTCAATCCCCGGTATCCAAAAATAAAAAGTACTTTGAGGGGCTGGGATTGTGGCTCA
The DNA here is from genome assembly GCA_025594165.1 of Tamias sibiricus. Taxonomy (NCBI): domain Eukaryota; kingdom Metazoa; phylum Chordata; class Mammalia; order Rodentia; family Sciuridae; genus Tamias; species Tamias sibiricus. The sequence continues at coordinate 20,897,843 of CM046658.1, read as the reverse complement.
GCGGTAGAGCGCTCGCCTAGCGCGTGGGCGACCCGGGTTCGATCCTCAGCACCACGTACAAATAGAATGCATTGAATAAAACACATTGTGTACAACTAAAGCAAATAAATAATTAAAAAAAAAAAAAGTACTTTGAGATACATGAAAACAAATCACAGTGTACCAAAATTGATGGAATGCAGCTAACAGCATGCTTATGGGGATATTTATGACTATAAACACTCATATTAGAAAGAATCTCAAGGGCTGGGGACATAGCTCAGTTGGTAGAGTGCTTCCCTTGCATGCACAAGGTCCTGCATTCAATCCCCAGCATCACCAAAAAAAAAAAAAAAAAAATCTCTAATTAACAAATTAGAAAAAGAAGTGCAAACTAAACCTAAAGTGAGCAGATGGAAATAATAAAAACTGAAGTTAAAATAAATGAAATAAAGAGTAGAAAACAAATGAACAACATCAAAAGTTGGTTCTTTGAAAATATTGACAAACTTATTTAGCTAGACTGATCAAGAATAAAAGAAATGCCAGTTTGCTAAAATCAGTAATGAAAGCTGGGACAATTACTGATCTTACTTATAAAGGAATATTATAAACAATGGTATTGTAACAGAAATTGATATCTTAGAGGAAATGCACAAATTCCTTGAAAGCCATAAACTACTAAAATTAGGAAGAAATGGATAATCTGAATGGACAAATAAAGAAATTGATAATTTGAAAACTTCCTGCAGTGAGAAGTCCAGGTTCAAAGGCTTCCCTGGTAAATTCCACCAAATATTTAAACAATTAATATTGTGTCAATCAACTTTTCTTTCTTTTTTTTTTTTTTTTTTTTTGGTAGCAGGGATTGAACTCGGGCACCCGACCACTGGGCCACATCCCCAGCCCTTTTTTGTATTTTATTAGAGACAGGGTCTCGCTGAGTTGCTAAGTGCCTCATCATTGCTAAGACTGGCTTTGAACTTTTGACCCTCCTGCCTCAGCCTCCCAAGTGCTAGGATTACAGGCATGCGCCACCGCGCCTGGCTTCAATCAACTTTTCATCACTGTGAAAAAATACCTGAGAAAATCAACTTAAAGGAGGAAAGATTTATTTTGACTCAATTTCAGAGGTTTCAGTCTGTAGCCACTGGCACTCCATCTTTGTGGGCTTGTGGTATGGCAGAACATCATGGCTAAGAGCACGTGGTGGAGCAAAACTACCTACTTCATGGTAGCCAGGAAGCAGAGAGAGCAAGGGGCCAGGGTCCCAATATATTCTTCAAGGGCATGTTGTCAGTGACCTACTTCCTCCAGCAAGGCCTGCCTTCTAATGTTTTTGCTATCTCCCAAGAACATCATCATTTGGGGACCTAGTCTTTAGCACATATCCTTTGGGGGTACATTTAAGATCCAAAACATAACAAATACTAATCTTTCACAGACTCTTCCCAAAAAGAGAACAGGGGAGAATATTTCACAATTTATTCTGAGTCTATTATTAACCCCGCTACCAAAACCAAATCAAGACATCACAAAAACAAAACAAAACTGTGGACCAGCATCCTTTATGAACACAGAAAGAAGTACTCAACAAAATACTAGCAAACCAAATCTAGCAACACATGAGGATTGTACATCATAAGCAAGATAAATTTATCCCAGGACCACAGGTTGATTTAAATCTGAAGATCAACTATAACAATACATCATACTAATAGCATAAAAGATAAAACCATCTTGGGCACAAAAAAATCTTGGGCACATAAAAAGCATTTGACTATCTGGGCATGGTAGTGCATGCCTGTAATTCTAGCTATTCAGGAGGCTGAGGCAGGAGGATCACAAGTTTGAGGCCAGCCTGGGCAACCTCATGAGACCCTATCTCAAATTAAAAAGGGGACTGGGAATGTAACTCAGTGGTATTGTAACCCTGGTTTCCATGCCCAGTACACAAAATAAATAACTAGTGCTGGGGAAATTAGGCATCCATGTGCAAAAGAGTGATTTTGGACCCTGCCTCACACCATACACACAAATCAACTCAAAATGGATCATAGACCTAAATATAAGATCTAAAACTGCAAACTTGGTAGAGAAAATTGGGATAAATATTTATGAACTTTGGTTAGGCAGTGGCTTATTAGCTATGACACCAGAAGTATAACCAACAAAGAAAACAGATTGGAATTCATTAAAATTGACAGCCCAGTTAAAGAGGGGACAAGGACTTTAAATAGATAGTTTTCCAAGAAATATATACAAATGGCCAGTGAAAGGTAAAGATGAAAAAGATATGAAAAGACACTCAGAGAAGATGAAAATATATGAAAAAGATGAAAATCCCAGCGGCTCTGGAGGCTGAGGGAGGAAGATGAAGAGTTCAAAGCCAGCCTCAGCAAAGGCGAGGTGCTAAGCAATTCAGTGAGACCCTGTCTCTAAGTAAAATACAAAAATACAAAAAAGGGCTGGGTATGTGGCTTAGTGGTTGAGTGCCCCTGAGTTCAATCCCTGGTACCCACCCCTCACCCCCTAAAAAAGAAGAAAGATAAAAAGGATATGAAAAGATACTCAGCATTATTGTTGGGGACTTGCAAATGAAAACCATAATGAGATGCCACTTTATACTCACTGGTATCACTTTATTAAAAAAGATATAGCCGGGCGTGGTGGCGCACGCCTGTAATCCCAGCACTTTGGGAGGCTGAGGCAGGAGGATCGCAAGTTCAAAGCCAGCCTCAGCAATGGCGAGGCACTTAGCAACTCAGTGAGACCCTGTCTCTAAATAAAATACAAAAAAGGGCTGGGGATGTGACCCAGTGGTCGAGTGCCCCTGAGTTCAATCCCCGGTAACCACAAAAAAAAAAAAAAAAAAAAAGATATAATAACAAATGTTAGCAAGTATGTGGAGAAATTGGAACCTGGTACATACATACAATGGCACAGGTACTTTGGTAAACAGTTTGGCAGTTCCTCAAAATGTTAAATATCGTTGCTGGTGTATGGTGGCATTGCCTATATTCTCAGTGATTCAGGAGGATTGCAAATTCTAGGCCAGCCTCTGCAATTTAGCTAGACTCTGCCTCAAAATAGAAAGTAAAAGACTTTGGCTGCAGCTCAGTGGTAAAGTGCCCTTGGGTTTAATACCCAGTACCCTAAACCCTCACAAAAGTTACACATTCTTAACCGCATGACCCAACAGTTCTCCTATGTATATACCCTAGAGATAGGAAAACATGTTTGTACAAAAACTTGTACAAGAATGTTCTTAGCAGCACTTCTTTTTTAAAAAATTAATTAATTAATTTGTTCTAATTTATTATACATGACAGCAGAATGCATTTCGATTCATAGTTCACAAATGGATCACAATTTTTCATTTCTCAAGTTGTACACAAAGTAGAGTCACACCATTTGTGTCTTCATACATGTACCTAGGGTAATGATGTCCATCTTATTCCACCATCTTTCCTACCCAACTGTCCCCTTCCTTCCCCTTTGCCCTATCCAAAGTTCTTCCATCCTCCCATGCTCTCTCTACCCACCCCCCCAATTTGTCGCCGCCTGAAGCGCTTGGAGCAACGGAGCCGCGGGAAGAACTTCAGAAGCAAACTGGAGACAAACAGCTTTTTATTCTGATAACTTTTCTCTCTGGTTCTAACAACAACTAACACACGCCAAACACACCACTAAAATGGCGCTGACCCGATCAGCAATATCGGCCAAGTCACTCGAGATCCCGCAACAAATCCCGTGAGACTATGGGTGGCGACAATGGCCAAATCTCCACGGCTCATAGTCAACTGCAATTTAAGTCAATCCCCAAACAGGGCTCCTGCACCAATTAAGGGTCAACACCACTTAGAGAAAACATTCAGCCTTTGTTTTTTGGAGATTGGCTTACTTCACCTAGCATGATATTCTCCAACTCCATCCATTTACCTGCAAATTCCATGATTTTATTCTTTTTTTTTTTTTTTGGTAGCAGGGATTGAACTCAGGGGCACTCGACCACTGGGCCACATCCCCAGCCCTTTTTTGTATTTTATTAGAGACAGGGTCTCACTGAGTTGCTAAGTGCCTCGCCATTGCTGAGGCTGGCTTTGAACTCGCGATCCTCCTGCTTCAGCCTCCCAAGTGCTAGGATTACAGGCGTGAGGTGCCACGCCTGGCAATTTTATTCTCTTTTAATGCTGAGTAATATTCCATTGTGTATGTGTACCACAGTTTCTTTATCCATTCATCTATTGAAGGGTATCTAGGTAGGTTCCACAATTTAGCTATTTGTGAATTGTGCTGATATAAACATTAATGTGGCTGTGTCCCGGTAGTATGCTGCTTTTAAGACCTTTTAAGATAGCTGGGTCAAATGGTGGTTCCAGGGCTGGGGTTGTGGCTCAGTGGCAGAGCGCTCGCCTTGAACGTGCACGGCCCGGGTTCGATCCTCAGCACCACATAAACATAAATGCATTGCATTGTGTACAACTAAAGTAAATAAATATTTTTTTAAAAAATGGTGGTTTCATTCCAAGTTTTCTGAGGAATCTCCTTACTGCTTTCCAGATTGGTTGCACCAATTTGCAGTCCTACCAGCAATGACTGAGTGTGCCTTCCCCCACCCCACATCCTCGCCAACACTTTTTGTTGCTTATATTCTTAGTAACTGCCATTCTGACTGGAGTGAGGTGAAATCTTAGAGTAGTTTTCATTTGCATTTCTCTAATTACTAGAGTAGTATTTCTCATAATAGCCCCAAAGTGGAAATGATCCAAGTGTCCATCAGCTGAAACATGTCCATCATGTTTTTTAAGCTATTTTATTTGGCAATAAAGAGGGATTATTGATACATGCTACAACTTAGCTGGATCTCCATTAGGTTCAGTGACAGAAACCACAAAAAGACAAGATGAAGGATAAGTAAAGGTCCACAGAGAAAAATCTGTAGAAACAAAAAAGTTAGTCAGTGGTTTCCTGGCCTGGGGCAGGATGGGAATGAGGAATGACTGCTAAAGGCTACAGGATTTCTTTATGAAGTAATGAAAAATGTTCTAAAATTAGATTAGGTGGTGTTTATACAACTTGGTGAATATACTAAAAAACTTAAAGGGATATATAAATAAATAAATGCATGCGCGTGCGTGCGCGCACATACACACACACATACACACAACCTGTTTGTTTATTTTTATTTGTCCTGGGGATTGATCCCAGGGGTGCTTTACCACTGAGCTACATCCCTGGCCCTTTTTATTTTTCATTTGAGACAGGGCATTGCCAAGTTGCACAGTCTTTACTAAGTTGCTGAGGCTGGATTCTAATTTGTGATCCTCCTGCCTCAGCCCCCCAAGTTGCTGGGATTAAAGGTATGTGCCACTGTACTTGCCTTACTTAACTAAATACATACATGAGGGGCTGGGGTTATGGCTCAGTGGTAAAGCACTCGCCTAGCATGTGCTTGCCCCGGTTCGATCCTCAGCACCACGTAAAAATAAAGGCATTGTGTACAACTAAAACAAATAAATAAATATTAAAAAAAAATACATGAGCGAATTTTATGGCATGTTAACTATATCTCAATAAAACTATTTAAAAGAAACCTTTAAAGCAAAGTTCAGGTTTTGTTGGAAAACAGTGGGGGTGGGTGGACATTCCTGGGACAGTATGAATGCCTCCCAAGTTCTGGGATTACAGGCGTGCTCCACCACGCCCAGATTTTTTTCTTTTTTTAAACTATATTATTTATTTATTTTAGTTGTAGATGGGCACAATACCTTTATTTTATTTATTTCTATGTGGTGCTGAGGATCAAACCCAGTGCTTCACGAAACGTGCTAGGTGAGCACTCTACCACTGAGCTACAACCACAGCCCCCTGAGGCTGGTTTTGAACTCATGATCCTCCTGCCTCAGCTTTCCAAGTGGCTGGGTGCCATCGCCCCTGACTTTTTTTTTTTTTTTAATATTTATTTGTTTTAGTTGTACACAGTGCCTTTATTCTTACATGGTGCTGAGGATCAAACCTGGGACGCACACGTGCTAGGCGAGCACTCTACTGCTGAGCAACAATCCCAGCCCGCCCCTGACTCTTAAATGTTTTTTCAGCTATGGCTTTGATCCAGTTATCTGTGTTTCTCTCCCCACCCCATTTTTTTTTTTTTTTAAACTGGGGATTGGGCCCAGGGATCCTTTACCACTGAGCTACATCTTCAGCCCTTTATTTATTTGTTTGTTGTTTGTTTATTTATTTATTTGAGAAATGCTCTTTCTAATTTGCCTGGGCTGGCCTTGAATTTGTAATCCTCTTGCCTCAGCCTCCTAAGTTGCTGGAATTATAGGTGTGCACCATTGCACCCTTTAAAAGATTCTTTGTTCTTCAGTTCTGACTTCATTTGTGAGCCATAAATTGGTACTGAGATTGGTCATAAAGAAAAATAAAAATTAAAAATATGACAAACATAGTCGGGCGTGGTGGCGCACGCCTGTAATCCCAGCACTTGGGAGGCTGAGGCAGGAGGATCGCAAGTTCAAAGCCAGCCTCTGTTGCCGCCTGAAGCGCTTGGAGCAACGGAGCCGCGGGAAGAAGTTCAGAGGCAAACTGGAGACAAACAGCTTTTTATTCTGATAACTTTTCTCTCTGGTTCTAACAACGACTAACACACGCCACACACACCACCAAAAATGGCGCTGACCCGATCAGCAATTTCGGCCAAGTCACTAGAGATCCCGGGACAAGTCCCGTGAGACTACGGAAGGCGACAATGCCCAAATCTCCACGGCTCATAGTCAACCGCAATTCAAGCCATCTCCCCAAACAGGGCTCCTGCATTTCCCCCTTTTTGTTTTAAAAGAGGTAATGCTCTAGGACGTCTATGTGCAACCAACATTCTTACCCGTCATCGGATAATCAAGGCTGTGCCCTTGACTCCTGTCTTAGGTTGATATGTCGGCCACATGAGACTGTCCCGTGCGACTGTGCCTGTCTTAGGTTGTCCCCCTCTGGGGATCTTACCCGTCATTGGCTAACCAGCCATCCAGTGGAGCCCTTTAGGATCGACTGTGTATGATGACTAACAGCCGTCCAATTGTGAGGAGATGTTGCGGCTTTAAGGCGACAAGCCTTTTGGTGATGAGCCAAATTGCATAGCATATCAAATTGTTTAAACAAATCAGCTGCCCTAAGTTCCATCAAGTAACACACTGAATTCTCTAGACAAATACCCGCAAGGCATTGTCCCGTAAAGTCCCAAACAATGAAAGATCAAAATGTCCATTTGTTATAACATGTTGATGTAGGAGGCCCCATGCATGTAGAGCAGAGGCCACACTGTTGGTGAGGTTGTTTGATGCTTGAGCAGCAGGGATGCTTGCGGCGGCCGCGATCCCTGCAGCTGTAGCAGCAGACGTCTTTTTTATGTTTAGACAATGCCACCGGCAAATCTTCAGGGCCCTCTACCTAGAAACTCAAGCATCAATTATTAAAGGAAAGGCAGTGCTATTGCAGCACTGAGTCAAGAGGCGAGTTGTCAAACTACAAAATAGAATAATTAGATTAGAAAATTAAAGTTGATTTTTGTTCACACACATCGCTGGTTGAGCTTCTACAAACATAAGTTGGAAAAATATCATATTTAGAACAAAACAAAGAAAGACTGAGGGTAATTACTGCATTAAAGATAGATTAAAGAAAAGGTAAAGGCACTTTAGAGAAATAATTTGTTAGCTGGAACCCTTGAGTCTCTGTATACAGAGCAATCTTTTACCTGTTGAGATAATTGAAATTAATGAGCTATTAAACAAATGAAGTTAATAACAAACAATCTTATGTCAAAACACCAAAATATCAGGTTATATAGCATTAGTCATATTGTATGCTAAAGAGAAGTCCCAGGGACACCTATAAATCAAAATTGAAAATACCTTCATTTATAAAATTATTTACTCTTAATTGAATACTCTTAACCTAGAATGAATTAAAGTTATTTGGATCCATATGTATATATATATATTTTTTTTCAATAAGCGCTTGTTATTTGTGACGTCACACTGGACAGATGCACAAACATACAAACATATATTTGTGACGTCACATTAACATGAAATGTAGACAAATATACAGACATAAAGACATGTATAAAAAGAAAAAAAAAAAAAAAATACAATTGTGTGCACACTAAAGAGAGATCTCCTTGTCCCGGCCGGGAGGAATGACACTTAAGTTGTGAAATATTTTGAAGGACTCTTTTGAGGGAATCATTCTATACCTTCATCTTGGTCCTCTTGATTTTGTACCTTTTTTATTAATCTTGATTCTTCAATAACTTCATCTTGATCATTTTGATGTGGTACCTGTTTTATTAATCTAGATGGTATCCATATTGGAGAGGATTCGTCTTTTGGAAAAACACAAACAGATCCTCTTCCCCAAATTAATACTGGATCTGGACCCTTCCATGTACCTGAAAGAACATCCTTTCAGTAAACCAAAGGTTTATGTTGTTGGTGTGGATTCCAATGTCTGTCTCCAGCAGAATAACCATTAGAGTCTAAAGTTAAAAAATTTAAGGTAAACAGGGCAACTGCCAATCTGTCCTTAGGACTTTTCCAATTTCCTTCTTTTTGTTTTAATAACATAATTTTCAGTGTTCGGTTTGCTCTTTCAATAATGCCCTGACCCTGAGGATTGTATGGGATGCCTGTTTTATGGGATATATTGAATTTTGCGCAAAACTGTTTGAAAGATAAGGACGTATATGCGGGGCCATTATTTGTTTTAAGCATTTTGTGGATGCCCAATGCAGCAAAAGCTTGCAAACAATGAGATGTAACATCTTTAACTTTTTCTCCAGAATGTAAGGAAGCAAAAATTATGCCTGAGCATGTATCTATGGTCACATGAATAAATCGCAATTTTCCAAAACTTGGCTCATGAGTAACATCCATCTGCCACAAATGATTGGGCATTAATCCTCTAGGGTTAACGCCGAAATGAGGATTGGGCAAATGTGTCATACAAGATTTACAATCTTTTACAATTGTTCTGGCTTGCTCCTTTGTGATTTTAAACCTACGTTGCAAGGTGGTGCTGTTGACATGAAACTGGGAGTGAAATAAAGTAGCTTGTTGGAGCACTGAAAGTATAAATATTGTTTTTGTAAGTTCATCAGCCTTTTGATTACCTTCATGGAGGGGACCAGGCAAATTAGTATGTGCCCTAATATGGCCTACGAATAGAGGTTTTTTTCTTGCCCACAAAAGTTTTTGTATTTGATAAAACAATTTAAAGGCTGGAGTATGAGGTGCTATTGGTCCTGCTAACTCTAATTTTGGGACGGCTTGTACAATATAGTGGCTATCTGAAAAAATGTTTATGGGCTGGTCCCTAAAATTTTCCAGAGCTCTTACCACAGCTTCCAATTCCACTAGTTGAGCTGATTTATGTGCAGTTATGTAAGTCATATTTTCTTTTTTAGTGACTACTGTAGCAGTACCATTTGAGGACCCATCTGTAAATACATTAAATGCCTTAGGAATAGGTTGATTTTTTATTACCTGTGGAAATATAATAGGATGATTAATACAAAAAGATAATATAGGGGACTTAGGAAGATGATTATCAAAATTTGCAGAAGTAGAGCATTTAGTTATAGCCCAGTCATTATCATTCAAGCATAAATATTCAATCTGTGATGATGAATAGGGAGTAATAATAGTAGCAGGGTGAATGCCAAATATTTTAGTAGAAGTCTTAAGTCCTTGAAGAATAAGTTTAGCCACCATGGAGGTATAAGATTCAATTATACTTTTAGGAGAGACGGGCAAATGTATCCATAATAAAGGCCCTTGTTGCCAAAATACTCCTGTGGGTGTAGATTGTGAAGAAATAATAATCAACATCAGCGGTTGAGTTAAATCAAATCTATCACAATGAGCTCCTTCGATGGCTTTTTCTGCTAACTTTAAAGCTTTCCTAGCATCAGGAGTCAATGTTCGTGGTGAAGATGGATCAGGGTCTCCGCGAAGGATGTCAAATAAAGGTTTTAGTTGGCCAGTAGTGAGATTTAGTGTAGGGCGAAGCCAATTAATGTCTCCCAGTAGTTTTTGGAAATCATTGAGGGTGGTCAAATGTTCTTTATTTATTAGAATTTTTGGGGGTCTAACAAAAGTATCCATGATTTTAAATCCTAAATATAATATGGGAGATCTGGTTTGAACTTTTTCTTCTGCTATACATAATCCAAATTTTTTTAAATTTTCTACCACGTCACTGAATATATTAAATAAGATTTTTTGATTAGGGTGGGCCAATAAAATATCATCCATGTAATGTAGACACATGAGGTTTGGATATTTATTTTTAATGGGTTGGATAGCCTTGTCCACATATATTTGGCATATGGTGGGGCTATTAGCCATTCCCTGTGGTAAAACCTTCCATTGATATCTCTGATCAGGGCCATTATTGTTAATAGAAGGAAGTAAAAAGGCAAACCTGGGGGCATCCGGAGGATGTAGGGGAATAGAAAAGAAGCAATCCTTTATATCAAGAGTAATAAGATGGAAATTTTTTGGAATAGCTACGGGACTAGGAAGTCCAGGTTGAGTAGGGCCCATAACTTGCATGGTTTTATTAATTTGTCTAAGATCATGTAACAATCGCCATTTTCCTGACTTTTTCTTGATCACAAATATGGGGGAATTCCAGGGAGAGGTGGAAGGTTCTATATGACCTGCTTCTAATTGTTCCTGAACTAGTAGGTGGGCCGCTTGTAATTTCTCTTTAGATAGGGGCCACTGAGGGACCCACACTGGCTTATCAGAAAGCCATGGTATTTTCAAAATTATTTTCTCAGTGGCCCCGAAAAAAAATATCTTTTTCCTTTATGATAATGATTACTTTTAGGGTTAAGATTACTCTGTACTTTTTGATAATGAGTTCTTTTATGGTTAAGATTACCCTGTAGGTTTTCACATTTAACATCTGCAGGCTTGGTTGCAAGGTGTACTCCCATTTGTTGCAAAATATCTCTTCCCCATAAAGTAACCGGTAGATTAGGTAAAACATAAGGCTGAAATGTTCCTTTATGGCCTTCATCATCCTCCCATTTTAAAATTACCGCACTTTTATCTGGGAGGTTATTATATCCCAAGCCTCTTAAACTGGTTGAAGCTTTTTGCAGAGGCCAGTGCTTGGGCCATTGGCGTAAATTAATAATGGAAGAGTCAGCTCCAGTATCTATTAATCCCTCCATTTCTATTCCTTGGATTTTTATTTTACACATAGGCCTCCTTGAGCAGTCTCGAACCCAGCAAGCCATGGGTCTTGAGTCAGTGGAACAAAATCCTCTATTGTTCCCTTCTTGAGGCATACCCATTTTAAATGAATTATGTAAATTGGGAAGGAGAAGCAACTGAGCAATTCTATCTCCTTGATTAACAGAACTTATACTTTGGGGTGAGCTAAGCATTATTTTTATTTCCCCTTTGTAGTCTGAGTTTATTACACCTGGGGTCACTTGCAAACTTAATAAGCTTTTAGGACTACGCCCGATAATAAGTCCTACTGTCCCTGAGGGAAGAGGTCCCCTGACTCCTGTGGGAATCAGTTGAACCCCCATTTCAGGTGTTAACACTATTCGGGCGGTGGAACAGAGGTCTAATGCTGCATTTCCTCCTGTTCCTCTGGCGAGGGAGTGGATGGGTAGTAGGGATTGTGTCGGGGAAGCATCTGAGTGGATGCTTGAGGATACTCCTCCTGCAATGCCCCGTACATTTGTGGGCCCCGGGGTATTGGGCCCCGTGCCCCGTTTTTTGAATTCCTGAACAAAGGATTTCCATGGATGTCAAATTTTGAATGGCATTTATTGGCCCAATGATTTCCCTTTTTACACCTGGGGCAGCGGCCTGGGGCACGGTATGAGCTTAATCTTATTTCTCTTTTGGGATTTTGCCTAGAATAGCCTGATTGATTATGATAATTTTGCCTGGAATATCCTGATTAATTATAATGTCTACGTTTAGCCTTTGTGAAATTTCGAGGGGAAGCACCTCTCATTGAGGCTGCAATCACATTTCCTGTGACAAAGGCGTCATTTATATCTTTACATAGTTGTATATATACGGAAAGATCCTTTTTAGTTCTCCATGGCCTGATGGCTGCTTGGCACCATTTATTAGCATTTTCATAAGCTAATTGAACAACTAATGGCATAGCTTGGTCAACATCTGCAAACACACTACCTGCAGTTCTCAAAAGTTGATCAGCAAAGTCAGCATACGGCTCATTAGGTCCTTGAATCACTTTTGACAAGCTACCTTGTAGATCCCCAGGTCCTTGTACAGTTTTCCATGCCTCTAAGGCAGCTGTGTTTATCTGAGCATATACATCTGGGTCATAATCTGTTTGAGCCTGTAAGTCTGCGAATTGCCCTTCTCCTGTGAGCATGTCTATATCATAGTTTTCAAACCCTGCAGCCGCGTTTCTTTTAGCCGTTTCTATACAAAGTTCTTGGAATTGCGATCGCCAAACCAAGAATTGCCCCCCGCTTAATGTTGCTTTACATAGACCTTTCCAGTCTGAGGGGGTTAAGCTAAAGGTGTTAAGGGACTCCAGCATACTCAACGTGAAAGGATCTTGGGGCCCATAAGTCATTACTGCCTCTTTGAGATTTTTTATTGTTTTGAAATCTACTGACTGATGGACCCTCTGTCCATTTTTCTTTTCAAATGCTGGCGGTTCCCAATGTATCTGTGAGTTGTCCTCGAGAGCGCATAAGCGATCAGAAAGACTTTTTATTTCTGTTTCTAGGGTATGCAAATGCCTTGTAATACCCTTCATATTTTCTGTAATGGATTCCACCCATGGGGGAGTAGAGGACACAAGTGTTTCCTCTACCTGACGGTCCTTTTTCTCGGTCTTTTTTAGTTTCTTTTTCCTCATTTTCTCAGGATCACTTTTACTAGATTCCTCACCACTGGTAATTTCACTGACAGCAATATCCTGAGGCCCAGGTTCCATTAAGAGCAAGTATCCTTCAGCTATCACCAATAACTCCCGAATAGCTTTAATAGCTTGGATTTTTGTCATTTTTGGGACTCTTCTAATACTCTCTTTACTGGTCTTAGTTGGCCCAGTGGAAGCTACGCTTTTTTGATCACTTTCACTTTTTTCTATATACTCCTCACTGAGAACAGAGTCAGGTATATCAAGGAGTCTTTGCATAGCGTCTATCACTTGGGATTCAGTTATATTCGAACCCATCTTTAGAGACCTTTCAGTTCTTACCTGTCCGCTCCGAAGTTCCCCGTACGGGCCGCCACCTGTTGCTGCCTGAAGCGCTTGGAGCAACGGAGTCGCGGGAAGAAGTTCAGAGGCAAACTGGAGACAAACAGCTTTTTATTCTGATAACTTTTCTCTCTGGTTCTAACAACGACTAACACACGCCACACACACCACCAAAAATGGCGCTGACCCGATCAGCAATTTCGGCCAAGTCACTCGAGATCCCGGGACAAGTCCCGTGAGACTACGGAAGGCGACAATGCCCAAATCTCCACGGCTCATAGTCAACCGCAATTCAAGCCATCTCCCCAAACAGGGCTCCTGCAATCCTCAGCAATGGTGAGGCACTTAGCAACTCAATGAGACCCTGTCTCTAATAAAATACAAAAAAGGGCTGGGGATGTGGCCCAGTGTTCGAGTGCCCCTGAGTTTAATACCCGGTACCAAAAAAAAAAAAAGTGACAAACCGGGCACAGAGCCATACTCTTGTAATTTCAGTGACTTGGGAGGCTGAGGCAGGAGAATCACAAATTCAGGATCAGCTTGGGCAACTTAGTGAGATCCTGTCTTAAAATAAAAAATTATAAGAGCTAGGGATATAGCTCAATGGTAGAGCACCTCTGGTTCAATTTCCAGTACCAAAAAACAACAACAACAAAAAAATTGACTTGAAATAATATTTGGGAACTGGAAGAATACACATAATGTGGGCTGACTAAATGTAGATACAGTAATATTTCTAGTAACAATGTGACATTTCCAGGGATGATTCAGGAAATTGTTCCAGAGTGGGGATTCCTCCTTCAGTGCATTTCAGTTGAGGCACTCTCTTTTCCTTCTAAATGACCATAGTTCTTATTTGTTTATTAATTTTTCTTTTATAAGACTGTCTTCTTTGTTACTGAGAAGACCACTTGTGGCCATTTTGTATTGGAAGTAGTTACAATAAGGGGAGTTTTAAACAATCTTCAATAAGTAGTGCTTATTAGGGCCAAACTGATGGTAACTGTGGTAAAATATTATGCTGCAGTGACCTCTGACATCCTTGTACTACACTTGTACTCAGTGTACATCCATTGTTTTACAGTGACCCATGACATCCTTTACGTGAGAAAAATCTTATTAGCAGGGAGCACTCTTTTATGAGACATAGATATAGCACATCTCCAATTTAGGAGTTATAATTAGATGAAGATCTTAACTAAGCTTCTCCAGAAATCTTCACCATGGCTGATTTTAGGACTGTCAGCAAAAGAGTCTGTAGTACAAAAAAGTTCAATGTAGGTACACTTTCTCTTTTCCTGTTGCTCTATTACTTGGCCACTGGCCTAGAAGAAATCAGCACTACAGGTGCTGGACGCCCCTTTACTTGTTTTTCACAAATATGTATCCAGTATAGTAGTTTGTAGAAGTGTTTGCAAATGCCAAATGTGATAATAAAAAGACATTCTTTAACAAGGCCTCTGGCCTTGAGCTGGAGCTTCACAGAGATGTCTACATTTCTAAGGTAAGAGAAGTTACCACTTGGGCTCCATGGTAACAGCTGGCAGGAGGAGGAAAGGGGAGGAGAAGCTCTCCCCTTCTCAGGTGTTGTTCTTGAAGGGTTAACTTGCCCAGAACAGTGAAAGAAAAAGCTGCTTTTATGTGAACTTCTGTAGACTATGAACTTCTAAGCCCCTCCCCTTACATGCTGGGTATAAAATTCTAAAACTAACTGAACTCAGGGTTCAGGGGGTTGATTGATTACAGCAAAAGCTGTACCCTCTGGACCTGGCTGCAGCCAAATAAAACTATTTCCTGCTGCCTTAATGCCTTGCCTCGTCTGTCACCCCAACAGAAGAAATTTGTTTTTCTCCCTTTTGAATTTTCATTAGGCTTAGATGAAAAAAACAACTGCCCAGGTGGTTCTAGAGAAGAGTTGTAATAATTTTCTGTTATTAGATTATTTGTATTGAAAACATTCATAATTTTCAGTGGGTGTACCTTTCATCCCATCTGTGTTCTGGACCTTATGTGTTATATCAATTATAGTGACAGGAGCTCATCTTAACATTGTTCACAGTATGAGAAAAGCCTTAGTGTTTTCTGACAGCTTTGTTGATGCATTGAAAAATGTAGTGAGTAGGTGTATATTAAATGGAAACTGGAACCTATCCTTCTTGTATATCTACCTTCTTCCTAAAATATTTACTGCATCTCATTATGTATATTAAGCAATGTTAAGTCATGTGGAGAATAGGAGTGTGAATCAAATGTTGATCCTAAGATTTTGTTAGGATGATAAGTGGCATATTCAGAAAAGGAAGAGATTAGCCCAGTGTGGTGGTGCAGGCCTGTAATCCCAGTACCTGGGAGGCTGAGGCAGGAGGATTGCAAGTTCAAAGCCAGCCTCAGCAATGGCAAGGCACTTAACAACTCAGTGAGACCCTGTCTCTAATAAAATACAAAAAAGGGCTGGGGATGTGGCCCCGTGGTTGAGTGCCCCTGAGTTCAATCCTGGGTACAAAAAAATAAATAAATAAATAAGAGGAAGAGATTGTATATGGCTGTGGGAATCAGGAATACTTGGGGGTTAGCTGAAGTATTTCAGTATTTGGTGTGAATAGCGCCCTCTCTGAGGTACAGAATGAGGAAGGTGGAGGCCATTAGTAGGGACTGGCACATAGCTCTTACAGGATGCCTGAAGGATTTCCAGTATTGGAGAAAAATGTAAGCTAGGATCATCTAGACATGCAATCTGAAGTTATGGTTTGTTAGATGTCATAGGGAAACGATATTTTGATGATTTTTGAGTGAGATGATATGATCACATTTTTTTTGGTGGGGGGGCTACTAGGGATTGAACTCAGGGGCACCCAACCACTGAGCTCTATTTGTATTTTATTTAGAGACAGGGTCTCACTGAGTTGATTAACACCTTGCCTTTGCTGAGGCTGGTTTTGAACTCGCGATCCTCCCAACTCAGTCTCCCGAGCTGCTGGGATTACAGGCGTGTGCCACTGTGCCTGGCCACAGCTATATAAATATAATTTTTTTTTTTTTTTTTTACCAGGGATTTAACTCAGCAGTACTCGACAACTGGGCCACATCCCCAGCCCTTTTTTGTATTTTATTAGAGACAGGGTCTCACTGAGTTACTAAGTGCCTATCCATTGCTGAGGCTGGCTTTGAACTCTCGATGTGATGCCTCAGCCTCCCAAGTGCTGGGATTACAGGCGTGCGCCACTGCGCCCGGCCATAGCTATATTTTAAGAAGGTTAATCTAGGGGTTAGTGAGGGATCAATTGAAATAGGCAGTGAATGGGAGCCAGATCAGTTAAGAGAATTTTATCATAGTCTAGAGCTAGGTGAGACTTTATGAAATCCTGAATTAAAGTAATTTATAATTAGTTCTGTTGTAGGTTTGGAGAGCTGTAAAGCAAGTTTTGAATTAATACAGTCATATGTTGCTTAATGACAGGGATGTGTTCTAAGGTTATCTGGTCATCATGTGAATATCACGGTGTACACACACAAGTCTGGATGGTACAGGTGAATCATTCTGTGGATCCTCTTGATGCAGTCAACTAATGAGGCAAATAAAAGATATGTATGAGGCTTCTGCTGGTGTAAACAGCATACTGTTCAACGGTGAATTTTTTTAAAAGTAGGATTATGCTAATAAAACTAGTAAATACATAACTGGTAACAGTGATTTATTATCACTATCAAGTATTAGGTACTGTACATAATTGCATGTGCTATACTTTTATAGTACTTGCTTTGTTTACACTGCATCACCACAAACGTGTAGTATGTTGTACTGCCATGTTCTTATGATGGCTACAATGTTCTTTTGAGAATCATGTCTATTCTTTTTTTAAAAAAAAATTTTATTTATTTTAGTTGTAGTTGGACACAATACCTTTTTATTTATTTATTTGGTACCAGTGATTGAACTCAGGGGCACTTGATCACTGGGCCACATCCCCAGCCCTTTTTTGTATTTTATTAGAGACAGGGTCTCACTGAGTTGCTAAGTTCCTCGCCATTGCTGAGGCTGGCTTTGAACTCTCGATCCTCTTGCCTCAGCCTCCCAAGTGCTGGGATTACAGGTGTACGCCACCACGCCTGGCTACAATACCTTTATTTTATTTATTTATTTTTATGTGGTGCTGAGGATCGAACCCTGGCCGTGCATGTGATAGGCAAGCACTCTTCCGCTGAGCCACAATCCAGCCCCATCATGTCTGTTCTTTGTTACTAATTCAGCAAAGGTGCTTTTGGAGCTGTTCATTGATGACAGCCCCAGTAGCTTTTCTTTCTTTTTCTTTTTTTTGTACCAGGGATTGAACTCAGGGGCACTTCACCACTGGCCACATCCCCAGCCCTTTTTTGTATTTTAGTTAGAGACAGGGTCTCACTGAGTTGCTAAGTGCCTCGCCATTTCTGAGGCTGGTTTTGAACTTGTGATCCTCCTGCCTTAGCCTCCCAAGTGCTGGGATTACAGGCGTGCGCCACCGCGCCTGGCTCCCAATAGCTTTTCTTAGATTCCTTCAAAGTAGTTGTCTTTGGGCATGCTTATATAACATCATAATTTCAGCTTAATTTGATGAGGCATGACAGTGCCGATCAGAAAGGTTTTTCATCCTGCTTGGTGAGGTGGCGTGTACCTGTATTCCTAGCAACTCTGGAGGCTGAGGCAGGAGGATTGCAAGTTCAAGGCCAGCCTCAGCAATTTAGGGAGGCCCTAAACAACTTAGTGAGACCCTATCTCTAAATAACAAGGGCTGAGGATGTGGCTCAGTGGTTAAGTGCTCCTGGGTTCAATCCCTGGTACAAAAAAAAAAAAAAAAAAAAAAGGGTTTTCATCCTAAATAACATCAAATTAGTGCTGTGAGACTAAAAAGGAAGAGGTGACTTGGTGATATTGCTGTCAGTGATTCTAATAGTGGGAAGAGATTGAGTATGCGTCCTTGGGAAGCTGGAAGAGGTGGAAGGGCAAAAACAATTAAATAGCGCTTTTATGTTTTTTTCTTTTTTGTGGTGCTGGGAATTGAACCCAGGGACTCGTACCTGCTAAGCAAGCGCTCTACCACTGAGCTGTAGCCCATCCCTCATGTTTTCAAGCATAGTATTGCATGTGAAAAGCGAAGATTTCATACACAAATTCAAGACCCAAGTGACCTTTTTTTTTTTTTTCTTTCACTTAATTTTATATTTTATTCTCATTCAATTGTATGGGGAAAGTACAAGTTGTACTGTTCTGTTGAAGGGTGGTTTATCCTGGAAGGTTCATGTTCCAGGAATCCCATCCAGGTGCCTGAGGATTCTCCATGAAAATCATAGGTGGAGGGATATACAGCCACTCCTCAAAGGAAATGGAGATACCACAGTCCTCAGGCTGGTACTCAAGAGGCAGCAAGTCAGCAGCATCTGTACAGACAGGACCTGAGAGGTCATTGTCTTTCTGTCTATATCCCAGGATTCTGTTTAGGGCCTCTCCATAAGGACAAGGCCGTGGTACACTTCTTGGTCTCTTGTTGGCTTCACAGATAGTCCAGTACAGATCCTGCAAACTTGTCAGCATGTGTGAACATTTTTTCCAACTCTTCTTTATGCCTCTCTGATTGACACTGGGAAATTGCTTTTGATATTACACGATTATTCTTCACTACAAAGTATACTTCATGTTCAAGAAATTCCCATTCTTGCAGGAAACTCCAGATTTCCTGGTTACTCCGTGGTTTAATCAACTGACCTGAGAGCTTTCCTGATTTCTGGTTTGCTTTTCCCTTCTTTATTTTTTTTTTAAATATTTATTTATTTACTTTAGTTGTACACAATGCAATGCATTTATGTTTACGTGGTGCTGAGCATCGAACCCGGGCAGTGCACGTGCAAGGCAAGCGCTCTGCCGCTGAGCCACAACCCCAGCCCTCTTTTCCCTTCTTTAGTACCTGGATATTTCTGAAAACTTCATCCTGTAGCAGTCTTCTTTTCTTTTTTTTTTTTTTTTTAATATTTATTTATTTGCTTTAGTTGTACACAATGTAATGCATTTATGTTTACGTGGTGCTGAGGATCGAACCTGGGCCGCACACGTGCTAGGCGAGCGCTCTACCGCTGAACCACAACCCCAGCCCCATGTAGCACAGTTTTCCATGGTCACACATGTTAGATAAAATTCAGGGCGGCAGGCCATACCCCCAGGTGCCTTCCTGGAAGTCCCAAGTGACCTTTATGATTAAAAGGGAATTGGATCAAATAATGTACTAGTCTCATGACTTCTTGACTTTTTGACTAAGAACAAGGGCAAATTATGTATGATTCTTGAAGGCCATAATGACCCATAAATTGGTGTGAAGTAAAACTTAAACAAAAGCTTACAATTATCAGAAGAGATAAAGATAAAACAAGGGCTAAAATGAATCTAGGTGCTGTATACGTATGAGAATATTTTCTAATAGTGAGAGGGGTTACTTATATGATTCCAGATGTCTTGATAGTAAGAATTTTGATGCATAAGAAAAAGTCACATTTTGGGGACGATTTGCAGACAGAAAACAAAAACAAACATAAGAGCACATCACAGGCGATCTTTGTGATAGCAAGAAGAGTCAGCTCCTCCTCCTACTTTTCTGAAGAATGAAAATTTGATGGGATGTGGCATGCCATAAAACGAGAGATTCTTTGATTTAGAAGGAATTCTCAAAGTTGGGTGCTCTTGAGGCATATGTAAAGGATTAGGAATTGTTAATGCCTAGTTTAATGCTTACCAAGTTGGTCTTACAAGAACACTATATCTATTACACAGGCTTTCTTATACTGTATAAAGTACACATAGGAGTTGCTTTTATTTTGAAGTAGGGATCATCAGCTGCAGAACTTTGTACCTGTGTCCCTCTCAGTTCCACAAGACCTGTTCTACTCAGAGTCTTAACAGATCCCTGAAGCCCTGGGTATTCGGGAGCTATAATTAGAACAATGTCATTTCTGATGTTACTCTGACCAAAGGCAGGAACTTCCCTTAGCTCCTGCTAAGTATGGTTAAAAAGAGTATTCTTAGATGCTTTGGTAATTGAGGTCTTACTGTTTTCTGATTACCTGTAGTTTTCTGAAGTTTCCTAATAGGACTTAGCATATGTACAGTAATTTAAATATTTGTTAAGAATATTTTTAACTGTAAACTTCACCAGGGAAAAAACAATGTTTTGTTTACTATCTTCCCAAAATTGAGCATATAAGTGCCTGTGTATTTTTTACATTGTTTTACATAGCTAGAATGTGATTTTCATAAGTTTTTTGGGGGAGGGTGGGTGGTTACTGGGGATTGAACTTAGGGGCACTTGACCACTGGGCCACATCCCCAGCCCTATTTTGTATTTTATTAGAGACAGGGTCTCACTGAGTTGCTTAGTTCCTAAGTTGCTGAGGCTGGCTTTGAACTCACAATCCTCCTGCCTCAGCCTCCCAGCCAATTCTCATGAAATTAAAAGAGCCACGTGCCAGCTTGGTCTCCTAACATGTTGGTTGGTTCCAAGTGTGAGTTTCTCAAGAGAGCAAGGGAGAAGGGCATGGCATTTTATGACCTAGTTTTGAAAATCATGTAGTATTACTTCTTCAATATTTTATTGGTTAAGGTAGTCACAGAGATCTTCCCAAGTTCAAGGTGAGGGAATCTGGACTACTGAACTTGATGGGAAGTGTAATGGTCACACTGAAGAACGTGTGAAATGGGAGATCTTGTATAGGCTATCTCTGAAGGAGATAATTTGTTACAGTTGTTTATAGTTTCCATCAAATTTGGAAATGTTTTGGGGTCCAGTATTGTCACTGGTGTTTCTTGGTGCTCTCATCAGACAGCTCTTTAATGTTAATAGGTTATGTTTTTCTTTTTATTTCCCTTCTCAGACACATTTAATCAAACCAGGCACCAAAATGCTAACACTGTATCCTGGAGAGAGAAAGCCTAGTATTTCCTTTACTCCAAGAAGAAATCCACCTGTAGGCATCCGGCAGGCCAGCATTACTTCCTTCTTCACCTTGCAGCCAGGTATGGTGACCCATATGGGGAATACTTCATTCTCCAGGGAGCAAAAAGGAGTATGTTCATTGCAGCATTTATGAGATGTTGTGAAACCGAAAGTATTAGGTTAAACTTAGCTGACTTATTGTGTTGTAAAACCCAAGAAATTATTGCCTTTTGAAAAGCAGTATATATATGCTTTTACAAATATATTTTCCTGATTCTGTTTTGTTCAGTTTAATACAAATATTTGTATTCACTGACACAACAGTGGGGAAAGATGTATTTGAGAGCCCTCTTGGAGCAGGCTGGAGCTTATAGAGCAGGGCTCCTGCCAGTTGGAGGGCACTGAGAGGAATATTCTAATTTAGAATTGCTTTGTATAAGCCGGGTGTGGTGGCACACGCCTATAATCCCAGCACTTGGGAGACTGAGGCAGGAGGATCGCGAGTTCAAAGCCAGCCTCAGCAATGGCGAGGCACTTAGCAACTCAGTGAGACACTGTCTCTAATAAAATACAGAAAAGGGCTGGGGATGTGGCCCAGTGGTCAAGTGCCCCTGAGTTCAATCCCCAGTACCAAAAAAAAAAAAAAAAAAAGAATTGCTTTGTATAGGGGCTGGAGTTGTGGCTCAGCGGTAGAGCGCTCGCCTAGCATGTGCGCGGCCCGGGTTCGATCCTCAGCACCACGTAAAAAATAAAGGCATTGTGTACAACTAAAAGCAAATAAATAAAAATTTAAAAAAAAAAAAAAAAGAATTGCTTTGTAGAAACCATCACAGGGCACGTGCTCCCTCTTTCAAACAAAATTTAAATGCTCTTGCTTTTTTTTTTTTTTTTTTTTTTTTTTTTATGGTACCAGGGATTGAACTCAGGGGCACTCGTCCACTGGGCCACATCCCCAGCCCCTTTTTTGTATTTTATTAGAGACAGGGTCTCACTGAGTTGCTAAGTGCCTCGCCATTGCTGAGGCTGGCTTTGAACTCGCGATCCTCCTGCCTCAGCCTCCCAAGTGCTGGGATTACAGGCGTGCGTCACCGCGCCTGGCTCTTGCTTTATATAATGAGAATTTTTTTTCAAAAACACTTTTTCTCATATATTTTAGTATATATTCTTGGGAACAGCTAGGAATTCTTACAAATGTAGTTGTTTTTTTTTTCCCCCTTTGGTACCAGGGATTGAACTCAGGGGCACTTGACCCCTGACCCCTGAGCCACATCCCCAGCCCTGTTTTTGTATTTTATTTAGAGACAGGATCTCACTGAGTTGCTTAGCACCTTGCTTTTGCTGAGGCTGGCTTTGTGTGTTATTCATGTCTCAGCCTCTTGAGCCACAGGGATTATAGGTGCGCACCACCGCGCCAGCCACAAAATGTAGTTTCTGCAGTATAATTCTTTTTTTTTTTTTTTTTTTTTTTTTTTGTGGTACCGGGGATTGAACTCAGGGGCACTCGACCACTGGGTCACATCCCCAGACCTTTTTTGTATTTTGTTTAGAGACAGGGTCTCACTGAGTTGCTAAGTGCCTCCCCATTGCTGAGGCTGGCTTTGAACTCGCGATCCTCCTGCCTCAGCCTCCCAAAGTGCTGGGATTACAGGCGTGCGCCACCGCGCCCGGCATAATTCTTTTTTTTTTTTTTTTTTTGGTACTGAGGATTGAACTCAGGGGCACTCGACCACTGGGCTACATCCCCAGCCCTTTTTTGTATTTTATTAGAGGCAGGATCTCACTGAGTTGCTAAGTGCCTCGCCATTGCCGAGGCTGGCTCTGAACTCGCGATTCTCCTGCCTTAGCCTCCCAAGTGCTTGGATTACAGGTGTGCGCCACCACGCCCAGCTTCTGCAGTATAATTCTTATTGGAGAAGGAAAGAGGACATTGGTCATTCTAACATTTTTTTTTCCCCCTCAGTGCTGAGGATTGGGGGATACCCTACCACTAGCTTCATCCTTAGCCTTTTTATTTTTCTTCTGAGACAGGGTCTTGTCAAGTTGCTGATGCTGGGCTCAAATTTGTTATCTCCTGTCTCATTCTTTGAGTCACTGAGATTATAGGCATGTGCCATTGCTCCTGCTACATCATTCTGCTTTTTTGGTAAAATTTGGGTGGAACATGAATCCCTTGTCACTCATCCTTAAGGCAGAACAGAATCCATTCCATGCCTGATGAAAATGGATAGGCTGGACATAGTACTTCTATTTATTATTATCCTTCCTCCTGGTTGACTTAGCATCCTAATTATGTCTTCATTTCACTTCTTTTCCCATAAAATAATTCTTTAAGGATAATATTAAAAATATATATATTTGGTCAGGATCACTATTTAGTAGAATCTATATTAAATAAAAAACAAAAGCAAAATTGATGTGCCTTTTTAAATTTTCATACCAGGGATTGAACCCAGCAGTGCTTAAGTACTGAGCCATATCCCTAGCCCTTTATATTTTTTGAGACAGGGTCTCACTAAGTTGATTATGGCCTCACTAAGTTGCTGAGGTTGGCTTGGAACTTGCAGTCCTCCTGCTTCAGCCTCCCAAGCTGCTGGGATTCTGATATGCCCTATATTAAGCACACCATATGAACAAAAACTGAGCTGGGAAAATAGGCTGTGGTCTGACTGTATGCATATGTATGTATATGTCATGAGGAACATCCATGTATTTGAGTAGGGGAATATAAAATCTTGTGTTTTAGATTGTTCAGGAAAGAACAGTGAGATTAAAAAGCAGCCACAAAGTTACCCTGAAGAGTCAAAGATCCCTGCACTAGGTAATAGTGGCTGGTATCGATTGCAGAAAAAGCCAATTAAATCCTGCTCAGAGCAGTTTTCCTGCATTATAATTTCTGTCCACTCCTCTTTTTACTAGGAATGACAGATGGTGGCAACCAGAGGAGTGTTTCGTCTCATATAGAAAGTCAGATCAACAAAAAGTCCACGACAGATACAACCCAGCCAGACCATTTGATCCAGGGCTTGAGGGATGGTTGTATTACACCTCCTTTGGCCACTTCAACCCCTGCAGACATCCAGGAAGCTGCACATTCTCCTCCATCCTTGCAGACTTCTGGCCACCACAGTTTGGGAACCCCATTTTTAACTCTGCTGCCTTTGCCCCAACCTGCCACCCTCATATCTGCTGGTGAGAATGATGCTTCACTTCACTTCACTGGCTTTTTCCTTCACCCAGGACTTGGAAAGTTCTTGTTTGCTGGACCCAACAGAGGGAAAGAGGGATTCTCCCAGGAAAAGGAAGTGGCTTCATGGATCTGAGAACTATCAGGACATGGAGAGACACATAAAAGTACCTGGGGGCAAATGCCATCAGCTCTTGGACAAAGCTAAATTGGAAAAGAAGATGTCTGCCAAAGAAAACAGGCAGGCCCCTGTGTGCCTTCAAACTTCCAGGGAGTCCTGGAGTGGAGAAAAGACAGAATCAGTGAAACAAAGCCCTTGTCCCATATCTATGTTTTTCCTGGGAGAGTGAAAAGAATGATAAGGATTCCTTGAGTCAGCTTTTCACTGAAGATTCTCAGGGCCAGCGAGTCATTGCCCATGACACTAGAGTGCCTTTCCAGGATGTAACAAAGTGCCTGGAATCGGGGCCCAGGGCAGTTTCCCACCAGTGCTCAGGCTCAGGGCCAGGGTGGGACCACTCAGTTCAATCTGGAGCCTGACTTGCTCTTTACCCAAGATTCTGAAGGGAATCAAGTTATCAGACACCAATTCTAAATATTTATGAGGATTTGGTTCTAAAAGTACCTTGAAATGGCAGTGTTGTAGGAAAATATCTTGTAGGTGGGGGTGAGGGGAGTGTGGATGTAGGTGGGAAAGTAGCATGGGGTTAAACTATTGAGTACTTTCTTTGTAAATAAAGTGGGTAGTGCCACTGGATGAGACAGTATGATTGGCATCATGGTTTTCCCTCAGGAAGGTGACTAGAGTTCCCTGTGATAAGCACTTGAGTTCCTGCGGCAGGAACTTATCCCTCCTCTAAAAAGCCTATTATTCAGCCTGTGTGGAGCCACCTCTGCCCTTTCGGATGCCAGACTGGGTCCTTGCTTCTTAAGGGTATGTGTGCTTTTCATTTCTGGCCGTAATCTTACCTATTCAACCTAGGTTTGGGACCATTATTCCTGATACCTACTTTGTGTGTGTGTGTGTGTGTGTGTGTGTGTGTGTGTGTGTGTGTGTGTGTGTGTGTGTGCAGTGCTGGGGATCAAACCCATGGCCTCACACATTAGTCAAGTGCTCTGCCACTGAGCTACATTCCTAGCCCATTCCTGATACTATTTTGAGGAAAAGGCAAATCTCTTCAACCCAGGAGGGGGTAGTCTTTTTTTGTTATTTTATTTTTGTGGTAGTTACACAGCATTTTCAAGTTATATACTTTATTTTAGGGGACTATTTAAACAAAGTGTGATGTATATAACCTAGATGTAGCTGTGTTACTCTTCTTTCACAGGGTGTAAAACACAAGTGGTAATTAAAACATTACCAATTTTACTTTTGAAAAAGCAACTTTTTAATGTATTGTCACTGCCCTGAACACAGGTCTTATTTGGCCCTTTCTTACCCAAAGCATAGTCCACAATGTGGCAGTTTCTCATGTTGCAGGTAGAGTACCTGAGGCTTAAACAACCTCTAGGGGGCAAACCTGTAAGTATAAGATGAAACTGCTTTTAAGAGTTTAGGGCAACATCTCTCCAGAAGGGAGAAAGAAACTTCCTAGGGAAGTTTTCTTTTACTAAAGTGCAGGACTTTATAACAAAAAAGGGTAAACCAGGAGCCTGTTTCAGAAAGTTCATGTACCTTAAAATTAATAGAAATCCTCTACCCTTAAAGGATGCTGGATAATCACAACTCAGAGATGGACAAAGAAAATGTACTATTTCTCCAAATCCTTCATTTAATATCAGCTAGTGTTTCAACCCACACACACACAGTATACATACCTAGAGAAAGGGCCCTGAGGGCATCTGAGTCATGCATGCATGATGCAGTTAAGTACATACCTTGGCCCAATTCAATGGAACAGTCAGCCAAGGGCCTGGAAGGATGGTATGCTCTTTCCCCTCCCATTTCTCTTTCCTACTGGACTTTAACTAGAGTCCATGGAAGAAAAAAAGTTTTTAGTTGGTGGAAGTGATGAGGCCTCAGGGCCTTGGAGGGTAGATTTGGTTGTACAGTATTATAAAACATGTTTAAGAAAAAATAGCCTAGGCCTCCCAATAGCAGCCCAAGTATTGGCTGGTGCAAGTGGCCTGAGCTCTACAGCTAGACAGGGAAGGGGTGATTGCTGGGCATTGGTGTAGGTTTATGATGGAGCAGCATAAGATATTCCCTGCCCTGTGAACATGTACCTAAACACTTGTAGCCCCTTCCCCTCAGCCCTGCTCTGCTGCAAGAAAGCTGCTGAGAGTGAGTGACAGCTGGCACAAAGTGTCTGGTGAGACCAGTTATGGGGTCTAATGCAGTGAAGTAAGTCATTCATTTAGGACCTATTTTCACACAGGGACAAGGAAAAACAAACTTCTTTCTTTCCCCTTAAGCTGCGACTCCACCATATACAACTACCTGTCACATGCGTCTCAGCTCAAATGGGAAACATATAATCCAGCTCTTCTCATTCAGTCCAAGCTCTAGTTTGTCAGCAAGACTGTTCTAATTGAGAGGCAGAAACATCTGCGGTGAGGAAGGCAGCTATTGAAGGAATTCCAGGAGCATGAGACTGAGTTTGCAGAGTGGAATGCCATCAGTTTCCTTTTCTACTGATATCTTCTTCCTTCAAAGCAAACTTCCTCCTTAGGACCTCAGAGATCAGCACAGCAGGGTCCTCCTCCTTCATTAAATTCCGGGTCCTAGAGGACAACAGTACCTTGTATTTAGGGAGTACTTGCTCTGTCCCAGCAGTGCAGTGTCTGTGCACACAATATCTCACTGAATCCTCAACAGTCTTGTGAGGCGGCTGCTATTACAAGTCCCCTTTACTGATGGGAAGATGAAGCACAAAAGGGCATGCTGTCTGTCTATAATCATTAGTAGTCATTAAACAAGTGGTGAATGCACACTTTAAAACCAACCTAGCTAGTTCCCAATCTCACTTAATTAGAATGTTGTACTATTTCTGGAAATGGCTATAAAGTACAGGCAAAATAAAGGACCATCAACTTGTTGGAGTTGGCCTCTGGTAGCTACACTTCTGCTCCCACTTTATGACCCTGTCTTTCCTTAGTAGCACATCCCAAGAGTCTACAGGGGAAGGAACTGATGACTCTTGGCCATTCTGCCTCATTAGTTCTGAGGAAAAGTTGTGTTGAAGATTGCCTACTACTTTCTCTTCCCCTCAGGACAGCTGAGAGAGACTTTTATGAGAGTCAGAATCATAGCAAAAACATTCACATTTCATAAGAAACTCATGGGACCACACTGGGATAGACTCAAATTACCTGATCTATCATGTAGTGGACTGAGGCACATACATCCTCATGGAGGTGTTTTACTGGTCTTTAGGCAATGTATAAGGGGCAAAGTTGACTATTAAACCTTAAAAGTAAATGATTGGCTTATCATATTTCTGAACCCTTGTGGACAGGGCTACTTTCTCATTCTTAGTCATCAACCCAGCTTCTATTACAAGGAGAAAAAGATCCCAGGGCATAAGTGGGAGGAGGGACTTGGCAATAAGGACCTGGTGAGCTCCAAGCAGCTCAGACCACACTTGGAGAAACACTGAAAGGGCTTTTTCTCAGGGGGGCTGGAGTCACACTCCCAACAGAAACAGAGCTCCACTCCTTGGAGATTCTGCTTTGGTAAATTTATGGTATATTTTTTAACAAACCTGAGCAATTAGTTAGCAAGGTTTAGTAACTACCTGTGAATCCCAAAAGCCTTGTTCTCAAATCCTTGAATTTGCAAAGCCTTTTGCATTATGGTCCACTGTCTTTTAAAGCAGAAATCCTCGACCAAGACGTCTATAGTTTTACTGTGTCATATAACCCCCAACTTTGCATGGTGGGTCATGGCAACATGACCACTTAGCAGTATGAAAACTAAATGATGAGCCCACTTAGAGACAGAAGTTGGATTAGATGAGCCTCTGTAAATTCTCACTAGTCTAACATTTGGTTGGGGGGTGACTTAACCCAAAAATGTGAAGTGTTGCTCTTTCCTCAAACTAGGGTCCCAGTACTAGCAACCATAGAGTTAGCAGGCTTTATGAACCAGTGGCATAAGGCTACTACCGAGGACTTATAAGTATGTTGCATTCATTCACCATGGGCAACTTAAATAGGCCACTAGGTTTCCCTGTCAAATACTTACAGATCTTGGCTCTGTTTTATCCGGTGAAAGTCCTTTAGGATACCCATCATGTCTGCAAAGCTGCTGGCCTTGGACAGAGAGATGCAGTCATCCTCTTCAGACGAGCTGCAGGTAGCTTTGTGTTCTGGTTTACAACATTCAGGCTGGCAGAACAAAGCAGGGGGACTGATGGAAGCTCAGGGACCTCTACCTCGGTCTCCTCGGTGATGTCACTAATGACAAAGGAAGTTGTAGAGTGGAATGAGGATCCAAAACAAGGTAAGGGAGAAGAGACATTTGAACTTCCTGGAGATAAGAAATCTGGCGTTAATGAAGCCGAAGCTGAAAGAGAAAACAATAGGCATGGATGGACATTGGGGCTACAATACAGCAGTGACATCTTCTCCCCACAAGCACTGCCTATAGAACCTACTTACTTCTTGGGCTGGACACCATGGCATTCTGGGAGAGTGCAGGATGACATCTGTAGCTAGTGATGGGTCCCTCCACCATCCTTCCCACTCAGGGGCTCCTCAGTGTTCCAGGAGGGCAGAAAAATCTATCCCATAAAAGCCTCAAAGGGACCCATTCCACAGTGGGCTATAGAATGACCGCCCTGTCTTAAATTTATGCAACGGTGACAGAGGCAAGGCCCGTATTTGTTATTTGTCTAACTGGGACACTGCTTTTGATTCTGCTCCTTTGAATCTTGTTATCCATGAACTAAAACTATTCTGGGCAAAAACTAGAACAGTGATGGGCCTTCTAGTTTCCCAAATCTTTTTTTTTTTTTTTTTTTAATATTTTTATTTATTTGCTTTTAGTTGTACACAATGCATCAATGCATTTTATTTGTATGTGGTGCTGAGGATCGAACCCGGGCCGCCCACGTGCCAGGCGAGCGCTCCACCGCTGAGCCACAATCCCAGCCCAAGTTTCCCAAATCTTAATAGACAGAATTTCCTGTTTCTGAGTTTCTAAGAAATATTCTCTGATTTTTATCATAAGCTAGTTCTTCTTATCTTGGATGACCAAAAAACAAAAATAGCCATGAAATAGAAATGGGAGATTTAAGCGCAGTCCCAACTGATAAGGTTTCTGGTCAAGGCTGGCTCCCACCCATTTCCATTGGTTCTGCCTTAACTACAGAGGGCTGGAGAGGTGATCTCTGGTAGAAAGTACAAGGAAAGAGAAGATAGGTGCTCAAAGGGATACGTCTTGTGGTGGTGGTGAATGCTTATTATATTGAAAAGGAAAGCTGCTGTGGGCTCGTGGAGTATGTGATCTTAAAGACACCTGGAAGAGGGCACTGATTTTTGTGGTTAAGGGAGGAAATCTGCCTGAGGTCATACGATGGGGTTTGTTCCTAACCAAACCATTTATCGCAGAGTGACTGGTGGAAATCAACCAAGGGCCAACAGACTAGTTGGGCCTCAGGATGACCCCAGGGCCTTTGGCCTAAGCCCTCCTGAATTGGACCACCATTTTCCTGCCCAAAGCCAGGGGGGGAAAGCCTACTATACTATAGCTCTGTGTCCAGGGCTTCTACCTGCATCAGCTGCTACTATCTTGGCAATCTGGCTGCGCAGGTGGCTCAGCTCATCCTGCAGCTCAGTGGTGCGGCTTAGGGCCGGCAGAGCTGGTTTCTTCAGGGCCAGGAGCCTCTCCTCAGACCCACGCAGGTTGGGCACGGAGGCATTGCGCTGCATGACAATCAGAGGACTGGGCTTCCAGGTATGCCTCAGGGGCCGTGTATCACTCCTGGAGCAGAGAAAGACAAAATAATGTCCATCACAGACAGATGGCCATTGCATCCCTTTTAAAATTCCTTCATCCCCTGATTTCTGTTCCCCTCTGAGCCCACAGCTCTTATTCCTATTGCCTCTCACCCCCAAGCCTCTCCTGAGCCCCTCCTTGCTTTTTGCCACTTTGGGGAAGCTCCCCATTCCCTAGCTACTGCCTTAGCTACCTGACCCGGGCATATGTCTCCTCTTCATCTGCAGCAATCCAGGCAATGTCAGCCAGAGTAGGGACCGGGGGGGCACATCTCTCATACACAGGTCAGAGATGTTGGGCAGGGTCTGTGGGAAGCAAAATTCACCAACATTTACTGACACCATGATGAGCCAACCAGAGACGGCAAAATGCACAGAGTTGGATGGGAGGCATCTAATCCAGCACTGTGTGTCAAAAAGGCTTCCCAGGGTGATAGAAGGAGGTTCCTGGTTGGAAATAGCTTGACTAAGGAGTTCAGAAGCAAGTTTCTTCAGGATCTTCATTGGGACTAGTCTCAGTTACTTTTTCTTTCTGTTTTTGGTACTGGGGATTGAAACCTAAGGTACTTTATCACTAAACTACATGCCCAGTTCTTTAAGACAGGGTCTTGCAAGTTGTCCAGGCTGCCCTGGAATTTGTGATCCTTCTGCCTCAGTCTCCCAAGCTACTAGGATTAAGCCTGAATTAGCTTTTAGTAGAGGTGGCTACTGTCTAAAATTATCTTGCCCTATAGTTTTAAGATTACTGATATAGGGCTTGGGTAGTGGCTCAATGGTAGAGCACTTGCCCAGCATGTGGGAGGCACTGGGTTTGATCCCCAGCACCATATGAAGCTAAATAAACAAAATAAAGGTATTTAAAAAAAATAAAAGAATACCAGAGCTGGGCACAGTGGTGCACACCTGTAATCCCAGCAGTTCAGGAGGCTGAAGCAGGAGGATCAAGACTTCAAAGCCAGCCTCAGCAAAAACAAGGCGCTAAGCAACTCAGTGAGACCCTGTTTCTAAATAAAATACAAAATAGGGTGAGGGACATAGCTCAGTGGTCCAGTGCCCCTGAGTTCAATCCCCAGTACTGGAAAAGGAAAAAAAAAAAAAAAAAAAAAAAGAAGAAGAAGACTGATGTAAGTTCATCAACAACTTGTTATATTGATGGTAGGTTTTCCCCTGGTTAGCTCTGCATACCTTTATAGCTAATTTGGTTCATTTTTATTTTTCATGTGTGGTGGTTGTGGTGATTTTTTTGGTGCTAGGGACTGAATCATATAGCTAGTTGGGATCTACGTTGTTATGGCACTGGTTTGTTTTTAGATTTTTTTGTGGTGCTGGGGATGTAACCTGGTGCCTCATGTATGCTAGGCAAGTGCTCTACCACTGAGCCACATCCCCAGCCCTACCACTGTTACATTAAACAAACCTGATAACTGAATATTTAAATAAAAAAATAACTGTACAGGGGCTGGGGTTGTGGCTCAGTGGTAGAGCGCTTGCCTAACACGTGCGCGGCCCGGGTTCAATCCTCAGCACCACATACAAATAAACACATTGTGTACAACTAAAGCAAATAAATAAATATTTTTTTTAAAAAACTGTACAAAAGCAACCATAAGGGGTTTTCTTAAATCTTTTTTTTTTTTTTAAATATTACAGATGGACACAATACCTTTAGTTTATTTACTTATTTTTATGTGGTGCTGAGGATTGAACCCAGTACCTTATGCATGCTAACTACGCAAGTGCTCTACACTGGGCCACAACCCCAGCCCCATAAGGGGATTTCTTAACCCCTCAACATAAATAAACAATCACCAAGGAACAGAGTGGCTGAGTAAATGATAACATGTTAAATGAAAAAAGAGGATTCAATCTCATGCAGACTATGATTAAAACAAAAGCTGGCCGGGTGCAGTGGTGCACGCCTGTAATCCCAGCACTTGGGAGGCTGAGGCAGGAGGATCACGAGTTCAAAGCCAGCCTCAGCAATGGCGAGGCACTTAGCAACTCAGTGAGACCCTGTCTCTAATAAAATACAAAAAAGGCTGGGGATGTGGCCCAGTGGTCGAGTGCCCCTGAGTTCAATCCCCGGTACAAAAAAAAAAAAAAAAAAAAGCTGGGTGTGGTGTTGGTACACAACTATAATCCCAGCAACTTGGGAGGCTGAGGTAGGAGGATCACAAATTTGAAGCCAACCTCAGTAATTAGCAAGACCCTGTCTTTAAAAAAAAAGAAGAAGTAAGGTTATTGCCCAGTGGTAGAGAACCTCTAGGTTCAATCTCCTCCTAGTTCCCCAAAACCACAATTGAAACAAAACAAAACAAAGTTAAAAACATACATGTAGAAAAAAAGGAACTACACTAACACATTAATAATGTCATGACTGTGATTACAGGTCATTCCTTTTTCACTCCATAATTTGTTACTTTTACATGGTTAAAAAACAAATCAGTGGGGGGCTGGGGCTATGGCTCAGCAGTAGAGCACTCGTCTCACACGGTGAGGCCCTGGGTTCAATTCTCATCACCACATAAATAAAAATAAAGGTATTGTGTCCACCTACAACTAAAAAATATATTTAAAAAAAATCAGGGCTGGAGCCGGGCGCGGTGGCGCACGCCTGTAATCCCAGCACTTTGGGAGGCTGAGGCAGGAGGATGGCGAGTTCAAAGCCAGCCTCAGCAATGGCGAGGCACTTAGCAACTCAGTGAGACCCTGTCTCTAAATAAAATACAAAAAAGAGCTGGGGATGTGACCCAGTGGTCGAGTGCCCCTGAGTTCAATCCCCGGTACCACAAAAAAAAAAAAAAAAAAAAAAAAAAAGCTACTCAAAAAAATCAGGGCTGGAGTTGTGGCTCAGTGGTGAAGCAC
This sequence comes from Tamias sibiricus, assembly GCA_025594165.1. Classification (NCBI taxonomy): domain Eukaryota; kingdom Metazoa; phylum Chordata; class Mammalia; order Rodentia; family Sciuridae; genus Tamias; species Tamias sibiricus. The sequence goes on along the minus strand of CM046658.1, from coordinate 20,864,642 downwards.
TCGCCTAGTATGTGCGCGACCTGGGTTCGATCCTCAGCACCACGTACAAATAGAACGCATTGTATACAACTAAAGCAAATAAATAAGTATTTAAAAAAAAAATCAGTAATGATCTTCTTAAATATTTAAGAGAATTTAATTTGTAACAAATCTAGGATAATAAAATAATAGCACACTCCTATATGTGAATTAAATGCAAATATTTCTGCTACAGATTGTTTGGTAGGTGGATCAGGGGCTGATAGCTTCTGCTTTTTTTTTTTTTTTTTTTTTTTTGGTACCGGGGATTGAACTCAGGGGCACTTGACCACTGGGCCACATCCCCAGCCCTTTTTTGTATTTTATTAGAGACAGGGTCTCACTGAATTACTAAGTGCCTCGCCATTGCTGAGGCTGGCTTTGAACTCGCGATCCTCCTGCCTCAGCCTCCCAAAGTGCTGGGATTACAGGCGTGCGCCACGGCACCCCGCTAGCTTCTGCTTTTAGATAAGGAATCTGGCTCTCACAGGAGTTAAGTGATACCACAGGGTCAAAGCAGGGCTTCCACTGACCCAGGAGCTACTGCTAAAATGGGCCTCTTCATAAAGCTTCCATTTGCTTTCCTGAATTAGTTCTGAATGTTCCATTGTTTTTGACAATTAAATGAATTAACACAGTTAAGTACTTTGCACAGTGCCTGACACACAGGATGTGTCAGTAAATGTCAGCTAGTATTACTAATACTGTTCACATATACTCCTGCACTGAGAAAGCCTATGTCCTTGATTGTCTCTGCCCAGTAGCATTTGGCCAATTGACTGGAATGTTAGTCAAGTGTGGGGGGCAAATCATGGAGTCAGTTACATTCCCTAGCTGTATTCCCTGTTTCTGATGTTTCTGAGGCAGCCAGGATTACATCCATCCCACAGTCTTTAAGTAATTCTAAATAGCTGGCAATATGGGTCATGGGACAACCCCTCACCCACACATATTTCCAACCCCATTCCTGGCTCTAATAGACATCACTTCTAACTCTAGAACTAGTTCCTACACAGACTTCACAGTTAGCATACCATTTTTGTTCTACCTGGGCTCACATTCTTTCATGTATATATTTCTATCTCTTTTGTGTGGGCAGAAAGCAGTACTTCTTTTATGTCCCAGCTTCCCAAACTTACACACCTTCACCATCTAGCCCTGAGCTAGTCCCTAATCATGAGTCCCTAGAGGAAGGCTGCTCAGGCTACTACTACTTAGCTTTTGACTGCAGAAGGGCCTCTCAGAGACCTAGGCCAGGCAGGAATCTCTGCTACAGAGTGGGTGTTAACAGCTCCCTAGACACAGAGGTAAGACTGAAGTAGCCCAATAAGAGTGGCCACATTTGGCCAGAAAAAGGATGGGGACCACAGCCTCATAGAACTACTAAAAATAGTGCCCAAGTGGCCAACTCAGGGCTCGTGAGAAAAGCAGAGTTCCAGAGACACAGCATTCTGTCCCATGTGGGGACTTGCCAGGTTGCCAGCAAACACCTCAGAGCACAGACATAACCTGTCTGGAGATTTGGTTCAGCAAATGCCTTTGGCCTGTTCTGATAAAACTGAACTGTTGAAGCCTGGCGCGGTGGCGCACACCTGTAATCCCAGCACTTGGAAGGATGAGGCAGGAGGATTGCGAGTTCAAAGCCAGCCTCAGCAATAGTGAGGCACTTAGCAACTCAGTGAGACCCTGTCTCTAATAAAATACAATAAAAGGGCTGGGGATGTGGCCCAATGGTCGAGTGTCCCTGAGTTCAATCCATGGTACAAAAAAAAAAAAAATTGAACTGTTGGAGCCTGATGAAATCTGAGTCAGCAGAAACAATAAAGATGTGATGAAAGATTATTAATTTATGAGCAAATTGGAAGTCTTGAGTATTGTGGTAATAGATTTGTGTACAATTAGGAAGGCATTGTGACCAGGATCTACTATAAGCACTTAGTAAATATTTCCTGACCAAAGAAAGCAGGTTGTACCCACCTCCATGGTCCCTGAGCCTCTACTTTCCTTGCCCTTCCAGCACTCACCTCGAAGGATGCCCGGGGACATGGCTTCAGGGGTAGGTTGGTTCCAATTCTTCTCACTACACTTCGAGCAGCCCCATGTGGCTTGTTTTGCCAGATTGGAATAGTCTAGAGCAGAGAGACAAGCAGCTAAGACCTCAGAAACAACAAACCCACCTATTGTCCCTGCCTTCTCCTCTCTAGCAGGGAGACTGAATTCCCAACTCTAAGGGTCAGGGCACCCTCTGGCAGAAAGTCAAGCTTCAATTACGAGTGAGAGCACGTTCTCCAATCGCCAGCCTTCACTTTGGCCAGCACTCAAAGGGGACACCTGCTGCTGCTAAGAAAGTTGGGAGGGCCCAGTGGAGGGGCTTGGAACAGCTGGGTGTAGGGACCATCCAGGTTTCCCTTCCTTCCCTCTGCACAGAAAGGCAGAAAAATATAGACTCCTGAAGTGTCCCCAAGATCATGACAGGTTCTTCCCTCGGGGAGGAGATAGGGGAGCAGTCTTGCTCCAATTTCAAGCATCCAGGGGAAAGGAAGAATGAATTAGAGTCTCAGGGCCTCAGTACTTCAGCAGGCCCAGGGCTCAACTTTCCCCACCTTACCCATGCCCTGGAAATACCCCTTACCACATTGGCTTCCATTCCTGACATTTCAGCCAGCTCCTGCACTTGAAGGACAAGGTAGCCACAGGGCAACTCGGGGAGGCAGGACGTGTGACTCCTTCATATCAGGCCATCTCGAGGAACCAGATTTCCCTTCCTGTGAAACAACCCCCACAGAGGGGACTCAATGGTCACCACAAAAGCCCCACAAAACCAGGCCCTGCAGAGCCATGACTAAAACCAAGACCTCTGATGCTTCACAAGGGAGAAAACCAGCCCAAGAGGCTGTCCTCAGCTAACACTGGCTTCTCCAAAACCAGACTCTTAATGGTTGTGTTTCAAATTTGTTGGGTAAGCTTGATTAACTCAGGGAGTCTTCCTGGGCCCTAACGTTTCCTGAGGCAAAACTTCAAAAGATGTTAAGTGAATTCTTTGGTAGCTACGAAGCTCATGGAAGAGCCAAAGTGAAAATACCATCCAAGCCCAGCACTGATTCTTGAATGAGATGTAAAAGCACAGCATGTAAAAGCACCGCTAGGTCCCCCACAAGCGGGCAAGAAAGGAGATTCAAAACCAGCTCATGCCAGTCTCAGTCTACTGAGCTACAGGGAAAAGAGACTTTTTTTTTTGGGGGGGGGGGGTTGTTGCTGGGGGAATCAAACCCAGGGCCATGTGTACAATACTAGTCTACCACTGAGCTGCATCTCTAGTTCAAAGACCCAAAATTTCCCTACCTAGCTTTGCAGCTATAGGCAAGTCATTTAACCTTTCAGAATGTTGGCTTCTCCATCTGTTAAAAGGGAATAGGAAAAGCTACCACTCCAGGCTACCTTAAGGATGGGTGGGGGCAAGGATTTTATTTTTGTACCAGGGGTTGAACTCAGGGGCACTTGACCACTGGGCCTCATCCCCAGCCCTTTTTTTGTATTTTATTTAGAGACAGGGTCTCACTAAGTTGCTAAGTGCCTCGCCATTGCTGAGGCTGGCTTTGAACTCTCGATCCTCCTGCCTCAGCCTCCCAAAGTGCTGGGATTACAGGTGTGCACCACCACGCCTGGCTAAGGATTTTTAAGGTGCTTAATGAACTTTAAAACAAAACAGATAAGCCGGGCGCGGTGGCGCACGCCTAATCCCAGCACTTTGGGAGGCTGAGGCAGGAGGATCGCGAGTTCAAAGCCAGCCTCAGCAATGGCGAGGCACTTAGCAACTCAGTGAGATCCTGTCTCTAAATAAAATACAAAAAAAGGCTGGGGATGTGACCCAGTGGTCGAGTGCCCCTGAGTTCAATCCCTGGTACCAAAAAAAAAAAAAAAAAAAAACAGATAGGTGGGGTCACTCCTGATTGCACTCTCCACAGCTACCTCTGCATGGTGAGCAGAGGGAGTGAGCTCATGCATTAAAACCCATTAGCACCAGGCCCTGAGCTGGGCATTGTAGGGGTTGTGGAAGGAGTAAGACACAATTATAATCCCAAGGCACTCTCAGTCCAGCAGAGAGACAGGACCTGAACACATTATCCTAAGGAAGCCTGAGGATCATTACTTGGGAGGCACACTAGGCAGATGACCTGGCAAGTTCTGTGCCCTGGCCCCCAGGCCCCATGTTGAATTCAGAGAGGGTAGGAAGGGAAGAAAACAGCACAGAAAACAAGTACCAGGAAGGTGAAGGATATGTAAAGAGGGGCAGAGCACCATAAGGCTGCAAAGGTAGTCTGGGGACCAATTATGAGGGCTAAGCATGCCTGGGTGAGAAGTCACCAGGGAGGCCTGGGCCAATTCTGAATGGGACAGAATGGAGTGACAGCAGCTCTCTCCAGAGAGAACTCCCTTAGAGGGTTTCTCTCATATCTTGGGAGAGAGTGTCACTTTATGATACACATAGGGAAAGGAAGCTGGAGAAAGGGACTTGTCTAGGGTCACTCAGTGGTCATGCAGTAGGAAGTGCATGAAGTCTTTCCAAGTTCAGCTGCCTCTGTGCCAGGCTCTGTACTCAATGTCAGTGTAAGCCACAAGTTCACTTAGCAGAGCTTCTAGTTCTCTGGCTTTAGTCATCACAGCCACTCCCTGTCCACTTTGCCTCCAAGACTTAGCTGGGACTAACCTCAGTGCCAGCCAGAGGGATCTTTCCAAACCAGTGTTTAAAGCTGGCCTGCTACCGCCAACAGGACTAGACTTCTCTGCATGGTCCTCCATAAAGAGCCACCCCATCTTCCCCTGCCCTCTCTAGACCAAGTTCCCTGCGGTGACAAAGCCTGCACAGTTTGGCTGGGCATTAACAGCCACACCCTCCCGTTTCTCCCTTGCTTGCCCTCTGGCCACGGTGTCCTGCTGCCATCCTCGAAACAGCCACCTCTGGGCCCCTGGTTACACCACTGCCTCTGCTGGAAACACTTTGGCCAAGCTCATTCCTAGTCCCTCCTGGGAGCTCTGCTCAAGCATCACACAACGCTGACAGGGTCGGTCCTTTCCAGTTCACCCACAGCATCTTGCCTCCTTCAGAGGCCGCTCAAAACAGAAACTATGTAACCAACGCTAGGCGCGGAGGCCGTACCTCCCTGCGAGCAGCTCCGCAACCGCCAGGCCCTGCGAGCGCTTAGACATCCCAGGAATTCAGGAGACAGCGAGGCCAATACCAACTTTGCTTGAAACCCCGCCCACGTGTCACAGTTGGAGAAGGCTCCTGCCCCGAGCGCCGGCAGCGGTAGGTCTGAGCAGCTCGGCGCTGCCACGGCCCCTGTTGCGGCGACCGTCCTGACGCGTCTGCGCGACCTCCCCCGGGAGGCTGGGAGCTGCTCCAGAGCGGGGCCTGGTCTCAGCAGCACTGGGCCCGGCGCTCGGCAAACTTTGCCCCGCGCACCCGCGGGCGGAGGCCGGCGCGGACAGCCCCACGCTTCCTGGAGGGCCCGGAGCAGTTGCGCCGGCGGCAGCCGCGCGGGACCTCGCCAGGACTCGTTCCCCGGCCCGGGCCAAGGTCGGCCAGGTCCTCACCGCCTGCCCGGCGGCCGTTGGACTCGCAGGCCCGGGGCCGGAGTGCGCGGGAGCGAGGAGGCGGCGGGGCACCCGGCCTGGGCCAGAAGCCTCGGGTCTGGCTCGGTACCGGTCCGGGGGTGACTCGTAAAGCAACTACCCCTCGGGGAGTCAGTTTCCCCCCCAAAGGAGGCGGACAACGGCGGCTCCCGCGAGAACTCGCGCGGGAACAGCAGCCGCCGGCCGCCCACAGCGCCGGGCGCCCGGGCCCTGCCTGCAGCGGGCGGTAGGACCGCACCCCCACCTCCCGGGCGGCCCCGGGGCATTTCTCACCTCAGACTCCGGCTCCCGCACTCTCTCACCTCACGGCCCCTCCTACCACAGCCGGCTGCCCAGCCTCGACCGCCCTCACTTCCGCCGACCCACCCCCCGGAAGCTGTGCTTCGCAGCTGCGCACCGAACGGCTGCCCCGCGCGCCCTCGGGAGGCCGGTCCGGCTCAGGGCGGGGCGAGCAGGCCTCGGGGGCGGGGCGAGCAAGCCTCGGGGGGCGGGGCGGCCGAGGGAAGACACGCCCTCTCTCGATGGCAGGCTCCGCCAAGGTCGCCGCGCCTGGGAAAAGCGGGCTGACGGCGCTTGGAGACCCCTGAGATTTGATTCGTCACGTCCCACAGCTGGTCCTCTTCCTTGCTGCTCTCCACGTTTAGTTCCATTCGACTTCGGGAAGCTGAGATCTGTGTTACTGCTCAGTCCCTAAAACATGCAGGGTCTGAGGTCCCCAGCCCTACTGCAAATTTCAGAAACCCAAGCCCTCCAGCCTAAGCACTCCAGCCTCAGGATCGGGTGCTTACCTCTCTGCTCTTTCACCCTGTTCCCTTTACATGCTTCCCAGGCAGGACCCTCTACAGTCTTAGTCTTTCTCCCGCAAGAGTGTGCAGAACGGTTTTTTCGGCCTTTGACTCCTGACCTGAAACGCTTTGCATCTATCTTCTGTTTTATCCCCTCCCCAATGCACGCGCGCGCTCGTGGACACACACACACACACACACACACACACACTGTATTCAGTTTGATTAAATGGGTAGATTGAAGGCACTGGAAAAGAGTCCTATAGTCTTCTCAAGCTGTCAAGCCCACTCCCTCTCTGTACACAAACCCTCAGTGTCCTGGTCTCCAAGGCACCCAGGTCCTAGGACACATTTTCTCCTCTGCCATCAGCTCATGACTTTGCCTTGTTCCCAGTCTGCAGTTTCTTGGTCCTAAAGCCTGCAACCTCAATCTTCCAGGGACAGGGCTGACTCTGTGGGCAAACAGCCTGTGTAGTCACCATGGGCCATGTCCAGAAAAACGCTATACTTGGGTTACTGCTCTGCTGATGCCCTCTTGAAAGTAGGCGTGCATCACTTACTAACAGGGATACGCTCGGAGAAATGCATCATTAGGTGATATGGTCATTGTGTGACTGTCATAGAGTATGCTCACACAAACCTGGTAGGTATAGCCTACTACACACCTAGGCAATATGGCATAACCTATTGCTTCATGTCACAAACCTGTACAGCATGTTACTATACTGAATTCTGTAGGCAACTGTAACACAATGTAAGAATTGATACATCTAAATATCTAAACATAGAAAAGGTACATAAGAATACTAGATGATACGAATTTTTTCAGTTCCATTATAATCTTAGGGAACCACCATCATATATGTGGCCTATCATTGATCAAAACGTCATTTTGCAGCACATGACCCAAATTTTCTAAACATGGGGCATTTCATTGTACTTTCATTTTGCTCTGGGTCCTCACAAGTTATACAAATGGTCTGGGTTAGAGACCTAAAGATCAGGTCACCCATCCTGATCCTTACCATATTCAAATGACGAAGGTTGATTCCAGGCCTAGTCCTCTTTCAAGGATGGCAAATTGTGCTTTAATCATTACTTCCCCCTCATAGGCAATTGCAGGTCATGTAAATCACTCTCTCAGTCCTTGGTATAGATGCTCCCCTTGCAGCGAGGAGGAGCATGGAGCCTCCTTGTCTACCTCCCCAAGTCAATGGCTGATTGATACAAGGTGCAAAAGGCTGGTGTGACTCTGCAGCATGGTTTTTGCCCCAGGGCCCTTCCCTGTGGGCCAGATCCCTACTCACAATTTGTCCTTTCCCTGTTTGGCTTTAATCCTTTCACAGGTCATTCCTGAAGTGCAATTCCCCCCAAATCACCTAATTCCCGTCTTAGGCTCTGCTTCTAAGACAATGGATTTAGTGTCAGGATCTTTCTCAACACAGAGCACCAGATTATCAAAATAGTAAGTTCTACCAGTGGTCTATCACAAACCTATTTTAGACAAGTCACTCAAGCCCTCTTGTGACGACAAGGATGCCCAAATGCATCCTCCCTTACCCATCTGCCAAGCCAATCCCAGCAGGGGAAGCAGTCAGACCATGCCAGGACAGAACTGAACATTCTGCCCAAAGGAAAAGCACTGGGAGCCACCCTAGTCTCTCCTATTTTATTATAGGACATGTTGGGGACCAGGGAAGGAAGAGGCAAAGGAGTAACAAGAGGGCGGCGGAGGCCCTCCACCTGGGGATGGGCAAAGGCAGCCAATGAAGATTCAGGAAACCCAAATGATCAGCCCTTAGGTGGGACCAGGACTGCATAGTGTGGAGAGGGCCCTCTGGGAGCAGCAGGAGGGGAAGAGCTTGCTGGGTGGGGAGGCCAGGTTTCTGTTGAGGCCAGGAGCCTCTGGGATGGGTCTGGCAAGATGGTGGAGGCACTGGTGCCCCTCCCCCTGTGAGGGGCATGGAAGGACAGAGAACCTGGCTGCACTCGGTGGTTCCCACTGTTTATTCTGAGTTCTGTCTGAAGATCAGAGGGGATGAGTCATGATGATTTTTTTTAAATATATTTATTCATTTTGCTTTAGTTGTACACAATGCATTTATTTTTACATGGTGCTGAGGATCAAACCGGGCTGCGCACGTGCTAGGCGAGTGCTCTACCACTGAGCCACAACCCCAGCCCCCAGTCATGATGATTTAAAAGGCGTTCTTTTCCACCTCAGGGAAAACAGGCAGGGAGAGAGGTGGGGTCCATGTCAAAGCAACCTCAAATCAAGACACAGGGTTTGGAGTCATATGTAGGTTTGCTATCTCAATTCTAGCACTGAGTGATGTGGGCAGGTCACTTCACTTCCCTGAGACTTGAGCGTCTTTATCTGCAAAATGGGAAGTTATCCACCTCACATTTTTGTCCTAAAGATGAAATGGGAAGCACTGCCTCGGAGAGAAGGCTCTGTGTAGCTGGCTGCTATTGTTATACTTAGTGCAAAATGGGGGCTCCGTGGGAGTGCTCCCAGGGCAGGCAGGGCGGCTTCAGGAGTGTCCGAGGAAGTCTGCCCTCCTGCTTCCTCTGCCAGGATGAGCCCCAGGGGTGAGGGGACCAGGGAGGGAATGGTGCACAGGGGATGGGCTGACTTCAAGGCCTTACTGAAAGTCGGTCCCAGGGCCCTCCTGGGTGGAGGGCAGGATAGAGCTGGGGGCATTCTGATCCTCTAGGATGTTTTTAAAAAGCTGGAGGAGGAGAAGGAAAAGGCATACTTCTTCCCATGCATGCAACTGCAAGGACATCAAGCTGGGTCCATCTAGGATTGCAGATCCAGCCGTCATGGGGCGGCTGCTGGGGAGGCCACTGCCCCCTTCTTCCTCCTCAGCACAGGAGTTATAAAAAATACCTATAAAATGTGAGAAAGTTCACATAAAAACACTTTTCTGCACATATAAAAAAAGACTGGCTGTAGTCGGTGGCTCAGGAAGTGGACCAAGGCCTTGAGAGTGGCCAAGGAGAGATGGTGGCCACCCAGTGGTAGATGAGCTGGTCTGAGGTACCCCTAGTAGCCTGGACAGCGCTGGTCTGGGAGAGGCTGTTCTTTGGCTATCTTCTATGGAGTCAGGGTCTGGGGAAAGAGGTGCCAGCAGTCCTGCTGTGACCCTGTGCTAGGGCAGGTGGTGGGAATGCCCTGGTCCTGGGCCTCAGGGGCTCCTCAGGGACCCCTGCTAAAGGCAGGAGCCTGCTTCACAGTAAACTCCCCCAGGTTCCTAATTAGGTTCTGGAGACCTGGTGTGAGGCCTGTGTGTGGTCTGGGAGCAGCAGCACCACAGGGTGGCTTCCCCTCTGCAGGGGGCTCTGCACACAGGCTCCAGAAGGCTGTCTCCAGCTGAGGCTGACCCCAGCTGGGGACATCAAACACAGGAGAGTAGCCCGGGTGTGGCAGGAAGGCAGGCTCTGCAGGCAGGGTCCTTGGTGCTTCCTTTGGGAGGAAGGCTCCGTCTTTCTGGCCCACTCCTCCCCGCTGGACTATGTGATTGGGTGGGGGAGGTCCAGGGAGGTCACCTGGGCCAGTGTTGGGGGATGCCAAGTGGCATCTGGAGCCAGGCGGGCAGGGAAGGCTGATGGAGGTACCAGAGATCACAGTTCATTCGCCCTGTCAGCTCGGGCCCCCTCTTATCTACCAATGTCATTGAGGCAAAGCAAGGTGGCGGCCCTCAGTAGACAAAGCAGCCTAGGAGTGGCGTGGCCGTGGCTGTGAGGAGGGTCTCAAGTCTGAAATGGGCCAAGGTCCGCTCTGCGGCATGCAGGGCCTATCCACCAGGTCCCGCCCAGCCTGGCTTCCCGCCAGCCCAGCAGACAACTAGGGGTGGAGGAGGGGCAGGCCACGCCTGAGTCCTTCCTTCAAGAACTGCATGTAGGTGGCTGTGGACGGGTCTTCAAAGGTGGAGGAGAAGCTGAAGACATTGTTTTCAACATCCTCAGGCTTCATGGAGGTGATGTCCAGGAAGTAGTTGGCATTGATGTGGTGGACCTGGGGGAAGGCCGGGTGAGGAGAGCTGGGGAGGCCTGGGCTCTGCTGGCCGCTCTCCAGCCTCGGCCAGGGGCTCAGCAGGCCTCGCACAGCAGCGCCCCCCCCATCCACTAGGTGAACTCCTGGCACCTTCCCATGTCATCTTTTCCATTAGCCCCCTGCCGTCTGACCCCAAATAGCCTCTCTTTCCTCTGCTCCTATAACCCCTGGACCCCACAGACATTTCTATCAAAATGCCCAGCATCCTGTGGGCTGCTTCCCATCCGCCTCTTGCTCTAACTAGTGAGCACAGTGCGGGCAGATAGTTTCTTTACCTTTCTGGAAAGAGTGGGTGCCAGTAAGTGAATGAACAAGTGGGTGGGTAAACCCACCAACTGACCGACCAGTGGATGGACAAGAGAGTGCCCACCGGGCACAGCACTGTGCTCATCAGGTGACCCCAGGACCTGGCCTGCAGCAGGCTCCACATGGTGGGAGCCAGGATGGGGCGGGCTGCCTGGCTGTCCCCAGGCCTTATCTCCCAGGCCCCTGACACCTTCAGCCTTCTGCCCACTGCCCTGTCCTTCTTACCAGGCTCTCACGGACACCTCCTCCACACCACCCCCAGCCTGGGGTCTGGGTGCAGCTGACCACCCTCCTACAGCAAGCAGAGTCACATGCCAGCCAGCCATGGGACTAGAGGACAAGAGTGGCTCCCAGTAGGGCAGCTAGAGATTCTGAGGCTCGCAGGTAAACCTACTTTCTAAACCAACTGCTTCCTAATTGTCTGCAACTTTTGCCGAGTCTCTGAAAATTTTTGAGTCTCTGGAAATGTTTGAGCCTCACTCTCCCTGTTTGTAAAATAGGCATTGAAAGCGGGGCACATGGCGCACACCTGTAATCCCAGTGACTCAGGAGGATCACAAGTTTGAGACCAGCCTGGAAAACTTAGTGAGACCTTGTCTCAAAATAAAATTTAAAAAAGAGCTGGGGATGTAGCTTGGTGGAAGGGCACTTGCCTAGCATGTCCCAGACCCTGGCTTAATCCCCAGCCCTAGAAAACAAAGCAATCAAGATACTGGGGGTCATCTATCTCCAAAGTGTAGTGAGGACGTGGGTGAGGCCATGTGAGGGGCTTTTGGGGAGAACTAGGGTCTGGAACCTTGGCTTGGGTCAGGGCCCTCCCCCGGTCCTCTTGGCCACAGGGCCCTGCTCCTCCACCCCACCACCCCAGGTTGGCTGTAATTGTTGGAGGAGCACCTTCCCTCCAGGACATGCTCTGTCCACTCAACCGGTCTGTTCCATTTGGAGACGTGTTGACCCCACTACTGGACTATGCTCACTGCCCTGCAGTCCCCAAAGGGCTGCTGAGGTCCCACTCTTGCGAGAGTGTCCCAGCACCTGCATTGCGATTCCTGTGTTGTGCATAGTGAGGTTCACACTAGCTAAGAGACCAGCACAAGGCTTCACAGCCTGAGGTGGTGCCACACGTGTCCCCTGCCTACTGCTCCCAGGTCCCTGGTACCCACCACAGTGCCATTGGGCAGGCAGATCATCATCTCCACGGGGAAGCTGTACTTCTCCAGGTGCAGGCCAGCCAGCTGCCTGTGGGACGGGTTCTCCTGGTTGCTCTGTGGGGACAGTTGCAAACTCCTGATACCTGGGCCCCCAGCATTGGCCCAGGGGCTCCCATAGGCTGTTCCCTCCACTCACCTGCAGGTCCTCGAGCTCCTTCACCAGGGACCAGGTGCTGATGAAGCTCTCATTGAGGAGGGCAAGGATGGGCGAACTTTCCAGGACAGTCTCCCGGAGAGTCCGCCCTGAACCTGTTCAGGCAGAGGTCAAGGCCAGAGGGTGAGGACCCCCATGTCTTACTGTTTTTCCCCAGCAATGATCTTGCTTTGGGCAAGCCTCACAGACTGCAGAGGGGTCTCTGCATCCAGTTGGTAAGTGCTGAATAAATGGTAGTTGGGATTAATGTCAACAACACACTGACATCTGGGCTGAGATTTGGGGTGGGTTCTACCTGGCCCAGGGATTGGAGACAGTGACACCTTCCTAAATTCACTGAACCCTATGTGCCCCAGGGCCTTTGCACAGACTGTTCTGCCCAGAACCCTCTTCCTCTTGCAACTTGACAAACTCCTACTCATCCTTCAAAGTTTCAGCTTAATGTCACTCTCTCCAAGAACTCTTCCTTGACCCCGTCATGTTCTTGTGCCAGTCTGGCCCTTGCCTGGTACAACACTCTGTATACTTGTGCTTACTCATTCCACATCTGCCTCTGCACTCCACTGTGGGCCGCCACTTGGCACGCCAGTTGCCCAGAATGTCTGCTGAGTGACCAGATGGGGGCAGGGCATGTTTATTCCTTTGCGAACCCGCTGCAGGACTCCTGCAGTCTCGGGTGAGTTTCCTGAATGGGAAACGCAGCCCAGCCTCAGGCCCCACTTTCTCTCGGTGTGGACGTCACTCTCAGCACCTGCCACCTCCACGACCATTTTCACAACCCTGGGAGGTGAATGTGCTTCCCACTTTTGCTGTGGAGAAAACTGAGGCTCAGGAGGAGAAGTGACTTGGTCAAGGTCACCAGGCTGAAAATGGCTGAGTCTGAACGCGGTGTGCAGGGCCCCTTCCTCTGCCTCAGGGCTCAGCACAGAAACCCCCAAGCCCTCACCCAGAGCCCTGCCCCGCGTGCAGCCGAGTCCCGCGTGGTTCCAACAGGACAGCTGCTGCCTCGGCTCCTGTCCCACAAAGTGTGAGGCCCCTGCTTCTCCCCTTAGAGCCTCCCAGGGCCCCTCACCTCAGCAGGACTGGTCATCCAGGGCCCCCCACAGAAGGATCGAGTGCACCAGCTTGTTCTCAGCCTTGGCTCGGTCAAAGGCCTCAGTGAACGGCAGGTAGGTGACCTACGGTCAAACCAAGACAGCGAAGCTGCTGCGTTTGCCGGGGCCTGTTCCAGGGCTGAGTGTGCAGTGTCTCTGTGCGTGTGTGTATAGGTACGTGTTTTTACTCGTGTATGAGTGTGTGTGTGTGCGTGCGTGTGTGCAGGCTCACGTGGCTGTGGCTGTGGAGCGGTACTGCTGGGCTGGGGAGGCCCCTCCTGGCAGGGGAGGCCACACAGCCCTGGGTGACGCAGCCTCAGCAGCTTGCCCTGTACACATCCCCTCCCCCGCCCCAGCTCAGCCTGACCTGGCCTTCACCCCCACCTAACCTCACCTTCTTGAAGGGGTACATGGCCACCTCCAGACGCCGGGCAGCCTCTTCCCAGCTCAGCTCCTGCTGCCACCTGATCTCCTCAAACACAAACTGGAGGGGCTCCCCCGAGGGCAGGCGGCTGTCAATCACGTTGCCATCCTCATCCAGGATCACCGAGGGCACTGAGGGGCCTGTGGCTTCAAGCTCCATCTGGACCAGAGGTCAGTGATGAGGGATGGCTCAGAGATGGGCCCTGAAGAAGCTTCAGGGACACTCAATTCATCACAGAGGTGGGAGGCTGAGGCCCAGGGAAGGGCAGGGTGCTGCAGTGAGGCTACCTGTGCTCACCTGGGGTATGTAGCCGATGTCCACCTCCATGCTGCTGCTCTCACTGGCCCCATACAGCCACTCCATGTCCACATTCAAAGACCTGGGGATGGCCAGGGCAGAGCAACATCCTCAAAGCCCGTTATCTGTACACCAGGCTTCATGCTGCTTAACACGAGCTGCCCATTTTGCAGATGAGGACTGTGAGGCTTTGCAAGGTGAAATCTGTGGTCTCAGAGCCACAGGGATTCTGAGCCCAGCACCTGGGCCCTTTCCTCTCCCCAGGCTGCCCCTTCCCAAGGCACTACAACTACAGCCATTGGGCCCGCCCTGGACAGCACAAGAAGGGCTCTCACGCACACCTCAGGTACTGCCCATGACCTTTCAGGGCAGAGAGATGGCCCAGTGGGGCAGAAGTGAAAAACAAGCCCTTTCAGTTGGCAGCAGGCGGTCTGATAAGTGCAGTCTGCAGAACTGCCACATGGGGGCGCCCCAGGGATGACAGCCAAGCACCTCTGCATCAGGTGAAGGCCCACAGGTGAGCTGGGTGCTCTCAGAGGGGCTGGCCTTCTTATGGCCTGGTTCACAGACAGGGCCAGGAGCAGCTGGCCCTGGGCTGGATGTCTGTCCTCTTCTGTCTCGTCCAGTCCAGGACCCCCACCCCAACAACCCTGGGTTGGAGGCTGAGGTGGCTGACAGCCTCCTCCCTGGCCAGGGCTGAACCACAGAGGGCAGGCCCTCCACTCTGGGAGAGGGAGGGGCAGCTGTGCTTCCTCCTCATCCCCCCTCCTGGTCCCTGGGGCCCAGTGTGTCCCTGCCCTACCTCTCTGGGGACGGAGAGAAGCCCCTCCCATGGCTAGGGACAACTTGTTCTTTCCAGGCTATCCCAACCATCCCCTTGTTCCTGTCCCATGAGTGAAAGTGGCCAGAAGTGAGCCTCCCACCTGGCAGATGAGGAGGCTGAGGTCCACAGAGGGCCAGAGCTAGCCACAAGCCCACTGCTGCCACAGCTAAGACTGAACTAGGGGACTTCCTGGCTCGAGCCTGGGTCTGGACTCTGTCCAGGGCATTCAGGCCTGCTAAGTGGCCACATGCTGTCAGGGAGGAATTTCTTGAAGTCAGGCCTTGCCAGGTCCCCTGCTCTGCTGACGCGTGGCTGACCCTGAGCAGATGAGGCAGGCAGGCAGCTGACTCGGACAGCGCTGTCCCAGAAGCCCCTCCAAGGCTCTGTGGCAATGGAAGGCTGATGCTCAGGCCCTTGCATGTGCTGTTCCCTCTGTCTGGACCTTCTTTTCCCCCAGGTCTCTGCTTAGATGTCCCTTCCCCTAAGAAGCCTTCTTAGATGCCCCCAGCAGGACCCTGCCCACCTGCTGGCCCTTCCCTGGGTGGCGTGAGCGGGCAGTGGTCAGGGGTCTATCAGCCTAGGAGGGCGGGGAGGCAGCGGCTGCTGCAGTGGGCTCCTGCCCGGGGTGGAGGCCAGGCCCAGTGAGTGCCCCGCAGCCTGCCTCATGCTGCCTCCTTCCAGGACAGCTCCAGGCCCCTCTTCAGAGGTGGCTCGGGGGAGCAAGGGAAGGGACAGAGAGCGAGGGTGTCTGGACCGCTCTGCTTTTGAGCTCCTAGAGGTGGGGAGGGATAGACCGTAGCCAGGTGCTGAGGCTGGGCCACACCCAGCTCCCACCTGTGATTGGGCACGAAGAGCCGGAAGTCACGGACGTGGGTAGCATCTTTCGAGAGGATGATGTGGCCGGTGAACTGGCCGGGGGAGAACCAGAAGGGGAAGTCGGGAGGCTCACTGAGC
This sequence comes from Tamias sibiricus, assembly GCA_025594165.1. Lineage (NCBI taxonomy): Eukaryota > Metazoa > Chordata > Mammalia > Rodentia > Sciuridae > Tamias > Tamias sibiricus. Next base: position 20,848,882 of record CM046658.1, on the reverse strand, counting down.
TGGAACTCGGCGTGGATCCTGTGGGGAACAGGTCTGCTGAGCCACGCTCCCCACCTTCTCCCCCAACCTTGGGAGCCTTGGCCAGACTCCTGTGGAGAGAAGGCTGGGGTGGGGGGTTGTAGGGCAGGAGGACAAGGCCCTACAGATCCTGCCATCCTCCAAGGCCCAGTTTGGGTGCTTCTTTCTCCAAGTCTTGCCTTGACCTTCCTCTGAGCTCCCACAGCTTTTAAAGGGTGTGGGTGACAATGTCCTGACCTCTGTGTGGACAACACAATCATAGCCACCAGCCCCACTAAGCAAGTTCTGGACATTTCTCTCCAAATTCTCACGTGCCCTATGAGGAAGCCACTACCATGCTGATGCACAGAGAGCCCGAGGAGGCCACAAGCAGGAGGTGGTGGAGTGGGCACCTAGGCCAGGCCTCCCCTGCCAGCCTGTACCTTCTGCAACGCCCTGAAGTCCCAGGCCAGCTCAGGGATGCTCACCGGAACATCACAGTGTAGTAGGAGTCGCTGATGGCAGTCAGGCAGGCCACAGCCCCCTGAGGGGCAAAGCGGGTCTTCACGAAGGGCCGTGGGTGGAACATGCTCAGGAGCCGGTGGATGATGACCTGGGGGACGGCAGTGGAGGCCCTGGGCTGGCTCACTGGCCTGGAAGTGCTGGGCAAGGGTGCACCCTGGATCTGAAGGCCCAGGGACCCTGGGGGAGTGTGGGGTCCCAGTGCAGGTGGCAGGCCTGTCCCACCACAGCCCTCACCTCCTTGCCCTTGGGCGGTGGCGGGTAGAAGCGGTTGTTGGACAGGTAGCCAGTGAAGACACTCAGCTCGCTGGGGACGATCCACCAGGGCTCACCCAGCTCCTGGCCGTGAGGGGGCAGGAAGGGCTGGAAGTGGCGGGCAGCAAACACTGTGCTGGGCACTGCGGCGGCCGTCCAGCTGCGGAGGCCGGACAGGGCGAGGCGAGAGACCTGGGGTACAGAATCTCTGGGTAAAGCCCAAGCCTGGGGCGCTGGGAACCGCGGCTGGGGCTGTGCAGGCCCCCCACCCATGTGCAGGCAGAGGTCTCCCTAGACCCCCGAGCCATGAGCTCGGCCCCACCTGCCAGAGAGGCTCATCTCACCTCCCAGGCCCAGCTGGAGCAGTGCCCTGCAGCCACCTGGGAACAGCCCAGGCCTGGAACCCGGTGGTGGAGCTCAGGGCCGCCCGCAGCGGTGTCCCATCCTCTGCATGGGCCAGCAGACTCCAGGCTGCCCTGCCCTCTCCCCAGCCCTCCTTTCCACTCCCGATCCCCTAAGTCTCCCCCAGGGCTGGTGGCCCACTAAGGAGACCAGAGTTTGGGTTTTGGCGCTGAGTGTGATGAGGGAGGCAGGTACCATTTTGGTTTTTTTTTTTTTTTTTTTTTTTTTTTTTTGAGTACCAGCCCTTTTTGTATTTTATTAGGGTCAAGGTCTCACTGAGTTGCATAGTGCCTCACCATTGCTGAGGATCCTCCTGCCTCAGCCTCCCAAGTGCTGGGATTACAGGCGTGTGCCACCGCGCCCGGCAGGTACCATTTTTTGATAAACTCTCATCAAGAGCAGGAGGAGGCCAAAGGGAAGAGGAAGGAAGGCCATCCCTAGAGAGGTCCCCACCCTGGCTGGGGACCCTAAGCCCAGCTCCTCCATTTGATGAGCTCATGGATGGGGGGAAGCAGGGTCAGAAGCCACGGGGCCGGCTGCTGATCACCTGCGGCTCAGAGGCAGGACCCTGGAGCAGCAGGGACCTTGTCAAAGTTCCACCATCCTTTGCTCCTCTTGTCTTTAGGGAGTACAGGCAGGAGTCATGTCCCCTGCGGCTTCAGCCACCAGGACAGTGAGTGCCTGGCATGCTCAGGGGAGCTGCTCCTCTGATGAGCAGTAGGTCTCCTCTTCCCCCTCCAGAAGCCAGCTCCATGGGAGGCGAGGGAAGAGGCGCCGGGTGCTCCCGGAGCTGGACTTAACAAGCACGTTCCCAAAGCAGGGCCAGCTGTGCAAGGCCAGGCTGAGTGTGCCCACCTGCTGGACTCGCTCACGGTCTGGCCAACCCTGCAGGCAGATGCCAAAGAGTGGGCAGGGGGTTTGTAAGCTGTCTGGGAAGGGCCAGGGCTGGAAGTGCCACTTCTGCTCTGTTTTCCATGTGAGAGTAGGTGCTTGTCCCCACCCCCACTGTCACCACTCTGGGGGATTTATCTGCTGGACTGTCCCATGTCTGCCAGTCCTACCTCCACCCAGATCCTCCTGTGGAAGGTCAGGCCTTCCTGGGCACCTCAACTTCAATGTGTCCAAACTGGCGTCATTTTCTCCACTCCTAAAGTTCTCGCCTGGGCAAGTGGCCCACCACACACTGGTCACCAGCCAGCAGCCTGAGTCACCAGTCCTCCCCCTCAGTCCACCAGAAGCCACACCCAGCCCTTTCTTCCTTTCCCACCGCCCTCGGGCTGCCCTTGCTCTCCCTACCCTGCCTCCTCCCACTCCAGGAATTGGTCTGCTTGTCCCTCCCTGTGCTACCCACATGCTACCGCGTCCCTCCCTGTGCTACCCACACACCCAGCTGGGAGAGCATGAATCTGACGAGGGGACTCTCTTATTCCAAAATTGGCTGTGGTGTTTTGCTCCTGTAAAACAAAAGGCCAAAGCCAGGCAATAAGGCCCTTGGCGGTCTGGCGACCTCCCTCCCACCGACTGGGATGCCCTGCAGGTGCCCCAGGTCCAGCCACTCAGCCCTCAGGCCTTGGCTGACTATCCTGGCATCTACCTTCAACTCTTGTTCATGCTAAGATGACATTTCAGCTAAGCAGGCAAAACCTGGGCAGAGAGAAAAGGTTGTTCCTGGCAGAGGGAACAGCATGTGAGAAGGCTCACAGCTGAAAGGAAGGCCAGCTGGAAGGAAGGAAGGAAGGAAGGAAGGAAGGAAGGAAGGAAGGAAGGAGGGAAGGAAGGCAGGCTACATCGAGAGGAGCTGGTAGGAGAAGGTGGGGGGCAGGCAGGGTGGTGGTGGCTTTGGCCCACATGACAGGCTCACACGAGGCGCGAGAGGGGCTGACAACACTAGCATCTGCCACCTCCTACCTTCACCTCCTCCTTGGGGGCTGCCTTTCCCCATAGCCCCTGCAAAAGACTGAACCCAGGTCTAGTTCATGGGCGATCAACAGAACTGGCCAGATGCCAGGCACCAGTTAAGAAGCCTGGGGGAAAGATGGCTGTGCAGAGAGCGGGTCACCATGGTCAGCAGGCAGCTGCATCACCAGGGCTCCCCCGCACTGGCCATGAACCCTCCTGTCCACGTGGTCAGCCTCTGCCCAGCATCACCCTCCAGTGAGCCATCCCAGACTCCCCCCCTGGGGTGGGGGCTCATGCTCCTCTCTCCTACTCCCCCACCAGACTGCAAATGTGGACAGCAGGGACAACAGCATACTCTGGGACCCTCGGGGCCTGGCAGGGGGTCTGGCACAGTGGGAGCTGACAGGAAGGAAAGAAGAAAGGAGGACAGAGTCTTCCGCAGGAGGGAGCCCGCACAGGTGGTCCTGCTGTCTGTCGTCCTGCTTGTGGGGCCACCGGTGTCCCGACTCACCCCGAGGAACCCGTCTTTGCTCTTGGTCATGGTCTCTGGGAGCAGAGGCTGGAATCGGGCTTCTATGGTGAGCGTCTCCTCCGTGGGGTCAGGGGTCCGCTGCTCCTCCTCCTCGTAGCTGGCGGCAGGTGTTGACCCTGTGAGACACAGATGCTGCAGGGCCTCGCTTCTTTCAGGATGCCCCCCGGCTGGTGACAGGGATGACAGCTAACCACCACCAGGGGCAGAGACCACTCCATTACCAGCTCCATTTTACAAAGGAGAAAGCGGAGGCTCAGAGAGGTGAAGCCGCTTCCCTGGGATCACAAAGCCAAGGTAGTCGGGGAGTCAGGATTCAAACCCAGGCCTGTTTTACCCTAAACCTGTGATCACTCATGACCCTCTTCTGCGCCTTGGGGGACTGTGAGGGGCTCGGTCAAGGAAATCAGAGTAAAGAACAAAGGCAAAACGTCAAATCTGGCTATGGCTGGTGTTATGGCAAGAGCCCTGGAAAGAGCGATGAGACCCTCTCCTCCTGGTGTCTGGGTGAACGGGCTGCCCTCAGTGATAAGGAGGGCTGGCCCGGCAGTGGCCAAACTTGATCCTCAGATCTTCTGCTCAGACACCGGCCAAGTCTGTCATCCTTCAGTGCAGAGGCAGCGATGATGAGGGCTTAAGGGAAAGGAAGTAGATTTCAGGAGGGATGACCCTGGCCCCTGTGACCATGAAGCAGGGTGGGGCTGTCCAGTCTGCTCTCCCAGGGCAGGTGCAAGGTACAGAGAAGATGCCTGGCATTTGGTGACTCTGTGACCTGCAGGCAGGCTGAATGAATGCATCACAAGCAGCTCTCAACCAGAGGCCATCAGAATCACCCAGAACCTCTTCAAAGCAGGTGCCTGGAACTCACCTTGGACCTACTGAGTCAGAACCTTAAGGGGCTAGAATCAGGAAACTGCCCTGTTAATTAGCACCTCCCAGCTGCTCCAGATGCCAATCTCTGTTCTAAAGCACCACCGTTATTGGGCTGGGGATGTAGTATAGTTCTACAGCACTTGGAGACAGAGGGGGTTGGGGAAGAATCACGGTTATTTCTGTATTTGTAAGTCAACAAGGTAAACATTTCTAAATATCAGTCTGGAAACTTCAGAGGAAAAGAGCAGTAAGAAAACACAGGGTCATTAGCCTGCCATCCTTACTCAATCATTTTTTAAAAAATATTTATTTATTTGCTTTAGCTGTACACAATGGGTTTATTTGTACGTGGTGCTGAGGATCGAACCCGGGCCACGCACGTGCCAGGCGAGCGCTCTACCGCTGAGCCACAATCCCTGCCTCCTTACTCAATCATTTTAATGGTATCACAGATGATGGTTAAGAATAACACTCAAGTTAGCCAGATGTGGTGGTACAGTCCCGGGCATTCAGGAGGCTCAGGCAGGAGGATTATTTGAGTCCAGGATTTGAGGCCAGCCTAGGCAACACAGCGAGATCCCATCTCTTAAAACTAAACAGGTCTGGGGTGTAGCCCAGTGGTGCAGTGCATGTTGGTCTTGCACAAGGTTCTGGGTTCAATCCCAGCACAGCAACAAAACACCACACCCTCAGCATTTTATAGCCCCCCCCCTTTTCTTTTTAAATAAAAAGTGTTATTTCCTGAATTGTAACACTTGCTCATTATGGACAATTTGTAAGAATTGTAAGGCATAAAGCAGAAAATTACATACACTTTTAACTCTACCAACTACAGAGAACTGTTTGCCTCTATGTCTTGCTTGGAGTTCATATGTTTATTCACGAATTTATTCTTTGATTTCCCAAAACATCGTCCACTTTGCACTCACAGCCTAGAGGCAATGAAGGGATTCTTTTCCACTGATGGAAATTTATATGGAAAAATAAAAATAAAAAGTGCCCCCAAGCCCAGAAAGCTTTGCTAACATGTCATTATAAGGGAACTGTGGCTCTCTGGCTGTAGAAAAGGACAAGCAGGTGACTGTGCAGAGGCTCAGAGGAACACGTGCAGACTAAGAGGTAAAGGCCAAGTCAGAAGGGATGGCCTTCTACCTGCCCTCCCACGTTCATGGCAGAACTGCCTGCCCCTGAGTGACACTGATACAAAGCCATCACAGCAAATTTGCATTTTCATCTGACCTTCCTCATCTAGCAGTGACCACAGGTCACCCACCACTCATCCCTAAAACACAGCAAGCCATGATAGGGCTCTGGTACTTCTGCCCTTGAGAGTAGCTAGCATCTGTCTCCTGCTCTCAGTACATGAGACAAACTGGGTAACAACTGGGTGTTCAAGATCATAAGTTTGAGAAATGTCACAAGAGGTTGGAGGGAAATGGACATAGAGCTTGGGATAGTGGTGGAGCTGTGAGACAACATTTTGTAATTCATTAGGATGTGTTAGCTTCTCTAGCTCAGTGGTAAAGCGCTGGCCTCGTGTGTGTGAGGCCCTGGGTTCCATCTCCAGCACCACTGGGGGATAAAAAGGGTTTCAGAGCTCCTCATCTTTAAAAAATTAACCACTGGCCGGGCGCGGTGGAACACGCCTGTAATCCCAGCACTTTGGGAGGCTGAGGCAGGAGGATCACGAGTTCAAAAGCCAGCCTCAGCAATGGCGAGGCACTTAGCAACTCAGTGAGACCCTGTCTCTAAATAAAATACAAAAAAGGTCTGGGGATGTGACCCAGTGGTCGAGTGTCCCTGAGTTCAATCCCCAGTACAAAAACAAAACAAAACAAACAAACAAAAAATTAACCACTAATTGCAACTAGACAAAGATGGAGAGCAAGGTGCTCTAATAGCACCAGGGCAGAGATTTAGGTCAGTAATTATAGTCACAGCTACCGACTATTGACTGCTGCATATGGGTCACTTTGCATACATCTCTGATCATCAAACCTGTGACTGGTGGTGCAGGACCCTGGAGCCAGATAGCCTGGTTCTAATCCAGCTCTTCATTCTTCTAGCTTGGGCAAGTGGGTGAACCCATCTGTGCTCCCCCAAAACTACAGACTTCAGGATCATGAGTGTCTCATCTCCCCAGGCTATTGTGAGGTTTAAAAAGAAAACCACAGGAAGTGCTAAAGTGACAAGTGGCACCAGGAGGCGGTCAAGGAATGCTAACTAGTACTATTATTAACAAATGTGAGAACAGGCTGGGGTGCTAAAGTGGCCAGTGCCAGAGCCAGGGGTGCCCGGGCCCCAGAAACCACAATGTTCTTCTGCTCCAGGTGCTGCTCCCCTGAGTAGCCCTCCTCCCAGTCCCCAGGCTCTCTGGTACCTGTCAGTTTTTCAGCGATGGGTTTGAACTCCTCAGGGCTGATGTACATATCCCCATCAGTGTCCAGCGAGGAAAAGAGAAAGAGGCCTTCTGTCCCCAGGGCTTTCAGCGCTGACTCCTGCGGGGGAGGAAGGCCTGGGCTGAGCCCCAGTTAGATGCCCCAATCTCCTACTCCAGAACAGGAACTGCTTCCTGAGGCAGTGGCTCCGGCCACCTCTTCCAGAGTTCTCTCCATACTTCCCAGTCCATTTGTTCAAATGTCACCTCTGAACTGCCCAGAGTCCCCGTCCCCTTTCCAGTTCCCCTGGCCCCTGCTTCACTCTGTGCCTTCATCTGCTGTCCACTGAGTCCCTCTCCATCTGCCTCCATCCCCACATTTCTGACCCCCTCCATCAGGCTCTGTCCTGCTTCACACCCAGTTCTCGACACTGTCCTCTCCTGCTCCCCCGTCCCCCTTCCAGGTTCCTTCTGTCCCAGCTCCACTCTGCCTTTGTCTGCGGTCACTGTCCAGGGCGCCCCTCCACTGCCCCCTCCAGTCCCAGCCCCCCCGGCTCACGCTGGCCAGTCTCTCCACCTCCGCCCACAGTCCTTCCAAGTCGGCGGAGCCCGGACCCCGTCCCTCCCGCCCCTCCGCGGCCCACCGCCCGGTCCTGCGCGCGCCCTCCCTCCGCGTCCCCCTCCATCCCCGCGCCGGGTCCCATCCCTCCCCCGGCGCAGCGCCCGCGTCCCCGGCCGACCTGGCGCGCGGCCGCCTGGGCCTCGGCGAGGCGGGCGCAGACCCGCGCGGCGGCGGCGGCGACTGCGGCGGCCAGCAGGGCTCCGAGCAGCGCTAGGGCGCGGGCGCGGCGACGCGGCGGCTCGGGCGGCGCGGCGGGGCCGGGGCTGGGCGGCCCGCGCTCACCCGGCCGGGCCCGGCCCATGGCGGCGGCTGGCAGCGGCCCCGGCGCCTTCCAAGGGCCGCGTGGGCGGGGCCGGGCCGGGGAGGAGGCGGGGCCGGGCTGGGGAGGGACGGGCCGAGGAGGGAAGGGGCGGGGCCAAGCAGGAATGGGGCGGGGCGAGCCGGAGGGGCGGAGGGGGCCTCGGGCTCGGGCTCGGTGGCGGCGCTGAATGGCCCACCGTGTCCCCCAGCCCCTGCTTGTGTCCCCGCCCCCTTCCTGGATGTCCCCGCTCGAACCCAGACTAGGCCTCGGGGGTCCGTTTTGCCTGCGCTGCCCGAGTCTTGTACAGGGACAGAGAAGGAGCTGGGCCCCCGGTAGGGGAATCCCTAGCGTCCCGCGGCTCCATTGGGCCACCAGGGTCTCGGGTCCACGTCCGTTGACAGGCAGGAGGGAGGCCAGCAAAGGGCAGGTCTGTTGTCCGGCAGCTGGTGGATGTGCAGACGGCAGCCCTGGGCGGGTGGTATGACCCTGTGAGGTACCAGGCACCGCTTCTCTGCAGGACCTGGGTGGCACAGGAGTGATTTTTCTGGAGGATGCTTGGCATGGTTGGAGGAGGGCCTCGGGAAAGGAGGCCAGTGGATTGAGGAAATATTTTCCTGGCTGTCAATGCCCAGAAGCCCTGGTTCCTGCCAGGCTCCGTTCCATTATCTTCAGGCCCCGGGAGGCTGTGGGTGGCTCTGTCACTTGGCCAGGGGTGGGGAACAGCTCGCCTTGGAGATCATTACAAATTTCCAGTTTGGGTGAGCCTGTCAGCTCTGGGAAGCCTGAGGATTCTAATGGATTCCAAGCCCCTTCTATGTTCTGGAGCTGAGCTGGGTGGTTTATGGCATTATTTCATTCTGTTCAAGCCACTTGGTGAGGCAAGGAGTGCTTGCTTCTTTTGTAAATGGAGGAGGCTGAGCTCTGGCCTCTGGGTCTCTCTGAGTCCAGGTCTCTTGGCATCCGGGGGAATGGCCCACCTGACTGAGCTGGGAGGGGTGGACGTGCCTCCACCACTACTTCCGTCCTTCTGTGGTAGCCCCTCCTGACTGTCCCCGTGCAGGGCCTGGCACACGGCAGGTTCTTCCAGGGCTGCGGGTCTAACCCATCCCTGCCCTTGTTCTGGCCCCATGTCCTCATAGGGGCCCACTGAGGGCTTGACATCTGGTGTTGGCTTCCCAAGGATTCCAACTATGCCACTTCCAGCTCCTTATTACTAATGTCTGGGGACACCCTGCATACCACAGATGCTGTTAGGAAACCAAGTTCCATTTCATTAGGAAGGAAAACTAACAGCACAAAACAGGTTAGGAGGGAGAGAGCGTGAGTTAAACTCCCCTGGAAAATAAATGAGGGAAGTTTTATTTTACATTTGCTCTTTGTTAAAGGCACAAATACCCCATTGATCTCTGCTGCCCAGAGCTGAAGGGATGGGCTTTGGGGGCTTGCAGGGGTGTGTGTACGGTGGTGGGGCATCTCAAAGTTCAGGAGCCACAGAGCGGGATGGGTTTACAGGACTTGGCTCAGGTCAGTGGGTCTTTGAGAAAAGGGTGGCTCTCTGGCCAACACTGGGGAGACAGCAGCTCTGAGCACTGGCAGTGGGGCAAGGCCGGCCACCCCACCGCAGGTACCCTTCCCAGCAACACTTGCCTTCGATTCCAGGCCCTAATTGGACCAGGAGAGCGGTTACCTTGGAACTCGTTCATTCCTCCATCAACACGTATTTATTAAGGGACTGCTCCAGTCTCTTCTGGAGATCAGGGTTCCATCAGAGAGCAAAACAGCCTCTTCCCCTCCAGACATGTCAGTGGGCACGGTGATGCCAGTCCCATTGTGTGCCCTGAGAGGGAGGCATGCAGAGGTGGGGCTTCCTGACTGTCTGCAGGGCTCAGAAGAGGCTGCACAGAGCAGAGGTCCAGCGGGTTGGAGGTCCAGAGGTGGCCAGTCACAGCATGTGGGGACGAGCAGAGGCAGAGATCCGCAGGCATGAAGCGTCCATGGCACTGCAAGTACATAGGCCATGGATTCAAGCAGAGGGACCCTGGGCAGTGTGAAGGGAGACGAGCCCAGAGAGACAGGCTCGGGCTCTGGCCACCTTGAAAAAAGTCTGGACTTTATCCTTGAGACAATGCAGAGTCCCCAGAGAGGGACATGGGATGTGCTGCAGACTGCTGGGCGTGGCCTCTCCTCCCACCGTCCTGCTTCTGCCTGGAGGTGAGGAAGTTCCGATCCCCACACTCCTTGCTGCAGTAAATGCTCCCAGCCACTCCACCCACCGGGGGAAGAAGAGGGAGGCCCTGACCCTGACCTGGTCCTGCCTCTCTCTAGTGCCTGATCTCTTTGTCTATTTCTCTCTCTCTCTTTGTTCTCTCTCTCTCTCTCTCTCTCTCTCACACACACACACACACACACACACACACCCTGCCTACCCTTTCTTCTACTTCCTGGCTACCTGGGGTGGACTCACTAGGCAGGAATGAGCATTTCTCCTGCAGGGGGCGCTGCTGCTCTCCAGTTTTCCACTTGAGCTCTACCAGGGTCAGTGAACCACGCAGAGGGCCATTTGGCTTTCTTTTTTTGTTTCTCTTCTATTGTTTGGGACCCTGGAGACACTGGTGATTTCCTCTAACCCCAACCCCTAACATCTTGGTGCTCAATGATAAGACCAACATTTGAAGCTGGGTGTGGTGGTTCAGGTCTATAATCTCAGCAGTTCAGGAGGCTGAGACAGGAGGATTGAAAGTCTAAGGCCAGCCTCAGCAACCTAGCGAGGCCCTAAGCAGCTTAGTGAGACCCTGTTTCAAAATAAAACACAAAAAGGGCTGAGAATGTGGCTCAGGGGTTAAATATCCCTGGGTTCAATCCTTAGTACCACTCCCCTCTGCTCCCCACCCCCCACCAGGGAAAGAAAAAAAAAAAAGAAAAAAAAAGACCAGCATTTGGGAGCAAAGTGTCACTCTGGGAAAGTGAGGTTGCTGGTGCCATGGCAGAAACAGCTTTAGCATGCCTGGACTGGGTGGGCCTCACAATAAACTGAGAACCTACTATGTGCCAGGACCTATTCTAGGCCCCAAGAACACAGTAGGGATGGAGTTGGGAAGACAAATGGACACAGCTCCTCTCTTGGAGCTGAATATTCTGTCAGGAGGAGGGAGGTGATAAGCATACCGTACCGACAAGATAGCTTCAGATATTGGTTAGTGTGAGGGAGTAAGGGCACTGTGGTTCAGAAGGACAAAGACAATTTTGGCTAGGCGGTGACATTTACATGGCCACCTGAATGCAAAGAACCAGCCAGCTATGTGAGGAATGGAGGAAAGGGCATCCTAGGTGGAGAGAAAGGGCAACAGCAAGTGCAAAGGCCCTGTGGCAGACACAGGTGTGGTGTGTTCAAGAAGCTGGAAGAAGGCAGCGTGAACTATGGGAGAGTAACAGTGGGAAAACTCAGTGACAGAGGCTGGGGCATCAGGAATCTTGCAGCATGATGGCAAGTTTCATTTTACATGTGATGCTAAACGCTTGTGGGGTTTTAAGCAGCAGGTGTGTGTGTGGGGGGGGAATGTGTCACTTTTTTTAAGAACTCTAGTAGCCCCAAAGCATACCCCCCAAATTTCTATTGGGTCCTAATAAACAAAATGTGGTATATCTATCTATACACTGGGTTTTATTTGGCATTTAAGAGGAAGGATGCAGGGCTGGGGTTGTGGCTCAGTGGTAGTGCACTCGCCTAGTACGTGTGCGGCCCAGGTTCGATCCTCAGCACCACGTACAAATAAACGCATTATGTACAACTAAAGCAAATAAATAATTTTTTTTTTTTTAAAAAGAGGAAGGATGCACACCAGCAGTTGGCATGGTTAAACCTCAGCAGTGTTATGCTGAGTGAGAGAAGCTGACATGAAGACCACAGGCTGTAAGACTCTGCTTTGTGCGGTGCCCAGCCCAGGCCAGTCTGTCCAGGCAGAGAGCAGTTGCCAGGGACTGGAGGGAGAGGGTGAGCGGGAGGGTGAGGAGTGACTACCGATGTGTATGAGGTTTTTTTCTGAGGCAATAACATGTTCTGAAATTCTTTTTTTGTGTGGGGGGGGGGTACCAGGGATTGAACTCAGGGGCCCTCGACCACTGGGCCACATCCCTAGCCCTATTTTATATTTTATTAGAGACAGGGTCTCACTGAGTTGCTTACCCCCTCGCCATTGCTGAGGCTGGCTTTGAACTCATCATCCTCCTGCCTCTGCCTCCTGAGCCACTGGGATTACAGGTGTGCACCGCTATGCCCGGCTCATGTTCTGAAATTCGATACTGGTGATGTTTGCACAATTCTGAGTGTATGAGTATATTTTAAAAACCATATCAATTGTATATTTCAAATGGGTGGCGTTTTTGGCATATAAACGATATCCCAATAAAGCTGGTTTGGTCCTTTTATTTATTTATTTATTTTGTCCCCAGTTGTAGATGGTCACAATACCTTTACTTTATTTATTTATTTTTATGTGTTGCCGAGAATCAAACTCAGATAGGTGAGCCCTCTGCCCTCTACCACTGAGCTATGCCCCCAGCCCCTGTTTGGCTTTTTTAAGGCACTTGCTGGCGTCTGGGCAGAGAATAAGCATAGGGGAGCGGGAAGGGGAGAGGGAAATGGGAACCTTGTGAGGTCCCCCAGGTGGGAGAGGACCTGCTGGCTGGACGAGGCATTGAGAGGCGGGGCATGTGCTGGAGATGAGGCTCGCTGATGGCAGAGGTGGACGGTGAGGGGAAAGAGGAGGGGCTGGGGCTGCGGGGAAGCTGCGGGCCCATCTGCCAGCCCCAGCGGCTCTCGGCGGGAGGGTGGGGAGCGTCAAGGTGTCAGAAGCCCGAGGCTGGAGCTATAAACTACCGGAAGGTGGGGCATGTCTCTCAGTCTGGGAGTTGACAGGTTATAAATGGCATTTATAGCCACGGGAGCAGTGGCATGGTCCAAGGAGGGAGAGGAGCGGCAGCCTTTGGCCCTGGTTGTGATGCGCTGTGCTCGGCCTGTTGAACGGCCATGTCTGGCTTCACGGGCGGGGAGCGAGGCTCTGATGAGCTGGAAGGAGGCCAAGGTCTAGGGGTCCAGACAGGCTTGGCTCTGTGCTACTGTCCAAGCATGGGGAGAGGCCTGTGACCTGGGGACAGGGAAGTCTGCTGGGACCCTATCCTCCCTGGCTTGGGGCATAGTTTAATTCGATGGGAGGGACCCACGCTGGGCCTCAGCATTGTGGGAGCAGAGACCTTGGCTTCTCTAGCCCGTTGCCCGCTGGCCGCCGGGGGTCTTTGAATGAGAATAATGTTCTGGCCCCATCCCCAGTTAGTCGGGGACATGAGGGACATTTTCACAGTCTCCTCCTTCAGGGATGAGAAGCAGCTGGAAGGAGCGAGCACCAGCTGTTTCTGGGTGAGATTTTTGGAGTCCTGGACATCGAACACCTAAATCCAAAAGAAATTTTCCTTTTTGTAAAACCACCCTTTCTCCACCCCATCGCTCACCCAGGACTGGAGTGGGAGTGGGGAGACTTCAAAATGTAAAGCCGACTGAGTTCCACGCAAGCTACCCAAAACGAGTTTGCCATTTGGGGACCTTCTCACGGTCAAGGTTGGACCCAGCAGATGGTGCTGGGTGCCCTGTCCCAGATTCTGCTCCCTGTGACCTGTCTGCTTTGAGCTGTGTCCAGGGCCAAGGTAAGAACAGGGCTGTGGCGAGGTGTCCACCTGCTTCTCTCTGTACTGACAGGTCAGGGGCTGGGATGTAGGACACTCAGTCCTAAAAGCAGGGAGGTCCAAACTGCGCTGAGCCGGTCACCGGTCACCCGAATGAGGGAGGGTTTGCGCCTCAGGCTGCATCTGAGATGCTTTATTTCATGCATGCTAATCTTAGTTGTGTGCCTTGGAGAGGAGGATGTCCACAGAGAGAGCTGGAGGCCCCTCATTCCACAGGGGACACATTGTTACAAACAATCTCTTACAAGTTAGGACAGAAAATTTAGTGGAATTTTTTTAAAACATTTAAAAAATTTTAATTGACATGTAGTAATTGTATATATTTATGGGGCCACAATGTGGCATTTTAACACATGTATATACAGGTGTACAGCTCACATTGTATCCATCACAGAGGTGATTGGCATATGGGTCACTTCAGACATTAATCATTTCTTGTGGCTGTTTTTTTGTTTTTTTTTTTTTTTTTTTTTTTGAGGGACAAGGAGAGGGGGAAGAGCGAGCTGGTGCTGCAGAGAGCAGGGGGGAGGATCTGGTGGAATTGTGGTCTTAGACCAGCGCCTAGGTCAAGAAACAATGGGACAAGCCATTGTTACAGGCGGGGTGGCACGTGCCTGTAATCCCAGCAGCTCTGGAGGCTGAGGCAGGAGGATCTTGAGTTCAAAGGCAGCCTCAGCAACTCAGCAAGGCCCTGTCTCAAAATAAAATATAAAAAGGGCTGGGGATGTGGCTCGGTGGTTAAGCGCCCCTAGGTTCAATCCCCCGTGCCAAAAACCAAAAAAATAAAATAAAATAAAATAAATAAAACCAACGGGCAAGATTTCTAAACCCCACTATGTGCCTGTCCATTGGCACGGTCCGTGTCGTCCTCTGTTTCATCACCCGCCATCAGCTCGGGCTGGTGGTCCCCCATCTTCCTGTCCTCATCATCGGTGGCCCCTCCTCAGCCCTGGGGCTCCGTCTTCCCTCTGCCCGTCCACCCTCGGCCTGCATCTGCTCTTCTGACGCGGCCCTTGGTCTCCACTGCTTCTTTCCTCTGTTCCTTTCACCCGGGTCAGCTCTCCTAGAGAATGGCCTGACCCGGGTCATTTCAACTTTTCCAGACTTGGGAGAAGACCAACACCGTCCACTGGTAGAACCGAGCCACTTCCGGCCCTTGGGGGCGCATTTCCCGATACGCGCGGGCCTTGGAGGGCACTTCCGCCCTAGCAGAGGAGGGGAACACAGGCGGGTCCCTGGGATCCTGTCCTGGTATCCCACTGAAAGTCACGTTCCAAGCCAAAGGAGGAGCAGGGGGATGGCCAAGAGTGTCCTGGTGACCCAAACGTCCCCGCCACAGACCATCCCGCACCTGCTTGTGTTCTCTGCAGCCAGGATAATACTAAAACCTGGCCAGCGGCCACTCCACCGCCCTCAGCAGTGCGGGCGTTCCTCTGTCCACATGCTGGAGGAAAGCAAAGCCCTATGGACAGAGCAACCTGCAGTCTTGGGGAAGGTTTGCTGCAGCGTCAGATTTCTTGACCTCCAAGGGTGCTGCTGAGATGCCCCTTGAATACCGGGGAGCTCCGTCTTGGTGGTAGCATTGCTGGCCAATGCGTTTGATGACAAGATTCCTCACAAAGCCAAAAAAGATGTAGCTGAAGATCAAAACACTATCGCACAGGGGGGAGGATGGAGACAATTCCCTCCTGAGTCTCCTGCTCCTGGGCTGCGTGCAAAGGAGCCGACCGCGGCTGGGGATCAGCGAGGCCGCCCCAGCCGCTCAGTGTTCCTCTCTTCACAAAACGCTCATCGCTTCTTTGTGTTGGGAACATTCAAAATCCTCTGCATGGGTTACTTTGAAATATTCCATTCACTGTTGTCGAGCATCGTTCTCCTCCTGTGCTGCAGAGCACTGAGATTTATTCCTCTTGTCCAACTGCCCCTCTGCCACCCTCCCTCCAAGCCCCACACTCCCAGGCTCTGGGAACCACTGTTCCCCTCTCAGCTTCTATGAGGTCACCTTTGTAGCTTCTGTTACCGGAGTCCTTGGGTGAAGGCCCCAGCCCTGGTGGTCCCAACAGACCAGGTTCAGCCACCCATCCTAATATGCCTATCAAAGAGATAGGGAGTGGTGGAGGTCGGGAGGAGCCTAAGTCAGCGTAGTCACACTGGGGAGAACAGATATTGGGGTGCAGTGACCACAGATCTATCTTTAAAGGATTGACCGAAATGTTGAGTTTTTTTTGTTGTTGTTGTTATTTTGGTATAGGGATCGAATACAGGGGCGCTTAATCCCTGAGTCGCATCCCCAACTTTTTTTATATTGTATTTAGAGACAGAGTCTTCCTAAGCAGCGTAGGGCCTTGCTAAATTCCTGCTGAGGCTGGCTTTGAACTTCTGATCCTCCTGCCTCAGCCTCCAAACTGCTAGGATTACAGGTGTACACCACCACACCGGCCTAACATTGGGTTTTTTTTTTTTTTTTTGGCACCGGTGATTGAACCCAGGGCCACTCGACCACTGAACCACATCCCCAGCCCTATTTTGTATTTTATTTAGAGACAGGGTCTCACGGAGTTGCTTAGCACCTCGTTGTTGCTGAGTCTGGCTTTGAACTTGTGATCCTCCTTTCTCAGCCTCCAAGCTGCTGGGATTCTAGGTGTGTGCCACCACATTGAGGTTTTATAGAAAGGCAGGGGTTATGGCTTGGTTCTGGAGCACCCCACAAAGGCTCATGCATGAGGACTTGGTCCCCAGGGCAACAGTGTTTGGAGGTGGGGCTTTTAGGAATGATGGGATCACCTGGTCAGCGGATCAATCCATTTGGTGGACTAATAATTTGAATGGACTATTAGTAAGTGATGGGGCCCAGTTTGAGGAAGTAGGTGACTGGGGACATGCCCTTGGGGACTTTACCTTATTCCTGGCCCCTTCCCTCCTTTCACTCTCTTTCTGGCTGCCACGGGTGGCGCGGCTCCGCGGCTGCACCCCTCACCTTGATGTTCTGCCTCGCCTCAGACCCAGAGCCGTGGAGCCGCGGGCCGCGGACTGAGACCCTCAGACAGGACCAGACTTTCCTTCCTTGGGGTTGTTCTAGTCCAGTATTTTGGTCACAGGGATGAGAAACAGACGAACACAGAGGGGGCTCCTAGGGTGCAGCTGGTAGATAGGTCACCCTGGTCAGGCCACCATCTGCTAGATCGTTATCTCAGGACTGGCTCTGCAAGGTGGCCCCGGAGATGCCTTCATCACGAAAGGGGGACATCTGGTTCCCATGAGATGGTCACTCCTGCTAGTGGGGGCAGCCTCAGTTCCTGTGATGGGGCAACTGCTCCCATTTAGGGGGTGATCCCATCACAGGGTGGTCTCTCTGGGAGGCTCTGCCCTTCCTGGAATTCAGGGCGACTGCAGGCCTAGAAATCACTGCTTTTAGCCAAAGCTGCTTCTAATTCTCTGTAACGCTTGCACAGATGACAACGTGTGGTATTTGCCTTTCTGTGCCTGACTTGTTTCATTTAACACAACGTCCTCCTGTTCTACCCCTGTTTCTGTAAATGACAGAATTTCCTTTTTTTAAATGGCTGAATAACATTACACACACACTTCAGTGGAATTTTTATAATTCAAATACCAAGAAGGGAATTTTTTCTTTTTTTGTACTGGGTATTGAACTCAGGGGCACTCAACCACGGAGCCACATCCCCAGCCTTATTTTGTATTTTATTTAGAGACAGGGTCTCACTGAGTTGCTAAGCACTTAGATGTTGCTGAGGCTGGCTTTGAATTCACGATCCTCTTGCCTCAGCCTCCTGAACCACTGGGTTTACAGGCGTGCGCCACCACTCCCAGCCCAGGAAGGGAATTTTGAAATTTTGTGCCTGAAATTAATCAGTGGTGAAAGAGGTCCCCTAGGGCTTGCTTTGGGTTGGCAGATCTTGGCAGGGAGATTTCTGGGTATTGAAATCTGCGGGTGCTGGAGGGGGAGCACTGGGCCCCTGGAAGCCACGCTGGAGGGAAGAGGAGGGCCACCTGTGTCCAGGAGCTCCAGAGGCCAGGAGATGGCTCAGGGGTCCCTCAGGGGAGGGATCCAGCTGCAGGGGTTGGGGGCAGAGGGGCAGGGGACTAACAAGGAGAGGCAAGGTCACAGACAGCAGGTGGGGTGGTTTCCTGCAGAAGCCGGGTTGGTGACACCAGAGAGCCGTGGTGGGTGGTGGCAGGCAGGGCTGCCCGCCCCTTGGTGATCAGTTGAGCTCTGGACAGGGACAGTGTCAGGGCCACTTGGTGATCACAGAAGGGAAAGCCCTGGAAATTGGGGGTCAGAACCCTTGGGGAGGGACATAGAGAGTGACCTGGCAAGAGGGGCGCAGCCAGGGGACAGGGCAGAGTCTAGGCCTGTGAGGGATGCACAAGGGAAGGTTCTGGATGGAGTGATTATGGGGGGAGGTGAAGGGAGAGAGAATATTATCCGGGCATTGTATCTCTATGTATATATGTAATTATGTATGTCATATGTATTAATAATGCTCAGAGAACGTTATATGTATAGTATTGGGGATTGAGCTACATCCCCGGTCCTTTTTATTTTATTTTGATACAGGGTCTCATAAGTTGTCCAGGCTGGCCTTGAACTTGCCATCCTCCTGCCTCAGCCTCCTGAGTTGCTGGGATTACAGGGCCATTATAGCAAGCAGCTTGATTTTTAAGAACGTGGAGCAGGGCCAGCTTGAAGCGAGTGGGGATAGAGACGGGAAGGGGGGAGAGGGTGGAGGGAAGAAGGTCAGAGAGATGGTTTCAGGGGCCTGTGAAGCCTCCCAGCTCCTGAGCCAAGCGGGGACCCTGTCGGCCCACAGCCTTCAGAAGCTACTGCCTGGGACCTCAGGTGGCTCTCCACCGAGGCCCAATTTGGTGGGGAGAAGTATTCCCAGGTCCCTCCACTCAGAAGCCAGAGGAGACCTCAGAACTGTAAAGTGGGTTGTCTCAAGCCCCTGCCCTCAACCCTTCTTGACTTCTTGCTGCTTTGGATTAAAACTAGACTCTTAGCCCCACCACCAGGCACCACGGGGGAGCCCCTGCTGCTGACCTCCTCCAGCCCACAGGACAGTCCCTCCCGCCACTCCAGCCGTCCTGATCCCCAGATCGCACCAACCCTTTCCGACCTCTGGGCCTTTGCACTTGCTGTTCCCTCTGCCTGGAATGCTCTTCCCATAAACTGGGACGAATGTCAGCTATCCAGAGGCCACCCCTGACCTCCCCATTTCCAGTGTCCTTCTTCAGGCACCCCAGTGCCACCCATCCGTGACTCCCCAGCACTCCCTTCCCTTCCACACTCATCTCCCAGATGTGTTTGCCTGTGTCTTCTTCACAACTGCAGGGTCAGCCCCTGGCCCATGGCCTGCATGACAGGAAACCTACTTATTTATTCGTTTATTTCTGGCCCTGGGGATTAAACCCAGGGCTGCTCTACCACTGAGCCGCATCTCCAGCCCTTTGGCCACAACCCCAGCCCCTGGACTTCGATTTTCGTAGTGAAGATCTCCCTGTGGATTAAGAAACATGGTCTCCGAGTGGCAGAGGCGTGGCTGGAGGGCGTGCCCACCGTCCACCGGGCACAGTCTTCTTCTCACCTGGTCTGTTCGCTGCAGGCTCTCCGAGGAGCTGCCGGGGCTCTGCAGGCTGGAGTGAGATGGGCTGGGGCCAGGCCTGGGGAGGGCATTGCCCGGGCGGGCAGGAGATGGCCGAGGAGTGACCAGGGCTGGGTTCCCCCCAGGTGCCGGCTAGGCAGGTCTCACATGGGACCCGAGAAAGTGCATCTTTGCAAGTTCCCTGGTGCCGCCGGGCTGCGGGTGAGAACCAGTGATCCAGGGAGCATGCCATTCTGGGGACCGAAGCCAGCTGCCACCCCGGGCCAGGGACACTCCCCAGGGCGCAGTGGTGGGCGGCCAGCGCCCCCTTAGTCAGGGCTGGATGGTCTCCATGTGCTGACGCCGCAGCCCGGGGTGGCTGCAGGGCTGTCCTGTCCTGGCCTTCCCTGTAGCACGAGGTGGGGACTCAGGTGACAGGGAGGGGGAGCCTGACAGCCTCTCTGCACTAGCCACGGGCGGGGCCAGCCTCCATCTTCCCGGGACCTCCGTGTTCACCAGTGCAAGAGCCCCACACCGTGGCCCACAGCAGGGAGACCCCGCAGTAGCACAGGCCACCGTCTTCCCTGCCCGTGTCCTTGTGTCCATCCTCAGCCAGTTCAGCTTGGAAGGAGGCCGGGGGAGGGGGCATCCCCGGGTCCCCAGCGCATTGGGGGCACCAGGGTGAGGAGACAGCTCCTGCCACCTAGGTGCTCTCCGTCCACGGAGGGTGACCCCTGGGGACCTGTGCTCAGGCAAAGCCACGCGTGCCACAGGCCCCGGTGAGCTCCCACCAAGGGAGGGGGCGGGGCGCAGTGGAAGCTCTCTGGGGAGGTGACATTGGGGGCGGGGAGGTGACATTGGGGGCGGGGAGGTGACATTGGGGGCGGGGAGTCCAGGCAGCGGGTGTGGGGCGACATGGGGACATGGGTTTCTAAAGGAAAGGCCCCTCCTGTCCCCCTGCTTCTCCAGGCTGGGCTCCCGCTCCCGGGGCACCAGGGCTTGGGGAGAAGCCCCAGCGTCACACTGCTTCCACTCAGACCAGGAGGCCACACGCACGTGCCCGATGGAACGTGGAGGTGACCGTGACCCCTGGATCCTATTAACTCTCACACTGGAACAGTCAGAGCCGTGTCGGTGGGGTGAGGGCTGCCCTGGACTCGGGCTCATTTCTGCCCTGGTGGGGAGAAGAGGGTGTGGCAATGGCGGGAGGAGGCAGGCAACCTCCCCGGGGCCACCAGAGGCCCCACAGCTGTTGGCCTGGGCAAACCTTTAGGGACCTCGCCGTCCTCTGTAAGTGGACGCCACCTTCCCCTGTGCCTCCTCCTTCCCAGAGCCGAGGGGAGGGTCACCAGGGACGGGATGAAGAGGTAAAAGGAACTGGACCCCGCATCACCCAGCAGAGCGCCTCTAGGCTGCGTCCCAGCCAGGTCCCGGCACCTCCCTCCCGCCCTGGCCCCTGCGGGCATGGCCCACAGCCCCCGAAGCCTCAGGTTGGTAGACAGATCCTCACCCCGTTTCCCAATTTCCGGAGACTCAGGGATCACAACACGCTTGCTCAGTGCAGAAGCAGAACACGCTCAGATTTATTGCTCTGAGAGCTTGGTCTGCCTCCTGGGCCCGCTTGATGTAGTTTCCTCCGAGTTTCCGAGCGTTTTGTTTAAAAAGGAGGTTTTCTGACAGCAGTGTTTTGCCTCGCATTTACAGCAAGGTTTTATAGTTTACCAAGACGTTCACAACAGCAAGGCTTCTGTGTATGGAGTTCCCACACGGGGTGGGGACTCAATTAACCTTGGAAACAGATGATGAGAGGCAGAGCTCAGAGAGGTTAAGGAGCCTGCCCAAGGCCACACAGCCCAGGGAAGGGTCTGGGCAGAGTTGAATGCTGCTCTACCTGGTCCAGCCCAGTGGGGCCTCTCTCCTCTCCACCACCCACCTGACCTGACTCTCGTCACCTGAAGATAAACCATGGGTGAGAGCCCAAACGAAGCAACACCCAGGGCTTGTGCAGGGAACAGAGACTTGGAATGAGTATAAAAATAGCCAGGTATGTGTCAGGGAATCCTTGAGTCTCCAAACAACATGTTATATGGTAAGATCATTTTGTAACAATGCAGGTGGCGGAGGGTGCAGTGAGGCAGGAGCAGGGTGCTGACGGCCTCAGTCCTAATTCTCAGCCAACACCACGCATGGCTATTTAATTTAATTTTTTTTTTTTTGGTACTGGGGATTGAACTCAGGGGCACTCGACCCCTGGGTCACATCCCCAGCCCTTTTTTGCATTTTATTAGAGACAGGGTCTCACTGAGTTGCTAAGTGTCTCGCCATTGCTGAGGCTGGCTTTGAACTCTCGATCCTCCTGCCTCAGCCTCCCAAGTTCTGGGATGACAGGCGTGCGCCACCAGGCTCGGCTGGCTATTTAAATTTAATTAAAATGAAATAAAATTTAAAAAGTTAGCTCCTCAGTTGCACTGACCACATTTTTTTTTTTTTTTTTTTTTTTTGTGTACCGGGGATTGAACTCAAGGGCACTCGACCACTGGGCCACATCCCCAGCCCTTTTTTGTGTTTTTATTAGAGACAGGGTCTCCCTGAGTTGGCTAAGTGCCTCGCCATTGCTGAGGCTGGCTTTGAACTCGCAATCCTCCTGCCTCAGCCTCCCAAAGTGCTGGGATTACAGGCGTGCGCCACCGCGCCCGGCAGCACTGACCACATTTGAAATGCTCGGCACCCACATATGCAGATAGTGGGGTGCCATTCCCAACCACCAGCTGCCAGCTCTGGCTCGTCCTGACTGTCCTGGGGGAGGGTACCATGGTCGCAGGTGACAGGCACAGCTGTTTGAGGTCAGAGCCTCTGCGGCCTCCTGTAGATGCCACCCTAACACCTGAGCCCCTCGACTCCCCTCAGGAGCAGTTTCAGCTCCAGGGACACAAATAAAAGGTAGGAAGCAAATGAGTGGCCACCACCTGAGGCCTCGCCGGCGGCGCCAGCATCTCCCGGGAGTCTGTTAGAAAAGCAGCCCCTCGAGGCTCCACGCCGGGCCGCTGAACGTGAAACCCCGTTTTAACAAGGTCCCAGGCGACTCACAGGCACGGTCCAGTTTGAGAAGCTCTGACTTAAGAGACAGGCTGAGCGGGAGCAAAATTCTGCTCCAAATACGGGAAGCCAAGCAGGTGTTTTCAGATGTGAGAAGCGGCCTTAACCCCGCCAACCCCCAACAGCTGGCGAGTCAGCGTTCCTCGCGGCGGTGGACAGCTCTGTGACGTGACCCCCAGCGGGGAAGCTGGGGGACCTGCCCACTCTCCACCTCCAGCCCTCTCTCAAGTCACAGTGGGGTCACCTCCCTGGAGCGAAGAAGACAGAGCTGAGAATCACATCTTGATCTCAGGGATGCTGCCTTTATTTATTTATTTAGGTACCGGGGATTGAACCCAGGGCGCTGAGCCACATCCCCAGCCTTTTGGTTTTATTTTTGAGACAAGATCTCGCTAAGCTGCTGAGGCTGGCCTCAAACTTGCAACCCTCCTGCCTCAGCCTCCCCAGTCCTGGGATTACAGGCATGTGCCACCATGCCCAGCAGAATGCTGCCTTTGAATCCGATTTTCCAATTTTGCTTTCCTTCCTGATGCGTTTGGCTGGACGATCAAACACATTTGAACACAGGCATCTGGAACAGGGCTGTGCATCCCCCACTCCGCCCTAAGGTGTGAGGCGCTGCAGGGCTCAGGGTCTGGGAAGGAACCAGCCTCGAGCCCATGGATGAAGAAAACAGGTGCTAAAGGAAGTTCCATCCTCAGTGAGGATGAAGATGAGGCTTAAAATGAGACTGGCAGCCGTGCCGACCCCAGGAGGTGGAGCCCTACCTCCAGGGAGGCCGACTCCCCTCCACGCCCCTCCCTTCCCAGCCCACCCCGGGTCTGGCTTATTTTTATCCCTGGAATGGAGATAAATTGCCAAAAGGATATTTCTCCCCCGGCAAGAGCCCTCCTGGAGGATGGATTTTAAAATATTCATTTTTACAAGTTGCTCTCAGCAATAAAGCAGAGGACAAGGATTCTGGGGACTGTGGAGGGGGACAGTGACACGGGCCCAGCAGGGAGCCTGGGCTGGGGGACTGCAAGGCGGCTTTGAGAGGAGAGAGGTGTGGGAGTGGACGCTCTGGGAGAGCGAAGGTCTGCGTGTTCTTCAAAGCTCCCTTTACCCTGGAAAAATCAAAGCAGACTGCAACAGGCCCGCTGCTCCTGCCTCTCCGCTATGCGGGGGCCCTTATTTTGGTAACAAATCTGATTTTCCTCCAGGAAACAAGATCTCATTGCAGGGGATCTTGGTGGATCTGTCAATCAAGATGTTGGCCCTGCCCCTTATGACCCAGGCGGGGCCAACTGGACAGGAGACACAGGAGGGCCTGGAAACTTTGGATTCATCCATCCTGATGGTGTCTGGGGAGGCTGCTCCCTCATTCTTGCAGGATTCCTGGCAACTACAACCTTTCTGGTCTTTCTTGAGGTCTGACTGTTCTCTTTCCTGAGATTCCAAGAGTCACCCCACAGCATTTCAATACATTACTTTTTTTTTTTTTGCAAGTTAGAGAGAATTGGTTTCTATTATTTGTAAATAAGACCCCAAACTAACACAAGCCCAAAAGCTCAGCAACAGGGCTTAGACCAGCGAAGTATGATACAGCACACAACGGAATACTACACAACCAGGCACAGTGATGACATAAAGGTATATTTGTTGACACGGAAAGAGGTTCACATTATATAGTTAAGTGCAAAAGCAGATTATAATAAAACGGTATGCATAGGATGATACCATGTTTGTAAAATATATATACTATATATTCATAGAAAAAGATCTAGAGGAAAATATAACAGTATTCATTCTGGAGAGTAAGGTGGCAAGTGATTTTTTTCTTCTTAACCTTTCTACAATGTTTGCGTAGTGGGTTTTTCTTCTTTTTTAGTCCCTGCAGCGGGTTGCAGGAGCCCCACTTCCCTGAGGCCTAGCCAGACTGCAGCAACCTGACAGCTCTGCTCAGGAGGATGCTGGGGGGTCTTGAGACCCCAGGGCACACCCGGCGCCCTGTTTGTTCTCACAGTCTTGGGAAGTGGACTTCTCTCTCTTTGATGAAAAGGAAGCGCCCAGAGACGGGAGGTGCCCTGCCTGGGCTCACACAGCAAGGACAGAGCCAGGTCCCCTGGCCCAGGTCCCCAGCACCCTGACGGCCACCTGCGTTGACTAACAGAGCCACAGGGACGGGCTCAGCATCGTCCTGTGGCTCCAGCCGTGGGACAAGTTGCGAGCGAGTCCCACGTCAGTGTGGGGACGAGCTCCGTGTCCTGCCCGTGGTCTCAGGCCCCTCCTGGGGGCAGCGGCCGGCACTGGGAGGGCGGGAAGGAGGTCTGGGCGTGCAGGGTGCTGGCTCTCTTCTGGCTGCACCTGTGACTTGAGGTCTTGGTTTGAAGGTCACCTGCCCTCAGGGGACCCCTAGGCCTCTAAGGGGGGTCCTGGCCTCTGCTGGCTCAGCCCACCGTCTCCTGTGCCGTGCTGCCTACGCCTGCAGGCACCTGACTCAGCTGAAGGCTGCTGTTAGAATCCGCCTCCTTGACCGCAGGATCACGACTGTCCTGCTCTTGGCTGTGTCCCCGTCCTCCAGTCAGCACTGCAGGCACTCACCAAGCATCTGCCGAATGACAGTCCATGAACAGAGGTGCAGGGTGGCCAGGAAACTACCTCTGCCTTTTACTGGCTGTGTGACCTCAGGCAAGTTGCTGCTCCTCTCTGGGCTTCCTCCAACCCTCCACCTGAGTCGAAATCCCCAACTTTAACTAAAGGGTGGGCCTCACGCTTCCTGAAAACCTTCAGACCAATTTAAGGGGAAGTAATACGAGTTGAAATCGTTCGCTACACTATACCTGAAATCACCTGCGGGCCGGTTCTTCTTCCTGACGATAACGTGGTGGCCGGAACCCTGGCGTCACTGTGTGCAATGAGCCCAATCTTATTTCTTATTCAATAAACTCCTTTATTCTAGTTCACATAATTTTTTTTTTCCATTACAATAATGAAAATAGCACTAGTGATCTGTACCACTTAGGCCCAAATCAAAGGGGAGCCCCTCCTCAAATCATAGGGCAAATGACACGTAGCTGATCAGGGTGAGCGCTGGGCAGAGGCGGTGGCAGTGGGGACGAGAGAGGACTGCGCGGAGCTGCTCACCGCGTCCCTGACCGGGGAGGCTCCGCCTAGCAAGCACAGGATCTTCCAAAACTATATTCATCATTGTAAGATTCCTACATCGTGAGACTGTAAGAGTGTGAAGAAAAAGCAAATTAAGCCCAAACAAAACATAAAGGCCCAGAACCAAAAGGAAGCGGAGGGGCAGACAGGGTCAGTGGGCAAACTCCCGCCCTCGCCCTGGACGGCGGGGACGCGGTGTCGTAGAAATTCTCCGTAGAAAGGAATGTCTGGCCTCGGTGCGGTGTGACCGCGGCCCTCGCGATGTCGCTGAGACTCCAGGTCCTGTGTCCTCACAGAGGAAAAGAAGTGGCCGGTCCGACTCGTCTGTCCAGGGTCTGTCCGGGGCGGAGCCCGCGTTCCCAGTCCCTTGGGGAGCAGTCCCGGGTCCCCGAAAGGCAAGGCATCCCTGAGCGCCCCTGGGCGGCGGGGACGGTCAGCGCGGGCGCCAGGTGCTGCTGGCGCTGTCCGAGTGGTTCACGGGCAGCGGGTGGGCCTCGGTGTTGAACACCCAGTCCTCCAGCGACAGCGCGTCGTCCTCGGAGAACAGAAGGTAGAGGTATCTGCAGGCCGCAGTGCGGGGGCGAGGAGAGGCGGTCAGTGCCGGGGCATGGGGGACGCTGACCGGGCCTGGGGCTGAGGGCAGGAAGGGGGGCTAGGACTGCTCACAGAAGGACACTGGCCCCCGTCAGCCTCGCCTGCCTGGCCCTGTGGCCCCGATGCACCCTCTTGACAGGGGGCGTGCGTCCTGCTGCTGCCTAGACCCTCTTCCCCTTTTGTTGGTAGTGGGATCGACCCCAGGGCTGCTTTACCACGGAGCCACATTCCCAGCCCTTTTTGTTTAACTTAGGGTCTTGCTAAGTTGCTGAGGCTGGCCTCAAACTTGTGATCCTCCTGGCTCAGCCTCCTGAGTTGCTGGGGTGCCACTTGGCCCACCTGCACCTGTCCAAACTCTTGCCTGGACCCCTGCACACTCAGGGCACACCAGGGCACCTCAGGGAGCGCAGCTGGGACTCTAGGACTCTAGCTCGAGGGTTGTGACTGGCGGGAACCGACCGTGCCGGGTTTAGGGCACAGGAGGGTCTTGCTGTGGGCGACCACAGAGGCTGGCTGCTGGGCTGCTGCCCCCTCCCCGCCCAGGCGGCCGCACCCACTCACTTGAGCGTCTCGGCCAGGAAGAAGCTCTGCTGCTTGTTGTCGTGTCGGGGCGACGCGCTGTAGACGTTGTGGATCCCCGAGAAGCCGGCCTGGGTCCTGCAGTGCCTCTCCAGGGCCTGCGGGGAGGGGGCAGCTCAGCAGGGACAGGAGAGGCCTCCGGACGCTCAGCACAGCCGGAGCCCTGGCCTTCGGGGAGCGGAAGGCCAGATGGACGGTCACGGTGACCAGCAGGGGCTGGGCCCAGGGAATGGACTCGGCACACCCCCAGGAGTCCTCTGGAGTCCCAACCCTGGGCAGGGGTACGAGGGCCACCGCCTGCCGGCCAGCAGCCTGAGTGTGGGCAGGGGCTGCAGGGAGGAGGATGGAGGGGCCCAGCGTGCCCCAGAGAACCTTCTGGAACCCCACACCTGCCTTTGCTGCCGGCCCCCAGGAGGGTGGTGGTGAGGGGGAGGGGAGGCTGAACCACACCAGGCTGTGGGAGTGGCTGGGCCACCTGGGCCACCTGGGCCACCTGGGCCCAGGCAAGAGGACGGCGGCGAGCTGCTCTAGGCCTGCAGTCCTGGCCCCGAGGTCTGCCGGGAGCTGGGCACAGGCCCTCCTGACCACAGCCCTGCCCCCCAGCCGGTGGGCAGCCTGCCCGGCTTCCTCCCGGTGCCCTGGCTGGGCGCTTGGGACCCGACCGTGGTTTCCCTGGGGTCCCCGTCCCTGGGGCCACTCACCGTCACCACGTCCCAGCCCCACTCCCGGTAGATGGGGTCGTGGGTCAGCCGCCACAGGTACATGTAGCTCTCCACGACCTCGGGCCGCAGGATGTAGTAGCTCTCGCTCTCGTGGGTGGCCTCCGCCTCTCTGTTGGAGTTGAACCAGAAGGCCTCGGGCCCCAACTTGGTGTCTGTGGGGACAGCCAGGGGAGCCCCTGCTCAGCCTGCACCTCCTGCTCTCCAGGAGGGCGGGCGCCCGGGACCCTCGCTGGAGTGACCCAGCCTCGCGCCCGGAGGACCCACCACATCCCTTGGCCTCGGTGGGCCCAGGTAAGACCCCAGAGGCCTCAAGAATTGTGCAGTTTTGGACGTGACAATCTGAAGGCGTCATGCTACAGTCTGGGAAGAAAAAGGCCTGGGCTGTGTCCCAGATTGTCTCGTGAGCCACCAGCTGTCTGTAAGGGGTTAACTAGAACTCAGGCAAGGAAGGGCCTCAGGAGGCAGCACCTTCGGGGACTAGTGGGTTGAACAGTGAAACGGGCTGTGTGCAGGACTTATCAGGTCCTTTAACAGGCTAATGTTAAAGACCCCCTTTCTTAGGAAAGCACACTTAACACCTCCCAGATCCTGCCTTCCAAAGCAGGGTCTGGTGGAGATGGAAGGAAGACCCCAGGAAAGCAACTTGTGCGACAGAGGGGGCCAGGAGAGGAGGCAGCCCTGCTGAGGTCTGGGATTTACTGTCATTGTTTTGTTTTGTTTGTTTTTGGACAATTTGTTGCTATTGTTGTTTTTGCATCACCATAATTATAATGGCCAGCACAGCTACCATTTATGATTTCAAGGGCAGTGCTGGGGGCTTGACATACATTACTTCAATCTGCAGGAAGCTATTTTTTGCTTAGATGCTATAATACTCCCCTCATGCACGTGGAAACTGAGGATCAGAGAGGCTACGTAATTTGTCCAAGGCAACACAGCAAATTGTGGCTGAGCTGGGGTGTTACCCCGGATCTGTCTGATGCCCTGTTCCCCCGAGGCTGTGTGCACGCACTCTCTCTCTTTCTCTCTCTCTTCTAGATCTAACTCTCTAGGTCCAAAACGTAGGGTGTGTGGCTCGGGTCTTCTCCCTGCACGGCCTGCACACCCTGCCCAGGCCAGCTGAGCTGCCCGGTCCATCTGGGTCTGGAACCCCGCGTGGGTGGCTTCCTCGGGAGCCAGGCTGGAGCTCGGGTGCGAGGTCCTTCCTCAGGGCTTCCTGGAAGGGCAAGTGTCTAGACCCTGGCCCCTCCCACCTGTCAAATGGCACAAGGCTGGAGCCACCGGGCGCCACTGCGGTTGTGCCAAGTTGCTAATAGGGTGAAGGCAGAGCAAGGCCTGGGCTCTGCCGACGCCCGTCTGTTATGATGGGCTGATTGTGCAAAGGGGGGCTCTTTGTCACTCCCTGTTTGTTGAGGCCCTGGCGGAGCTCTGCAGGGAGAGTGGAGGCCAGCCTTATGGCCTCACTGCTGACCTCTGACTTCCAGCCTCCCCCGTGGCTCAGAGACCCTGTGCCTGGGCCATGGCTGGCTGCAGGGGAGGCCCGGCCACACTCTGGGAGACAGGGAACAGGGGTCGCACGCAGATCTGGGGCCCTCCGTCCCCACCAGGAGAGCAGCTGGTGGCCCCCAGGGCCGAGGGGTGTGTCCGAGGCAGCGTGGGGGGCGGGCTGGACATCAGAAGACCCGACTTCACCCAGCTGGGCTGCTTGGCTACTCGTGTGCAGTGTGACTTTGGCTAAGTCACTCCCCGCTCTGGGCCGGCTCAGTTCTCCACGTGTAGAGCGAGGGTGGGGCTCCTGCTTCCTAAGTGACGCCTGACCCCGCGTCCCACCAGTCTGTGCTGGGTGGCGGTGGGGTGGGCGCTGAGCGGGGTGGGGGAGCATTCTGGTGGTCTCGGCTAAGTGACGATGGTACCTGGGGCGGTGAGACCCGTGGGCCGGGTGCTGGGGGAGGCAGGGGCAGGCTCCAGGGAGGGACTCGGGGTGGGACCCGTGTTTCTGCCTCGGGGGCTGGAGCACTCTGCTCCTGGGACGCCGGCCGAGTCCTCTCAGCCCGTCTCCCCACCTTGTTGTGAGGTTCAGTGACCGCGTGGGTCAAGTGCCAAAGGCACCATCGTCTATTCCCTTTCAACCTAGGTCCACCTTCCATGCCCGGACAGCTCAGCCCTCACTCAAATGCCACGTCACTTCTGAGGGGAGACTGTGGTAAGACCGAGTGCTCCCTGCTGCTCTTTCCGGTTCTTCCCGTGTCTAGCCTCAGTCTCTGCTGCTGCCCCTTCCCCTTGCAGGGTTACCTGAGCGGGCGTACGACTCATGGCACGTCCTGGTGATCTGGGCGGCGAGCTCTCGGTAGTGGGCCCTCTTTTCTTCCTTGGCATCCTCAGCACCCAGGGCAATCATGCCCCCCGAGAAACAGGCCAGGTGCCCCATCTTGTGGTCCAGAATCCCCCCTCGCCACTCGGCGATGTAGGTCAGCCCCCCGGGAGAGACGTTCAGCAGGTAGAACTCTATGGCCTGGAGCAAGGGAGGGCGGGCGGGGAGGGCGTGAGGTGCAGAGAGGGGAAGGACGGGGTGAACGCTCAGGAGACGGCAGCGGCAGCTCTGCGGCCTCCTCACCCCCGGCAAAGAGGCCCCTTGGCCGTGGTCCCGGGCAGGGCCTGGCACCAGGAGCCGGGGCCTGGTGCCTGCGGGAGACCAGGCGGCCACCAGGCCTCGGGGGAGTCTCCTGTGCAGAGTTTAAATCTTCTACATTTAAAAATCTTTAGAGAGGCCTGTGTCCTCCACTGCCCTGGCCGGCAGGTCGTGGCCAGCTTCCAGCAGCCCCACGCTCCCGCCCTCTCCCTTTTCCGGGAAGAGGTTCCGTGTGCTTTGTCAGATTCTCAGCCTCGAGAGCTGCCCTCCGGGTCCTCTCCTGCAGGCTTCCTCCTTCCCCACCAGGCGCCAGGGCCAGGCGCCCTCTACCCAGGGTGAGGGTTGGTCCCGGGTCACCCAGCCGCACCAGGACCCGGACCCCCAGGGCTCTGCTCCTTTGGGTGGGGAGGGGCTCCGGACCCTGGGGTGCAGGTGTGGGGTCACCCGCCCTCACTCTTGCCCGCAGTACCAGGAGCCCAGGACACCGAGGTCCTGCAGGCGGCTGCTCACACAGCCTCAGCCAGACGTGACGGGCCAGCGGGTCCTGGTCACCACTGGGGACCCCTGAAGCCCTCGCCTCTGCCTCTACTCTTGCCTCCAATCTACTCTGGGGGGCAGGGTCTGCACTTCGTGAACAATGACTGTGTCACCCCGTGTCACCGGCCAGCTCAGAACCTCCAGAGGTTCCCAGTGCCCTCAAGTGAGGGTTCAGCAGCGTCTCCGAGATTTAACCTGCTTGGGCACAGTTCCAGGGCGCACGCTCTGTGGGTTCAAATTTCTTCTCCAAGCCAGGCGCACTGGCGCACGCCTGTCATCCCAGCACTTGGGAGGCTGAGGCAGGAGGATCGCGAGTTCAAAACCAGCCTCAGCAATGGTGAGGCACTTAGCAACTCAGTGAGACCCTGTCTCTAAATAAAATACAAAAAAGGGCTGGGGATGTGGCCCAGTGGTCGAGGGCCCCTGAGTTCAATCCATGATACAAACAAACAAACAAAATAAAGAATTCTTCTCCAGCTATTCCAAGCTGTGTGGCCCCGGGCAGGTGCATGTTCTCCGTGCTCAGGTTCCGCATGTACAAAACGGGGGTAAGAGTGTCAACTCCCGCACAGCTGGGTAAGGACTGGTCTGCAGAGCTGGGCTATTTCCTGCCACCAAGTCCCCCAGCAAACATGGGCCACCGTGTGTCCTCTGCAATCTGCCTCCTGCCCTCCTTCCCCGCACCCCAGTCCAGCCACACTGTCCTCTTTTCTTTCCTGTCCTCCCCGCTTCAAATATTTCAGGAGCCACTGAGTACTTCCTGGGGATGGCGCTGTGCCAGGTGTGGGCACAGGGGCACCGTGGATGGGCCTGGCCCTGGCTGGGACTCACCCTCAGGGGCAGAGGCCTCCCAGGAAGCCCAGTGCGCATGAGTTAGGATGGCGTCAGCCTTTGGAATGAAGCAAGCAGGGAGGAGACTGTAAAATGCGGTGCCCTGCTCTGCAGAGGGCTGAGGGGGTCTCTGGCTCTTGGCTGTTCCTCCTCTCACACGCTGAGCCGGGGGTGGTGACTTCACCGCGGCCTTGGGCTTCCTCCCAAACGCCACTTCCCTGGGGGAGCCGCCCGACTTCACGGGCTCTGCGCCCCTCACCCTCTCACCTGCTGGGTCCTTTCCGCCTGGTGCTGTGTCTGTCCCCCCAGGACTCTGAGCACTGCTGGCCACCGCAGGGCCTCCGGCCAGGGCCTGGCAGACGCAGATCTCAGACAGCGTCTGCTCCTTGGTGGGCCTTGGCTCCCCCTCTGCTGCTGGGGCCTGCGGCTGGGCGGCTGGCTGTGGGCCCTCGCTGAGTGACAGATGGGGCAGGCTGGTGATGTGACCTGCCGGGCACCTGTGCTGCGTGGGGGTTGCCGAGGAGACCCGGAGGGCCACGCGGCTGCCAGCCGGTCTGCTCTGGCTCCTGGGCAGAGCCGGGAGCTAGTGCTGCCCTGCCAGGCTGAGTCTCGTGCAGGGGAAGGGCGTCAGCTGGGCCAGGGCCCACACCTGGCTGACCGCCATCAGCTGTCAACATTTTGAGTGTCGGAACTCAAACATCTGGGGGCACGCCAGGACGGCTAGCTGGAGCTGGAGATCTGAACCTTCCCAAGGCCTCCCAGAGGTGATCTCCACCTGGGGCCGGCCCCCAGCTAAGCGACTGTAGTAAAGAGGAAATTACGGATCCGCGTCTCTTTGAAGATACGGTTGAGACAGCGGAGGTGAAGATAAAAAAAGACAAGGCCTTCTAGAGCCCTGAGAAAAACACAGGCTGGCACAGGCTGCGGAGCTACGGGTAGAGGTTTTGATCGCAGCCAGGGGCAGCAGGGCTGAGTGGGGCATCAGGCCTGGGTTTGAGCCTCTGCTCTGCAATTCGAGAGCTGGGTGGAGAGCTGGGGCACAACGCCTGTGATCCCAGTGGCTTGGGAGGCTGAGGCAGGAGGAGTGCGAGGAGCGCCTCACCAACTTAGCGAGGCCCTAAGCAGCTTGGTGAGACTCTGTTTCAAAAAGAAAAAGGGCCGGGGACGTGGCTCAGTGGTTAAGCACCGCTGGGTTCAATCCCTGGTACCAAAAACAAACAAACAAACAAACAAACAAAAGTTGGGTGACTTTGGCTAAATCATCTCACTCTGCTCATCTGTAAGATGGGAACACTAGTCCCCGGGATGGCCACGGGGGCTGGAGCAGAGGGCGTTCCAGGCTCGGGGTGCTGCTGGCCTCCACACTCCTTCCTGTGCCTCGTGGGGGAGCCCAGGGAGCTCTCCAGAGGGCCCCCTGGCCTGGCTCCCCCGCGTTTCAGCAAGTGCAGCCGCAGACGGGGCAGGTGAGACCCGCGACACAGGCCCCGTGTCCAGGGAGACCACGGAGAAGCTCTCCCAGCCCTTGAGGCCTCTTCTGGTGACACTAAGTGGTGAGCCTAGTTGGACCATCTGTACCTCCTGTCCGCCACAGCTGGACACTGGCTGACCTCCCAGTGTCCACCCTGGCTGCACCCTGGAGGCCCCTAGGGGCTGTCACTGGGCCCTGCCCACTAGATGTTCTGAGACCACTGATCAGGGGTCCACCCTGAATGCGGGATCTGCCGGATCCCCCAGTGACTGATTATTTTTTCAAAGGCCTGAACTTGCCAGAGGCCAGCCCAGGCCAGAGCAGCTCGGGCTCCTCACCAGGGAGATGGGATGCGGGAGCGTCGGCCAGTTCTCTCGGTTGAACCAGCGAGCGCTGTCTGCCTGCATAATTCATGGCCCTTCTCCCCTTGAAGCCTCACACCGTGTGCCCCGAGGGCAGGAAGCAGCAGCTCCTGAACTTGGCAGTTCACTCTGCAAGGAAGGATGGAAGCCCATCCTCCCAGGAGCGGTGGGCCTGAGCCCCACCAAAGCCCAGGGCACAGAGGGCGGAACCTCGCACGGAGGCGGGCCTGAGTCCCAGTCACTGCTCCGGGTCTCCGTGCAGGGCCGCGGGGTGGGAAAACACCCTGTGCTCAGAGGCTCAAGGACTCACGGCTTTGGAAGGCTGTTCAACGCGCTTCTCTAAGCCCTGCTGATCCTGCCAGACTCAGGCAAGCCAGTGTCTAGAGACCGTCCATCGCTCCGTCTATTGAACTGCTCACACCAGTCCACCCACAAATCCACCCACTCATATACCCACCCTCCATCCATACACACGCACACACACACACACACCCATCCATCCACCTCAACCCATCCATTCTCTCATCCACCCACTGTCCGTCCATCCGTCCACTCATCCATGTATCCGTTCATCCACTCGCCCACCATCTTTCCCACCACGTGTCCCCCTCTCAGCATCCATTCGCATTTCTCGGGTGTCCCCAGTGCCCCAGGCCCTGCTTCAGGCATGAGGCAAGGTAAATGAGGTCTGGGCCCAGGGGAGTCACACAGCGTCCGGAGGAGACAGACGCCGACCACGGAAACAAATACGTGCACGTGAAAACTCTAGATGCGTCACAAGTGACAGAAGCCTGGCTCGTGTGGCCCAGAGGCTGGGAAGGCTCATCTCAGGAGCAGTGGCCAGTGGACTGGCCACTGAATGCTGCTCTAGGAGACCACAAGACTAAGCCCCGTGGGACAGGAAGTGGAGGGGAGCGAAGGGGTGAAGTCACGGGGACCACAGGGCCTGATGGGGGGACCCAGTGGGCAAAAGAGTGGCCTAAGGGAAGGTCAAGGGAAGCAGGTGCTAAGGGAAGCAGGTGAGGACCAGGCCCTGCTTCTCCAGCTTTTCTGGTGACTGTGCAGGGGACCAACACAGCAGGGCAGTGGGGAAGAAGGAGCCCAGGTTAGACCACGGTGGGGGCTGATAGATGGTCTTGGGCAGATGAGCCCTCCACCCAAGCAACCTTGTTTCATTTTCCCTGGGCAGGAGCCAATAGGATTAAAGGTTGCTCTGTTCCCTGGGCAGGAGCCAATGGGCTTAAATGTTGCTCTGTTCCCCGGGCAAAGAGCCAATAGCGTTAAAGGTCACTCTGGCACACCCCCCACCAGAAATCCCTACTTAAGCTCCTGCCTGCTGGGAGCTCAGACACAAGGGCTTGTCCCTGCTGAGAGGAGGCCGCCACCGCGACAGCTCCAGACCTGACAGCTCCAGCCGGACAACAGCTGCGCCAGCCAACAGCTCCAGAGACCACAGCTGGTGCGACCAGGCACCCACCTTCCATTCAGAGCTCGCACACTCCCCTCTCCCAGTACTTCTACCTCCGACCAGCCATAAAGGCTGGTGAATAAATCTCATGGCTGCATGGTTGTCACCGGTGTGATTTTTGCCCTTTTAGGGGCAGAACAGACCCAATGTGCTCAACTAACTTGAGGCCCAGAGCTTGTTCAGGGTCTTTTCATTTATTGGGTCTATTGATGGGCTGTGATTCCCTAGCCCTCTTCCCAACAGCTTGGGCTTACAGACCCCCTCTTCTGTCCTAAAATCTGCCTCTCTTTGGAGGGACTCATCTCAGTCTGCCACCCCTCATTCACACCACCCTGTGGACAGACCAGCAGTGGAGCCAGCTCTGCCAGCTCTGTGCTGTGTGGCCTTGAGCAAGTGCCTTCCTCTCTCTGGGCCCTGATTTTCATCTACATAAACATCCACAGAACTGAAGCCTCCACACATCCAGGGGGCTGCTCCCAACTTGGACATGCTAACTCTGTCACTCTGGTTTGGTGGGAAGATAGCCGAGGGTCTCGTTTTGGCAGCCGCCTTGGGGGCTCCCAGCCCACAGTCTGGCTGCCCCTGGGCGTGGGCACGTTCTCTGAAGCACAGACATCACGAGGGAGGGTGGATTTTTTGAACTGTGGTTTCTGAATCAGACTGTCACTTCCTGTGAGACCATGGACAAAGAGTTAACCTCCCGAGCGTGGGTTTCAGGGGGACGCTACTGCAGCCTGTTTCAGGGTGTCTGGGAGGAGTCCCGAGACTGTCAGGCACCACTGGGGACACTGCTTGTCCTTTCCCTCCCAGACCCCGGGGAGGGCTGAGCAAGCCTCCGCGAGTTGGCCCCCGGCTGCCCAGCACTCAGAGGCCAGTGCGACAGCCGGTGGCTAATGACCAACCACCCGTGAAGAACCCGGCGCCGTCTTACCTCCAGGGCTTCGTAGTACATATCTTTAGCCTCCATATCCGTCTTGGCAGACATCAGCCAGGATTTGATCAAATATTCATAAAAACTGTCCCCGAGTCCTCCAATGGAGACGTGGTCTGCGAGGGGAGAGGACAAGAAGGTCATCTCCACTGGCCGCAGGCTGTGGGGGTGGTGCGGGCGCGTGGGCTCTGCTCTCAGCGGGCCTGGGCGGCGGGGGCTGTGTGCAGGGGAGCTGGCATCCAGCCAGCTGCCAGAGAGCCGCCAACGGGGCAGAGAGGACACAGCCTGTGACACAGGACGGCGGGGGTCTCGAGCGAGGTGTCCGGTGCCGGAGGGCGCGTCCAGGGCTGATCGTCCTCTCGCCCGAGCTGGCTGAGGACGGCAGGTCCCCTGGCTGTTAACTGTAAACAAGGTGCGTTTCTTTAAAAGACAGTCAGGGGCAGGAAGTTCAGAGGTTTTTATTGCCCGGTGACAAACACCGAGCTTAGCGCTGGGCTGGCTCCTGAGAGGCCAGGGAGAGGAGTCGGGCCTCAACGTGCACCAGGCCCTCTGAAGTTTAGCAAATGGAGGTGAACTGAGCTCCCAGGAGCAGGCCGCAGACGGGTGGGAAGACCCTCTCCCAGCCGGGCGCGGTGGCGCATGCCTGTAATCCCAGCACTTGGGAGGCTGAGGCAGGAGGATTGTGAGTTCAAAACCAGCCTCAGCAATGGCGAGGCACTTAGCAACTCAGTGAGACCCTGTCTCTAATAAAATACAAAAAAGGGCTGGGGATGTGGCCCAGTGGTCGAGTGACCCTGAGTTCAATCCCCAGTACCAAAAAAAAAAAAAAAAAAAAAAAAGAATTTCTCCTGTCCCTGGTGGACCCCGGACACAGATGCCAGACCTGCCCACGCAGCAGGGCCTTGTGGCTGAACAAGATCCGTCCAGCCAGGAGGACAGTGGGTCACCGAGGACCACCTGCCCCAGGAGCAAGACAAGCTTCCCTGTGTGCTCCGAAACCTAACAGCGGGGACGGAGAGGCCCTGGATGGACCCAGCGAGGACCGCA
This sequence comes from Tamias sibiricus, assembly GCA_025594165.1. Lineage (NCBI taxonomy): Eukaryota > Metazoa > Chordata > Mammalia > Rodentia > Sciuridae > Tamias > Tamias sibiricus. Next base: position 20,812,355 of record CM046658.1, on the reverse strand, counting down.
CCTTAGAGACGGGAGACAGGGACAGTGTGTCCACAGCTACCGTCTCCTGGGTGTCCGCCTGGGGCCAGGAGCTTGACTGTGTTATTCATAGCTTAACGGTCCCCAAAGCCCTGCACCATGGGCCCATTTCCCAGATGGGAACGCTGTAGTGAGCCCAGGGAGCGTGTCCAAGGCCACCTCACCAACGAGGCCTCGCTTTCTGCACAGTGCAGTCAGCCAAAGGGTGAAGACAGAGAGGCACAGAGGGGACAGGCGTGGAGCGGGACCCGAAGGCGGGTGATCAAGACAGGTGGGCCCAGGGAAGGGGGTGAGGGGCAGCCGTCCACAGGAGCAGCCCCAGGCCCCGCCAGCCCCTGTCCATGAGTAAATCCTGGCCCAGCATCCGGTCTGATCCGAAGCAGCCCTGGCAAGAACTGGACAGCGAAGGAAAGCACAGCTCGGGCAGGTGTGAGGGGGCCCTTGTGGTGGGACTTTGCTACAGGGGGACGGAAGAGACCCCCACAGTGCCCGCCCATCATCCTGGGGAGGGCGCGGCCTGACAGGCACAGGGTGCTGGCGGGGGGCAGGGGAGTGGAGGGCAGGTGCGGCGTGCTCATGCCCGGGCAGGTCTGTGAAGGAGACGTGGGGAAGGCCACATGTCACACGGGGTGGGCCTCTGGGCCTTGGCTGGTGCTCACCCTGGGCCTCCAGTGTCCTTCCGCACCGTGCCTGGCTGACACCCCTCACCTGCTCCGTGCAGTTTGGGTGTCACTCGGTCCAGGTTCCCGTCTGGGGTTTGTGAGAGAGGGGAGCCCGGTGGGCAGGCCTCCTGGTGTTGGAGACAGGACTCTTTCCCAGAGCATGAGAGTCCCCTTGCAGGTGGTCTTGGCCCGAGTGGACGGCTCTCACCAGGAGGTCCGTCACTGGTTCCTGACCCTGTCACACTCTCATCACCCCTGGTGGCAGGAGGCAGGGCCACAGGCCCAGGACGCAGTGGCATGAAGCTGGGAAGCTGCCAGGTTGGAGCTGATGAGCGGCTCCCAGGCTGAAGGGAAGTGAGGTTCAGGCAGTGGACAGAGGATGGGCGGCCGGCGGGGGGGGCGAGGCGAGGGGCTGGGGACCGCTCCTTGCAGCTCTGTGGGCTCTAAGGGGTCTCCGCGTGGTCTTGGCTGGGTTGGGGCTGCTGGGAGCAGGGGGTTCATCGGGGCCTGCGGTCTCAGCAGGAGGCTCTGGGGCCAGAAGCTCGGCGTGGGGGCAGGGGCTGGGCAGCTGGGCCGCTGCAGCCCTGGCCGCCCTTGCCTCCTGCTGCCATTTCTGTGGTCGCAAAGAGCCACTCAGTTCTCACCCCGCTGCTTACGCCACCCCAGGGACGCCAGGGAGGAAACAGCGAGAATGCGCCCGGCTCACCCCAGGTGGGGCTCTGGTCATCGGTGGGCAACATACACGCCCCAGAAGAATCCAGCAAACCCCCAGAAGCCCTGAGATGACCCGGGCGCTGAGGCTGGGGGCGGGGCCTGGTCAGCAGGGCGGTTACCTTGCCTCTGCTCTTCCACCGGCCACAGGCTCGTATTTTATTAATATGAAACAATTTCCCATTTAGCAGCGACTCTGCGCAGACCTGCGGCTCCCGGCATGGACAGAAGAGAATGATGCCTCTCTGGGTGTGTGTGTGTGGGGGGGGTCCCCTGCAATTTGCGGAGGTAAATGGGTTGGCTGGAAAGCCAGGCCCCTCACCTCTTCCCATGGGGTTGCTGCCCTGTGCTGGGGAGCCCGGCTCCCCCCTTGCAATGAAAAGCGGGTCACACTACTTTTTATTTATTTATCTATCTTTTGTAGCACTGGGGACTGAAGTTAGCAGAGTCTCACACAGGCTGGGCAAGCACTCCACCCTGGAGCTGCGTTCCCAGCCATTTTTATTTTTTGAGACAGGATCTGGCTGCCGTGCCCAGCCTGGCCTCACACTTGCGATCCTCCTGCCCCAGCCTCGCCAGGCCCAGCGAGGCTCGCAGTTCTGTTGAGGCCTCTTCCTGCAGTCTCTAGTCCAAGCCTTCCCTCCCTCCCCACGCTTTTGGATCTGGCAGTGCATTCTGAGTGAGAAGACTTTGCATTTCTGTAAATTCTTGGGTTGAATTTTCTGGGCCCCCAGACCTGCAGATGGTAGAGGCTAGAGTGGCAAGGAATGGCCTCTGTGCTTTCCTCCCAGAGTCCTTGTCCCTGCCCCTCCAGGCCCTGCCTGCGTCACTGGCTTTGGGACAACCCGAGTCTCCTCTGGAGGACTGAAGGGAAAGGGCCTCCTGCTCCTGCCCCTTCCCGGCACGCGGAAGCCTTCTCACCTCTGCTCCACGCCTCTGCACCCCTGAGGGGAGCTCTCTAAGCCACACAGCAGTTGGCTCAGGCCTACTGTGCCCTTGAGCCTTGCCACACAACCAGGGTTGGAGGCAGGGGACAGGGAGAGTGTTCAGTTTTGGGCAGCGACAGTGGAGGTGGGGCTTCAGGGTAGGTCTGGGGAAGGCCCTAGAGGCAGTGCCCACGGAACCTGCCCCCACTCATTCCTGCTGACGGTGACCCTGTGACAGGGCCTTGGTCAAGAGGGCACACCGAGGCCATGGCCTGGTCCCCCCAGGGCCAGGCTTCCCCATGGGGCACGTCACACAGACCTAGGAGACTCACCCCCGCGCCCACACCCCAGCCTCCTCCCCAGCCCATGCAGTCTCAGTCGGTGGCCCTGAGCAGATGCCCGGCTGGGGACGTGGTAACCGCACACTCCTCTCATAGCCACGTGCCGGGTCCTGGCCTGGGAGCCGAAGAAGAACCCGCAGGACAGGGAGGGGGTGGGGGTGGGGCGCTGGCGTCCCTGTACTCACGCTGCTCCCAGTCCCCGGTCACCGGGCTGAGGAAGTTGGGGTAGAGGCCATAGGGTTTCTTCATCTCCCTGAGGACCTTGCGGATCTTCCGGACCTGCCGAGGGGTGGACACCACACCGCTTCACCCTCCTGAAGCCAGCTGACCCCCGGCCCAGCGTGGATGGGGGGCAGCTTCAGACACAGGGGAGACCATTCCAGCGAGGCAGGCAGGAGAGGTGGCCCAGAGGTGGCCACGGCCTGGACCCGTGCCCATAGGCAGACGACGGCAGGACACGGCCATGGGGGGCCTGATCCACCACCTGTCCCCTGACTGCTCAGCCACCATGGGGGAAGGTCCTTTTTGGGGAGGTTCAGATAAATGACAATAGCTCTTTTTTTTTTTTTTTTTTTTTTTTAATGATACCAGGGATTGAACTCAGGGGCACTCGACCACTGGGCCACATCCCCAGCCCTTTTTTGTATTTTATTAGAGACAGGGTCTCACTGAGTTGCTAAGTGCCTCACCATTGCTGAGGCTGGCTTTGAACTCGCGATCCTCCTGCCTCAGCCTCCCAAGTGCTGGGATTACAGGCGTGCGCCACGGCGCCCGGCTACATTAGCTCATTTATAAGCATTATGTAAAACTGCCTTTTGAACAGGCTGTATGCAGTCAGACCAGCAGCCCCACTCCTGGGTATACGCGCACAGGAAGTGAAATCCGTGGGTTGAAGAGCCCCACTTACAGCTGATAAAACTGAAGATGTGGAAGCAGCATCCAGCAGTAGTTATGGGGACTGGTGGGGAGCAAGGTGGGGTGTGCAGACGCTGCTCAAAAGATACAGATTTTATAGGAGGAATAAGTTCAAGTGATCCGTTGTACAACATGGGAACTCTAGCAACAACATACTGTGTGTGCGCTCACTCCCCACAAAGTAATAATAAGCATGTGAAGTTAAGAAAGTAAAGGGCCGGGTGTGGTGGCTCACGCTTATAATCCCAGCAATTGGGAGACTAAGGCGGGAGGAGTCCAAGTTTGAAGCCAGCCTTGGTGACTTAGCAAGACTGTCCCAAAATTAAAACAATGAAAAAGGACTGGGTGGTTGTGTGTGCTGGGGTTGTGGCTCAGTGGTAGAGCACTTGTCTCACGTGTGTGAGGCATTGGGTTCAATTCTCAGCACCGCATATAAATAAATGAATAAAATAAAAGTTCATCAACAACTAAAAATATATATTAAAAAAAAAAAAAGATTGGTCCTAAGGGGTGCTCAGGGGCTGAGCACCCTGGGTTTAATCCCCTGCACCACACACATATAGAAAGGGTCACAGCTGGACACAGTGGCACATGCCTGTAATGCCAGAGACTCAGGAGGCTGAGGCAGGAGGATCAAGTTTGAGGCTAGCCTGGGCAATTTAGAGAGACCCTGTCTCAAAATATAAACTAAAAAGGGCTGGGGTGTGGTTCAGTGGTTGAGAATCCCTGGGTTTAATAAGTATTGCAAAAGAAAAAAAAAATGTATGTTTAACTATCAAGTGAGCGTATCTAATACCTTAGGACTCATTCCAGGGACAGGCCTGGACTCCTGAGTCCCCCTGCTTCCTAACTGGCAGTTGAGGGTTTTAACAGCATGGAGAATAATACCAGCATCGGTTTCTCCATTCCTTTAAGACAGTCCCACTATAGACACTGCCCTCAGAGCCACCTACAAGATCTCAGTAGAATGACAAGAAACCTGAGTCTCAGAGAGGTTTGGTGACTTGCCAGTGGCCGGCGGGTCTCAGGTTCCTGAGCCAGGACACCAGTCAGTTTGTCTGACCCTGCTGACTGTACGTCCTCGCGGTGCGTGGAGCAGCGGCCGAGTCCAGGCTGGACCAGGATCACGAGCACACGGTGGCGCTAGCCGAGGCTGGCCCAGTGGCAGCCGGCGGAGGCTGATCTCAGGGTTCGGGGCTGCACGGGGCAAGGGTGAGAGGCAGGATTTGGGACCTTCCTCCTGGGTGGCTGCTCTCTGGCAGGGCTTTAGGTCCTACCCAGCACAAGATCCTCTGGGAGAGAGAGACCCTCGGGGACGACACTGTGGCCTGCTAATAGATTAATCTAGACGGCGTGGAGCCTGGGGGAGAAGCCTTTTAGCTGCAGCCCTTTCTTCCCGGGGGACAGCACTTGGTTTTGCTGCATCAGATTTCAAGTCCATTTATGTTAATGGAGCTCATCATGGGGGACAGGAATGCGCGATGCCCGAGTTATTCGAGACTGTCCTGGGGGTGAGCAGAGAAACAGGCTGAATTAGCTTCCCTGGAGGGTATGGGCGCTGCTAGAATTTGGGCCAATTTGTTGACTGCCAAGTAATTGCCTCTGTGGGAGGGTGTAACTGGGGATGAAAATAGCCAGAGTATGCAAATGTAGAGAGAAGAGACAGACAGATGGACTCCAGAGGAAGCGCCTGCAGCCTGCGGCACTAATCAGGCGCAGAAAGAGCTGGAGCCGCGGGGCTGGGACCTCAGCTTTCTTGCTTGCCAGGCTGGTGGCCCTGGGTGCATTACTGAACCTCTCTGAGCCTCAGTTTCCTCCTCTGTAAAATGGGGATGGTGGAAAGATCTCCCTCCCATGGGTCCTGGGGGGACCAGAGGGGTCACCATTGCACACAGCGGGTGCTCAGGCAGGGGCAGCAGTTATCCCAGATGATCCTGAGCTGGCCCGCGCCTCCTGAGCTGTCGGAGCCTCCTGGAAGAGCCTGGCTCAGGGCAGGGGGAGCGGGGAGGCTGGTGCGAGGGCCTGGAGGTGGGAAAAGGATCGGGAATCCGAGCCTCGGGAACGGGACTGAACCCATCCGGGGAGCACTCGAGGGCACTCAAGGCGGACGCAGCATGTCTCTGACAGCAGCCCCACAGCAGCAGGGGTGGCTTGAGGGTGGTGGTGAGCGCCCCGTCACAGGCGGCCATCGAGAGGCTGAGAGCTGTCCTCGAGCCTCTCCGGACACGCTGAGTAAGCAGCGGCCCCAAACCTGGCATCCAGGAGCACGTGGGTCAGCAGCCAGGTGATGCCGAGGCCAGCTGGTGACTCCATCCTGGAGGCCACCAGAGAAGTGCAACTCTGTCACCTCCAGTCCCCTCCAGTCTAGGAGGCTGGCATTCCAGAGGGAAGAGGCTTTGGGAGGGGGGGGCCCCAAAAGACCATCGTTGGGGGTCTTTGGAGGACTCTGGCGGGCAGGGCTTCCATGTCCCCGGGGGACTCGGAGGGACCACAGCTGTCACAGCCTGAGCGCCACCTGAGTGTGTGTGTGCCACATCCCTTCTTGGGTGTAGGGTCAGACCTACAGAGGCACTTCCAGTGGAGACTGCCAGGGCTGCAGCACTGAGGGCTCTCCAGAAGGGGCAGGTGCAGGTCACTGTCAGGACAGGACCCTGGCCTGGATGCTACCTCCCAGCACCCGTGTGGCCTTGGACAGTTGAGAGCCGAGAGGAGGGAGGGCCGTGGGTGCCTGCCGTGGAGGGGATCGTTTACAGCCTGCTGTCAGCGTGAGCCAGCGGGCGTCTGGGAGGGAGAGCAGGCGGATCTCACACGGAAAGGCTCACCGCCCTGGAAAGGGTGCGCCAGGGGCCAGCTCCTGCCCATGCCAGGCAGCGCCATTGGCCCCAGATTTCACAGTTCAGAGACTTGTCCCCAGGCTGGCATGTGTCAGGGCACAGGTCCCTGGCGCTGCCCTCTTCTCTCTGTGGGGAGAAGAGGGGGCGCTGTCTTGGGGGCAGGGGGGCAACTTGCCTTTTCTGCGAAGACCGGGTTGCCAGAGAGCTCGGTGAGGTGCAGGAACTCGAGGTGCAGAGACCCAAACTCAGCCAGGATGCTGCTGCCGCCCGAGGTGGCCCAGCCCCAGTTCCCCCTGAAACACAGAAGTAGCCGCTATCACCCTGCTGGCCAGGTGGCACCTTGGGGTGGGGCCACCTGTAGTGTGGCCGACACCGTGCTAGGAGCTTTTACCATACGATCCCAGTGAATCCTCTCTGGCCCCATTTTGTCCACCGGAGCTGGTTAGGTGAGGTGACTTGCTGAGGGTCATTGGAAGCCAGGCCTGTCTGACTCACAATATCTGATTCTATCATCAAGCAGCCTCTGTAAGACTTGGGGACTCAAGACCTGGCACACAGCCATGGCAAACTTGCAGATGACATTGACAAAGCTGTCAGGACCCCCTGAGATCCCGGGAGCTCTCTCCTGCCACCTCTGCTGAACACACTCGACGCGGGGAGACAGTGGCGCTGGGCTGGGGTCTGGAGGGGCAGGTGCAGCGCAGGGACCTCGCCTGGGTCCGCCTGTCCCCACGCTGCGGTGCTGCTCCAGGACACACACTGGCTCTGGTGTGGAGTTTCCTGGGACCTACATGTGACGGGCGGCGTCTGGTATGGCTATGACCCTGGAACTGTGGGACTGGGGGAAGCCTGGGGTGGGAGCACAGGCAGTGGCCTCCGGGACTCTCCTCTGCCTGACCACGTGCTCCTCACGAACCCCGCGGGAAGCCTCGCTGTGATCCCCGCCTCGCCCAGCGGCTCCAACATGGCTGCAGGCCCCCGAGCCGTGGAGGAGGACGGGCTCGGTCAGTCCTCACGCCTGCCCTTCCGCGGTGAGGAGACCGGCTACAGCACTGATGCCCCTTGCCTGAGCTCACACGGTGGGCGTAGCCGCTGGGACCTAAGGTGGCCCTGAGACCAGAGCTCGCGCTGACCGTTACCCAGCTCCCTGGGGTCAGGAGCCAGCGTGCAGGTCCTAATGTGTGCAGGCCCGGTCCTCAGGCAGCCTGGGACACCTCTGTGCCCAGACTCCTCCACCAGGGTAGGAGGGTGCCTCCTGCTGGGTCTCTGGGCCTGAGACTTGAGGAGAGGAGGCGGGTGCAGAGTGGGGTGGCCTTGGAGGCCCAGTCAGCTTTGTCGCTGCCGTGACCCGAATACCTGATGAGAACCACGTAGAGGAGGAAAAGTGTACTGGGGGCTCACGGTTTCAGAGGTCCCAGTCCAAATATGGTCGGCTTCCTTTTTCTGGTCCCAAGGTGAGGCAAAACCTCGTGGCAGAGGGTGTGGCCGAGGACAGCGTCTCTGGATGGGGCCACCAGGAAGCAGAGCTCGCTCCACCCACCAGGGCAAATGTGTACAGAGGCACCCCCCAGCCTCCGCCTCCGCCAGCCACGCCCGGCCTCCTGCCCCTGCCGCCCGGCCGATCCATTCAGGAGGATCAGCACGCTGACCAGGGCAGGCCCTCCTGACACCTCATGTCACCCCTCCACTCTCTCGTCTGGTCTCACACACGAGCTCCTGGGGACAGCTAAACCGTAACACTGGGCAGGCTGCCTCCCCAGCCCGGGCCTCAGTGTCCCCTGAGTCCCACGGTTGTCTCTCTCTTGGACATTCAGGATGACCAGGGGCTCGGGGACTCTGCAGGGGGCTGGTGGAGGATGGGGGCCAGGAATTGGCCCCTATCTGTCCTTTTTCTCCAGGGACAGGACTTGGGAAGGCAGGGGTGGGAGGATGGGGGGGGGGGGTCATTGTCTGCCAACTGGGCGGGGGCTCCCCACAGGCAGTTCTTCCCCTCTCCAGACCCTGGTCTTGGGCCTGGGCGGTTTTGGGGACAGCAGGGAAGCTCCCCATCCTCCCAGCTTCTGGGAGCAGAGGGAAGACTTGGGTTTTGAGATCTCTGGGGCCAGGGAACCTCAACAGTGTAGAGACAACAACCCCCTCCGTCCCTCTCCACTTCCCTGGGCATCTCCTGGACTCGGGGCGGGGGAGGGAGGACAGAACAGGAGGGGACACTTTGCTCCGGTTCACTGAGCCCCCGTGGCGTGCTGGGCACTGACCTGAGCCATCTGCGTCATGACCCCTTTAAGGGCCAGCGGTGAAGCCTCATTAGTCCCGACCTGCACGGGAGGGGATGTTCAAGATCAGAGCCGCGAGGTGCGGAGGTGGGCTCGCACCGTGGTGGTCCTCGGGGCCCCCAAGGGGTCACCCAACTCAGATGGCCTCCAAATGCCCTGGAGGGAAAGAGGGAGCTGCCCCTCCTGTCCGCTCTGTCCCTCTTACCCCAGGCCAGGGGGCGTCTCTTTCCGGCTCGGAGCTCAGCAGAGGGCTTCCTGACTAGCGGGGCCTCCTGGCCTCCCAGGGGTCCGCCTGGGCCTTTCCCTCTCCCCTCCCGCCCCCTCATGCTGACCGCGCCACCAGGGTTCCCGTGGTGGCGTTTCCTGGCACACAGGTAGAGCCCGGCCTGGACAGGGTGGGCAGGTAGCTGGGTGACTTTCCTCTCTCCTGCCTGGCTTCAAGCACTGGTCCTCTCAGGTCCCAGGTAGCTGCCCTCAAGCAGGTCAGTTCCCTTCCTAGACCCGTTTCCTTCTACCTTAAATGCTGGCGTCCGTGCCTCAGGGTTATTGCGAGGTATACATTATGCAGGTTCTTACTGTCGTTTTATTACTATATCGTTATGCACCTGTAAGCTATGTGTCATTTGGTGCCATTGTCAATACATTCCTAATACAGGCCAGGTGGCTGTAATCACCATCGTATTTTACCTTCACATCCAACTCCAGAAACAGACGCTGCGATCTTTACCTTACAGGAGACCACACTTGGGCTCAAAGGGGAGACGCTTTTCTAAGGTCACACAGCAAGTAGTAGAGCTGGTGAAGCAGAAGCCGAGTCCAAATCCTAAGTACTCTGTGCCCCAAAGGCGAGTGCGCAGGGCAGCACCCCAGAGATCAGGGTGTCCTTGGATAGCCCTGTGAGCCATGCCCAGTGGGAAGCTCTGCCCTCCTCTCCCAGCCTTGTAAGCTCAGGTACTGTGTCCCCTCCTCTGGCAAATGGGGCTACTCCAAATGCCCCTCCCTACCCTGGCTAAAGTTCCCTACCTATGCGGTGTAATCCTTAACCCTGGAGCCAGACAGAACTGGATTCTAATTCTAACTTCGTCTGGCTGCTGTGTGACCTCAGGTAAATTGCCATACTCCTCTGAGCCTCAGTTTCTTTGCTGGCAAAATGGGATCCGTGTGGTTGCTGAGAGATTCAAGAATCCACGTCACGCGCTCACGCGGTGCCTGACACAGGGAATGCTCAGCAGCTATTTGCAATGGTGGAGATGTTTACAGGCAGGTGTGGCAGAAGAGGCCTGAGTGCCCACATGCGGACGTGGCGCCCGTGACAAAGGCCCGCTCGTGAGTCTGAGCCTTTGTGATTTGTACGGGGGACGGGGGAAAGAGGGGCTTATGTGTGAGGCTCTGGGTGAGAGAGAGACGGCGAGAGATGGACCTGGCCGCAGAGGGCCTGGACTGGCCACGGACACTGCCCCAGATAGTCCAGTGGTCCACGCAGGTCACTGGTCAGGGCTGGCCCTGCCCCTGCCTCCCAGGCCTGCCTGTGCGATGGCCCGTCTCCCTGCCCAAGTTCTCACCCTCCCTCCCTGAGCTGCCCACGAGGAGCCCCGCCCAGGGCAGGGGCAGCCGTGGGGTCCAGCCCCCCAGCAGGCCCTCTCCAAGGAGCACACTCAGCAGCAGGTGGCCCAGTGCATCCCTGTCACTCTCGCGTCTCGTCAACAGACTCTCACCCAGGAAACGGGCGGCAGCGCGTGGGAAGGAGAGCGGCCGGAAGCACCGGGGCCTCCTTAGCCAGAAGCCCAGGGTCTGGGTGGCCCAGGCTGTGCTGAGGGGCTGGGGTCAGGGAGCAGGCCAGGGCTGGGGCCCACAGGCGAGGACAGGTCCAGGCCAGACTTAGGCCGAGGGGCCCGGGGGGACAGTGGCCATGTCTCCAGGACCAGTGTTTGTGAGGAGGAAGCCCAGCTGAGGTCCCCGCAGCCCTGGGGAGCCGGCCATGATGGTCCCCCCCGGCCTGACCATCCCCAGGTGTGCTTCCCGACCAGAGGGCAGCCGGTGAGGACGTCGCGTCCTCTCCTCTGGGCACGGCTGGAGAAGGGGAGGGCGGGAGGGAGCCGGGGCTGCAGGGCGAGCTGCTCTCTGCTCCCAGTGGCCGCTCAGCTCCTGCGGGGGGACGTGCACCTGGAGACCAGAGCTCACCTGGGGACAAGGGGTGGGGCCTGGGTGACAGAGCGGCCACAGCCTTGCTCCTGGCTTGGGCAAGTCAGAGGGCCTCGGGATGGACCCTCGTGGCACAGGGACTGGGCCTGTCACCTCGGGAGAGCAGGGTTCTGTCCTGGGGAGAGCCGGGTCCTGAGACCCCCTGGCAGCTTCGGGCACCGCCTCCAGGGAGAGGGCCGAGGTGCAGCGAGGGTGTTGGGGCCGACCTGGGAGGCTGCTGGGGGAGGCTGGCACCGTGTGGTCTGAACCTGAGCGCCAAGTTTGGTGACAAACACTTGCTCAGAAAAATCCTTGGCTAAGGCTAAGTGTCACCAGGCCATTGACTCCTTTGAGTTCCAAGATTGGCACTGCCCTCTCCCTGGGCCTCAGTTTGCGTGTCTGTGAAGAACAGGTGTGACACAGGTGACGGCCAGGGCCCGCTTCTGTCTGTCTGCCAGCTGCCCCCAGGCCTCCTCCCCAGGCTCCCACTCAGAGAGACGCAGACGGTGGGCGCAGCCGCCGCCGCACCTGCAGCCTGGCGTGGGCAGGGACAGGGCGTCCTACCTTTTGAAGTTCACGACGCTCTTGGGGATTCCCGTGGGGGTGTTGAAGGCTGGCAGGAGCTTCTCCCCGAGCTGGATGGCCTTGACACGGAACACCTACAGAAAGGACCCCGGGCACGGAGTCAGCAGGGTGGGTGGTCACTCCAGGAAGCCACCGCTGCAGGGTGCACCTGCCCTGGCTGAGGGCCCAGAGCGGGAGGTGACAGATAACCAGTCCCACAGAGGGGCACTGGGAGTGAGGAACTGTCCTTCTGATCAAGAGACAGTTGGGACGATGAAGACCTGGCAGATGGGGGCGGTCACCAGTGGTCAGTGCCGCCCACTCTGTGGACCTGATGGACCCGAGGACAGCAGCATGGACCTGCTTCTGCTCACTGTTCCCATTAGACACAGGGACGAAGGGGGCGGGGCCACTGTCCCCACCACCCACGTGCCAGCAAGGCTCCCAGGCCTCAGGCCCTGCCCAAGGTGCCAAACCGTCCCTCTGAAAGTCCAGGATGATTCAAAAGGCCCTGACCTTCTGCCACAGCAGTTTCTCTCCCAGCAACTTACTCTAAAGAAATAAATAATCAAGAGCTTTGTGAAGGTTTAGGTTTACGGCTATTTACCCTGGCACTGTTTAGAATACTGTTGGGGATAGAAGTATCGAGGTCTGGGCAGGCGGGTGGATCATGGCTCTCACATCATGGAGTACCACGCAGCCACCGAGACAATGCTGTCGAGGAACACACGGCAAAGAAAGGGTTTCTAACATGCTTAGAGCAAAACAGTGCATTTCAACTTTAAAAAATTATTCACATGTGGATGCATTTAAAAAAAAGGAAGGAAATGCAGCAAAATATAAATAACGTTCTTCTCCGAGGGGTAAGCTTATGGACAAGGTTTAGTTTCCTTTTTTGGTTTATCTATTTTCTGTGAAATTAAAAAAAATATCTATTTTCTTCGAGACGGGAGTCTTGCAGTTGCCTGGACTGGCCTCTAACTTATGGGCTCAAGTCATCCTCCTGCCTCAGCCTCCCGAGCAGCTGGGATTACAGGTGTGCACTACTATGCCTAGCTTGTGCAATTTGTACTAAAAGAAAAAAAAAAAAAAAAAACCTCCATATCTGCAGTTGTGTGTTCATGGAATCAACGAACTGCAGACTGAAAATATTAAAAACATACACATTTGTATTGGACGTGTTCCTTGTCATCGTTCCCTAAACGTTACAGTAGAAAGAACATTTACATTGTATTAAGTATTACAGGGAATGAGGGTGGTTGTGGGTTTGTTCATACACCACGCCATTTTCTACCAGGGCTTGAGCATCCGTGGAATCAGGCACCTGTGGAGGTTCCAGCCCCAGTGCCCTCGGACACTGGGGAAGACAGTTTTAAATGTCATTTATTTTGGACAGATGAACCTCAAGTCCCTAAGCAACAGCTCCTGGTGTCTTTCACCTCTGGAGCTGGGATGACCCAGTTTGCTGACCTCCTACAGTTGCAAAACAAACCCTCGTCAAGTCTTCCCCATGACCAAAAACTCACAGGGTGCGGTGGCGCACGCCTGCAATCCCAGTGGCTCAGGAGACTGAGGCAGGAGGATCGTGAGTTCAAGGCCAGCATGAGCAACTTGGCAAGGCCCTAAGTGACTCAGCGAGACTGTCTCAAAATAAAAAATAAAAAGGGCTGGGGATGTGGCCTGGTGGTTGAGCACCTCTGGGTGCTCTGGGCGTGGGGGGGCATCTCCCAACGCTCTGAGGTACGGGTTTGAGGTCTCTGAGGGTGGGCAGTCCTCTCTCTGAGGAGGAGAGACGAGCTGGCAGCCACAGGCCAGAGAAGAGGATACGGTCCAGCACCCGACGGTGGGTCCCACAGATGGGACCAGCCACATCAGAGTGCGGAGGCTCAGGGCTCCACAGAACCGCAGGGCCTGCCCCTGGGGGCCTCGAGTGCTCGACCCGGGTGAGCCCACAGGGAAGGGCTTGGAAGGCCCTTGGTCTCCGGGAGGCTCCTTGTCTCTTGGTTTGGCCCTGGGGGGCTGCAGCAGCGAGCAAAGGAGCCCCCAGAGCTCCAGCAGACATGAGGACACAGGCAGCTGTCCGACCATCTTGCCAGTGAACCACGTCCCCTCCTCTGAAAGGCCCGAGGAGGCTTGCTGCAGGCAGGCCGGGGGCTGTGTGAGTGTGGACAGGAGTGGGGACAGAGGGAGGGTCCTCCCGCCATCTTGGAAGGAGTGAGGCCTGCTGGTGTCTTGTCCACACGCCGTCAGTCCTTGCAGTGACTTGGGAAGGTGCTGGCCCACTTTGAGGATGAGACAACTGAGCCTCAGAACCGACTTTCCCAAAGCTGCAGAGCTAAGTGGCTCTCTCCAGGACAGGGACCGACACCCCAACCACCCCAACACGGGGATGTGGCCTCCACAGCCACGGTTCCTGGACGGGGTGGGAGAAGCCAGCGTGGGTTACGTCCTGTCCACTGGGAAGGGCACCGGGGTGGGGGGGGGGGCCCTGAGGGCTCAGTCCAGTGGTCCCCCTCAGCAGCTGTGCGACTCTGTCCTGTCTCTGAGCCTTCTCACCGCGCTTGGTCTCAGCAGGACCGGTCAGCGCCGTGAAGGAGTCTCCTGCGGCTTCCTCTGAAGCAGACAAGGCCTCAGCCTGGGAGGAGGCGTGGGGTCTCCCCCATGGATTCCACAAATACTCATGGGAAACGTTACAGGTCAGATCATCTATGGGCATCCACCCCCGCGGGCTGAGAGGGGACGGAGGGAGGCCTAGGCAGGCGTGCCTGAGTCCTGGTGACGAGCAGTGCCTGGGGAACCACAGGGTCAGGAGTCAGGCCCAGCCACCCCTTCAGTGGCTCCCGGAGGTGAGTCTGTTTCCGCATCTGCAAGTCGCTGATGACACTTATCAGCCACCTGTGCCACGGGGCCACTGGCTCCTTCCTGACCCACTGACCCCCACGCAGCTGCCATCCCACCCTCCCTGCATCCCATCTCCCCACCGCAGCCAGCCAGGGAGGCGGCAAAGGCCCGCGAAGGCTGAGTGCCTGTTTCCCGCTCCTTCTGTCATTTTCCTGTCCTGAGGCTTTCAAATAAAATTCAGTCTTCGGGTGGCTCAAAGCCGAGGGCTCCGTCTACAATTTTTTTTTTTTTTTTTTTTGACAAATTGGTACAAGCAGTAATCTCTGCCGAGGGGATTAGGCTTGACAGAGAGAGCCCCGAAGCGACTGGGGAGATAGAGCTCTGCCCGTGTCGCCTCTAAACCTCCACTGCAGCCCCGCGGCCGGGAAGGGAGGCGGACGCACCGCAGACAGCGCGCAGAGGGCGGCGGGACCTCGCCTGGCTGCCTGGCCGCCTCCCGGCTCCCGCACGGGCACCGGGCACCGTTAGCCCCTGGGTGCAGGGCTGGGGGAGAGGAAGCTGAGGGACCAGCCGCAGAGGGAGCAGACCCCCGTGACCTGAGCTCTGGGGACTCTGCCCACCTCACCGCCTGACACGGGGCTGTGCAGGAGCTCAGGGGAGGGACGGAGGAGCCCCCTTTCCTACAGAATCCAGGAGATCCGGGCTCCAGCGCTGTCGGGCCGGGACAAGCCCTTCCCCCAGTCCCCTCCTCAGAGATGGGATGGTGACCGTCCCACCCTGGGGCTGGAGAGGAGGAGAGGCTGGGGGTGATGAGAGAAGGGACAGGCAGAGGCCACAGCAGGGAGGTGGGGCGGGGGCAGGTCCAGGTCCCCTGCCTGGGGCTGTGCCTTCAGTGGGGGCGTCTGGCTGGCGTCTGGCCCAGGAGGGAAGGGCAGCGGACCCCGCCAGCATCCCCGGGTGGAAACGCCACAGCCCTGCTCTTGGCTTTCTCAGCTGTCCGCGCGGCGTGCGACCCTGAGGACCCACCACCAACTGTGGGGCCAGCGGGGTCACCCGGCGGCAGAGAGCGGGGCGGAAGCTTCAGGTGAAACCGTCGGGGGGGGGGGGGTGGCCCCTTGGCAGACTCCGCCCCCGTGAGACCTTGTGCCGTGTGGAAGGAAGGCTGGGACGGGTGCTTGCTAAAGCCCTGTCCAGCCTGGACAGTCTGGGGACGCGGAGGCCACTCACCTCTTCCCCCGTCAGGTAGAAGGCCGAGAGCAGCCCTCCTATGTAGCGGATATTCACCTCGAACAGGGACGCTTCCCCGGTCTGCAGGACACAAAGCAGGACACTGTGAGCAGGGACCCCAGAGGCCACGCTGATGTCCCCACTGCACCCTGACCTGTGCCTGGCTCCAGGGTGCCCCGAGGGCCAGCCAGGCCCAGCTTTCACGGCAGAAGTCGGGGTTCAGCACCTGCCCGGGGTTGCTACTGAACATTAAAGAACATTCCAAATAGACACTGGGTTTGGCTTCTGTCCCCAGCCCTTGCCTGAGGCCACCAGAGCAAGGTTATGCCTGGCTGCGCTCCAGGGGGCTGGAGGACTGGCTGGGGAGTGGGAGGGAGCTCAGCCTAAGGGAGGCAGATCCTCCTTGAGTCGGGGCCTCTCCCTCCTCCTCCCCAGGCAGACCCTGGGGTAGCGGGAGAAGGGACAGGGCCTTCCCGGGGTGACAGGCGGTCGGAGCAGGCCAGGGCTAAGTGGGAGGTGCCAGGCAGAGGCGCAGCCTGCGATTTCTCAGACCTCTGCCCCTGCAAGCGCGGGACACACACACTTGTCTCCATCCCTGCTGTTTCAAGCTGGGACTGCAAATCAGAGGTTTCGCGACAAAATGCCAAGGACCAGATCCGGGTTAAAATCCCACAGGGCCACTTCACACAACTGCAAGATGACTTCACCATTCCCTGCCCCAGTCTCCTCATCGGCAGAACAGGGCTGCTGTCACCTCCCAGAGAGGGTGGCTGGAAGATGGCAGGGTGCTGCCCAGCGCTGGGCATGGCCTGGCCTTCCTAGCAGAGCTTGCGGTCACCGCCCCCACCCCCGAGGGCCCTGGGAGGCAGCGTCTACACCACAGTCTCTATCGCTGGCAGCAACGCGAGCCGAGCCAGCTCTCCTCTTCAGCCTCAGCGTTGCCGAGGTCACCCAGATGAGAAAGCCACCATTCAAAGAGGTGACCCCGCCTGGCTTTCTTCCTGGGACACTCCCAGCCTGCCCCAGCCTGCCCGAGTGTGCCCAGGCCCCCATCCCCCTGGGCAGCTTTCCAGACGTCCCTGCCCCCTCCTGCCGCTGCCTCCCTCCAGTCCCCAGAGGAGGGAGCGGGAGGATTCTAACCGCCCTGGCCTCACACACAGCCCCCAGGAGTGGCACCCAGCCCCAAGAACACCCAGGCAACCACGATGACCTAGAGGATGTGACTTCACCCCTGAGACTGCTGGACTTCACAGTGTCATGAAATGCTTCTACGTCACGTGCTCAACAGAGCCCACCCCAGCCCCGGCTGCAGCCTCGCCCTCCCCCTCACAGTGAGAACGGGCTGGGGAGGCCGGAGCCCGTGTCCCAGGCCGCCCTCTGGCCCGCGTGGCTCTCTGGAGTGCCCCAGGTTTCCTGTCCACCCAGCCGCGTGCTGGCAGCCGGCCCCTCACCAGGACAGAGGCCGCCCTCTGCTGGGCTGCTCCCCTTCCCTCGCCTCTCACTCCCAGGTCCTGGCACGTGGCCTCTGCGCTGTGAGCTGGGACCCCTGGGACACGTCCGCGGCTTTAGTCTGGGCTGGGAGATCCACGGCCCAGGCCTGGCCTTCAAGGCTCTCGCGCCATCTGGACACAGGCCGTCCTCTCCGTGAGGCTTTCGGCTTTGGCCAGGGAAGCTCGTGAGAATGAGAACCACAGGGTCCTGGGCCAGCCGTGGCCCTCTGACTGGCTGCTCGCTACGCCCGTCTCAGGAGAGCTGGCTACGTCTCCCTTCGCAAAGCCACCTCTGCCTCGCTGCTGCTGCTGCTCTGAGTGACAGATCAGCCCTAGAAGGGCCGCCCTGGGTATAAGCACACACCCCGGAGGAGTGATGGCTGATCTCCTGGGGAGGAAGCGGGTGGTCATAGTGTCTTACCTCCCAGGAGAGGGTGCCAGACTGGGAGATGTCCTCACCTCAAGGCTGGCCTCAGCACGGAGTCCCCTACAGTCCTGGCTCTGGGACAGTTCTGCTGTGCAGCCTTGGGCAAGACCCTTGACATCTCTGGCTCAGAGACTCAGGGTGGAGCTGGTTGGGGATGTGCAGGGCCTCTGACTCACCACATTCAGGTGGAAGAAGTTTTCCACCCAGGCCTTGGCCTCCTGGAACTCCTCCTTCAACTCCATGAGGTAGAGGGTGTCGAGGGAATCGATGATGGTCGCCCCGGTGAGGCCACCTGCAGGCAGAATGGAAGGTGTGAACCGGAGTCATTTGTACCCTTTCCACCCCCAGCTAGACAAGCCACTGGTCCCAGGGCCCCTTAATGCCCAGGGGGATCTCCAGTGTCCCCAGCAAAGACGAGGCTGGGACACAGTGTCCTGCCTGGGAGCTGCTTCCTGCCCGGGCCTGCAGAGGCGGGGACGGGAGACCAGGTGCCAGGCCGAGCCACCGCCCAGACCTCGGTCCACTGCTCTGCGGTCAGCAAGTCCCCTCAGGGCCAGCGGGCACAGCTCTGCTCTGCCGTGTGTGGCAACCACAGACCTCAACAAGCTGCCCATCCTGGGACCCTCGCCCACTGCCTGCTTAATCCTGAAGGAAAGAAAGAAAGACGGGTGCAGATGCTGATGGGGGGCGGGTGCAGATGCTGATGGGGGGCTGCTGCAGGACTGCAAGCGGGGGGGGGGGGGGCTAGGACTCCAGGTCCTGCAGGAGAGGAGCAGTCACACAGATCGTGACTTGGACCTACAGCAGCACACCAGGCAGCCACCCGCTCAGGGGAAGTAGACTGTTATTTACTGGGAGAGGAGCCCTGGCATTTGGTAAGCAAGAAAAAGAAAAACCGTGGTATGATTTCTTTATTGTGAACCAAAGCGCCAAAGTGTGGGTGTGTGGGCCACTTAGCCAGGCAGGGTGTGACCTGGACACCTGAGTGCTGGGCTTGCAGGTGTTGATTTCTTTTTTTTCTTTTTCTTTTTTTGTGGTACCGGGGATTGAACTCAGGGGCACTCGACCACTGGGTCACATCCCCAGACCTTTTTTGTATTTTATTTAGAGACAGGGTCTCACTGAGTTGCTAAGTGCCTTGCCATTGCTGAGGCTGGCTTTGAACTCGCGATCCTCCTGCCTCAGCCTCCCAAAGTGCTGGGATTACAGGCGTGCGCCACCGTGCCTGGCTGCAGGTGTTGATTTCTTTAGTTCATGCCTTATTTATTATTATTGTTGTTGTTATTATCATTGCTATTATTATTGGTACTAGGGATTGGACCCAAGGGTGCTCAACCACTCAGCCACATCCCCAGCCCTTTTTTACTTTGAGACAGAGTCTCACTAGGTTGCTTATAGCCTCACTAAATTACTGAGGCTGGCTTCGAACCTTTGATCCTCCTGCCTCAGCCTCCCAAGCTGCTGGGATTAGAGGCATGTGTCACCGCACCTGGCCTTGTGGGTTATTTTTAAAGGCATAAACTCATTTTTTTTTTTTTTTTTTTTTTTTTGGTACCAGGGATTGAACTCAGGGGCACTTGACCACTGGGCCACATCCCCAGTCCCCCCTTTTTTTAATATTTATTTATTTACTTTAGTTGTACACAATGCAATGCATTTATGTTTACGTGGTGCTGAGGATCGAACCCAGGCCGCACACGTGCTAGGCGAGTGCTCTACCGCTGAGCCACAACCCCAGCTCCCCCAGCCCTTTTTTGTATTTTATTTAGAGACAGGGTCTCACTGAGTTGCTAAGTGCCTCACCATTGCTGAGGCTGGCTTTGAACTCGCGATCCTCCTGTCTCAGCCTCCCAAGTGCTGGGATTATAGGCGTGCGCCACCGTGCCCGGCTTCATTTCCATTTTTTAAAAAGGAAGTTTGGGCAAAGAATTCAAACAAAGGCATAAAACAAACACTCCACAGGCACTCTCACCACTGGACAGCGACCACACAGGAGGCTGTCCCTGCCACTGGATGAGGCTCTCCTGGCAGTAAAGGTTGAGGTGAGTGCGAAAGGAGAGTTTTCTGTCTTGTGAACGAGGCGGGAGACAAGGAGGAGGCCCCGCCACAACCAGAGGCCTGGGGTGCAGAGGAGGAGAGGAGGGAGGACGCCGGCCTCGTGCCCTCTGGTGGGCCTCCTAGAAGAGGGGGCTGCCTCGCACTCACACCTGACAGCCGGAGTGGCTGCAGGCCGCAGAAATTTCCTTGGAGGACCAGAGTACAGTTGTCCCTTGGTTTCCTTGTGGGGACTGGTTCCAGAACTCCCCTTGGATATCAAAATCTGCAAATGCTCAGGTCCTTTATGTACAATGACACGACATATAAATGGCGTAATATTTGCATATAACCTATGCACACCTTCCTGTACACTTTAAATCATCTCTAGAGATCATGCACAGGTTATGTAGACATTATTCCCTGTTGTTTAGGGGAGAAAAATCAGGGTGCGTTCGGGACAGATGTAGGTTTTCTCCCCCGTATTTTCCACCTGCAGTTGGTTGAGTCCATTGATACATAACCTGGGGACACGGGGCCCCACTGCATGGCCCTAAGCAGTACCTGTCCCCACAGTGACCTCTTTGCAGAGGCTGAAAGCACAGAGTCACAGGCTCTGCCCTCCTGGAAGGACACTCCGGAGGCCACGGCCCACTGGAGTGGGAGCAGGCTTTGGGCGTCTCCTGGTTCAGCTGGCACCCGGCTCCCCGCCTGGCACGTCCCTAACTGCCCACTCACGTCGACTTTGCAGACAGGGAATCCTGAAACCCCGCCATGGCCAGGCAAGTTCTGACCAAGGCCGCGGCCTGGAAGGTACCCCAAGAGAGGAGGCTGGGAGGAAGAGGAGGTCAAAGGTTAGAGAATGCATCACGGGAAGGGGGGCTGGCCCTGGCGGGAGGGGACCCCGGGAGGGTGGGTGATGGGTGCACAGTCACGGTCTCCCTTCAGCTGGCTCGGGTGTTAGGTTGAAGTGAACTTCTACAAGGTCAGCCGCCCCCACGTCACGGATTGGCAGGAAGCACCCCAAAGCCAGACAGTGGCTCCATTCGGTTTGTCCCACCTGCCTCTCCTGCAAGTGTCAGGGATCGAGGAGGTTCCCGGGAAGGACTACCCTCGGGAGGTGCTGAGGGACAAAGCAAGGCTGAAGCAAGCCCCTGGCCCCGGCCTGGAGCCACACCCCAGCTGTGCAGTAACTCCCTCCCGAGGGCTGCAGAGGTTTTAAGGGCCTAGAGGGATCTTGAGCTCCTGCTGCGTCCCCCCTTAATCCCCCCTTCGTCTTACAGATGAGGGCCCCAGGGAGGGGAGGGGATGCATCCAAAATCAGGCTGAAGGAGGCCTGGCCCTGCCCCTGCCGCACACACGCAGCCTCTTAAATCTCTGCAAACAACTGGGGTCTGACTGCTCACCCGGCCAGCCACGCCACTCAGCTAGAGTCTGGCCAGAAGTCTCAGCTGTGCCTCTTCAGGGCCAGGAGGGGCGGCCCGAGGATCTGATTTCTGAATCCTGCCACGGCTGACTGTTTTCATTCCACCGGCCTTCTGTGCCCTGGGCCAGGCCTGGAGGGCAGCCAGGGCTCCTCGTGACCAGCTCTGCCCCTGACATCTCTGGGGACACTTGACGGGCCGGCTGAGAAGTAGCTTGCTGAGGTTTGTTGGCAAGGTCCTGCCCCTGCTCTGGGCACCTGGATCCTTCTCCTGGTTGCTCTCCCCCCACCCCACCCCAGCACATAGCTGGGCTGCAGCCCAGAAAGCCACTTAGTGGAGAGCCTTTCATTTCAGGCCAGAGGTTGCCCAGAGGCCAGGCTGGGCAGGAGAGAGGGCCTGTCCCCAGCTCAACCCTATCTGCAACCCGGTAGAGGGTGAGAGAGAGGCCCTTTAGTCAGCAGGCCCCTGGCTCTGTGCAAAGGACCAACAGAGCTCAGAAAGCACTGGGAGCCTTCCCTGGGGTGGAGGGGCCGCTCTCCCAGCCCCAGTTTGGAACCTCATGGATCACGAAGGAGGACTCTGCTCCCCTCCTGCCAGCGCAGGAGGCCGTGATGTGCGCGAGGCCCAGGACAGACAGCCCTGGTTCCGACCCCAGCGTGGGTCAGCCGCACGTCCGCTTTAAGCACCGAAGTTCCCACCCGCAAAATGAGGCTAAGGCCGCTGGGCTAGGGCGCCCGAGAGCCACCTCGGGGCCACGGGCCAGGACACGCACACCTGCCCCCAGCTGGTGACCACATGGTACCTGAGCAGCACAGAGGGCGCGGCGATCAATCTGCTCACTGTTCTCATTTCTGGGGTCCCTTGGCCCACCTTGAAACCACGGCCTGGCCAGGGAGTGGGGAAGGGCAAGGACGTGGGGAGGCCCCCCGGCCCTGGGAAAAGGGGTGCTCCTGTCTAACCGCTGGGCATGATGAACGCCTTCTCCAGGCCGCCTCACACCACAGGGAGAGGCTGGCTTCAGCATCAGAGACGCGGGTTCAAATTCTGGCTGTCACCCAGCGACTGGCTCGAGACACTTCACCTCTCTGAGCCTGGCCTCCCTCACCTGCAAAGCGGGGTGACAGGCCCCACTTACTTCTCAAGGCTGCTGGGAGGGTCACGCGGGGCTGTGGATGGAAGGAACTCGGCACACTGCGGGGAGTGTGTGACCTGAACAGGATGAACAGAGCGTGGGCTCCTGGCCCCTGGCAGCCCCTCGCAGTCTTCAGGGTCCCCCTGGTGCCTGCTGCGGAGGGCATCACTACCCCCAAGCTGGGTATGCACCTGCCTCTTTAAAAGCTCTCCCTACCTCCAGGACTCCTGTCTTTCACCTCCTGTACCTCGTCACCTGTCTTCCTGAAACCCCGGCTCCCCAGCACCCTGTGGCTGGCCTGCCCACTCCACCTCAGGGTCTCTCTCAGCAGGTTCGAGCCTGCACGCTCCTCAGGGCCACCTCCCAGCGCCAGTCTTCCTGCCTCCCCTCCGAACCTCCTGCCCATGGCGTCTGCGGCGCCCCCCAGGGGCTCTGGCTTGGGGCCCACCCTCCTGCATGCACCGCGGGCTCTGTGCCCCCTTCCCACTAGGCCTGATCTCAGGGGACTGTGGCTCCTGCTGACTCTCTCGCCCCTTCCTGCCAACCCTGCAGCTGCGTCTCCAGTGTCCCCAACACAAACAGGCCATGTGCCGTTCCCCGTGTGGCCTCTTCGGCCGACCCTGGTAGGAGCTGCCTCTGTCCCACCCCAGAGGGCTGACTGCCTGCGAGGCCCTCCCCACCTCCACGCCCTGTGCTGAAGTCTCAGCTTCTCTGTGTCCAGCTCCTCCTCCTTGGAAGCCGTCCCGCCCTGCGCACCCCACCCTCAGCACAAGAGCCCGTTCCTGTTCCCTCTCACTCTGAAGGCTTGACGTTTCCTCTACCTGTGCCTCCTAACCGCTGGCCTCTGGTCTGCACCAGAGTCACCCCTGCCCAGAAGGCTGCTGGGCAGGGCCGTGGGAAGGCGGAAGGCAGGGAGCCAGGCTGCCGGGCTGCGCCTGGGGCTGGCTCTGCCGACCTGGCCTCCAGCTCGCTCCTCCCAGCCCCGGGCGGCTGCTTCCCAGCCTCCTTCGCCGGGTCCTCCTGTCCTGCCAGCCTCCGGGCACCGGCAGCCCCCGGCTCTATCTCTGGGCTCTGCCCCGCCTCCCCTCTCCCCTCCGTGGTTCCTCCCCCACGCAGTGGTGCCCCGTGCCTGGTGCCCAGCCTCCCACACCCACCTCCCTGCCCACGTTTCCACCTGAAGGCCCACGGGCATCTCAGCCTTCCCCACCGTGGCCGTGCCCACTCCCTCCTGCAAGAGCTGTGGCCCCAAAGCCAAGTCTCAGCTGCCCCTCGCCCTCACCGGTCCTGCAGACCCCTCCCCTCCTCACTTCCTCTGCCTCTCCACTTAGGCCCTCTGCCTTCTCTCTTAGAAGGATTCCAGAAACCTCCTAACCTCCTAACTTGCCCTTCCCTCTTCCCCGCCCAACTCATCTGTCCCCTGAGCAGCAGCCAGAGGGGCTCTGTGACAACGTGAGTCACCTGCTACTCCTCCGCTCACCCCCTCCCATGGTGTCCTTCCAGCCACTCCCAGGGCCCCTGCCCGGCCTCCGGCCTCCACTCCTGGAGCACTCCGCTCCTGCAGGCCTGCAAGTCCAGCTCCTTCCTCACGTCTGACAGCCGCAAGGGGTTCTGGGACTACTGCTCCTGCAGCTGCTGTGCCCTGTGCTCCTTGTAGCCTGCATGGCCCGGCGTCCTCCCTGGGTCTGCTCCCTGTTTGCTGTCTTCGTGTCCTCCACAGCCTGCTTCGTGAGTAGTGGGGAACGCTGGGGCTCCTGCCCCGGGTGGGGATGCGCTGGGGGGACGCGCTGCAAGGACCGCGGCCCATTCACTTTCTCAGTGCCTGGCTACACTCGCAGGCTCTGGGGCTGAACAAAATGAGCCCACCTTGCAGGTGACGGTGGGGACCACGTCCAGGGCACAGCTCACTCTCTACTCCAAGGGCTAGCGCCAACAGACAAAGATGACTTCTCCCCATCCGTGGCCGGCCTGGCCAGGGTGACCAAGTGTGCCCAAACCACTGCCTCCACAAAGCTTCCTTCAAGAGCACGTCAGTCTCTAGGAGGGACAGAAACCCAGCCCCAGAACCACCTGCCCTCCTGGGCTTGTACCCACGCACTGACTGTTACGTCGAGGAAGATTTTATGCCATGTTCTACCAGCAAAGTGAAACAGGTCAGGCCGGGCCACTCCAGCTCTGGGAAGAACACGTAGAAGGCAAAAAAAAAAAAAAAAAAAAAAAAAAAAATTACCCAAGGCATAGCCTATTACCACAGTGTCCCCAGAGCTACCCATTAATGGCTGCGTTCAATTTAATGACATAACCCACACAGGCTTTTCTTAATCTGTAAAGACACAACACACGTTTTTCTCAGTTTTCAAAGAGACCCCTGTGGCCATGTGGCAGTCTTTTTGTTAAAGATGGCGGTCGTGGTATCCCCCACCTCACGAGGAGGAGGCTCTTCTTGTGACACTGACATTTCTCCCGTGGCTTCTCCCCTTGCGCCTGGGCAGACCACTGTGACTACCCTGGATAAGGCAGAGGAATGAGGTGCCGGTTTCTACCCCAAAGGAAAGAGCAGCTTCCTTCCCTTCCCGCCTCTGGGAATGCTGGCCCTTAGCACAGGGCACCAGACAGTGAGGGGTCCCAAGATGGCCCATCAGGAGAAGACACAGGGATGACATGTGTAGATGTCATCCGCCGGTCCCATCTGAGGTCTGGCCAATAGCTGGCATCAATCCCACACATGTGAATGCAAAAGCTTCCAGATGCTTCCTAGCCCTTGAGTCAGCCTCAGCCTCCAAGCCTCCCCACTGAGGCCCTACCATGGCACGGAGACCAGCTGCCCTTGGGGTACCCTTTCTGAATTCCCGACCCACCCAATCTGTGAGCACAATCAAAAATCGTTTGGAGTCACTAAGTTCTGGAGTGATTTGTCATGCGGCAACAGCACCTGGAATGTTCTACACATGGGCTTTCAGGAAGATTAATTAAAGTGACATCCCTCCTGCCCCCAAGCATAGCATATTGTTTAAAAACGACATCATCTTGTATGATGAGGTCTCTGGCGGTGTGAAACCATTTTAGGATTGGGACCTTTTCTTTTCTTTTTTTTTTTTTTTTTTTTTTTTTCTCTTTAGTAGAGACGTGTTCCTGGAATTTCCCCGTGATGGCTGTTTCTGGGGTCACATGAAGTTGCACCTAGAGGCCGAGTGTTTCCGGGTAAATGCTTTTTAAAAATTTTGTTTTGTTTTCTGTTTTGAGGCCTGGATGTCATTTTTAGGAGCTTTGACAACGTCGTGTCCTTTTTGAAAAGCCCTCGTTTCCCCAGGGACAAACTTCAGGCTGCAGCTTGCAGCGCCGTGGTCCAAGCCCCGCAGAGCCTCCAGCTGCCTCTCCCCAGGGTGTTCTTTGCCATCGATGCTCTGTCCCCTGCAAGCCACTAGATGCTCCCCGGGGCCCAGGACGTGTCTGCTGATGCGGGTCCCTCTGCCTAGGGTGCCTTCTGCCATGGTCTGAGCGTGTCCTCCAAAGCTCCTGTGTTGGAAACTCAATCCCAAATGCTGCAGCACCGAGAGGTGGGACCAAACGTGGCTCCTGGGTCCTGAGGGTGCTGGGCTCCTGGGGTAAGGCTGTCACCACGGAGGGGGCTGGGTGGGTCCTAGAGCGGGTGGGTTGGGCTCCTCCCTCTCTCCTTTGCTCTCTGCCTTCTGCCATGGAAGGACACAGCAGGAAGGCCCTTGGCAGATGCCACCCCTCAGCGGGAGCCACATGATTCTGGTTCATTATAAAACACTGTCTTGGCCATCCATTAGGGCAGCAAGCGTGACCGAGACACATCCCTTCCGAGCTGACTTGGTGACATCTCACCTTCCTGGCCTCAGCGTGCACTTGAGCATTCTCCCAAGATGTTGCCAAGCTGCCCAGCAACGCTGCCCACGCCCTGCCCCATGCCCCCTCTCTGCTGCGCACAGCCCTCAGCACTGCTGCAACCACGTGCACAGCTTCGCTGGCGTGCCCGGGAGTGCCAGGGCAGTGGCTGGGGCTAGCTCTTCCCAGGGGCCCTGGTGTCCCCCCTCCTGCCCCCAGGCCAGGCACCAAGAAGGCGGGGGACGAGAGGCTGCTGAGGGAGTGGAGGCCAGCGGAGCACCGAGGGCAGTGTCCTGAACCTGCCGACGCTTGATGAGGCCAGGTGTGGAGCAGACCCGCTGCCCAGGGAGCCCGTCTCGAGGGAACCTCCGACAGAGGGACGGAATGGGCCGCCGTGGCCCTCAGGGCCCTGGCGGAACTAATGGCTTCCCCACCCTTTGCAAAAAGCCGTGGTGCTTTGCCGCCCAGCCGGCCAGAGGCTGTCTGCGATGGCGGATGGCTGGATGAGGCGGTGTGCCGAGAGGCTGGCCACGGCTCACGGAGCGGTCTGCTGGACGAGCCTCTCGTTGGAAAACAGGCTGCATTTGCAGGATGTTGGTGTATGTTAATTTTTAAGCAGGAGCTGAGGGTGTTGTCTGGCCAGGAAACCTGCCTTGAAAAGACTCCTGACAGTGCTGAAAACCAGCCCTGAGCCGCCTTCCCCCGAACACAGCTCCGTGGGGCCTGAACACTGCAGTGACACCTCCAAAGTCACCCGGCGGAGCAGGACACAGCTGTGACCTGAACCAGCCTCTGGACCACGTGATCTTGCAGGCTTCCTGTAAGGCAGCCTGGGCAGGGGAAGAGCATGGATTCTGGAGCCAGACAACCCTGGTTCCAACCCCATCCTGTCCCTTCCTGGCTGTGTGATTTGGGGCAACTGACTTGACCTCTCAGGGCCTCAGTAAAACGGGACAACGAGGACTCCCTTTTAGAATGGCATGGTGATGAGTTCAGACAAACGCACACAAAGAGCTCCCCCTGTGCCTCCCAGCAGGCACTCAGTACAGGAGGACAGGAGCCACCCAGCACACGGAGGCGCTCGCTGCACAGGGCTGCTAACTTAAGGCTCAGTTCCAATGGAAAAGCCCCTGGCTGCGGTCAAGTTGTAGAAGCCCTGCAGACACTTGGCCCAGCAGGGGGGACATAGGGCCTCCACGCTGGGCAAACAGGAAGTGTGGGCCCCGAGGCAGGCGGGGGGTGGGTGGGCATCAACTGCAAGGCTTAAGGGCCTGGGGTGGTTACAGGACCCTTGAAGAGACTCTTTCCCCCACCTCTGGGGAAAGAGCTGGTGTCAGAACTCTTGGCTGCTGGTCCCGACATGTTGCCGCCTGAAGCGATGGCCGCTTGGAGCAACGAAGCCGCGGGAAGAAGTTCAGAGGCGTACTGGAAACAAACAGCTTTTTATTCTGATAACTTTTCTCTCTGGCTCTAACAACGACTAACACGCACCACACACACCACCAAAATGGCGCAGACCCGATCAGCAATCTCGGCTCAAGTCCCTCGAGATCCCGGGCCAAGTCCCGTGAGACTACGGAAGGCGACAATGCCCAAATCTCCATGGCCCATAGTCAACCACAATTTAAGCCATCTCCCCAAACAAGGCTCCTACACCGACAGATGTCAGCCCGGCCACCGCTCTGGCCCAGAGTCCCTGCGGCTCTGGCCTGCACCTGTCTGATGAACTTGGTGACTGTCAGGTCCATCTCTTCGGAGGGGCAAAGGTCCCTGCACTGGCACCTGGGGCTGTCTCTGTGACGGCTGTGGCTGCACGGTAGGGGCACTGAACTCTGCTGGACCTTCCACTTGGCGTGAGTCGTGCCCTTGGGATGCTGGAGAGGACTCGGCAGCGGGTGGGAACAGGTGGCAGCGTAAGGCCTGCCCGGCTCCTGCCCCTTGCCACGGGAGGCAGCCCCAGTGGTCCCCGTCCAGCGAGCCCATGCCTGGGCCGACGTGGGCCCAGCTGAGCCGCTGCTCGTGCCCTGCCCCTCCTGGTGGGGTCCTCTGCCGCACAGCGTCATTGTGGAAGTGGCTGACGGACACAAGGCCCAACGGCCCTGTCGCTCCTTCCGCGTCCTCACTCTCCCTGGACCACTGAGTCCGCGCGCCCACCCTCTCCAGCCTCCGGCCCTGAACTCGAGCTGTCCCCTCAGCTTGGCGGGACCTCCTCCAAGCAACATGTCCCACTGGGACCCGAGCCAGCGTCTGCCGGGTTCTGGATGAAATGCCACCTGTCCCCGGAAAGCACCCACCCCCGGCCGGACCTGAGCTTTGCTCCTGAGAACTTGTGACCAAAATGATCCTTAGGGACATCTGTGGCCTTCTCTCACGTTCTCCCAGGCCAGGTGTTGTTGGGGTCTGCAGAATGACGAGGGGACCCTCCCCACAGCCCCTGGGCGAGCAGGTCTTCCCGACTGGTGTGGGGTCCTGGGAGCTGGAGGCCAATCCACGGAGCTCCAAGGTCCGGGCCTGGGGCAGACACCCCAAAAGAGCTTTGCACGTGGAATGTGGCTTCTCCTCAAGGTCAGCCACCAACCTGTCCTTGTCAGTGGTACTGACTGGCTCTTGTTTCGGGCCAGGCACCATGCCGTCCCACACACGTCCCTCTGGTCCTCGTGACAGCTCTATGACTGTTCCTCTTTGGCAGATGAGGAGTGAGGCTTAGTGGAAGGTGTGCCTTTTGGATGCCGGCTGTGTACCTAGTAGTGAAGAGAGGGGGCCGGGCCCACCTGGCCAGGTCCATGGCCGGGGAGGAAGACACCAGAGGCCACCAGTGCAGGCGAGGTCGCGCTGCGAAGCACGCACGTGTGCTGCAGAGAGGGAGCGTGGAGACAGGGCGTGGTGTCCATGGGGGGCCGTGGTTGGGAGCCGGGCTGCATTCAGAGGCCTGGGGGCACGCCGAGGGGAGGGTGAGGCAGGCAGGGGGTGACAAGCCCCAGGTGGGGAAGCGCGAGGTGGCCTGGAACAGAAATGGAGTCACGGGCAGTGAGGAGACAAGGAGAGCGGAGGATGGGAGGGGACAGAGCCCGGACCGTCCCCTCGGGAAGGCTGGTCTGATGGCGTGGGGACTGTGTCTGGCGGTCTGCTAGGGCGCATGGCTGGGAGGAAGGCCAGCAGGACCGCGGGCAAGGCCGTCCATCTCGGTGTGGCGAAAGCCCACGAGGACCTACGGCAGGGCAGAGGGAGGTGGGGACAGAGGACTGTGCCTCACAGCCCAGGGCAGTGGACGGCACACAGCTGGGGAGCCGCCAGCCCTGGGGCAGGGCCTGCTCAGCTCCGCTGGGGAGCCTCCAGCTGCCCCTGACCACACGGCCCCAGGCCCAGGGCGCACGGTTACATGCCCCTGGGGCTACCCGTGGCCACACAGCGCTGTGCACGGGTCACCCACTGCCTGTGTGGAGGAGCTGGTGCTTTCCCGCAGGGCCCGGGGACGCTCTCGGGACCCTCATTGTGACACCTGGAGCAGCAGCCCCGGGGCGGGGACGCTCCTCCCTGCACCGCTCGGGGCCTGCTCCTGGCACAGCCGCCCAGGGCAGGCCTGGCTGTCTGGAGGTGGGGGCTGGGGAAGCGAGAGCTAGCCCTGGTCACCCTGGAGCGTGCCAGAACTCGCAGGATGCTGGGTGTCCGGGAGGGCCTGAGTCACGTGGATGGACAGAATTAACCTGGAGGGAGGACAGAAGGTGCCAGGAGCACCAGCTGCCCCTCCGTCGGCCGTGACCGGCCCACCGACTCACTCCAGCATCGGCAAGAGGAGGGCGGTGGCCCAGCCTCCACGCAGACTGGGCCTTCCCTTCCCTGGCTCCGGAATCGGACGGAAGCTTCTCTACTCCCTCCCCTCGCTGGAAAGACACTCGCCCCCTTCAGCGCCTCATCGGCAGTCACCTGTGGCCTCGCCACCCGCCCTGTGAAATGGGGTGATGTCCGTTACCACGGCAGGTGTGTGGTTTTATTTGTTCTTTACACGTCCACGGGTCGTAGCGGGTGCCTGTGAGTCACCTTTGGTGTTTTAGAGGCAGCTGGGGTCATCAGGAAGAACACAGGCTACTAGTCACACAACACTGAGCCTCGGCCATAGGGCTTCCCAGCTGGGTGACCACCACCGAGTGACTTAACCTCTCTGGGCCAGTACGGAGTCTGCACCTGTCAGACAGAACCAATAACGCTGGCCTCGGAGGTGAAAGGTGCAGGACTCCCTGCACAGAGTCGGCAGAGGAGGGAGCAGGAGTGGGAAGGATCTGGCAGGACGAGACCCTCCCCGCTGGCCCGGCCCGCCCACTCACGGCAAGCCAAGCCTCGCCCCTGGCAGGTGCCTGACTGTGCTTCCTGGGCACGGGCGGCCTGGCACACAGCGCGCATGCTGGGCCCCGCAGACGGCGCCCTCTCTGCCAGAGAGAACACGCGGCCCAGGCCCTGAAGACGAGCCCATTGAGCCTCCAGGCGTCCCTGGCGAGGCCAGTTCTCCAACTCGGAGGCACCACCACAGGAAAGCCGGGGGGTTTGTCCTTTCCAGAGAAGGTCTGCGAGGGTGACCAAGGAAACCGAAAAGTCCTGATTTCGGCGGCACTGTTTTTAGGGATGTGTGGGATCCACTTCCGTCCGTCCAGTGGGGCACAGACAGCGCCAGTCCTTAACAAGCCCCTGGACTGAGTCCCGGGGAGAAGGCCGGCCTCTGCCTCTCGGGTCACATCCAGGGCTTCAGGGTGACTTTCAAAAACTGACAGGCAACCAGGGAGGGGGTTACGACGACGATGATCCCGGGGCTTTCTGGCTGGTTGTCAGAGGTGAGGGATTTATAGGAGAAAAAGTCACCACCCAGACCTCGGCCTTGGAGGTGCTGGGGACGGTGGCCAGGGAGGTTCCAGGACGGTGCTGGGGAGACGCCGCTGCTCCCCCAGGAGAGCGAGCGGACTGCGCGGTGCCCACGCGGGGGTCAGGCCCGGGCCTGGACTCCGCCACTCGCAAGCTGTGACCCTACTTGTGTCCCCTGTCTCCTAGACTCGGGGTCCTCCTCTGTAAATGGGGTGCCACCCCCTGGGCCGGAGGCCTCTGGGCGGATTCCCACAAAGCCTTTCTCGGGGCACGGGGCGCGTCCTAGGCTCTCAGCAAGTGCTGCGGAGCGCTCTCCCCACGCAGGAGACCTCGGGACCACCTGTGGTTTGCACCAGGAAGAGCGGGAGTCTGTGGGGAGCTGCAGCAGGGACGTTCCAGGCAGAGGGCGCAGCGTGTAAGAGCCCCGAAGTGACAAGTCCGTCAGGGAAGGGCACAAGGCCCGGGGGGGTGGGGCGGGCGGCTCTGCTGCCCACTCAGCTGGGCCCCCGGGAAGGACAGCAGTGCAGGCCTGGACTCTGCGTGGGGAGGGGGGACATGGAGGTGCGTCAGCGTAACAGCTGTGGGACACCACGTGGACCAGGGACAGCCTGAGGGACGGTGAGGAGGCTGCGGGGAAGGCTGTGACAGTGTGGGACCTAGGTGCCTCGTGGGGTCCAGGCTGCAGCGTGCGTCTTCTTCCAGGTCTGAGACCACGTGGGCACTCACTGGCACCACCAGCAGGGCGCGGTGGTACACGCCTGTAATCCCAGTGGCTCAGGAGGCTGAGGCAGGAGGATTGCAGGTTCAAAGACAGCCTCAGCAATTTAGCAAGGCCCTAAGCAACTTAGCGAGACCCTGCCTCAAAATTTAAAAAAGGGCTGGGGACATGGCTCAGTGGTTGAGCTCCCCTTGGTTCAATCTTTGGTACCATTTAAAAAAAGAAAAAATGCCTGGCGCAGTGGCGCACGCCTGTAATCCCAGCATTTGGGAGGCTGAGGCAGGAGGATCGCTAGTTCAAAGCCAGCCTCAGCACTGGCGAGGCACTTAGCAACTCAGTGAGACCCTGTCTCTAATAAAGTACAAAAAAGGGCTGGGGATGTGGCCCAGTGGTCGAGTGCCCCTGAGTTCAATTCCTGGTACCAAAAAAAAAAAACAAAACTAAACTAAAAACAAAGACAAAAACAAAAACATTCATGCCAGGTCGCAGACTGTTGGAGGGAAAAGCCCTGTCCCGTCTCCCAGCCTTTTGACATCTTAGAGGGACTGTGACCCACACTGGTCAATGAAATACAGGCATAAGTCACATATGCCACTGAGGCCTAGTCCACTAAAAATAAACCCTTGGGGTCCTCCAGAGTTGCGGTGACCTGGGGAGTTACAATCTGAAGATGATGGCACCTCTGTCACCCTGGATTCCTGAGTGACCATGTCCCCACCATCATCCATTTGCCTTTATATGATCAAGAAATAAGTGCCTGTTTCCTTAAGCTACTATGCCTGGGTTTACCTGTTACAGCAGCTGCTGTTACCTTAAACACTCCCACTACACAGAACGACCCGGGAGGCCTGACTGCACCTCTGTTTCCCTGACACCGGGTTAAGATGGCTTTGCAAGCAGGGAAAGCTACTGGCTCTGGGTGGAGAGCCTGAGGGTGCTGAAGGGGAGGGGGCTTTGCCCACTCCCTGCAGGGCCAGGCAGGAGGTGTGCGGCCAAGGGCAGGGGAGCTCCAGGCCACCTGTCCAGGTCCACCAGCAGGTCCTGGCCCAGATGGAGACTCACTCCAGTCTGCAGTCCTGCCCCTGGCAGACAGACTCCCCAGACAGCTGAGCTGGGAGGAGGCTGGCGGGCTTCCATCTGCGGGCGCCTCCCCAGGGGATGGAGCTGCCCGGCCTTCCTCTGATAGCTTGCTCCAACCTCTGAGAGCTCGTCAACAGGAAACTGCATCCCCGCCAGGAAGATGCACGCCTGCTTTTTCAGACATGTCAGGTAGACTCTTACGGGAACCCTGTCACGTCTCTGCACGGTCCTGGCGCTCCTGCTCCGGGGTCCTCTCCTGGGCTGTGTTCGGAGCGCAGAGCTGCCTTGGGAGTAACTGAGCGTTCTGCGACGGGTCTGCCTGGGAGCAGGCTCAGGACCGAAGCCTGCCTGCACGGGGCAGGCAGGGCAGGTGGGGTAGGTGGGGAAGGTCGAGGCCCAGCCTGGCCCCACTCCCCAGAACCCACACTCCCAGCCCTGCCGTGGTGCGGAGACCCTGCGGGGAGGCAGGGGGGGACCGGGGTGACAGGGGGTGAGCTGCCTCTGGCCATGAGCATCTTCTAGAGGCCCTGGTCATTCCGTGTCCTTTACCTGCCGCAGCTGGGGCAGGGGTGGATAAGGCTCCGCCCCTGCTCTCCAGAGCCTGGAATCAGGGGAAGGCCACTTTGTCCTGTGCATATGGCCGCAGTCCCATTCTTCAGCAGAGCAGACAGGGACCCTGGTCTCCACCTCTCTTGCTCTCTTGTCCCTCCTACTGACCCATTCGCCAGCTCTATCAGGTGGCAGGAGAGGAGTCCTCAGTCCCCTGCAGAGAGAAAGCCACCAGCGCCCTGAACAGCATCCGATGCAAGTCTCTCCACACACAAGGAACCTGTTCGGTCCCCCCCCCCAAGGGCTGCCATTATCCCTGTCCTACAGAGGAGGAAACTGAGGCCCACAGAAATGAAAAAACTGGTGCTGTCCACCAGGTGGCCACCTGAGCAGGGCCTGGCAGCCTCCATGGTGACCGCTGCCACGTGTTTGAAGTACCCAACTGGGAATTTTACTCTTAATTCTCATAGCAACTCTTCAGCATACATGTTCCATTATCTTCATTTCCAGATGATAAAATCAGACTCAGAGAGCTTAAGCAACTTGACCAAGGCTGCGACGCAAATGCACAGGAACCGACCGGAACGCGCGCGGTGTTGGTGCTTTCTCCCGGCAGCAGCTGTCTGCCAGGTGAGAAGGAACCACTTGGGAAAGGTGGAGAAAGAGGCATCAAGATGCTACCAGGGGAAAAAACAGGACACGTGCCCGTCACCAGGCGGTGGGCGTGTCTCAGGTGAGGCGGGGTCTGGCCTCTTTAGTGAGCTCACGGTGGCCCTGGTAAGAGATGGCAGGAGAGGGAGGGCCAGGACGGGGAGAGGGGACTGGGAAGCCAGTGCCCAAGGACACTGTGGTTTGTCCTGGGGGCCTTGGGAGCCTGCCCTGGGCGCCCTGTAACCCCGGCTGTGCCGCCCAGCTGTGCCCTCCAACCTCCGCGCATTCCTCCTTGGCTGGGATCCCCAGGTGCCTGTTTTCCCACCTCCTGCCGGGCCCTTCCTCTCTGGCCACCAGAGGAATAAACGGAGCCCTTTGTCTTCCCACCACCTTGGTATTGACTGGCCAGAGCTGGGTTTTAATGGTGCTTTGACAAAAGGCAGCTCCCACATTCATTTTCCTCGGCTAATTACATTTCCCAATTGAAATGCTTATCTCTGTGTTGGTGTTAAAGACATAATCAGTTTCCAGAATGGATTCAAAAGAGGTGAGAAGCAAGAAAATAATTAAGCCAACTTCTGATTGAATCAAATAATTAAGCAGATTAAATCGGGCGCCTGTGATCAACAGCTCCAGCCGGGGCCTGGGGACCGCACGGCTCTATCAGAGACGGTTTCCGATTGCCGTAGAGATGGCGGCATCTCTTTCACGTGGCACGTAAAGGAGGAACTATTCCAACTGAACACGAGTCGGGAAGGCAGGGCCCCAGGTTCCTCGCCTAGGCGAGATATTCTGGGTTTAGCAGAAGGTCACAGGTGCAGGATGGAGACCCTGCTCCAGAGCCATGCCTGGACACCAACGGTCCTGATTCCTTACCCCGCCCTGCACCCAGGCCTGTGCCACTGAGGAGGGTGTCCCTCCCTGTCCTCTCATGCTGGGCTTAGCCACACGACTAACCCCAGCCAGTGACGGCGAATGTGAGGTGAGCAGAGGCTTCACAAAACACCTGCACGTTCCACCTGCTTTCTGGGCCCTTGCCATCTCCTAGGACAACTGACGGTCAGCTGCTGCCAGACCTGAGGGTGAGTCCAGCCACGATCTTACAGCCACCCAGCAGACCCAGCCTGGACCAAGGCACCCTGAAGACTCCCAGGCTACCCGACCACGTATCGCTGCCTGCCAGCGAGGTTTGGGGTCACCGTCACGCAGCATTATTATGACGACAGATGACCGATGCAGTACCTCTCGGCCTGCCCGGGCTTTTCTCCAGCCCCAGCCTCTGGAAGACCCCTCAGCTCTCAGCAACAGCAGCACGGAGAACAGGCGGGCACCCTGGTGTCCCGGCGGCCAGCCTTCACACGGGCACTCACCTGGTCCTCACAAAGGCTCTGGGCAGGTATCAGGGTGGCATCGTCCCAGTTTACAAGTGCTGAAGCACAGGGAACCCATCACTTCGAAGAGCCAGAAGCTGTGGTGAAGATGGCGAGGGGGACGGACGCCCTCGCCGCTGTCTCCCTCCCGCCCCAAACTCCACAAATCAACACTACACGGCTTTTTTTTTTTTTTTTTTTTTAATGCACCAATGCATAAGGGTGAAGAAACCAGGGCAGACTAAAAGAGTCACCAACTTTTGGCCCCTGGAAAGGCGAGTGGCGCTGAGCACTGACCTGGCAAAGCCACGCAAGCAGAATCCCCAGCCCCAGGAGGCAATGGTCGCACCCCGCCCTCAGGTGTGCCCCCAGACCCCAAAGGCTTGGGTTACACCAGGTGTCTCCGGAGAAGGGAGAAGAGGAGGACTTGTTGGAAGTTAGCTCAGAAGGCACTAACACCCCTGGTCCTCTCCTGCTCTTCCAAGAGGACGTCCCCTCTCACCCCAGCAAAAGAGGCAGGTAGTGTTAGGAGGGAGTGAGACGGAGCATCTCGGGACGAGCACCTCGGGACGGGGACACAGAGCCCACGCCCACGCCAGAGCCCAGCCATCTTCTCCTCTGCTGGTGTTTAATATGAAGCCACCACCAGAGAGAGAGAAAGACAGACAGACAGACAAATGTGCACAAAGCTAACGGGCAAAGTCACCTGGAGGACAGCTAAGACTTGCTAGGAAGACGGACGCAAGCCAAACAAACAAAATTTAAAAATGATCGGAGACAAAAGAAAGTGGTGCATCTGGGAGACCAGATCCCGAGGCGCAGAGGAGACGGTGCGCACAGCGGCACGGAGCTCCTAGTGCGGGGTCTAGAGAGCGACGACTCAAGGCGGGAGCCCAGGACGTCGTCTGGAAGGGAACCCAAGTAGAGGCAGAGGGCGAAGAGACGCGGGAGGGGCAGCCGCGCAGATCTGCTGTCCCAGCTGCAGCAACCCTGCAGATGGGGACAGCGGGCATCGTGGGGAGTGTGCACACGGCCACCAAGGCCTGGCTGCCGCTCGTGCCCACAGTGTATGACTAAAACCACAGGAGACGCCGCGCACGCCCAGGGACTGGGTACAGCAAGCCACGCGAGGATGGATGCGGAGGGACCAGACTCCCAATGTGGCAGCCGGGACTGGGACCGGCACCGCCTCCCTGGAAAGGCGCCGGGGCCACTTCTAACCACGAGATGAAGGCGCACGCAGCGCGGGGCCATGATCCCACCCCTGGGTACGTGCTCAAGGGCAACGGGGACAGCGTCCGCGCAGACTCGGAAACGGCCGTTCAGAGCAGCATTACTTGTAAAAGCCCCAAACTGGAAACGAATCCCAAAAGCTGTGTTAGAAGCACGCGGTGGAGGGAACCCCTGGGCAGCGGAGGGAGGCTACTGCCCACGAGCGGGAGCGGACGCGCCCCAGGCACCGTGGCCACCGTGCACGGGAGCAGGCCCGTGGGCCTCCCAGCCCGAGGGCGTCCGGAGGAGCGCAGAGTGACCAGAAAGCAGATCTGCGGTCGCCTAGGCCAGGGAGTGCTGAGGGGTGACCGCAAAGGGACACACGGGGGCTTCCAGAAGAAAAAGGGCCCCGAATCTCGATTCAGGAGACGGTGAAGTGCAGTTCTCACGGGGCACTGAATGGTGTACTTAAAAGGAGAGCGTTTTACTGACTCAGATTACACCTCAATAGAGCTCATGTGAAAGCTAAGCAACAGCCAATGGTTCACCTGGGACTGGAACCAACAGGCTTCACAGAGGCACCGAGCGCAGCCTTGGTCTTTAAAGATGAATTTGGGTGGGATGCACGAGAATGGGCTGGCCTGGTCAGGGAGAGCCAATATCCTGAGTGTGGCCAAATCTGACGGTCATCCCCTGATGTCCATTCCTCCCTTGGTTTCTGTAGAAGCAGAAGCTACAATTTTAGCTGAGCACGTGGCCAGTGAGAATACATCTCCCAGCTTCCCTTGCAGCAAGGAGGAGGCATGTGACCAATTTCTAGATAAGGGGATGTCATCTGAAGTGGTGTGTGTGACATCTGGCAAATATATTTAAAGGGAAGGGATGTTCTCTTTTCTGTTCCTACTGTCTGGAATGCAGTCATGATGACTGGAGCCAGAGCAGTCATTCTGGGCCACCAGGTAGAAGTCGCTACTCAGGACAAATGATGGAACCTGAGTCCCCAGTGGTGGTAGAGTCATCACTTTGACTTGTGAGAGAGAGATAAAATTCTCTGTTTTGTTCAAGTCATTGCTGGTTAGGATTTTCAGTTAGTTCCAGAAAAACACAATTCTAATACGATGGGCCTCGGGCTCTCCTGGACACCACTGTCCCCATCTGTTTCCAGGCCTCGGCACGCAGCAGGTGCTCAGTAAGAACACCCAGTTGGCTGGAAGTCCGCGGGATGCTTTCTGGTTTGGCACAGAGACACTAGCTGCTCTCCAAGGGCAGATCCTCGACCCTGCTGCCCACCCAGCAGCCCTGCACCCAGAGCCAGAGGCTGCGTGTGCGCCCGGACACTTGTTGAAGGAAGGAGCGGGAAGCCGGTGTTGCAGACACCCGAGGGTCACACCCCGGCACCCACCCATGCTCTCTCAGGGCGAGTGGTTAACTGGTCCTTAAATGCTTTCTAGGGCACCTTCCCCGTCCCCCCAAATCCCCCCCGCCCCCATGGTCTCCTAGGGGCAGGATGATCCACACCCCAGCAATGCAGGTGACAGTGTGACGGAGGCCTTGGCCAGTCCCCATGCTTCATTTCTCCAGACACAAAGACTGTTTAGGGACAGAGAAAACCAGGGGCACAGTTCAAGGGGCTCAGAGCTGAGCGGGGGACTCACACTGAACACTCTAAGGGCAGCAGCAGCAGCTCCTGGGCACCAAACAAAACCCGAACAGGGGGAGGCGAAGGCTGCAGCACCAACCCACTAAAGGGAAGAAGGGCCGATCCGAGAATGCCCACCACCCAGGGAACAGACAGCAGACCCAGAGACACTGAGCCTGGGCCTTCCTTTGAGTCCTGGATCCAACTGTGCCTGAAGCTAATCCTTCCAATGAGGTAATCTAGTAAATTCCTTGTGTGCTTCAGTCAAGTGGGCTTGGATCTTCAACCTCTCACACCCCAGAGTGTAAACTGTTGTGGCAGACCTCGAGGGTCGATTTGATCCGACATTATCCAAGGTATGGTGCTCCTGATCCAGGTGCGGGCTGCGGCACCACCAGGTTGTGGCATTAACTCCGCTTTCTCTCCAGGGCAGTCGATTCTGGGAACTCACACAAGGCTTCATTGATTCTACCTGGTATGTGACACTGCGAACCAAGCTCCCATTATCAGCGTTGCAAAAATCCCTCTATGAAAACACAGGAGTCTAAAATGTTAATCTGAGAATTAGTGGACATTTATCTCCTTTTGGATCGGTATAATTTCCTCCCATTTTTTTTATCTGCTTCCTGAGCCACCTCATTTATCTAAGCTTTCAAAAGCTCATGCAAAACACATAATGCACTTGAGCTACAAAAATCAATGCTGCCGACGCGCTCTCCCCAGAACTGCCGGGGAATCCTCCTGCTGCCCCTCGGAGGCCTCACTGAGGTTTTTATTCATGAATAAGAGCCAGAATGATTTTACTTAGAAGCAAAGCTTTTCCCTAATTATCAAATCAAGGAGCAAAATGTAATTTTAAAACTACATTCTTTTTTAAAGGGAACATGTTATACTAAGGTGGGCTCCAAGCCCCTCGCTCCCCTCAGCCAC
This sequence comes from Tamias sibiricus, assembly GCA_025594165.1. Classification (NCBI taxonomy): domain Eukaryota; kingdom Metazoa; phylum Chordata; class Mammalia; order Rodentia; family Sciuridae; genus Tamias; species Tamias sibiricus. The sequence continues at coordinate 20,773,509 of CM046658.1, read as the reverse complement.
CCAAGACGGCTGACTTTAATCAAAGGCCACTTACCCCGGGAACCAGCCTGCTGCCGTCTGTACGGAGAGGCACCCGTGCAGACAGATAGATGGCCGTCCTTAGGATCTTGCCCAAATGACAAAAAGCAGCCATGAGGTCTCTCGTCACTTCCTCACTGAAGAACTCTGTGAAGGGAGTCATGTGAACTGCCTTCTCCGCTACTCTGCATTTTAAACTGTGATCTATTTCAATTTTGTCCCTTTTAAAAATGAGTGGTATTTAAGGAAAAATGCCAGCTGGCGTCTATTTGAGGAGGGGGCCACAGGAAACACGAAAGCCGATTTAACTCTCCTAAAGCCAGTTGTTTGCAACTGCTGAGGAACCGGAAGCCACCGGCTCACGGTGGCAAGAAGAGCGTGGAGACGCAGCCCGGGCACAGGCTGCTCCATGCACCTGGCACTGGGCGCCACTCTCCCAGCCCTCAGCCCGGCACCGCAGGGCTTTGGAGGGGGCCGTGCCACGGAGATTAAATGGCCTCTCGTGTCCGTGGTCTGAAAAGAGGCCCGTGGATCTGCTCAACTGGCCAAACTGAAGGGCCTCTGGTGCTGCATCCAAAGGAGCCCAGGAACACCTTCTCTGTGGCCCCCGGCGGCCACGGTGCATTTATGGCTCAGCTCAGGACCTGGCACACAGTGGTGCTCAATAAATGCAGAACAAGTTAGTGAAAATCTGTCCTCCAGTTCTGTTCATTTGCTCGACTGGAGCTGAGCTCAGTGTGAACAGTGGCTAAGCACCTGGTCACTTTATCCCAAGTCCAGGAAGGCACGTCTGGCCTGGGCCTGCGGAGCAGAGACTCGGCCTCCCCATTCCGCGCTGGCCCGCGAGCTGTTTGATGACAGGAGACTATGGCGGGGCGTCTGAGGATGGGGGACTGCAGACACATTTCTGACTCTCCAGCCCCTACCCTGCACCCCTGACTTTGGCCACGTGACTCAGCAGCTGGAGTCCATCAGCTGGTCACAGCAGAGCTGGCTTTTAAACTCGCTGCCACCAACGGAATGCAGAGAGGTGCGGCCGCCAGCTCTGAGCCCCCAGCTCAGGGGCCTCCTGTTCCTCTACCTGTTCTTCTGGCCCTCCCGCCGCTAGGAGGAGCTCCGCCCGGTCCACGTGGACCCGAGCCCAGTCACCCAACCAACCAGCCCCGGCAACCCATGCCAGCCAAGACGCACGCACGCAGGCTGTTTAACCACCGCACTCCAGGGTGGTTTGTTCACACAGCAGCAGCAGAGGGAACTGAGCTCAGTGTTCCAAGCAAGCGGGGGTCCCTGACTCCCAGAGAGGGACAAGAACCACCCCTGCCGGCGAGTATCCAAGGCCACGCCCCCAGGGCCACGCCCCTACCAATGAGGCCCACGCCCATCTTTCCTAAGAATCCATCATCTTGGGGCTGGGGTTGTGGCTCAGCGGCAGAGCGCTGGCCTCGCACTTGCGCGGCCCGGGTTCGATCCTCAGCACCACGTTAATTAACATAAATGCATTGCATTGTGTACAACTAAAGTAAATAAATATTAAAAAAGAAAAAAAAAAAGAATCCATCATCTTCCCTCTTTACGAAGTCATCCTCAGCCCTCAGCCTCCAGGCGGAGGGCAGAGCAGGTGCGTGAAGGTCACTGAACAGCCAGTGATGACTTCCCAGCTGGCCACCTCTGAGAGGCCAGGCTCAGGGCTCCTAGAAAGCCACCAGGTTCTTGCCATTGTGAGCTCGAGAGAACGAGTGGCGTCAGTAGCGTTCTTGATACTAACAGGAGCTATAAACGGCACTTAGGTCAGCATCTGGCACCTAGGCCGGAGCTGACACCTGCTGGGCCTTCACGGGCCACTGTGGCTCGTCTTTGCAACACCTCTGAGAGGCAGTGACTCCACTTCACAGAGAGGAAGCAGAGGCTCAGTGAGATGAACGCGCAACGCTGGAAAAGCTGGGAGGCCTCTGAGCAGGACCCCACCCTGCTGTCGGACCCAGGCCCGTGGGCACCAGGCCGTGATTATTTGGCTCTGTTCTCTCTCTGCCTACGGGAGTTCAGAATGAGTAACTCGACACGTTCAAGGTGTTCAACAAAGGACTTACTGTTCTACTGGAAAGCCTAACAATTTTAAAGCGACAAAATCAACTGCTGGGGAAGACGGGGAGCAACTGGAACTCTTGAGCCTCTCCCCCACCCCCCACCTACCCAGACCCTCGTCCCGAGAGGACTTTCACCAAGGGGGTGGGAGGCTGCCTGGCTTGTCTGACGAGCTCTGCTTAGGAGCCAGGGCTTTGGAGCTGCAGAGCCGGGACGCAAGAGAAACGTGTAGGGGCCACCTCAGGAAGCTGGCTTGATCCGGCACTGGGACCCTCCGCGGGACTCAGTCATTGTGTCTGCATGACTTCCTATTGAGCACTTACTGTATGCCAGCACTGAGGGCCAGGAGCTGCTGCTGTTGATGGCCACCTCCTCCATGGGTGCCCCAAGTCCCCAGGGGGCCTCCGGCACCACCTGCAACCAAAGCAGCAAGCTCTGCCCTCGCGCCTCCGCTGCTCCCTCCTGGGAGGAGAAGGTCCAGCGCCTCGGCCCCCTCCAGGGCGCTGGGTGGTGGCGGCCTGGAGGCTCTCCAGCCTCTCCAGCCCCCTGTGCCCAGTGCCCTGGGGTTCAGTCCAGAGGGCTCCGTCTTCTGCACAGGGGCCTCGCCAGAGCTGGCCTGCGGGTCCCCGTGGCTCCTGGGGCCGGCTCAGGAGTGTCGGTACCAAAGCCCCAGCCGAAGCTGAATGGGGACGTGCTGACCAGGGAGAGCCTCAGACGCTTTCCAAGACGGAAGCCCTTGGTCGCCACCCTCAGGTACCACATCCTGCGTGCAGCTGTCCAGCCGTCTATGCTTTTAAAACATTTCCACAGGAAACTCCTCACTTGGTCTTTCTAGCCCCAACCCTTGGGGCTGGCTTGGGTCAGGAACTAGCCTCCCCGGCTTGCAGATGAGGTACAGTCCTTGCCTAGGATCATGAGTCTCCTGCCAGACTCTCAGTCCAGGGCTATTTCTATTACATCCTGTGTCCTCTCATAAAGGAGGTCAGAGAAACAGGGATTGGTTCTACATTACTCTGGACGTTGTTAGGTATTGTTTACTATTGCTTTTTTGTGGTGCTGGGGATTGAACCCAGGGCCTGGTACCTGTTAAGCAAGCTCTCAAGTGCCAAGCTACCCAAGCCTGATCTTGCACTTTCAGCTTTCAACACTGTGAGCTAAACCTTTTCTCTTTATAATTTACCAAGTCTCAGGTATTTTGTTATAGCAACACAAAATGGACTAAGACAACAGTAAATGAGGAGGAGGCAATGATACTGGTTAAGGTACTGGCTCCTAAAAGCAGCTTTCAGGAGGCTGGGTCTGTTTTGAGACTGGGAATGTGAGCTATCCTCACAACAAGGGCCACCTTGAAAGAAATATGAGTCACTTCTGATTCTAGTAGGTTTGATATTTTTATAAACATATAAGTTTTGAGGTTGAATAGAATGAGACTGCCAGTCGGGAAGGATGAAAGGCTCTCCCTGAACCATGGCTCCAGTTCATTTTGTTCTCTCAGCTACACCACTGGACCCTGTCATTTCATCCGAGAACCTCACCCTCACCTCCATGTTTGGGGCTGTGCGTTACTGGCTGTGGGAAACAGAATCCAGCTGCGTACGTGGTGTAGGTACCACGGGGTCCCGGGCCACCTCTCCCAGCAGCCACACTCAGGCCACACTGGCTCCCCACATCTGAATGCTTCACAGAGGAATGAACAGCGGTCCCTCCAGGGCCACTCCAAGACTCCTGACGGGGTCTGTCCCCGTCCCCCAGACAGGAAGTAGAAGGCAAGCTGCCTACCCTGGGGCCTTCTCCACACACAGGCTGAACAGGGCCTGTGGCTGCCTCCCGCCAACCCTCCATACTTCTTTTCCACGCCTGCATTTTAACCGCAATCCCCGTGAGAGGCCAAGCTCTGTGGGGACAGGGCCCCGGCTGGTTCATGTCTGGACTCTCCAGTGCCTCCCGCAACGTCCCGGTCTCTGCAGGAGTGCAGCTGCTCCTTGAATGAATAAGTCCTGTCCAGAGACCCAGCTGGTGGTGACGTCCTGGCTGATGATGAACAGGAGGAAGAGGGGTGGCTGGTGTTCAAGGTCACGGCAAAGTCTGGGGCGGCAGGGACGGGCGCTGAACCTCCCGGCCTCAAAGCCTGCAGCAGCTCTTCCCAGCTGGTTGACATCCTGGCAAAGCCCTCGGATGAGTTTTCTCCTCCAGACTGAGCTGCTTCTGAGGAAAACCAATTCTCTGGTTAAGTAAGAAAGAATGCGAGCGGAGGAGCTACGGATTGCCATCCTCCCGGGCTTTACGGATGCAGCCCCCACCTGGGCCCCGCGTGGGGCACTGATGGGCCAAGTGGCGCCTGACGGGAGGCCCAGGGGCAGCGCCCCCGGGAGTCTGATTTTAGTGCTTTGGAAATCTCCGCCTGGTGCTGATGGCTTTATGCTGGCATTTCCGCTCCCTGGGTTTTAAAGAATGAGAAATCTGTGGCTGATCACATATTCAGCCACCAAGTGCACTTATTCGTAGACCTAAATTGCAGAAAGAGCCTGTGTGATTAGCTGAATGAACACGAGCCTGGATCATCAAGCGCAATCTATGGATAAATTGGGAAGAGATAACTGGGCCAAGGGGAGGGCGCCCTCCCACTCCCTCTCTCCCAGGCCGAGACACTCCCTGCAAGGTGGCCGAGGCGGGAACCTGGAGCCTCTGGGGGCTTCAAGAGCTTTGCTTTATCCTGCCTCCGTACCAGGACCAGTCCTACCCAGTCCCCCAGCTCCATGGCTAAGGCAGCTGGACCTCAGGTGACTCCCAAAGGGCAGAGCCACTGACAAAGAGCCAGACCCAGAGACAGTCGTGAAAAGAGGGCTCGGGTCCCACCTCTGGGCCACAAGCCTGTCTTAGTGCCCAAAGGTGAGTCCCTGCAAAATAGATGGCCTCCTGCAGGGCTCCTTGGATTCGCCCAGCTTAATGGCATCCTGACCGAGCAAATCGCCCGCAGCCGCTGTCTGAAATCTGCCCCTCACTCAGCACCCTTCTTCTCCCAGTGCACCCCCCCCCCCAAGGACTCCGACTCCCAGGCCTGGCCAAGCCCACCCTCCCCAGAGCAGCCTGCAAGGAGACTCCCAGCTGGAACCCCGTCTCTGCAAGCAAAGGGGTGTAGGAAGGCCACAGCAGGTTCCTGCCCAAGGGCTCCCTGGCTGCAACCCAGAGAGACAGGCCCACAGCTCCCCTAAGGGAAGGCTCCAGTGGCCGTATCCTCCCAGCCCCAGATGGTTCTCTAGGAAAAACAAAACAGCTCCCAGCCTCTGAGAGGCTGGGTCACCTGGGAAGTGCTCCGGCATCCTCAGGCACAGCAGGACGCCTGTATTTCTTTCCTGTTCTTTTACATGACGTGGGTGTGAGGGGGCCAGGCCTCAGGGTAAGCCAGCCACAGATCAAGAGTTAGAGGGGATCTGATGACGAGCTAGGGGGACCCTTACACCATGCCTTCGCAGGAGGCCAACCTGACCTAGCCTTTAGCATTAGAAGCTTCGAGGGTCAGAGAGCTTAGCTTGTGTTACATTCCTGGCTCTGCAGTTTGCCAGCTGTGAGACCTTGGCCAAGGCACCTAACCTTTCTGCGTCTCAGTTTCCTCATCCATAAAATTTGGATATTTCTGTACAGAATCTTTCGTAGGAATCACTAGATAATATATTCAAAGCACTTAGCCGAGTGGCATGTGGTAAATGCTTGAAAATATTAGCTAGTTCTTCTCTAAAAATGTATCCAAGAAAACATCAAGACAAGTGTATAGTGACTTACAGACAACAAACAGGTAAGTGTATACACCAAGCACTTGATGTGTGCCCATAATCCTCAGGAAGCTGAGGCAGGAGGATCGCAAGTTTGAGGCCAGCCTTGGCAATTTAGAGAGATCCTCAGCAGCTTAGTGAGACCCTATCTCGAACTAAAAAATAATAAGGGCTTGGGATGTGGCTCAGTGGTCAAGTACGCCTGGGTTCAATCCCTGGTACCAAAAAAAAGACAGGGTATAAAGATTAATGAACTGAATTAGAAAATTCATCTCACCACTGCTTCACATGGCAAAAAAAAAAAAAAAAATCAGAAATAACCTAAATGCCCAGTAAATACAATATGATGGAATATATAACAACAGTCTGCCACCGAAAATGCAGCCAGGAAACTATGTAGGTGTTTAGCTTGGCTTGACAACCTGATCACAGAACCCTGAAGCCGCCCTCAGGTCACAAGACAGTGTTTATCCCATAATCCTGTTTATGTAAAAACACACATTTACATCAATGCCCTTGGGTTGGGGACACATCTGGGGACAGACACGGTGCTGGGATTTCGGGAGCTTTTCTCTCTGGTTTGTAATTTCTGATTTCTCTACAACGGTCGTGTGTTATGCTTATTGTTTATTTATAAAAAGAAAATGGAGCCAGGTGCGGTGGCGCACGCCTATAATCCCAGCACTTGGGAGGCTGAGGCAGGAGGATCGCTAGTTCAAAGCCAGCCTCAGCAATGGTGAGGCACTTAGCAACTCAGTGAGACCCTGTCTCTAATAAAATACAAAAAAGGGCTGGGGATGTGGCCCAGGGGTCGAGGGCCCCTCAGTTCAATCTCTGGTACCAAAAAAAAAAAAAAAAAAAAAAAAAAAAAAAAAAAAAAAAAAAAAGAAAGAAAAAGAAAACAGGGGTGGAGTAATTTTAAGGGTAGAAAGGATCTGCTCACTTGGATAATCCCAACCTCAATAAAGGGATTTGTTCGGACTCTCATCCCCCAACTAAGACGCTCAGAGTGGCAGCCACCTGCGGGCAGAGGGACTGTCCCCTAGCACCGGGAGAGGAGCTGGCCCTGGGCCTCCAGCCCTGCTTCTCCCAGGCTTCTCCGTCCCCGGGAAGACAACCTGGAGAACAGCTGCGCCCTGCTCCTGCCGCAACAAGACTCCTGTTCCACCTGGCAAGAGGCCCTTCCCGCGAAGACGCCAGTCAGCCCTCTGGAGGGAGGAGGGCGCTTGAGCAGGAGCAGCTGGAGGCCGGGCGACGCTGCGACGTCTAGGTGTTCTGGTGTCGTAACTCTCAGCTGTGTTGAAGTTGGCGCGATGCTAACCCAGCGCCGCGAGACGAGCGCCAGGTGGAAGTGGCTAGATGTGGGGGGAGGGTCTGTCGCAGGCGCGTGCGGAGCAGGCGAGGCCACCCTCATCCTCTGCCCACATGGCCCCTGCCTCCCTTTTCTCCCTGCTGGTGGGGGGGTGCAAGCAGCCCCAGGCCTCCAACCCAGCCAGGTCTCAGGACGAGGCCGCCTGTTCAGCGTCTGGGGTCCTGGACACAGGGGCGGTGGGAGGCAGGTGGGAGGCAGGTGGGAGGCAGGTGGGAGGCAGCGCGTGCCCTCAGGAGGCCGTTGCTGCAGCAGAGCCGTTCTTCCCGGAGAGCTGCGGGCGGGAGGCGGGAAGGAAGACGGGAGGACTGTCCTGCCGCTCAGCCTGGGCGAGATCAAGCGGCAAGGCTGAGCACCAAGGCCGCGGACCTGCCTTCCCGGCCTCCATCAAAGGAGAGGGGCAGAGACAGCACGAAAGGGCAGTGCCTAGGCCAGGGTGGCCTGCGGCATCTCCGTCTGGGGGGACGCAGGCCCTGCCTCTGCCCCCTGGGATGCGGACACAGAGCTTCTGGGAGGCTCTGTTCACGTGTTAACAGACACATAAGGGGTCTGGCTAAGTGTCTGCGTTGCCCAGGTGGGCCCTGAACTCCTGGGCTCAAGCCATCCTCCCGCCTCGGCCTCCGGCGTAGCTAGGACTGCACACGGACCGCAGGTGTGCGCCACAGCTCCCGTCAAGGCCTCCTCCAGCTTCCCAGAAGCCCACCCTCGGGGCCTGGCGGACTCAGGGGGTGCTGCACAAGCCAGACGAGACAGGGTGGGGGGCCTGGCTCTCGCAGGTCCCAGTGCCCGAGGCCGAGGAAACGGGGAGCCTGGCTCTGGAGGTGACAAGCAGGATGTGACCAGCCGCAGCCTCTTGCCAGGTACGCAGCGTGGGCAGGTCACCTCTCCGAGTCTCCAGTGCTCCGTCAGTGACACCACCTCGAAGCATGACCGTAAGGAATGAACGGAACTAAAGGGGAGGTGCCCCCGACGGGCGCCCAGCTGCGCCCGCACCTTCAGCCCAACACGAAGGGAGACGAGGAGCCGGGTCGTTAGTGGCTATGTTTGCCAGGTTTCACGGCAACAGAGAGGAGGAAGGGGACCCTCCCCTGGGAAGGAGGACTAGGACCAGGAGCAGGGCTGTGTTGTGACTTCCCTGGGCCCTTCCTCCATGAGACAACTGAAAAGGACCCTTGACCATTGTGTCCGTGTGATGACAGCTGTAACCCTGGCTGGACACATTAGTCCATCACTTCTTCTGATTTTAAAAGAAATCAAAATTGAGATATTCTTGCAGGCCTTCTGCCTGGTGCCTCACGGAGAGCCACCCTGTGCAGGGCTGTGGGGCACAGCGTGGGGCAGGGGCAGGGTGTCCAAAGGCCTCTTCCCACCAGACCTGCACCCCACTCCCTTCTGCGGCCCCAACACTGGCTGGCATGGCCTCCGAGCTTGGCACGTGTTATCCCTCTACCTGTCACAGAGATGTCAAAATCTACCTCCAGAGCAACTCTGGCATCCAAGCCCGCATGTGTCCCCGCAGAACTCTATGCAGGTGCCGCCATCTTTGTGGCTCCCCAGCTGTGAAATGGGAGGGTGGGTTATAGAGATAGGAAAACAGTCCCAGGAGCTCCATGCAAACCCCTCTCGATGCGATCTCTCTCAAGGCTCTACGACATGGGTGGATGTCCCTTGTCCGTGAGCCGATGGCACCTTGCTCCTGTTCCCATCCTCTCCCCACTCCACACCCAGCTCCCAGCCGGGCACCCAGTAGGGACTTGGCACAAAGCTGCTGAACCCAGCGCTCAGGCCCTCCCCCTTCCCGCTCCGTCCGCCGTCGGGAAGCAATGCCCGGGCGCGTCTCTGGGCGGCCGCTATGTCAGGAGCAGCTCTCCGCGGGAGCCCGGCCTGCACCACCGGCTCCCTTCCTCGGGACTCATGGTCCTCGTGGCCATCGGGGAGGACGAGGCGACAGCAATGACCCCCACGTGGTCTCTTCCCAGAATTCAGCGTTATCGGGGGAGAGAGTGCAACTGTGCGTCACCCAGTCGTTCAGACAACACAACGGGACCCCAGGGCCGCGAGTCGTGCCGGCCACACACTTCCGGGTCTCTCTGTCCTCCTCGGGGCTCTCTGCTCGGACACCTCCGACCATTCCTGTTGATCCCTGCCTGGCTCTCGTGATGCTGGCAAGGCCTGGGGGAGCAGGCTGCCGGCCACGGAGGCCCCGCGCCACAGAGGGGAGCGAGGCCTGGGCCCCCACGTTCCGGACGTGGTCACGGCTCAGCCCTGCTCTGCGGGGCAGGTTAGCCACGCAGCCCCCTCTGTCTCCGCTGCTGACCCGACTGCCCACTGGGCGATCCCAGGTCTCATCACCCACTAGTTTAGGACCTAGAGGTAACGAAAGCTGGCATGTGCCAGGCCCCCGCATGGTAGGGTAGAGGAAGCAGAGCACAGAGCGGGTGGCTTGTCTGGGCTGCAGAGCAGATGGGCGTCTGCAAAGCAATCAGAAGTCGGCTCTCCTGGCTCTCGGAGCCCAGGGTGGGAGGGAATACCGAAAGCTGCATTTGTAGGACCCCATTTATATGCTCACAGATGGTCTCTTCCCACGGCCGCACCCACTCCAGCCCTACGGAACACTCTTTTAGATCCAAAGGGGCCTCGGTCCTGCTCCGTCTCCCCTCTGGGTGCCTGTGTGTGTCTCTCTGTACCATGACTCTCCTGCTTCTTCATTCAGGCTTCTGGTCCCAGAGTGAGGCCATCTTCCCCGGGAGACCTCTCTGAAGCTCATCCCTTTAAGAACACTTACAAGGCTACACAGACCTGTAATCCCAGATACGCGGGAGGCCAAGGCAGGAGGATCCTAAACGTGAGGCCAGCCTCAGCAACTGGAAACGCTCAGCGGTAGAGCGCTCGCCTAGCACGTGCGCAGCCCGGGTTCAAGTCTCAGCACCACACACACACTCAAGAGCAAGCCAGGGAGGTTCTACCTCCTGCACTCACACTGCCTTGATCCAACTACAAGTCCACGTCTCTAGCCTCCTCCCCAGCCGGGGCGGTCCAGGGGCTGCCTTGAGGCTAGAACAGTGTCTGACACATAGTAGGCACGGAACAGTTATGGCCAGATGAAGGAACAGTCTCCGGCCATCCCAGCAGCCGTCCTGGGGGAAGGTGTATGATGGTTTGGGTCTAGACTGTCCCCTGAAGTCACCTGTGTTAAGGTCTGACCCCGAGGCAGCCCGGTCCTAAGGTGGACCAGCCCACAGACAGGCTCATATCTGAGCGACTGTTGGAGGTGGTGGAAACTCTAGGGTGGGGATGGGGCCTAGTCACGGTTTTTGCTTCCCGGCTGCCACGATGCAAGCAGCTCTGCTCCCCTACGCGCTCCCGCCATGATGTGCTGCCTCGCCAAAGGCCCAAAGCGGTAGGGCCACGTGACCACGGACCTCTGAAACCAGGAGCCAAAGTAAAATTTTCCTCCTCTAAGTTGATTTCCACGGGTATTTTGTCACAGTGGTGAACAGCTGACTAACACAGGGTCTCGCCACCATCCCCATGCTACAGGAGAGAAAACCGAGGATCAGAAAAAATAAGGTGATTCCTGCTCAGCGAGTCCGTGGCGGAGCCAGGATCTGTCTCCTGCCTCCCAGGTCAGCGGTTTTTCCCCCGTGAACGCCCCTTTCCTGGCGCCGTTTCCATCTAGACTGGAGAAGTTCTGCTCCGTGCCATGCTGGTCTGTGGGGTAGACCACAAAGCAGAAGCCACCTTACACCCCCAGGAAGCTGAGTGGGGGGCAGCGGGAGGCTGAGGTCACGCGCACCAGCCCCGGCGAGGGCGGGCACGGAGAGGAGAAACCCCAGCCTCAGGACAGCGCGGGGCTGCGCGCGTGTCGGCCACTCCGGGAGACGGGCAGCTTCCATGGAGAGGTAGCGGGAGGACCCCACAACTCGAGTCCCGGTGAGTCGCCACACAGAGCTCTGCCAGTTCCACCAGAAAACACGCACAGGCGTTCACCCCCCCAGACCCTCCTGGTGGGAACGTGCTGCTGCAGCCCTGGGGAAAACCGGCGGGCACTTCCTCCAAAGTCCACCCGTGGGCCACCGTGCACCTAGCCACTCCGTTCCTGGGCACCCACCCGAGGGAGACGGAGACCCAGGCCCACATCAGAATGCGCCCACGGATTTCACAGCGAATTCATGATAGCAAAAAAGTAGAGACAACCCAAATGTCTACCAGCGGGTGGATACGGTGACAAGATGCGGTACATCCCTACGGTGGACGGTCAGCTGATGATCAAGAATGGAAAAGCTCTAAGAGTGCCCCGGGGTGGGTGGGCCACGAGACACCATGGCCAGTGAAGGGAGCCAGCCTCAAAAGACCAGAGGGTGAGAGCCGTCACTTGTGGAAGGTGTTCAGAAGGAGTAGATCTCTAGCCGGGCGCGGTGGCGCACGCCTGTCATCCCAGCACCTGGGAGGCTGAGGCAGGAGGATCGCGAGTTCAAAGCCAGCCTCAGCAATGGCAAGGCACTGAGCAACTCAGTGAGACCCCGTCTCTAATAAAATACAAAAAAAGGGCTGGGGATGTGGCCCAGTGGTCAAGTGCCCCTGAGTTCAATCCCCAGGACAAAAAAGAAGGAGGAGGAGGAGGAGCAGACCTCCACAGACACAGGACGGGATCGGTGGCCGCCAGGAGACAGGAAGAAACAGGGAGAATGAGGGGAAAAGGGGGAGTAACTGCTAACAGGCACAATGCTTCTCTGGGGGTGATAAAAATGTTCTGAAATTGGTTATGGCAATGGTTGCAGACTCTATGAAAACACCCCCAAAATCACCAAGTTAAAAAACAAACAAAAAGTGCTTATAGCAGCTTTCTTCATAATTACCAAATGCTGGACACACAAACGTTTAGCAACAGTCGAACAGGTAGACAAACGTGGAAAAGAACCTATTACTGTTCACGATGTAATAATGAAGGCAAAAAGCAAGTCGTAAAAGCACGACCTAGAACTTTAAAGCAGACAGAGAGTCTATCGTGACAGGAGTCAGAATAGCAGCAACCCGTGGGGCCCTACCTCTCTCCCCACTCCTTAGAGGGAAACAGAAATGCCCTCTTTCTTGACCTGCTTAAGCCACACGGTTTGTCCATATATAAAATTCACTGGGCTGTACGCTTAGTATTTGTGAATTTTACTGTATGCATGTTGTAAGTTACACCTCAATTTTTGAAAAGTAAGAAGCCGGACAGAGTGGCACATATCTATAATCCCAGCAGCTTGGGAGGCTGAGGCAGGAGGATCTTGAGTTCAAAGCCAGCCTCAACAATTTAGTGAGGCCCTACACAACTCAGTGAGACTCTGTCTCTAAATCAAATATAAAAAAGGGCTGGGGATGTGGCTCAGTTGTTAAGCACCCCTGGATTTAATTCCAGGTACCCAAAAAAAAAGTAATTAAGAAAGAAAAAATAAGCGGGGTGCGGTGGTGCACACCTGTAATCCCAGCATTTTGGAGGCTGAGGCAGGAGGATCACGAGTTCAAAGCCATCCTCAGCAATGGCGAGGCACTTAGCAACTCGGTGAGACCCTGTCTCTAATAAAATACAAAAAAGGGCTGGGGATGTGGCCCAGTGGTCAAGTGCCCCTGAGTTCAATCCCCGGAGAAAGAAAAAGAAAGAAAGAAGGAAGGAAGGAAGGAAGGAAGGAAGGAAGGAAGGAAGGAAGGAAGGAAGGAAGGGAGGAGGGAGGGAGGGAGGGAAGGAAGGAAGGAAGGTAAATAGGGTAGAGGTTCAAGCTTGAGGACCAGGGTTCAAATCCCGGCTGTGAGACCTTCTGAGAGCTTCCCCTGGCACCTGTTTCCCCATCCTCGGGCACTGGACCAGATGGCTGCAAAGAATCCAACTGGCAATGCCCACCTGAGATTCTGCGAATCCACATACCTATTAGTCACAGAGTTTGCTGGGAGATTTGGCAAGTGCGGTGAGAAGAGAAGGGGGCTGGTTGCTGCCAGCTCAGCCTCGTTTCCAAGGAAAGAAAGGTCTCTGGAAGGTGGGTGGAACGCGCTGCCACCAGGAGGGAATGTCGGTCTCAACATGAATCATCTTACACATCACCAGCAGCTCGCTCTGGGAATAGATACCCTGACTCACTCGGCTCCCGACAGGAACCAGACTTGTTGCTGAGATTTCAGATTCCAAGAGAACCAGCAAGAGCCACAATACCCTCTCAGAAATGGAGAAGAGAGAGAGAGAGCGCAAGACACCATGCTAGTTACCAACAATGAGCCCCGGAGCTCCGGGCAGAGAGAAGGCGGAAGGCCCGAGCGCGGGGCCCTTTGAGCTGATGCAGCCTAGAGGACCATGGCTCCTGGGGCTGCTGGCGCCAGCCCTCGGCAATGAACCCAAGGCTGCTGGCCTGAGTTTTCTTACCTGCTTGTTACCTGTTTGTTACCTGCTACTATATTTTCTAGAGAAATAAATTCTGCTCTGGCTCTGTGCTGGTGGGAAACCTTTTAAAGAAGAAGAAAATGGCCAAGATGCTTCTTAGTTACAACTGCTGGGAAAAAGGTCTCAGGCGGAAGGAGGTGAGTCTGGAGCACTGGGCCAGCCGGGCAGCCAGTGGCCGCCACCTTTGAGGAGTGCTTTGCTTTGATTATCACCCTGAGCGACCTGAGGGGCCTCTTGATAATTAGAAGGTGGCTGAGGAATTGTCACTCAAGGGTCCAGGGAGACCGCTCAGGGCCACAGTGTCTGCCTAGCCCCTGTAGGTCCTGCCTGTCCTTCAAAGGTGCGAGCGTAGAGGTGGCTACTTTCATGCCTGAGGCCAGTGACCGTGCTTCTGACCCATTTCTCCACGTTTCTGCCGCCCCTCGCTACAGATGGAACATTCAGGGCTCCCCCAAATACCAGAAAGTCTGATGGCTGCCCCAAAGCCGGACCCATTCTGTCTGAGGACTGCGACGTGGCCACTTGTGGGGCTGATGACAGCTCTTCCTCAAAGCCGACTCCAGGCCTGGCTCAGGAGGGTGCACACAGCCTGCTAGAATCAGAGCAGGCAGCACGGCCCGAGGCGGGTTTCCCAGGAACGAGGGGCTTTTCCCCAAAAGCCCAGCTCACGAAGGCTGATACAGTATTTTCTCCAGCTACGTAAGAACGCCCCAGTACCCAGCCCAGGAGAAGAGAAAGGCCCCGGGGAGGGTGTCCGTCCAAGCAGGAGAGGAAAGCCTCTGACATGTGGTGAGGCTCGTTGCGGGCCAACACCTCCCAGCAAGAGAAGAAGAAACGGAGGTTCAGAGAAGTTTGTGGCTGGCTCAGTTTCGCTCAGCTGGCAAATGCCAGGGGTGAGATCTGAACCCAGACAAACCTGTGATGTCCAAACTGCCACCTCCCAGAAACGCGCTCAGGGTGGGCTTCGTGCAGACCCACACGGAGCTGGAGAAGCAGGTGGTTTTCACCGTCTGGCTGGCGGAGTCACGGCTCCCGAGGGGGTGGAGATGCTCTCACCCCCACGGAGAGCCCTGGGGAGGCTGGCGTGTGTGCGTGAGCGTGCAGGAGAGCGTGGGCACTCGCAGAAGGCACGCCTAAGTCACCTCCCCGAAAGCAACTGTGCAACGACCTCTTGGGCCTGGATTCATTCCCTCTTCGCAGCACGCCTGCTCCGTTTACAAGGCAAAGATGATTTTTCTCCCTGCCAAGGCCGCGCACTCCCCGCCCGTGATCTGGGAGCCAGGCTGCGTTCCTTCGCCTCTCACCTCACCCCAGGCATAAATCACCCCCGAGATCAGGGACTGGGTTGGCAGTTCTATCAGTGGGTCCACGGTCAGAGGCGGGGTCCAACCTGGGGCTCTCGCTGCCGTCCGGGGGCGGGCTCGGGGTGGGGGACCTCGCTCTTGCCACGCTCTTGGCCACGCAGCACCTCCACCCTCGGCGGAGAAGGCGGTCGGATCTGCTGACCAAGCAGGACCGCCGCTCCCGCAGGGTCTGCTTGCTGCTGCTCCGCGCGCTCTGTGGCGGGAGGTCAGCAGGAGCCAGGGAAAGGGGCAGGCAGAGGCTGCAGCGGGCAGCTCGTCCACCCGCAGGGCTGACGGAGGGCCTGCGTTGAACCGGGCATGGGCTCTTGTCTCGGGCGACAACTTTTCCATTTAACAAACAGAAAAACAACCGCAGCTCACATGTGATGACTGCGTGTGGGCAGGTCCCGGATGGCGCGTTCGCCACACGAGGGCCACGCGTGTTTACTCCTTGCAACGGTTCTCCCCATTGCACAGACAGAGGGATGGAGGGGCAGGGAGGTCAGGAAACTGGCCCGGAGAGGGGGAGGAGCCTGCCACGCTCACACAGCCGAGCGCTCCAGCCCTAGCAGCAGGTGCCACATCTGCCCGCTTCTCAGAGGTGCGGAGCGGGGGCCACTTCCTCTGTGGCACCGGGTGTAGTCACCCCTTCGTGGCTAGTTCCTCCACGCCCCTCCCCTCACGGGTCAAGCCACTAATGCACCTCTGTGACAAAGGCACCCACCGCCCAGCCCCGCCAAGGGCCTGCTCTAGGCTGGCCCCTGGCCTGGCCCTTTGCCCGTCTCCTCTCCCGAGAGGCTCACGCCACGCTCCAAGGCCACGTGGCTGCATCTGAAGTCCACGCTCTTTGTTCCCAGGTGGACGCTGACTGACCCACCCGGCCAACGCTCAGAGTGGGGAAGGAGCGGCGTCCGCCCTGGCCCGAGCCACCTGCAAGGAGCAGGCCGTGTCGTCTTTGTTGGTGGCCGCTGGGGGCTCCGGGGCATTTTTGTGACGAGACCTGCTGAGCTGGATGTGGGTAGACAAGGAAGCCACTCAGACACCGAGGGCACCGAGACTGGCTCCAGAGCTCGGAGGTGCCGCGTCGAGAGGGCTTGTTCTCAAAGTAGGAACGGATTTGAGGAGGGGCAAGAGGCAGCCGGGAGAGGGGGTTCAACTTGGTGAAAGGCCACACAGGGAGATGAGGCTGCGGCATCTCCCCCTGTAGCCCTCTAGATCCCAAGGCACCAGCACGAACCCACCAGCCGGCCCCCAGGACGAGCCTGCAGTCTCTCCTACCCACTGACCACAACTCCCTGGATATCTACAGACTGTTTAGAGAGGAGCGGGGACGCTTTCTCCACCACATTTCTTTTCTTTACCAGTAGCCAAATCTCCAACAGCTTCAGTGAGATCCACACCAGTCAGCCTTCCCCAGGACTACCGCGAGTGCTCAGGAAGGTCTGTTGTGGACAGGTGGAGGCGGCCGGCCCCTACCCGGCATCCAAACACCTTCCACCTGCTCAGGGCTAAAGGAGCGTCTCTCTTCCCCCATCTGACCTGGGAATTCCTCTCTAAGAATCTGTTCTCAGACAAAATCTTAGGCACAAAAATGTTACCACCTGCATTATTTCTAGCAGCAAAATTTTGGAAACAACCTTTGTCCAACATCAGGGGGACGGTTAAGTGAACGACCGCCCACACAATCATTGAAGCTGTGAAAAAGGAAAAAAATTTACAGGACCTAGGGAAATACTCATGATGTAACATTAAATAAAAAAAAAAAAGTCATAAAATCTGTGCGTGGTGGGGAGGGGAGCACACTGGACAGAGGGGAAGAAATGAGCGAAGATGCCAAATGGAACGAGTTTTTTCTTTCCCCTGCCTTATCTTTTTTGATACTTCCTCTTCCTCCCCCACATTCCTAGGATAATCAGAAAAACAAATACACACCGCTACTCAAGCTCAGTCCCCCACCCAAAGGAGGAACTCTGGACAGCCAGCGAGGTTACCAGGCTGACTGGTGGGAAGAAGAAGGCGGGTCCCTGTCCCCTTTCCCATGATGCCAACACCCGGGACAGGGCCATACCTGTGGGGCTGTCCCTTGTGAATCTGCTCCCAGGTTTTCCTGGGAATTTCCATCTTGGTTCTTTGGTTCCAGACCCCAGGAACCTGCATCTTTTGGGGTGAGGGGTGCGGGGAGGTGAGTTTCCTCCAGCACAGCCCCTGTCCCAGGGAAGGGGGCGCCAGGCTACGGGCAGCATCAGTCCGCAGGAACGGCTGCGGAGGGGGGACTGGCCCCGGGGGTGGGTGCTACAGCTGACGTGAGGCTGGACATGCAACAAGCCCCGGCAGCCTCTGTGGGATCAGAGGGGGACACACGGCTCAGGGCCTGGGGCGGGTGGGGGACAAAGCCAGCGGACTGCAGGCAAAAGGCAAGCTGCCCCACTCCGCCGTCCGCCGGAGCATTCCAGGGACACACAGGGCCTCGACTCTCAAGGCCACCTGGTCCCAGCCCCACGGGAGCGTGTTCAGCCCCCCGGGGTCGGCTGCCCGCACCGTTCCACGGCCACCTTCCGGGGACGCGGAGTCACCAAGCCTCACCCCCCCTCACCACAATTCCAAGTGTCTTTGCTCTAAACCACAAGTCATCACCGCACTCCAAGACACCGACCAGGCTGCAGCACCGCGGGGCGCCCCCAGGCCGGGTGGCCAGGTGACATGCGCTCCCCGCCAGGGTGCAGCAGCCTGCCCGCCCTCCAGGCGGCCCCAGCGACTCACCGAAGATGCTGCCCTGGTAGCCGTCCTTGCTGAGCGGCCGCAGCTCGTTCTGGCCCATGGCGTAGCGCCGGTAGTTCTCCCAGGCGAACTGCATCATCTGCCGGACAGAGCAGAGGACAGGGACCTCGGTGAGGCGGTGCCCACGCGCGCGAGCCCCGCCCTCCAAGGGGTCTGAACCGCATTCATGGTTTCCCGGCTCTGCACCCCGAGCTCTGCGAGGGCAGAGGCCACACTTGCCCGGCCTCGGTCTCCCCAGAGCACCCAGCGCTGGGCACACGGAGGCCTCGGCCAGGAGCTGGGCACCGCGTCCCGGCGCCCCCTGAGCTCACGCCCACCAGCACCCGGCTCCCAGGCTGCACTTGGCACCGGAGGCTGAGGGGCTGCAGGTGACAGGCCGCCCGTGCCGATCCCTTGTTCCCTCCCCACAGGTCTCCCTCCTTGGCCTGTGCGGTGTCCCCAGCTGCCTTTGCACAGCAGGCTGCAGGGGGCACAGCAGAGCTCTGGGTGGCAGCGGGGCAGAGGAGGGAGCCGGGGGTGCCCACGGAGGCACAGCCGGGGGCAGCTGGCTGGAGAGGCAGCCCCGGCCATGAGAGAACTCAGCTGCGAGATCAGAGAGGTCTGGTTATAGTCCTGCCTCTGCCACCACCCCCGGGACTCTGGCGTGAGACCAGACGTCCCCCTGCCTCATCCAGGTCTCTGACAAGGCCCAGCCTGCTTGGCCGCGTCCTGAAAGGCTTCCGTGAAAGAACGGGATGAGACGCCCCCAACGGCAGGGGAGTGACTGGGCCTCTCCCACCTTGGTCTTCAGAGCGCCCGACTGGGTCTCTGGGCCTCACCCCCTCCCCACCCTCACTTCTCTGCACAAACACAGGGTGCCTCAGAATTACTGGGGGCTGTGTAGACAGGCGGCCACCCCCAGCTCCTGACTCAGCGGGTCCGAGGAGGAGCCCACCCCGCTGCCTTTCTAACAGGTCCCCTGCTGATGCTGCTGGTCTGTGGGTCACATCCGACCACCACTGACGTACCACACAGGGTGAGTGTCCCTTGCCCCAAGTGCTGGGACCTGGAAGAGTTTCAGATTTCAGACTCGTTTGGATTTCAGAATATCCGCACGCGCACGCCGAGGCGCTGGGGAGGGGCCGCGTCCACACACGGGCCTTCTGTTTCCCAGACTGCTGACACGCGCAGCCCGAAGGTGGCATACCTGCATGTTCACTGTGACCATCGAGAGGCCAGGTGCGGTGGCATCAAGCTCTCGCCCACAGTGTCAGACTTGGGGACGTCGTGGATGTCTGATCGGGGCGCCCAGCCTGGACTTGTCCCTAGGGCCTCCTCTGGACACCCTGTTGGCTTCCTCTGTCTCGGGGCCTGCGCCGCCTCCACCCCATCTCCTAGCTGGTGCCCTCAGCCCCAGGATGGGAGCAGGCGGAGGAGGCTGGAACCAGCTCTTCCATCTCCCTGGGCCGCAGGTCCCCGCGCGGCCTGGCGGGCGAGGCTTCCCGCGAGCAGCACAGGCAAACGCCATGGTAACGCGTGCCAGGCGCTTGGCACTGCCCTGGGCCCTGGTTCCACTCCTCTGTTATTTTCTACTTATCTTGAATTGGCAATCGTGGCAAATAATTGCTGGGTATGAGCGCTGGGGGGGGCTGGCTTCCTCCCTCGGCCTCTCTCATCCGGGGTCCCTCTGTGAAGTCAGCGTGGCGGGGAGGGGTGGCAGCGGCTCCTCCAGTAGAAACGACAGCAGAGAAGAAGCCACAGAGGGGGGGGGGGGGGTACTGCACCCTAGCCTGGAAGCTCCCCACCAACAGGGAGGGGCACATGCAGGAGCCGTACGGAGCCACGGTGTCTATGCAGTCTCACAGGCATTGTCACTGCGGGGATGTGGAGGTGTTTGGAACGCGTCCCATTCTCTCTGTCACCCACCTCCACGCAGTGGGGCGAAGGCAGGGCCCATCCCACGAGCCTCGGGGGCTGGATTCCGAAGGCGCTGCCCCCCCCCCACGGGTCCTCAGAACACAAGCGACACCCCAGCTGGGCCACAGGTGGCTCCTCCCAGGTGCTGGATGAGCAGGGGACGGAAAGCTCCCCCGCTCCAGCCAGGTGGCTCCTCTCTCCTGCAAGCACCCTGCAGCAAGCGCTGCCAGGTGTCTGGTCCTGTGCTCGGGCGAGGCCAAGCGGTCACTCTCCCGGCTTCTGCTCTGGTCCTCCCTGCCGCCCGCCCCTCTTCCTTCAGGTCCACGTTTGCAGGGAGGCCTCTTTCCCAGACACACCCAAGTCGGACTCCCGCCCACAGTCCCGACGCACAGCCCCGCATCCCTGGCCAGTGCTCACCGCTGCGCACCCACCACTCACCCAGCCGCTGGCCCATAGAAGGTGCTCATTAAAATACTTGCCAGCTGAATGTAAGAAGGGACGAGACAGCTAGCGCTGGAGCTTAACTCGTGGCCAGGAAACTCGGTGCAGACCATGAACGGCACAGGTACGGCACCAACAGCGGGGAGAAGAGTCAGGGAGCAGGGACTGGTGAGCCACAGAGGGGCTCAGGACGGGGCAGTGCAGGTCGCAGGGACGCCTCACAGGCGCCCAGCATCTGATGGACAGGAGGGACTGTGAGGGGCACAGGAAGACGAAGACCCACAGGATGGCTAATCTTTCTGCTGGGGAACTGGTGACGGAACGATGGACAGCTCTGGACTTCATGGTCAGGCAGTTGTAAGACCTCCTGCCCCACGGAGATTCCACAATAGAAAATTCAGTCGTTTCTCTTTGACCACCTCCAGGGTGGGGTGCCCACCACCTTACCGGGCAGCCCCAGCAACTACAGAGTTTCACAGGATTCTTCCTTAATCAGTCTGAATCTGTCTTCCCCTTGGGGCCAGAAGGGAGACGGCGCACCCTGCTTCCCCGCCACCCCCCCCCCCCCCCCCCCCCGCAGACCCTCAGCCATGGGGAGTCTGTGCTGGAGTCTCTGTAGGATGCCTGCTGGCCGGCAGACAGCCCTGCCCCCCACCAACAGCTCTGAATCCCCCCGCCTCTCCACGGTGCCCTCTGAAACTGCAGACCCACGCGGAATGTTCCCTGCACTTATTCTTTTGGTAAGGACCAGACATCCAACGTGAGGTTGTCCTAGTCACCACTGGCCCAGGTTCTGCAGGCACGGACTTGCCATTTGTCCCTAATCATGTCATCTTGTTGGAATCTGCCTATCAGCCCAGGCTGCCAGGATCTTTCTGGAACCAGATCTTTACCGCTCAACACATGTGTGTCTTCCTACTTTGAGTAACTGGCAGATCTGACGGGCTGCCACGTGTGTCTCCCCCAAGCTTGGGACAGAGGCGTTTGTAGCTGGCTGAGGACGGAGCGGGGAAGCAGCAGAAAAGCCTCTCTCTCCTGGCTCTCGCCGCGCACGCTGCCTGTCATCCATCTGCGGATGAGGAATCCGCCAAATGATCAGCGCAGCCCCCGTCTCTCCATTTTTGTACATGAAGATATTGTGAAAGACAAGGCTGGAATAGAAAAACACTCTGCCCTAGTACAGCTAGTACAGAGAAAATAAATTGCCTTTAAAAAAAAGAAAGAAAGAAAGAAAGAAAAGAAAGGAAAATAAGGGGTTAGACTAGCATGATTGTTCTTAGAGAAATCATTTTGGCTTCTATGAATCATTATTTTTTGTTCTAAACGCTTGCAAATTGCTAACTTAAAAACCTATTAGTCCTGCTAGAATGGTCATACTCAGAAAGATGGCCAATAAAAAGGTGCTGTCCAGGATGTGGAGCAATGGGAACCTGCATGAATAGCCAGTGGAGAATGACAACACTGCAGCCACTTGGGGAAATTAAAAAAAAAAAGTTAAACGTGGTGTTACCCGAGAACCTGGCAAATCCATTCCTAAGTATGTGCCTGCACGGAGAAGAGTCCGCGCAGCGAGTCGGAGCTGTGTAGCTCAGAAAGGCCTGCTTGCAAGGCTGGGCCTGGGGGTGTCTGGGAAAGCGGATTCCGTGAGCATGTCCTCCATTGTCTAGTTGACAAGGGAGATTCGTGGGACCCGGGCTATATAGACCGCGCGACTGGTGCCCAACATCTGCTTTCCTTCCGGGAGCCTGGGATTTCAGCACACTTCAGGCAGAGCATGCCTACGTGACCAGCCCCCAGCAAAAACCTCGGGCAGCGAGTCTCCAAAGAGCTTGGCTGGTGGACAGCGCCACCCGCAAATTCGCTGTCACAAATTCATGCTGCAGGGATCCAGCGCACTGTGTGCCGTCCCTGGGAAGGGACTCTTGGAACCCGCACCTGGTTTCTTCGGGACATCTGCTCATGCACATTTTCTTCGGCTCGTTTTGCTGTGTGTTCTTTCACGGTAACAAATCCTAGCTGTGAGTGGGACTATGTGCCGAGTCCTCAAGTCCTCCTAGTGAATTGCTGGATCCAAGAGTGATCTCGGGGACCCTGGACAAAATAAAGACGTATGTCCACACAAAAATAAATGTTCATAGCAGCATTATTTATCATAGCCAACAAGTGGGAACGACCCCGATGTCCATCAACTGATGAATGGATCAACAAAATGTGGTGTATCCATACAATGGAATATTATTCAGCCATAAAAAGGAACATAAGTCATGACACATGCCACAATATGGGCGAAACTTGAAATACTATGCTAAGCAAGGAAACCAGACACCAAAATGCTACTGAGTGTATGATTCCATTTATATGAAATGTCCAGAATAAGCAAACATACACCGACAGGAAGTGGAGTGGTGGTGGCCAGGAACAGGGGTTGGGGAAATGGAGAGTGCCTGCTAATGGGTCTGAGGTCTTCTGGGTGATGAAAATGTTCTAAAATTGATTGTGGTGATGACTGTGTGACTGAATATACAAAAAAGCACTGAATGCCACA